>OY751348.1:2500000-3750000 GCA_963564715.1 Catocala sponsa | reverse complement strand
GTCGGTCAGTCTATAGATGTGTGACCGCTTCGTGGTATTTCATCTGAGCGTCTCCGTGCTTCGGAGGGCACGTAAAAAGTCGGTCCCGGCTGTTGCCAAATTGACAGCAGTCGTTAAGCCATGTCAGAGGCCTACGGGCGGCTTGAACAACTCTTGACAACAGGTTGGACACTAACCACACGAAAAGAAAAGAAGAAGGTAGTCTAATACCATCCTAACACTATCAAAAGAAAAATCTACCTTGCACTTTATTAAGCCAGTCATAACTCTTACAAAATAAATAAAATAAAAAATTAAAATAAAAAAGCCTTTATTTGTTCTTAGATTACATAATATTAAACTACTTCCTAAGTTAATTTACATACATACATTCACGCCTGTTTCCCAGAGGAGTAGGCTTCATTCACTTTCATCAAGTTATCATTTCTAAGTTAATTTATAACTCTTAAATAGACTGCTTAATATTATCTTACGTTTACGCGCACTTTATACATTGAAAGTAAACTACTTTATACAGTTTATTTTAAAACACTATTATTAAAATAAAAATGGAATGAATCTGCTACTATTAAACTTTACCACTATTTAAGTTATTTTAATAATACAAACTATTTAGATTTAAGGATACATTTTTTCCGAGTTTTCGATTGCGTTTCAGCAGCCATAGCCACAAAAAAACGAATTAGTATCACTGTATACAATGACATAATAGTTATAGTATTTTAAAAGAAAGAACGCATAAAGTAGTTTAATTTAAATGTATAACCTGCTTGGTGACAAGCATTCATTAATAAGAACTTATTACATACATACATAGATTCACATCTGTTTCCCAGAGGGGTAGGCAGAGACTACGGATTTCCATTTACTACGATCCTGACACTTCTCTGCCTTCATTCACTTTCATCACATTCCTCACACACGCCCGTCGGTTCAAGGTGCTCTTAACCTGGCCTTTGTCTAGAACGCCTCCGATCTGATCGAGAAACGTTCACCTAAGTTTTCCTCTTGCGACTGTTCCATTCACACTAGCCTTATAAACTTTCTTAATCAGTCTTTCCTCATCCATTCTTTCTACATGCCCAAACGAGCTTAACGTACCCTTTTCTATTTTATTAAGAACTTATTAATTCTATGATAAGCAGTCACCATCTATGTACGGTTGTATTAACTACTAAAGATATCACCCACGCTTCCCCATACTTATAAAACAGTTGACACCGCGCTGACAGCGCAAGTAATAGAGATTATTAACCCTTTACAGCAGAGCGTCTTCTTAAGAAGCTTAGGAACTCTACACGTCGCGCGTTGCAGGAACGTAAGGCTAAGATTTTACTGTAAAAGTTTATATAGCAGAATTACACTTTATTATACAGTTAGAGTAATAGATTACAGTAAATAATATACATATACGTATGTGTGCGTCATATTAGCACTTCTTAGTGTATCAAAATTAAAAGTAATATTCTACAAACAATTTTAAACCTACTAAACTATTAAAAGATTTTATGATGTCAGTCTCGATGGCGGAGCGGTTAGTATAACCGACTGACACGCCTGAGGTCGCGGGTTCGATTCCCGCACAGGTCAAACATTTGTGTGCATGAACATGGATGTTTGTCTTGGTCTGGGTGTTTCTATGTATAATATATATGTATTTACAAAAAAAAAACTTATATATGTATGTTTATCCATTGTCTAGTACCTATAGTATTATACAGTTAGAGTAATAAATTACAGTAAATAATATACATATATGTATGTGTGCGTCATATTAGCACTTCCTAGTGTATCAAAATTAAAAGTAATATTATACAAAACATTTTAATTCTACTAAGCTATTAAAAAGTTTTATGATGTCAGCCTCGATGGCGTAGTGGTTAGTATAACCGACTGACACGCCTGAGGTCGCGGGTTCGATTCCCGCACAGGTCAAACATTTGTGTGCATGAACATGGATGTTTATCTTGGTCTGGGTGTTTCTATGTATAATATATATGTATTTACAAAAAAAACTTATATATGTATGTTTATCCATTGTCTAGTAGCCATAGTACAAGCTCTGCTTACTTTGGGCTAGATTGTGTTGTGTGTATGTGGTAGAATATTATTATTATATTATTATTTGGCAATGCCATAGCAAACTATTACTTGTTTAAGAAAAATAACCCTCGTGCAAGTAATAATGCCTGTGCTGTGGGGGATAAACATTCAAACAACGGATACAAAAAGCAACTAGACCCCCACCAAATATTTGTGGATCTCATAAATGTTTGTTTCACATGGCGATCGAACTCACACTCAGTTTACTAGCAGTGGCAAGGGGCGCACTTAAACCTCTACACCATTAGTTCCCAAAGTGGTCCAGGTGGACCCCCAGGGATCCACGGCAGACTCGGCAGGGGTCTACGTTGGCGTGACAAAAAAATGGGGCTGCACAATTCGTAAGCTGGGGTCCACGAAAATTTATTTGCTTTCGATAGTGAAGAACTAAAATGTTGGCTTGACCTCACCGATTGTTCGAGAATTTCTAAAAAAAAAAGCCATGTATTTGATAAAATTTTTTACTTGCATAAACTTAATATTGTCTTCTGTTTACGCGAATGTTATTCATTGAAATTAAACTACTATATATGGATTTTATCGCGTTGTTTATTTGACACTTAATTACAAAATTTATTGCACGAACTTGTTTCGCTGCAGGGGATCCACCGGATCTCCAGCTGAACCACCATCATTACAGTATCCGTTTGTTAATATGACCTGTTATCCTAAACCAATTACCAGCCGTAATTACACAATCGTAATACTCTATATCCATTACCAATGCCTAATTCAATTCACGATAGCAATAAACTTAGTCGATTCACTTAATATGTAAGTTGAATGAGATAAAATACTTCACGTAGCAGTTCTATAATAGTTAAAAATAAATGAATAAATAAAATGCATTTATTACAATAAAAAATTATACCATTTGTCGATATCCGTCGGCCCCACACCAAGCAAAGCCTGTCCTGTGGATGCCTGTTGTGTTTCACAATGCTCGATTTGTTACGTAAATAGCTCGGTCGACATTATAAGCTATTACTATTTAATATAATATTTTAACCTTGTTCGGTTACGTTTGAATTATACAAAAACAAAAGTTAAAAAGAAAGGACTATCCTATTTTATATACTACACTATTTAAGCTTAATTATATTAAATATATTTATATGTATATACTAAAAATGTTTATATGTATAAGATAAAAAATAAAGGACTATCCTATTTTATATATTAAACTATTTATGGATTATTATATTAAACATGCTATTTACATCGATCAAATATACCATAGATGCACGATCGTCGCTCGAAAAACGGCCCCAATAAAACTGTGCATAAATCAGTCATATGCGCTATATTATGCACCTGTCCCACTCACTCTTGCTTGCGCTGCCCGTAAGCGAGAGCGAATCGACACCACTACTACGGTGGAGACCGTACCATATACTTAGTACGCTTGCGTATCGCGAGTAACACACTTATGACGCTTTACATTGACGCGTTTTAACGAAACTATTACAAAATGTTTCTCAGTGGGCGTTCAATGGTTATTCCGGTTTATTTCCTGGATTACATAATAAATGCAGATACTTATAAGTTAGTAGTACTACTGGTCAGTGCCACATATTGACGCGGTTTTTGTATGAGAATGTGCATCTATGGTATATTTGATCGAAGGCTATTTAATATTAAATAGTTTAAATAATTGTATTATGTGTAGTATTAAATAGTTGATTATCGCTTGCTTTAACGGTGAAGGAAAACATCATGAGGAAACCTGCATGTCTGAGAGTTCTCCACAATGTTCTCGAAGATATGTGAAGTCTGCCAACCCGCACTAGGCCAGCGTGGTGGACTATGGCCTAACCCTTCTCATAGTGAGAAGAGGCCCGTGCCCAGCAGTGGGACAGTTTAATACAGGGCTGATATTATTATATATTAAATATATGTATATGGTTATGTGTATAAATATCAGGACAAATGAACGATAAGACTTTCGGTTGCGTCATATTATTATGACAGTGAAAGAAGACACTCCGCGATTTTAGATTTTGCTTCCTTAATCGTACACCGCTTAATATCATACGAGTTCACCTCTCTATTATATATGCTCTATAAAAGGACTAAAACGCTCATCGAACGACGTTTTTATTTATTGTAGGCACATCAATTCGAAATACCCGGCGTTTGAGAAGTTTTTGATACTCTGCGGACTTCATAACTGTTGAATGTAAATTTAAGCATGATTTTAATATAATATTCTATCACATACACACAGCACTATCTAGCCCAAACTAAGCAGCTTATACTATGGGTACTAGACATTGGATAAACATACATATATACTGTTTTTTTTTGTAAATGCATACATATTATACATAGAAACACCCAGACCAAGACAAACATCCATGTTCATGCACACAAATGTTTGACTTGTGCGGGAATCGAATCCGCGACCTCAGGCGTCGCAGTCGGTTACACTAACCGCTACGCCATCGAGGCCGCTACACTATTGCTTTGCCCGACCCGGGAATCCCGGAATATAAATAACTGTCACATGTTAAGTAGCCTACGATTGCTGTAAAGATATTTCGTGGAGTATCTAAATGGTTTTTTGAGCATGAAGAATGCATCGTTGAGCTCTTTCTATCTGTATCATGAAAGTTTCTACAGCACTTCCCCAGAAACTAATACAGTATGTTATTAACAACAGACACAACGCGAAGTAAATTGTTTTCAAAATTTTTACTGGTGTTGATGATCGAAGTAATCTTATGATATTAGTCGTTTTCCGAACTCGATTTAATAAGGAGGAAATATGTTAGTAATGTTAGTTAAAATAGATAACATCGTTTCACAGACTCTGCACACCCTTAACGTGATGGTATGCCTCCTCCCTCTCCCCTCCATGGCGACATTCAAGCACGCGGACGCTCATTAACTTTTTAATCCCACCTCAATTGCTTCGTGCGATATTAAAAATTTCAAACACAGATTAAATTAATTTTAACTCTGTGCTGCGTTGTTTCTGATACAGAGCAGAGTTTTTTATTGTTTTTTGTCTGTGGTATACGGTAGTTCAATTATTTTGTGTTCCGGGTGTAGTTCATTATTTATTACTAATGAAATGAACTGGCAAAGTTAGCGAGCGCTTTCAGGCTCCACTCAAATGAATATCGCTTGTCGCGTCAAACCGTGTAACAACGCCATCTAGTGACAGTTTTGAAGTGAAGTCTAATGGAATTTGATTTTTCAGAATACTTCTTATAAACCAATCTCAATTGTAAAAACTGGTAGGTAGCTAAGTATTAGCTAACTACTAATGAGTAACATCACCTATAAACATTTCTCAATGGCGAATCTTAGTTAAATAATAGTTAAGTAGCATCTGCCCGTTGAGAAAAGGTTGCTTGATCAACCTTTGACATGAGAAATAGCTAAGTATTCGTTAGCGATATTATTATAATTATGTGGGTTTTTCTGTTAAGAAATCTCAATGTGAGCCTGGAGTTAGGAAGTTGGCATTGTTAGACACCCCCGTGCCTCGGAAAGCACGTAAAGCCGTTGGTCCTGCGCCTGATGTCTCTCCGGTCGTGTCAGATTATCCATCCCATCGGATCATGAGAGTTAGGGAACAGAGAGTGCACTTGTGTTTGCGCACACACTTGTGCACTATAATATCTCCTGCGCCGATGGCCAGTCTCCGTTAAGATTGGCCGCCGTGACCGAAATTCGGTCAGGAGGACATTATTATTAACAGGTAGGTCGTTTCCTCATTACCAGAAATGTTCGTCGTTTTTGTGCATCTGTAAAAATAAACGGTGCTATATATGAAATAAATCAATCTGAATCCGTCTTTGTTCAAAATCAGTCATGCCTCCAAGCAAAATACATCCGTACCGTGTAATTATAAGTAATTAATCATTAAAATATGTCAGCAAAATTATGAACATAAATATTAATACAGCCACAATTACTGATGTCAACAGCACATAATTAAAAATACCCAGAAGATTTTTACAATAATTTAGCGAGTCGAATTTTCTTTTCAGTTTAATTTTTTATCAAAAATGTGCTTTATACCTTTGATATAAAGGCTATGTGAAAACCACGCGGCTTTGTTCCCAATGGTATTGTTACAAGAATTGTATAGTATGTGTTTCATAATTTTCGTGTTTGTTTCCAAGGAAATGTGGATGAAGTCTGCTATTCATTTTGTGTTTCTTGTTTAATTAAGAAACGTACCCACTTAATTAATGTTATAGCTTGTTTTTGCCTGTAGCGATGTTGGCAAATTGTGTGTTTAATATTGAATACAAAGACACAGAGTAATGATGTGTTGCCTATGTTTGTTTCAGCATGTATCATAAAATTATAGTCATGTTTAAATGGGCTGGTATGTAAATGATATACAGCGTGTAGCAATAATGTGTGGTATACAAAACAATATGATTATGAGTATATTATTAAATGTGGTTGCTTATGACCATATATATTGAAAAGCGACTTAAAATAAATAAATAATATTTAAATTTAAAAGATAAAATATATCTTTATGAAAATTGTTTTGCTTTTTTTATATAATTTGTACTTGACTTTACAAATATTCAAACAACCTAGAACAACTATATACGGAGCAATCAAATGTTTGTCCCGTGTGAGATTCAAACCTGCATGGCATAGCGCTAACAACAAATCAACTACTTAAATTACTCTGTTTCTACAACCAATCAAAATCCGTATATTGTTTGAATACTTTTTAGGCGTTCTGGACAAAGGCCAGGTTAAGAGCTCCTTGAACCGACGGGCGTGTATGAGGAATGTGATGAAAGTGAATGAAGCCAGAGAAGTGTGTCAGGATCGTAGCAAATGGAAATCCGTAGTCTCTGCCTACCCCTTTGGAAAACAGGCGTGAATCTATGTATGTATGTATGTACTTTTTATTAAAAAAGCGCTCGTGTAAAAAAACATTTACGTCAGCAATACTTCAAAGGAGAGACAGTCTACTATTTGCACATGTCATTAAAGGCGAAATTATACTAAAAATGTTTGCCGAACAAACAATTTCGGTGAAAAACTCAAGTCGTAAGCAAATGGAAGTGGCAATCTCGTTTATTGAAACTAGAGGGCGTTGTATTAAATTTGCATAGTTTTATATTACGTATCCTTTGTCTGTGTTTACATGCCTCAGAATTTGGTTGAAACGTTGGGAAAATACTGACGTCAATTTTTTTAAGTAATTACTGCAATGATACTACATTAGTCATATAATAATAAAAAAAGAATATCCTCCAGACCGAATTTCGGTCACGGCGGCCAGTCTTAACTGAGACTGGCCATCTACGCAGGAGATATTATAGTGCATAAGTGTGTGCGCCAATACAAGTGCACTCTCTGTTCCTTAACTCTCATAATCCGATGGGACGGTAATCCGACACGTCCGTAGAGAGATCAGGCGCAGGACCAACGGCTTGACGTGCTTTCCGAGGCACGGGGGTGTCTAACACCGCCAACTTCCTAACTCCGGGCTGCTATTGAGATTTCTTAACAGAAAAACCCAATAACTTTTTTGTTGGCCCAACCCGGGATTCGAACCCGAGACCTCATGCACAGGAGTCGCATTCACTACCGCTGCGCCACGGAAGCAGTTTTGAGTTAACCCCGTATAAACAAACAAATAAACAAAATATCAAATATTTCCTCTTTATTATATTAGTATAGATAACAATAGAGCAGCGATAGCTCAGTGGGGAGACCAACAGACTGCAATGCAGAGGGTCTCGGGTTCGAACCCACGTCGCGCACCTCTGACTTTCGGAAGTTATATAACTTTTCGAAATTATGTGCGTATTGATTGACAATAATTATCGCCTGCTCCGTGCCTCGGAAAGCACGTTAAGCCGTCGGTCCCGGCTGCCATGAATCTATGACAGTCGTTATTGGGAGAGTGTCGACACAAAAGATCCCACTGGGTCGAAGTGTCGCCGGTCTGCACTGACTGGCCCCCACATAAGATAAGATAAGATAGATAACAATATTTAAGGCAAGTCGTCACGTGTTTACTTACCTCTTTGCCTTCAATATCCTACTATTATTATAATTGTGAAAGTTTGTAAGGATGTTTGAACGTTTGTTGCTTAATTACACTTAAGGCAGTGGTCCGACCGCCAACGATGAACGAGAAACGAGTAAAACTAGAAACTATGAACGAGTTGACGATCAGCGGGAAGCGAGTGTGTAGTTTCGATAGTTTTGTCGCCGGGCTATAAGCGAGTGTGCAAGTGCGACGAGCGATTACTCGCGCCACTCGCCCGCGGTCGCTCAGTCCTGTGCAAACCTACGCGCGGCGACGAGCGATCATCGCTGAACGAGTCGATCTGAGCGAGTTTATTTTTGAAAGCTCTTGTCGCTCAGCGACAAAACTAGTAAAGCGAGTCGTCGCCGGCGGTGTGAACAGTCAGCGAGCAACTTTTAATATATGCATCTCTTTCGTTTACATGGAATGTATATTATTTGTGCGTTTCTTGAGAGAGAAAATCGCCGATAGTTAGTCGTTTTCTCGCCGGCGGTGGGACCACTGCATAAGTCGTGGAACGAATTTGGATAAAACTTAGCACACATTCAAGCCATCTCCTGGATCCATCATCATCTCCTTCAATTTGAATTCAGACAGGCCAAACCACGGGCATATACTAGTTTATAGTACTTTAAATACAAGCGTACCTTTCTCTATAATACGTGTAATATATAAGTTCGAATACTCTCAAGTTAGGCCAAGTTCAATTTGTATGTCGCGTGTAAGTGTACAGACCCAAATAAAAAAAAATCTAATAACATTTTATTCGAGTCAGGCCAGACGCCCTTTTTACTTTATATGTACGCAAAGGTCGAGTAAGTTTTAAATTCTGTATACGTAATGTTGTCTGTCTACTGAAGCTTTTCTTATTGGGTTGAGTGGTAGACGAGATAGCGGCACACTTTTTTGTTCTTCATAATAACCACACTCCGCCTGATGGTAAGCAATCATGTGGTCCAAGAACTGTGGCCTCCACACCATCCTCATAGCAGCTGAGGCGATGTTGAGGTCTCTACTTTGACGGCCTGAGAAGGTGCTTTTTCACATCCCGCCTACCTATTAAATTTAGGTCCTTTAAACCTTACCTATAAAATTTAGATTCAAAAGGATTAAACCTAAATTTAATAGATAAATAATCATAACTATATTCTTTTTCTATAGAATCTTCGATTTTGCCCGGGACTTCACTCGTGTAAACATTTACACGAATTTTCCCTGGATGAATGGTACTGGGTGAATGCGAATTTTCATGATGATCAGTCGAGCAGTTAAGACGTTAAAGCGTAACAAACAAATAAACAAACAAACTTTCGAATTTATTATATTAGTTAGGATAGCACTACTCTAGCTAGTAATAATAATAATTCCTGTGTCGCGGGGTGCTCTCCGAGGCACGGAGCAGGCGATAATTGTATTGTCAATCAATACGCACATAATTTCGAAAAGTCATATAACTTTCAGAGGTGCGCGACGTGGGTTCGAACCCGAGAACCTCTGCATTGCAGTCTGTTGGTCTCCCCACTGGGCTAGCGCTGCTTTTTCTTTATATCTAAGGGTATCGTAATTCCACTGTTAAAATCTAATGACCTATTTGCTGGTGTAATTTCTTTAAATTATAATTTTCATGCTAAAAGATCGCTTATAGTTATTAAAAAAATATATGTCTAGGTTTTTAAACGTACATTATTTTAACTACTAAATATATCTTTATTACTAAATTGACAATAATAGTTATATTTTTTTAAATGTGTAATTATAAAAAAACACGTTTAGAAATATATAAACTATGAACACCCACCGGCATTGGGTTAGGGCTCCAGAGAGCAGTCCAAGCTATGGTGGTTAGGGCTCCAGAGAGAGGAACCTCCTCACGATGCGTGCCGTGTCAAGCAATACTGCCTTCTGCATCAGAAACTTAATCCAGCCATTTAACGCGAACCTCTTTAGGTTGATATCAAACTATTATTATTATATATCTATACTTATATTATATAGAGGCAAGATTTGATTTTTTTGTTTGTTTGTTTGTAATGATAACTCAAAAACTTTCAACTGATTTTTGAAATTATTTCGCCATTAGAAAGCTATATTATCACTGAGAAAGATGGGCCATATTTTATTTTAAAAAGTACCGTAATACCTAACCTAACCTACTTTTACGCGAGCGAAGCTGCGAGCAAAACCAAGTTGTAAATATAACTAACTAACTAGATAGATTTTTCCCAAATGCAGGTAACCCGAAATGAGCTCTCAATAGAAAAATGGCAGACATTATTATTATATTAAATTTAACTAGTCTAAATAACGAAATAAAAATAAAAATGTGCATTCAATTTTGAAATTCCAGTTTTAGATATCATTTGGCAATGTCAACTAATACATAATACAGTGAAATATTCTCAGATTTTGCCGTTGTTTTGCCTTGAGGGCATCGTTATAACGCACCAACTTTTCCTGCAACATTATTCGTATTTACCTCTCATTTTTTATATACATAGTCAGGTCATAAGTTCTGTCACATGTATAATATGAAATAATTGAGACATGGTTATTATTGATGTAAACATTTATATACCAAAATGAACTTAATAAAACACGGATTCTTATGCTAATAAAGTTTATTCAAAATGACCCCCGCGATTTTGAATACAGACCTTCAACCTGCGTGGCCAGTCGTCTATCGCAGCACGAACGAGGTCCATGTCAATTTCGGCGGCTGCCTTAAACAAGGATGCCTTGAGTGACTCCAAATCAGGATGACGCGTTGAGCAGGCCTTTTCCTCCAAGTGTTGCCATATCTTGTAATCTAACGGACTCAAATTTGGACTGGAGGAGGGCCAGTCTTCGTGCCGGATGAAGTCAATTTCGTGCGCCGCCAGCCAGTCTTGAGTGCTTTTCGCTCTTTGAGCTGGCGCAGAATCTTGTTGGAATACCCAGCGCCTGTTATTGAACATGGTATGAGAAACAGGTTCCACAAGGTTCGTGAGGACTGTATTTTGATACACAACTGCATTCGTTTTTATGCCTTTCTCACAAAAATGTACCTCAGTTAAGCCCGAATAAGAGACTCGTAACCAAACCATGAGTGAGGATGGAAAATGGCCTCGTTGGACACGCGGAACACGGTTGCTCGCTTCTTCACTGCTGTGTGCGTACACCTTATCATTTTGTTTGTTGTAGCTCTCTTCCACATTAAACATTTTTTCATCCGAAAAAGGAATTTCCCGATGCTTGTTTCCCGCGTACCGCTTAAACAAAGCACGACATCTCTTCAACCTCAGGTCCATTAAACGAGCGTCCAAACGATGTCCTGTTTTTCTTCGATATGCCCGAAGCCCTAAGTCTTCATTAGACACCCTTTTCACCGTGGTTCTGCTTAAACCCATCTGAAGGGCCAAAAGTTTTTGCTTACATATGGGATTTCTTTGATTTCGTGCCTTCACAGCTTTTATCGCTGCTGGAGTCCTAACAGAGCGAGGGCGACCACTTCTTGACCTGTCATCTAAACTAGAGTCTTCATTGTATCGTTTGATGGTACGATAAACGAATCTTATATTTTTCAATATGTCAAAAATCTGAATTGGCGCGTAACCGCAACGATGCAACGCAATAACCACAACACGGTCTTCTTTAAGTGTCCAATCCATATTTAAAAATTAGTAAAATACTAAAAAGTACACATTTTTATATTCATGAAAAATTCGAAATTCTAATTAATAAACGTTTTTGTGGCCAGCATTTTAAATTCTAAAGTTTTTATTGTGTGATAGAACTTATGACCAGACTATGTATAGTGAATATTATATTTAAAATACTAGCTGACAACTTCGTCTTCTTCACATAAGAGAAATTTCCCCGTTTTTGCAACGTTTTTCATTGATGCTCCGGTTTTTTTTTGTCTTAACGTGATGTTATATAGCCTATAACCTTCCTCGATAAATGGGCTACCCAACACTAAAAGAATTTTCAATACGAACTAGTAGTTCCCGAGATTAGCACCTTCAACCAAATAAACCAACTCTTTATTTTTATAATATTAGTAACTCTTATTTTCTATATAAAGAGGATACTATGTATAAAATAAAAGAGATAAGTGTAGTGTTTGAAATGGGTGCATCACCACACTGAGTATTGTGAGTTTGAATCCCATACGGGTCAAAATATTAGAAGAGTATAGCAGCTCGTATAATTATCAGGTGACCTGTCCGATGAATCACATATGGTACATAAGAATAGATTTTCTATTGTGTCTCTCACGGGACAGCGAATGGGTTAAAATAATTGTTGCACTAATGACGCCAGGTTGCTGTTGACTGATCGATGGATGGTGTACGGCTATTGTGGTCACCTCGCTTCTACCACAACGCCAAAAGTTGCCAGTGCGAATCCCATCCGGGATAAAAAATTTGTGTGGTCCACAAATGGTTGTACCGGGTCTATTATGCTTGATGTTTGAATGTTTGTTGTCCCAAACAAACATGCAGTCTGCATGATCGCCCACGGCCATTTGTAACACAAGTTATTATTACAAATCACCTAAAAGATTAATGGCCTGTTAATTAGCACAGCGTCTTTTTAAGTAGCCTGGCAATATACGAGTATATGTAGAGTGCTGTCCTTATCTTATCTTATATGGGGGCCAGTCAGTGCAGACCGGCGACACTTCGACCCAGTGGGATCTTTTGTGTCGACACTCTCCCAATAACGACTGCCATAGATGTTCATGGCAGCCGAGACCGACGGCTTAACGTGCTCTCCGAGGCACGGAGCAGGCGATAATTGTCAATCAATACGCACATAATTTCGAAAAGTCATATAATATCCGAAAATCAGAGGTGCGCGACGTGGGTTCGAACTCGAGACCCCTGCATTGCAGTCTATTGATCTCCCCACTGAGCTATCGCTGCTCTAAGAATGCTGTCCTTAGTGGGTTGGTTTAGTTTAAAGCCTAGGTTTAAAGGGAAATCTAGACGTATTTTGTCATTTGTATACATACGTTTCCTTCAAAGTGTGGTAAGTACTGGTTTTAAACAGGCATTTTCACAGTTAATACTAGCAGTATAAGTAAATTTTCAGTTTATTCAGTGGTGCTAACTTTATACAATAAGCCCAAAAGCCTTTTAATATATCATAGTGTATATTGTCTTTAGTATGCTTTGCTGGCGCAATGAAGGCAATTACTGAGAATAAGTTTGCGATTTCCGGGTTGGGCAAAACAATAGTTTGGCGGCCTCGATGCGCATAGTGGTTAGTGTAACCGACTGAGGTGGCGGTTTTGATTCCCGCACAAGTCAAACATTTGTGTGCATGGACATGGATGTTTGTTTTGTTCTGGGTGTTTCTATGTATAATGAAAATAATATATATATTTCTATGTATATAAAAAAGTATATACATATGTATGTTTATCCATTGTGTAGCACCCGTAATACAAGCTCTGCTTAGTTTGGGCTAGATGATGTTGTGTGTATGTGATAAAATATTTTTAATACTGGGTTTTTATGTCAAGAATTTCTCAGCTTTCTTTCTCATGGGGTTTGGTACAGTGTCCGATGGACGTCAATAGGGTCGAACTTATTACATAGGAAAGGCGAAATGTGGATAATACACCTCTGCCAGGCCCTGGAGGATAGACGTGACTCTATGTATGTATTATAGAAATACATAATATAATACATAGCCAAAGCACCATTTAAAATTGAGTTCTTCAGCGACTTAAAATGAGGTCCAATATCACACGCCTGAATAATAATACCCAGGCCTTGAGGCTTCAAGTCCTTCTCATAAATAGTGTTGTAAGGCTGTAACCAAAATCCCGGATATACGGGACATTCAACACAAAGGATAAAACGCGGTTAGTTCAATATCCGCAAGATAGAATGCAAATAGTGAGGTCATGAAGTATCCTGTCTAACGTATAAATAGGGTTGCGACTGTGTCGGTAAATCCCGGGTTTACCGGAATTTCAATGCGAATACAAATGTAAATAGAATTATAGCGTTTTGCACATATTATACTGAAAGCGTTGTTTAAAAATATTTCACCGCTATATTAATACAATTTTATCTACTTTTTAAATAACATAGAAAATTAAAAAATATATTGAAAATTTAAGCAATTTCGATTTTAGTCCAAATAAGTCCTTAAATAGTTTGTAGCAGCGATAACCTACTTCCCCACTAGGCTATCGCAGCTTTGAGCCATAAAACTGCCAAGCAGGGGTCTCGAGTTCGTTCCCAAGGCACCACTTAGACTTGCCGAAGTTATGTACGTATTGATTATGTAATTATCGCTTGTTTTAAAGGTGAGAATCTGCATGTCTGAAAGTTCTCCATAATGTTCTCGAAGACAAGTGAAGTCTGTCAATCCATACTAGGCCAGCGTGGTGGACTATGGCCTAACCCTTATTCCAATGAAAAGAGGAACCTGCCCAGCAGTGGGACTGTTTATATACAGTGCTGATATTATGTAACCTTAAGGGTTTAGATATGAGTACGACAGGCCACGCTGTAAGGGCGTGGTGTCTTGAGGTTATTTTAAGCAGAGATGATTCAAAGATAGTACAACAATTAACACTTTTAATAACAATGAGTATTATACAAAATACACTATAAGAAAGCTACGCGAACAAGTCTTAAGGCGTGGTTCTATAGGATGGTTCTTTTAGGAAGAACCACTTAACTTAGTCGTGCAGCGCAGCGGAAGGAAGGAGGACTCCACCAGGGCGCGATCCACTTATATAGGGCGCCGCCGCTCGGAGGGGGACTAGTGATGGTACCATCTCGCTCGCCGCGCACGCAGCCGTACGCCGCGAGTCGATTACGTGACAATTATTATACATAATAGTTTGTTCGTAATTCCGTCACGCTCATGATTAGGAACCCCGATTGGATTCGAAACTAATCGGGTAAACGAAAATGACCATTAAAAGACTAACCGTTTAAAAGATTACATTATGTTTTCCAACTGCAAAAGTGTCGACTTGTTGTTTAAAGGATGTTTTAAAATAGCATAATCGAAAGTAATATTTATATGTAAGACTTCGAAATATAGAACCAACATACAATTCTGCTTATTCAAATACTATAAACAGCACAAAATTCTGATTGTCTTAAATAGAATCGATGTGTTTCACCTATTACTAGACGAATCCTGTGACGTAGCAAGACGTGGGTGTGACATGTCACTAGCTCTCAACATATGTATATACTACTCTTGTAAAGGTAGTCTGTGAAGATGTTTTGTGATGTCACGCGTAAATCGCGAAACAGATTAATTGTACTAAGCTTGCTATTCAGATAAGTAAGGTTTCCCAAAGCGACTTTCGGTCATGCGTTGGAGATTTAATAGTGCTCAAGTGTGTGTGCACTCTATGCCCTAAATCTTATAGTCCGATGGTCTGGTAATCCAACACGACCAGAGAGATCAGGCGCAAGCACAACGACTGTATGTTTCTTCTGACGCACGTGGGTATGCAACACTACCTATTAACCAACTTTGCAATTCTAAGCTGAAATAAAGAATTTCTTGACAGAAAATCCTAATAACTCTTTGTTGGTTCGATGCGGGGTTTGAAACACTGTTACCTCTGTGCCACCGAGTCAGTCAGATAAACTATTATAATATATATGTGCGGAATAAACCCATAGAATTATTTTCTGGATATTTTAAATAATCCTATGTGTTTATCCCAAATATGTTTATTATGCGTTATCATGTAAACCGCGCAGACAACAAATGGTAGGAAATATTTGATGATCCGGAATTTTATTTCGATCATTTGTATACAATTCTCGCTATGTGAAATATATGTCTAAATATTATTTTATATTTCCTCTCAGCAACAAAAGAAATAATTCTGCGGGAAAGAGCTTTGGGTGACAATAATGTTTACGATTCAGAGATATACGATTTTATGGCTGAACGGATGGAAACGTTATGGTATAAGGACTATAAACTGAAGCCGTAAACAGTTATAACTATTTAGTTAATATTCATAGCTTCTATGTGAACTATGTATATATCTGAAAATTTCATCCAAATTCGGTGTCTTATTTAATTATTTGCTGTCTACGGCGGTTTCAGCTAAATTTATAATTATTGCTACATTCTCATGGCTTAAAGCATAATTTTTGTAATGGTGAAAATTAATTAAAATCTGTTTAGCGGTTCCAGAGTTACTTGATTGCAAACGGACAAACAAATATTTTCTTTTTTATGACATTACTATAGAAAATTTGCAACATGAACTTGAAGTTTCCCTTTTAACAACCTTAAACTAAGCTTATACCGTTTATCTGTCCTATAAATTATAATTATGCAACCATGGCAAACAAATATCCACAGGTTGTAAGCAATTGCTGAAGCCATCGCAAGCAATACTAGGTACCAGATATCAATCGGTATCAATGCCAAGGAAATGGAAGTAAAGTTCAAATGAAAGGTAAGAAATGGCAGAGATTTGTATATGGGCCACGAAAACTCTTGCTTACCGGGCGCAGTGCAGAAATGGTATTTTTAAGTCCGTTGTCTATAAGAGCTTATCTTATCTTATGTGGGGGCCAGTCAGTGCAGACCGGCGACACTTCGACCCAGTAGGATCTTTTGTGTCGACACTCTCCCAATAATGACTGCCATAGATATTCATGACAGCCGGGACCAACGGCTTAACGTGCTTTCCGAGGCACGGAGCAGGCGATAATTGTCAAGCAATACGCACATACTTTCGAAAAGTCATATAACTTCCGGAAGTCAGAGGTGCGCGACGTGGGTTCGAACCCGAGACCCTCTACACTGCAGTCTGTTGGTCTCCCCACTGAGCTATCGCTGCTCTCTATAAGAGCTTATCTATAGCTCATAAGGAAAATAAGTTTTGTCAAGCTATCGAATTTCAGTAGCAGTAGAGAGCCTCGAAACTCGAAACGTGCATTAGTCTTTAGTGTAGTAGAGCCTCGCTGATTTCAGCATGAATGGGCCGGCTCGACCGGGGAAGGACTCTGTCACAGAATATCGACGTGAAATAGCAGTATTCCTACTGATGTGTTTCGTTCGGTGAGTGAGAGTGCCGGAGGCCTAAGCACCCCCTTTCCCCCTTCCCGCTCCTTCTCCTTCCCACTTCCTTTCCTAAAGGGTTGGCAACGCGCAGGTGATGCCTCTGGTGCAGTTGCAGGCGTCCATAGGCTACGGTGACTACTTACCATCAGGTGGGCCGTATGCTTGTTTGCCACCTTAGTAGTATAAAAAAAACCTTCTGTTACATGGTAAAACATTGCTGTTGCGATATTGTTAAGTCGTACTTTTGCCCTCACCTTTCACCTTTGAAAATATATAGTACTAGCCTTCTAGCTATAATATTATATATTGGTATTTATTTATAAGAAATTCAAATGTGTACATATAACTACAATTATTTAAAACTAACTTATACCTAAAATATTCTAAAACAGAAAGAAAAAGAAAGCTAAAACCCTCTAATAGGCGTCATAAAATTCCTTTGGTATTTGAGTTTGTTTTGCATGCCCGCTGTCAGGGGAACAGAAAAGGACGTAGGGAACCTTTCATCCAGAAAAAAAGTACTGTTAATGACCTAACCTAACCTACATTTAAGCGAGCAAAGCTGCGGGCACAATCTAGTTTATGATATTACTTAGGAAGTACCGTTAAGTCTATGTTCGAACCATTTTTTGTCATTCCACTTTTTCGTAAAACAGGAATTACAAACAGCTCTATTCACCATGAATATGGATAAGTCATCTCTGGCTATGATACAAACATTAAAAAAAATCCATCTAGAATTGAAAATTACGGACGACACGATACAACTGAAACCGGACACGTAACGGCACGTTCCGATCAAATGAGAGGTAACGTGCATCCGTCAACTGTCATTCATCGATGAGTGACGGTCGATTTAATCGCTTTACCCCTGACGTGGGTGTGCGCGCATTATGGAATTGTATTCTCCATGTTTTTATTTTGGTAGAGCAAACTTTTCCACATATTCCAGCTGCCGGGCCGGCATGAAACCGGTTTGATAATATGGAAAATCTTCCCACCCGTTAGTTGCCGATTGCACGAGCCGATTTCATAATATCACTATTATGCAAGTCTGTTTTGTTTCCAGAAAATACACTTGCATTTTTTATTTCAAATCAAGTTTCCTTAGTGATGCTAGAATTTTAAAGTTTAACGATGCCAATTGATTGATGATGATGGTACGGATCTACTTCTTTTTTTTTTATGGTAGTGCACCGCCATCTATTACGATATAAATAAACTACTTAACAGTTCTTATATCGATTTCCGTTAGATGGCGTCAATTACCGGCTTATACCATTTTAGTTTTAATATGGATATGCCTTTTTGTAGCTCACTGTATACCATTCACTGTGAATTGGGCGACGACAAATTCACAATGGTTTAAGTTAAAAAAGTCAATCCGGCACCCGCTTGCCGGATATATGTATATGTAAAAGCTTTCTAGATCCTTGACCATCGGTTCGTATGAATTGTGACTCAGATTGTTTCATGATTTCTGTTCGATACTGGCTTTTGTATGCACCGAGTGGATTAAAATAATTGTAATGCATTTGCAATGATCATTTTAAAGTGTAAAATGTTTCGTTACATTTTAAAATATGATATCATGCTTGATTTTTATTAATTTTTTTATTAAGGTAATTACAACAGGTTCGTTACCTGGATGATAATTATAACAATCATCATGTCAGCCAAAAGACGTCCACTGCTGGACATAGGCCTCCCCCAAGATTTTCCACACAGACCGGTTTTGGGCCACCCGCATCCAACCGCTTCCCGCGACCTTTACCAGGTCGTCGGTCCACCTTGTGGGAGGCCTACCCCTGCTGCGGTATAACAATGCTATAGCTTTAATTCTGATTGGTACCCTAACGTAATCACACAACATGATGTATGTTCGATGTAGATTATTGGTTCACTAAATACAATAGAATTTGGCTTTTTTTGCCCTCTATATTTTAAGAAATAACCGTAATAATACTGCCTGATCTAAAAACAAATTTAGGATCTCCTCATGCGCTACAATTTCAGGACTAGAGAAAGATATATACTATCTTTTTCAAAATCAAAATCATAAATAAATTTATTTAAGTTAGGTTACAAGGTAACACTTATGAATGTCAAAGTTACACTAATTTTTTCTGTGAATTTACATTTACTGCCACGTTCAGCAAAGCAGCGGTGTAGGGCTCATGAGAAGAACGGGCAAGAAACTCATGGCCACTCACTGATTCTTAGTAATTTGGTTTACAAATCACTTGTATTTTTGCCTTCATAAAGCTAGAAAGATTGCGGAGTGGAAAATAGAAAAGGAGTGAATTCACGTCCGTAGGGCAATGGGTAAAGTTCAAAACCATGATATGTTTTTTGCAGCCTAGACTATTGGGGTACCGCCTTATAAAATTAAAAATATATTATTTATTCTAATTCTTAAATGACCTGTCAATACCTTTCGTTTAACCTAAAGTTAGGGTAACAGTAGGTAATGAATTTAATTTCCAGCACCATATTAGACACCAAATTACGGTTATTGAACATCAACAGATTTATTTTTTAGTATAGGTAACTGTAACAGTTGAAGGGCCTTACATCATTATTGCATGCGCGAGAACTCAACAAAGCTATCATTACACTCGAACACGCTGTCTATTTAAGAGATAATGATTGAGCCTCTGGATAACACACAACACTCACCCATACGAAGTCACGGTTAACAGCTAATATGTATATAAAAAGTACAATAATCCCGGGCCCTTGGACACACGAAGCACATCACTACGCTATCAGTCCGTCCCTTCAAAAGCGAGACTTTGCTGTACATTTATTTTATTTTGTACCCTTCGTCCTAAGGCTTGTCCGTATTTATTAGAGTTTCGTCAAATAACAAAGACCTTCTGTAATTCAGTCCGTTTCGGTTCCTTACAAGATAGAGCGGTTTCTTTTACTTCTTATTTATACTACTTAGTCTTTTGGGACTGGTATGAATAAGAAATAATTGGGATAATCTTGTGAATCTATGGGTCAGGATCTCTTACCGTTTTTGCGTGATACATATTTCGAGCACAGAAACACGGTTGGTTGTTGTTGATTGGTGGATGGGGTAGTGGTTTAAATGGGCACCTCGCTACTGTCACAGCGCTCAATATCGTGGGTTTGAACTTTCACATTAGTATTAATCCTGTGACGTGGGGCCTTTACAAACTCTTCTTGAACGTCTAGGGGAAATACGTAAAAAAATAATTAAAAATTCATTGTGCAAACAACACACAAACGGACAAATGTATGTGCGCTCGACACTTGACTCATTAACGACTCAAGTGTGCAGCGGACATACATTTCTCGTTTTTATTTTTGATTACTCATTTTTGCGGACAGCGTATGTCCGCTCGACAGTTGACGGGTTAAAACAACGGACAGAAACATCTAGAATCGCAATAACTATTTATGAACCATACCAGTTTTGAAGTGAAAACTTCTTTAGGCGCCTTGAGCACTTCTTGGGTGAACAAAAATCATAGAACTCGCGTCATCGTCACGCTTCCACGCTTTACATTTTTAAATTATTTTAGAACATTAACAATATCACAGATATGGTGCATCCTACGCAAAAAAAAACGAAATTTTGACCCCCTTAACAACTCCCAAGAGAGTAAAAGGAACTAGCATCCGACCCGCCCCCTTTTTTTTTAAGTGAAAACTTCTTTAAGCTCGTTGAGCACTTCTTGGGTGAATAAAAATAATGGAACTCGCGTCATCGTCACCAAACGCTTTCCATTTTTGAATTATTTTTGGTTTATAATTTGGTTTATAAAGAAATGTTTATGATCAAGGATTAAAGTTTTCACTTCTATCAGCAGTCCCCAAAGACTGCCCTAATGGTAATCGTGCCCTAACACGCGGTGTTGTGACAGTGGCAAGACGGCCTGTTTAAACCACTACGTCATCCGTGCAATATTTGGTATTTAATGTGCAGTAATTAGGAATGTCCTGCGAGCCTATTATCTCGGGTGGGCCTAGATTAGATTTTGAGCACAAAACATGAATGCACTGATGGTATTGTGTAGTATTGAGGGTTTGATGTCCACACAGGCCATAATATGTGTGATCCATAAATAATTGTTTCGAGTCTGTGCGTTCTTGTTATCCGTTGCTAGAATGTCTGTTAAATTCCATGTAACACAGGATTAACCCCAGTGAGAATTGTCTTTTAAAGAAAAAGACGTGGTCTCGTGATCCTGTATTCGTATTTCGTACTTATAGGAATTGGAACTAAATATAGATACGTCTACCTAATTCCTGTGGATGTATGGGGCGTTATAATATGTATTATATAATATCAGCGCTATTTCTTAACTGTGCCACTGCTGGATGCTCAAACAATGGACACAAACACCCAAACTCGAAACAACTATTATTGGAATACATAAATTTTCTGAAAGATAGAATAAGGAATAGTGTGATTAGAGAGAGATGCATTATTCCTACTGTTGTGTTTCGTTCGGTGAGTGAGAGTGCCGGAGGCCCAATCACCCTCTTTCCCTCTTCCCACTCCTTCTCATTCCCACTTCCTTTCCTAAAGGGTCGGCAATGCGCAAGTGATGCCTCTGGTGTTGCAGGCGTCCGTAGGCTACGGTGACCACTTACCATCAGGTGGGCCGTATGCTTGTTAGCCACCTTCGTCGTATAAAAAAAAAATTGCAGCATGAAAGTGGATTTAGTAACAAGAATAGAAAATTCGAGTTAATCTTACGTATATATTTGTAGTGTTTTTAGTTAATATATGAAATATAAAATAATATATGGTTTATGTATTAACTCTGAAAGATAGAATAAGGAATAGTGTGATTAGAGAGAGATGCGGCATGAAAGTAGATATAGTGACAAGAATAGAAAAGGGTATATTAAGCTGGTTTGGACATGTAGAAAGAATGGACGAGGAAAGACTGACTAAGAAAGTTTATAAGGCTAGTGTGAATGGAACAGTCGCAAGAGGAAAACCTAGGCGAACGTTTCTCGATCAGATCGGAGGCGTTCTGGACAAAGGCCAGGTTAAGAGCTCCTTGAACCGACGGGCGTGTGTGAGGAATGTGATGAAAGTGAATGAAGCCAGAGAAGTGTGTCAGGATCGTAGCAAATGGAAATCCGTAGTCTCTGCCTACCCCTCTGGGAAACAGGCGTGAATCTATGTATGTATGTATGTACATAAATTTTCCCGTGTGGGAATCAAGCCCACGACATGTGGCGCAATGATGAGGCAACCACTTAAAACTAAACCATCTGTGCACTAAAACCTTCAAATTTAAGCACAATATTATGCTATGATATTACCGAGGCAGAGTAAATGCATTTCCTACAGCAGAAAAGAAATATCATATTATATTCTTTGTGCAAAACAGTCTGTTTTATTATTTAAAAGAGAGTAAGCTACTTAAAGGCACACAAGTTAAACACACAAGTAAGTAAAATTAAAAATAGAACATGCAAATGTGTTATTTATCAAAGTTTTATATCAGGATCTTTTATAACTGAGAAAATTTTCGTGTTAGGTTTCCACGTACTGTATTCAATATCATCTGAGAGTCTATTCCACTTTGATCACCTGGGTAATCAAAGTTGACACTATAGTGTGCGTTGATCACCTATGAAAATAATCATCTAAGTGTTCAGAAGCGACTTTATTGAAATTATTATTTTAGTATCCGTAAAAATCCGTTATATAAACATTACTCAATATTGATATACATATTTTTTTTACAATAGCTGCCGTATGACTGGTGTTCGATATACTTACAAAAATAAAACGTCAAAACATACAACACAAAGTTTTCAGACATCCAGTAAACAAATTGTACAAAACTAAGAAGTTAATACATGCAGACATAGCAAAAATCGTATATAAAATTCATACAATTTAGATTTAGAGGAGGCTGCAGTGGAATACAAGATGCCGATTTCAAACGAATCTATAAATAGTAAAATCTTTATTTTTCTCTCCTTAAAAAAACTGTCGCAGTAGCAATAAATCATCTACTTTACTAGGATTAAAAAAATGAGCACAATGAATCATCATCAATCATCAATGAAAAATCTAAGGCCAACAATTTGTGGGTTACACACATTTTTGTCCCGTGTGAGGTTCGAACCCATAACACTCGGCGCACCTAAACCATTTATGCAGTCGAAATAGTCAGGCGAACTGCAGTTATCACGTAAGACTTCTGCATATTGATATTTCCTTCCTTAGGACATTGACCGATCGACTACGACCTTTCTATCAATCGTATCGTCATCAAATCAAGAATGAAATTTTCAATGAATATTTGAATTATAATCAGTGACAACTAATTAATCGACATTCAAGTGCAGAATTACACAAATTTTGATTATACATTTGTTTTTCACATTTAAATTTTTATTTGTTCTGCTGGATATAATTTGTAACCGATAAATAATAATTATTGTGTTGATTGTGATGTTGATGTTCCTGCAGCACAGGGCAAATTTAATCATATTTTACAGTGACCACTTATTTTGTAAAAAGACAACGCTCACACTAGGGCATAGTGTGACAGTTGTCTTTTTACAAAATAAGTGGTCACTGTAGAATATGACAAAAGTTTATTTACCGTTTCATAAGTGACTACTCCTATGTAATTTTGTAAATTTTTAAGTCACTCTCTTCACCCTTTAAAGCAATACAATAGAACTACACACACAAAACACACCATCACTAAGAGTGAAGACATCACATAAAAATGCTTACATTACGTCCACATTGCTTGTTGATTTTCATCCACAGTTTCCTTCTCCGACCGAACCTTTTACCGGTAACCTCGCTTCATAAAAAACATACGAAGAGCAAAACATATTCCCTCTTTCACTATCCCTTACTACAGCCTCACTGTTTATCGTGAACAGCATTTTTTGTGTTCTTCCTTATAACCTAATTGAGTATCCATCATTATGGTAATGTAGTGTGATGGACATGACAAAAACGAACTAACGCCCTCTATAAGCATAATTATGTAATAACGTACAGATACACTGATGTACTTTTTTGTGTACTTATTATATTTGACGAGGTCAGTAGTGTGACATTATCGTTATCGTATCATTTACATTTTTTTACGTTAATAAAAATTATCTACAGGCCAATATTTGGTCAAGGCTTTCAGTTTCTACAAACCGCTATTTGCGAAAGAGATATTATAGGTAGTGCACAAGTATCTACGTTAATTAGGTGTACTTAAAATTCCTTCACTATGTGAGTGATGGAATTTTAAGTGTATGGGCAAATTACCCGTACATCGCTGAGTCAGCATTATGCCGACACCTGCCACTTGTTTTCTTTATACATCTATACTAATATTATAAAGCTGAAGAGTTTGTTTGTTTGTTTGTATGTTTGTTTGTTTGTTTGCTTGAACGCGCTAATCTCAGGAACTACTGGTCCGATTTGAAAAATTCTTTCAGTGTTAGATAGCCCATTTATCAAGGAAGGCTATAGGCTATATATATCATCACGCTAAGATCAATAGGAGCTGAGCACCAATGAAGAATGTTTCAAAATCGGAGGGTATTTTTTCCTTTTGAGAGCTTCCGCTGCGTGCGCTGCGTAAACAGTTAAAGTTTCGCAAAAACCATGTATGAGAGAATTGTTCCCCTTAAAAAGTTCTAAAAAAAAGTCCGCAACAGCATATGTCTATATTTTAAGGTTGGCTCACTATAACCATTTTTATGCTAACCAAATTTGTTCTAAAATAATGCATTATTTGCGAAGGTATTATTATAAACATGATATTAATCCTTATCCAAATAAATACGTTATTCATCACAAATAATTAATTTAAAACAAAATTGCCCTTTACATCATTCTATTTCAATGAATATCTTAGGAGATATCGCAGTTTTAAAATAACATTGCAGCAAAATAATTACCCATTACAGACATAGTACAAACGATGTTTCTCCTGGTTTAAACGCGGGTGAAACCGCGGGAACATCTAGTAATTATATATAATCAATTAGTACCTAACAAGCATCGTACTCAATCGGTTGACCTAACAAGTGTGTCGTTGACCGTAACATATATCATATAGCAATAATATAGTATTAGATAATATTATATTTTAACATTACTTTGGTAGAGATAATAATAATAACAATAAATCATTTATTTGCATAGATTGTAAGTACAAAATAGAATACAGATGTTAACATAATTTCAGATCCTTATACAATCTACCTTAGACTAGGCATGCAAATATTTATATAAAAAAAATTGTATTATTATTTATTAAAAGATGTCAGAATTTAAATGTCAGAATTAAAATACAATTACAAAATGTCTTTTAAGAAGTCATCTATGGTATAATAACATTTTTCCAGCAACAATGCAGTCAGTTTAGTTTTAAATAATTGAATCGGAGCATTTTTTATAATGGCCGGTACTTTATTATAAATTATGATACTCATGTTAAAAACACTTTTCTTTAATAAAGCTGTATTGTGGGCGTTTACATGTAGTGTGGTTTTATATTGGCTCCTAACAGGCCTTGTTCTATTTTCTGCTAGAGTTGTGTAATAGTGCTTATTAAGTTTTACAAAAACAGCCATCTCATATATATATAAAAGTTATAACAAGTTAACTTATCTCTGTCATTTCATCACCCTTCGTGTATGGATAATTTATCATATTTGTCCGTACATCAAGTACACATAGAATAGGCAGTCTGAAAGGATAGGCAATCCGACACAACCGATGAGAGATCAGGTTTAGGACCAAACTGCTTTACGTCTTTTTCGTCGTCTCCCGTGCGTCGTTGCGTCACCGCCGTCTAAATTCTAGGCTGGTACTGAAAAAAGAATTTTTATTTTTTTGTTACTCTTACCAAAGCCTCGACACCTACAACCCAGTTCACACCAGTTTCATTCACGAGAGCTGCATCACCGAGATGATTTACATTAACAAGGTAGCAAATAAATTCTTTTTTGAGTACTAGAGCCTCGCTGATGTCAGCATGAATGGGCCGGCTCGACCGGGGAAGGACTACCCTTTCACAGAATATCGACGTGAAATAGCAGTATTCCTACTGTTTTGTTTCGTTCGGTGAGAGAGAGTGCCGAAGACCCAATCACCCTCTTTCCTCCTTCCCACTCCTTCTCCTTCCCACTTCCTTTTTCCTTTCCTAAATGGTCGGCAACGCGCAAGTGATGCCTCTGGTGTTGCAGGCGTGCATAGGCTACGGTGACCACTTACCATCAGGTGAGCCGTACGCTTGTTTGCCACATTGGTTGCATAAAAAATATAAAAAAAATTTGCTGGCTGCTTAATTGAACCGAGTACCTATCATATCTAGATAGGTGCTTGCAAAATGAACACTCGTTAGTTCTGTCCTCTAAAAAAAGAAGTCGCTGTATTTTTAGTCCAAGAAGGAAATATCACACAGGTACCTGTATTAAGTAGTTGTATAGTAGTAGTACTGTCAATACAGCACTTGTGTTTTAAGCAACATACTACAAGTTTGAGTGCACCCGGATCCGATGACGCGGTTTTCCAGCATCAGATAAGTTTGGTATTGTCAATCTTTTTCTATTGCAGAACTTGAAGTAGACAATCCGAGGGTGCATGGTGGAATGTCGCTTACAATTAATTATTCTATCGCATTATTTTTATATTCAATAACTGTTCCACTGAGGCACTACAGCCCCAAATAAGATGTAAATTTTAAATGAAATAGTTGAAACATCCAAATTGCTACTTTAAAATGAAAAATATAAAAGAGGAAACGTATCCTGGTTGGCTCGACAGCGATTTATCGAATGTCGATAAATCTTGTAGATTGACTTGCTGAGCGTTTCAATAGCCTGCTGGGGATGCTCTGTATCGATATATTTATACGAGCTGACGTGTACCGCATAACTTGAGAGTTATAGTGAAATATATTATTAGAGTCTGCTGCAAAAAAAAAAATTACTTATCCGTGATCCTACTTTTACAAAAGAAATTTGTTTAACTATTGATATAGTGACGCGGTCGTTACTAACAGAATGCCTGGTTCAAGGCTTAAGGAACCGGGAAATCGGAGGTGTACTGTCAGCTGTGGACAGTTGCTTATTGCCTCATGAGCTGGTGACCAGCAAATCCTTTTTTGTTTAATATTTATGCGCATTCCAAAGAAAATATGAACATGTCAGTCGCTTTTAAGCCAATTTCCAGTACAATATTTGGCCGCAGCTCCGCTCGCGTATATTTAGGTTACGTCAATATTCTTTTCTACTTTTTACTAGATGAAAGGTACCCTATGTCCTTTTGTGCACCTGTGGCAGTGTGTATGTGAAATTTCATAAAGATTAGGCAAGTAGTTATGGCTTGCTAGTGTAACAAACAAATAAACTCACTTTCGCAATGATAATATTAGTTATGTGATTAATATGCCACTGCCAACAATTATTGCACCCTTAACCACGAAATTACTTGCAGGTATTGCGCTGCACGAAATTTACTTTAAGACTGATATAAATAAACTCCACACATGTTGAAATAGTTGCAACTAGTGACTAGAGATGGCGCTGTATACAATTTCACACTACTCCATACAACTTGAACTAGCTCTTGAATCGCGCAAGTGAAGTTCGCAGAACTCGTTGCTCGATACTGATTTAGGACTTAGTTACATGGAGTGAATGCATTTCTTGTCACTAGTCCTAAGTCCTTCGCATGTCTGCCATACACTCAAATAGGGGATATACATATAATATATGTATAAAGACATGTGCGATGAGTTAGCGGCATAGCCGACTTCAATAGGTTTCTCTGGTAGCGGGTTAATGGCGTAAATTTCAAACCGCAACTCTACACTTCTTACAATCACTTTATTTTACATGAAATTACAGACTTAGGTTCACTGAATAGTATCGTTGTCGCAGACATAAATATTATGTACATAATGTGATACATACCTGTATACACCCACATTCGTCCATGTTTAAGTCCTACGTAATAAAAAGCCTGTTGTTATCCACTGCACACTTTTCCAGACATAGTTCTGCTACTTGAAATATCTTTAAAAGAAAAATCCAATAAAATGTTGTACAAACCGCAATTTCAGGAATAACCATGTAACATGTAACCTGTCTCTGTTACTTTGCATCAGAAGGTATAAGGCCCGCAGTACCTATCAGGGGTTATCGTGACCACTAATAATGTAATACAGGATACCGATTGATAAAACAGATAAATACTAGTTAAACCTGGCCACGATTTGTTGTAGCTCAGCCTGATATTAATTATTATGTAACTAGCCTATGGAAACTGCGGAATAAAAACCATATAAAACACTTTTATATATAATCCCAACGCTATGTAACGATTTAAAGCCAATCCATCAAGTTCTCGAGTTTTCAGGACACAAACAAACGGTAGCTTAATTTTATAATAATTAAAATTGACATTTCCACAATTATACAGAGATCTCTACAGAGATTGTTGGAAATCTGCCCACATGGCTTTTTTAGTTTTAACAAAACAACTATATGCATATGTGTATGCAGGTTTGCACCTACAACTACATACATAAACGTGATGTTATGCCTCGCGAGCAACGAGGCATATTCCTTTTTTGAAGTGAAAACTACTTTAGGCGCGTTGAGCACTTCTTGGGTGAACAAAAATCATAGAACTTGCGCCACCGTCACGCTTTCACGCTTTCTATTATTTAATTATTTTAGAATATTAACAATATTAGAAATGGTGCGTCCTAGGCAAAAAATAACGAAATCTTGACCCCCTTAATAACCCCTCAGATAGTATCAGGAACTAGCATCCGACCCGCCCCTTTTTTTAATTTTTAAAGTGAAATCTTCTTTAGGCGCATTGAGCACTTCTTGGGTGAACAAAAATCATGGAACTCGCGTCATCGTCACCGAACGCTTTCCATTTTTGAATTATTTTGGTTTATAAAGAAGTGTTTATGATCAAGGATTAAAGTTTTCACTTCTATCGGCAGTCCCCAAAGACTGCCCCAATTTTTTTTTGTAGCTGGTTTTGTTTTGTTTAAGCCTTTATTAAAATAATATAAACGACTAACTACAAAACAACTGCAGTCTATTCACTTTTTATCGCAGAACGAATAACAAACAAACACCTTTTATTAAGCACACCATTGCCAAACAGGATATGACGGTTATAAAAGAATACCCGGACGTACAGATGCCCCTTTTGTGATATTCAACTCCGGATGTAATGCGATTTTTTTAAACAAAAACTGGTTAAGGCAATTTTGCACGTTATCGCAATATTCCATTCGATGGTCGAACGAAAATTGGTATGTGATAAGCCTTTCGATTTTGTCCGACTACGTCGCGGATAAAGGAGGGTATGATGATTTTAATAAGGTTGTGTATGTTTTATTTTTGTTGAGTATGTTTTGTAATCGAAGCAGACCAGAGGGAAATCAACCCACTTCTTTCTTTTAATTATGAGTTATATTATTGATTATGTCCTCAGCGCAGCTGTAGTGTTTACGAATATTTTGCATGAGTTTTAGCAGTGGTTATTGAGTTTGTTGGAAAGAAATTCTAAGTAGCAGCTCGGAGTCTGGAAATATGCCTAGAAAACGGCCATAGACTCAGCGCCTATTACCTGGTACCTAAAACAATAGCTAGCTAAATATATGTAAGTATGATCTACATCTCTGCTTACCAGATCAGGGATGTAGAGGTTTAAGACTACCTATATATGTTTTCTTAATGTTTTAGTAAATAAACCTATACGCATTATACGCTCATGGACATGACTTTCTTGGCATTACTTTGCAGTAAAGGAATTATTAAAACACTACTCATTACTACTAGGAGCGGACAAATAAGAGCTGTTCTGTTAAGGCTAATGATACCCTAAGGCTAGACCAGTGTCAGAATATTAGAGGGCATTGACTTCCCTATAACGACTACCATAGATGTTCATGGCAGCCGAGATCGACGACTTAACGTGCTCTCCGAGGCACGGAGCATGCGATAATTGTCAATCATTACGCACATAATTACGAAAAGTCGTATAACTTCCGAAAGTCAGAGGAGCGCGTCGTGAGTTCGAACCCGAGACCGTCTGCATTGCAGACTGTTGGTCTCCCCACTGAGCTATCGCTGCTTATAAGATAACGTATTATATTTCATCTTAAATAAAGTTTTCTTTAATTGTTTATATAACAATATTTTCATTTAACAATTACACTACATACTCACACATACACATAAATCACATTACATACTCACAAACACACCCACATACACACACACACACACACACATACACACATACACAAACACACCCACACAGACATACACACACACACACACACACACTCACTTACTCACACACCTCACATAATATTTCGTTTACTTTCTAACAGCGAATTGCTTTTGTAATCATAAAATCTTTTGTGTAAATTATATGGGAGAAGACACTGACTTCCTGTAACACAGGTTTCGTACCTAGCACAGGAATCAGGGCTTCATAGGAAATGTGTAAACAATTTTATGTTAATAAATACATTATTATTATTATAATTATTACTATTATACAATAATATGTTTTCTTAAACTTGACCTTTTACCTGCCTCTTCTTCGATTCTACGCAAGTTAGTTTATGTTAAGCATATACAGGAAAGCATGCTAATTAGAAAAAAACAGCTTAAACTTGCCTACGAGAGTGAAGTTAATTAAAATTAAATATTTCAGTCAGCAGTGTGCTGCAAAGCTTAAAAGAATCCCCCTTCTAATGAAAAAAGAATATGGCTCATACATTTTTTTCGCAAGGGGAATATTTTAAAACATATCCTACCCGTACTCCTAGACATTTTTGCATGCTAGATGAGAAAAGAGATTAAGGCAGATCTACACATCGCCGCAACATGCGACGTACGAAAGAATTCCACGTATTCGTGTATTCAGCCTTTTACCGATTCCATTGTTTGAATTTGAATGTGAATTCCCAGTAGAGATTTGGTTTGATTCCCGGGCTATGTGGGAGTTTAGAGTTATGAAGCTTCAATACCAATTTTATTTATCACAAAAGTTTTTGTTTCGCACGTTTCCAAAATAGACGAGTATTATTTTTAGATTTTGTTTTGCCGTTTTCATTTTGTTTATTTGCGGCCGACTTTTCGAAGTTATGTGCGTATTAAATAGTTAAATATCGTTCGCAATAACCGTTAAGGAAAACTTTGTGAGGAAAACACGGATGGCGTAGTGGTTTAAATGTTCACCTTGTCAGATACACCATAATATTATATTATATCAGCACTGTTTATTTTTTTTTTCTACAATTATCTTATCTTATCTGGGGGCCAATCAATGCAGACCGGCGACACTTCGACCTAGTGGGTATTTTTTGTGTCGACACTCTCCTAATAACGACTGCCATAGATGTTCATGGCAGCCGGGACCAACGCCTTAACGTGCTGTCCGAGGCACGGAGCAGGCGATAATTGTTAATCAATACGCACATAATTTCGAAAAGTCATATAACTTCCGAAAGTCAGAGGTGCGCGACGTGGGTCGAACCCGAGACCCTCTGCATTGCAGTCTGTTGGTCTCCCCACTGAGCTATCGCTGCTTTTGGTTAAATTATGACTACAGTATGGATATTAAACAACTATATGCATTTAAACGTGGCTTATTAGAATCATAGCTTTCAAACCTAATCCTAACTGTTCCCGAGCGAATGAAATTTATTGACAAAACTATATTATTTCTACAACTAAGGTGGCAAACAAGCATACGGCCCACCTGATGGTAAGTGGTCATCGTAGCTTATGGACACCTGCAATACCAGAGGCATCACTTGCGCGTTGCCAACCCTTTAGGAAAGGAAGTGGGAAGGAGAAGGAGCGGGAAGGGGGACAGAGGGTGATAGGGCCTCCGGCACTCTCACTCACCGAACGAAACATAACAGTAGGAATACTGCTATTTCACGTCGATATTCTGTGAGAGGGTAGTCCTTCCCCGGTCGAGCCGACCCATTCATGACATTTATACACTGGCCCACTGCTTGGCATGGACCTTAGGCCATAGTCTACCGCGCTGGCCCAATGCGGGTTAGACTTTACGCAAGTTCAAAGACATTATAGAGGACTATCAGATCCATCCAACGACTCGGCAAACGTAGTGTAGGACGCCCTCCGACCAGGTGGGATGACGATCTGCGAAAGCCTGCGGGCAGATGCTGGATGCGGCAAGCTGAAGACAGGGCGCTATGGCGCTCTTTGGGGGAGGGCTATGTCCAGCAGTGGACTATTATAGCCTGATGATGATGATGATCAGATCCATATGTGATAGTCCTCTATAATGGTTTCCTCGTGAAGTCTTCTTTTACCGTTAAAGCTTCCAATAATCAATAATTGAATATGCACATCACGTTAACAAGCCAGCGGTGTTTTGCGATCGAACTCAAGACCTCCGCTTTCGAGCCCAACGTTTGAGTACTAGGATCAATCCTTACTTCCTTACTAATATTATAAATTCGAAAGTAACTCTGTCTGTCTGTTGGTCTGTCTGTCCATTGCCTATTGACGGCATCGATGGCGTAGTCGTTAGAGTAACCGACTGCTACGCCTGAGGTCGCGGGTTCGATTCCCGCACAAGTCAAACATTTGTGTGCATGAACATGGATGTTTGTCTTGGTCTGGGTGTTTCTATGTATAATATGTAAGTATTTACAAAAAAAAAAGTATATATATATATGTTTATCCATTGTCTAGTACCCATAATACAAGCTCTGCTTAGTTTGGGCTAGATGGTGTTGTGTGTATGTGATAGAATATTATTATTATTATTATAAACCACTCAACCGATTTGGATGAAATTTAATACAGAGGTAGTTTTTAAAGCTGGGAAAGGACAAAGGCTACTTTTTAATGCACGCAGGCGGAGCCGCGGGCATAAGCTAGTACTGCATAGTTTCTCACAATTATAACACTTTGGTCAACCTTGGATTCCAACCCACGACTTCATACGCAATCACAATATTATGAAAGAGTACTAATGAGGAAATGATAGTTGATTGAAATTATTTCAATCACTGATCATTATTGCGGCTAAAATTAATGAACATTATCTACTAATCACTTATTCGTTCACTGGTTCATTCGTTCATTTAGAATGAACTCAAATCGAATGTAAATTGCCTGTGTAATGATCGGACTAAATGATTAACAGAATGTGTGATTATTCTAACTAATTATTATTATTATTAATTTAGTTTTATATGGACAGTTACATAATATTATAGCATAATGACTGCTGGTACATAAATGAGTTGTAAAATACTGAAATTATAATTTGATGGTGATTTAAAAGGGTGGCCTTGAGTTTCTTGCAGGTATCTTTTCATAGGCTCAACCTTTTGCCTGAACCTTGCCTAACATAAATGTAAATTCAGTAAATGTAACAAACTCACTAACCCCTTTGACGTTTATAAGTGTTACTTTGTGACCTAAGTGAATAAATTATTGTTGACTTTGAGTTTGACATTCCTAGACTTTGCCCGCGGCTTCGCTCACGTAATTATAGAATTATGTTAAGATAGATTTTCAGTAGCCTATATATTATTACGATGTGCAAACAATTTAAGTTTAATTAAAATACGTTATTTTTGCGTGAAAGAGTAACAAACACCCATTCATCCATCCTCACAAACTTTCACATCAATACCAATATTATAGAGCTGAAGAGTTTGTTTGTTTGGTCAACCAAACAAACAAACTAACGCGCTAACATCAGGAATTACTGGTTCGAATTGAAAAATTATTTCATTGTTGGATAGCCCATTTATCGAGTAAGGCTATAATCTATATAACATTACACTACGACCAATAGGAACGGCGCATCAATGAAAAATGTTCCAAAAACGAGAAAAAATCTCTTATGTGAAGCAGATGAATATCATTAGAAACCTAAATATAATTTAGTAACTTATAAAACACACTTACTAATTAAATTAAGGTTTCTACAGTCGGAAGTTGCAATAAACACCAAATGAGCTTTACTTAAGATTTAATTAAGTAAACATTAAGTAGGTTTACATTCCTATTGTCACCAGTAGGTTTTTATCTAGTTTAACTGTGAAACTGGAAGTTTGCTGGTACTTATAATAATAATAATAATAATAATTTATTTAAAATACAAACCATTTACAATCTTAAACAATCCTCTAATTCCTGCGCTAGTTTAAACTGTGTTGCAGGAATTAGTGTCTTCCCCAAATTAGAGGTATTAATACAATGTTATTAAAATATTCCAAATATGTAAACAACAATACAAAATGTGAGTACTAAGCTATTATTATATTATTTAATGTGTGTGTATGTGTGTGTGTGCGTGCGTGCGAGCGTGCGAGCGTGCGTGCGTGCGTGCGAGCGTAAGCAAGATCACACCTCAAAAGATTTTCAGTCGCTTCGTATGTCAATGACTTCAGCCATGAGATGATTACTTTTTTAAAGTCGTTATTAGTCATATGTATAGTCACTTATAGCACAGGATATATCCTATTCTAAGTACCAGCAGAACATTATAATTAAGAGTTTTGTACCTAGACTAAATTTTCTACTACTATGTACCTACTTGTATTTTTGTGCCAATAAAGAAGTTTATTTATTTATTAGAAAGTGCTTATACACGAAAGGGTAAAACAACTTTTTTCTGTCGGGTTACCGTGAACTTGAGCTGAAAAGTAGGTTAGCTGAAAACGGGTTGTAATTCGTTAGGTGGTCCGGTTAGTCAATGCGGTTTGTGCCTACGGGTGGTCCGGTGGTACGTAGTATGAGAAAAAGCGTTTAGTAAAAACATTGTTTGGTATATTTGGTCAAAAACAACATTAACAGGGAAAATATTATATAACTAGCTTTTGCCCGCGGCTTTGCTCGCGTTAATTTAGAATTTGCACAATCAATTCGAGTTGTACTCTGCTTGTAATAATATAATTTAATCATGATTCGAAAGACACGTGGCGCCATCTATTATCATAAGAACGTTATTGTTGTTTTCCTCGGGAACAGTAATTTTTTTCGGGATGAAAAGTAGCCTATGTCCGTTTCTGTACACTTGACAACGTATATGCAAAATTTTTGGATGATCGGTTCAGTGGTTTAGCCGTTAAAAGGTAACAAACAAACAAACAAACTCATTTTCGCTTTTATAATATTAGTTAAGATAATGTTTTACGTTTCCGCTAATGTTATATTTACATTGAAATTAAACTGTTTTATACGGATTTTATTTTGTTTTGATTATTAACACTTTTATTACAATATTTTGAAAATACTACACTACTACTGAAGCTAGCTATAGTCACAACAGCAGAGTTAGCGATACTTTTGGATGGCTGGCGGGCTCGCCGCCCAGTCACAACAAAATCACTCTGGCACGTCAGACGCTATTCGAGGATTCTTACCAGAAGATAATGACGCTGCCTGCGTACGAGATACGTAGACGATTGTATATAATATTTCGCGTTGAACAAGGATTAGATTATGGTGGCGTCAAGCGGGAGTGGTTCATCTTGCTGTCGTATGAAGTGTAAAACCCCATGTACTGCCTATTCGAGTACGCAAACGAAAACAATTATAGTCTGGAGATTAACCCGGACAGATATATCGACCCGGATCATCTTTTTAGCTTTAAATTCATTGGCATGGCTCTATACAATGGTATATTTATTTATTGCGGTCTTGCGACGCCTTTGTACAAGCGAATATTAAACAAGAATATGTCTTATTCTGTACCCCTGACAACGTCTATGCGATCATTTCATGATGATCCGTCGAGTAGATAACCCGTGAAAGCATAACAAACATATAATCACATTCGCATTGATATTATTAAGTTCTTTTCTTACAAATGAAAATAAACGGCATACTTGACTTATAATAAACTAAATCAGACACTATTTTGAATATATCTTATTAATTCGCAGCGATAGCCTAATTGGCAGAACGTAGCCATGCACTGATCGTAAGTTCCATCACAAGGCACGCACCTCTAACTTTTCTAATTTAATGCGTATTAATTAGTTTATTAGTGAAAGATAACACCTTAAGGAATCCTATTTATCTGAGAGTTCACAAGTGAGAAAAATCACACTTCGCTATCGTGGTATACTATGGCCTAAAACCAAGAAGGGACCCGTGCCCAGCAGCGGCCCAGCTTTTTATTTATATCAAAACACAATAATAATATTAATTTAATACCACAGCGTTACAACAAACTCAATTAAAAATAAAACAACATTACAAAGTACACAGCAGAATACACAGAAAACAATTCCAACTTCAAAAAAAGAACAACTACCCACTCAAAAACATGACGCCCGCTTACGTCACGGCCGTTAACCCACACACTGCTACGTAAACTCGACTCATATAAAAATGGCCGTAGTTTCCGCAACACCAAGGGAAACTGCCGCCGGAGTGTTGCCAATAAAAGCTGATAAAACCGGATACTGGGTTACATTTCGCACGGGTCGCGGTTGAGGGTTGAGTATGACGTAACGATTCGAACGTTCGAGGTTTAAATAAGGGATACTGGCTGCTTTTAGGGTAGTTCAACAAGATTGGACTAAGGGCAAGCATGTTCGAGGAAACGATGACTTCGTTTAAAAGACAAAGATCTATAGTTAATATGAGTAGTTATAAATTACGTATTTACGCCTTAAGGTTCCGTGGTAAAACTAAAACTATATAAACTAAAAATTTCGACCCGGGAAAATTATATTTAATTTTTTTTTACAAAATTTTCAGTAGCTGGTCGCAGTCCACGGCACTGTATAGTCTGCCACGGTGGCGTAGAGGTAGTGTTTACGACAACTGTGTATGAGGTCTCCGTTTTGATTACCGGGTCGGGTAGTGTTATGATGATTCTGGTCCTGTAGACGGCAATATTACGCCTATTATATGGGACCTTAAATCGTAGTCGGTGGAATGTTGGTGAAATACTCTGTCTATCCCTTCAAATATAAAGACGTTTGATTATGTTAAAAAATAAAAACACTTACACTAGAAATAATTTATGTATAGCGAGGAATTTACAAACATTTACAAACAGTCGAACAATCTAGAGTAGAGCCTCGCTGATTTCAGCATGATCGGACCGGCTCGACCGGGGAAGGACTACCCTCTCACAGAATATCGACGTGAAATAGCAGTATTCCTACTGTTGTGTTTCGTTCGGTGAGTGAGAGTACCGGAGGCCCAATCACCCCCTTACTCCCTTCCTGCTCTTTCTCCTTCCCACTTCCTTTTCTAAAGGGTTGGCAATGCGCTAATGATGCCTCTGGTGTTGCAGGCGTCTATAGGCTACAGTGACCACTTACCATCAGGTGGGCCGTATGTTTGTTTGCCACCTTAGTTGTATAAAAAAAAAACTACGAGCACAATGTGTTATGAGTCTGGTCTCATAACAACCACATCGCATAAATTTTGATTCGTAGTCACTCTGGCTGTGTCAGTAGCAAGCTGTACACTTAAACCACTACGTCATCCATGTAATCAATGTATGTTTCCATTATTTTCCCTGTACGCACATTGACCCAGATACATTAAACGATGTACGGACGACGAACAGCATTTTAATCTGAAAACTTCAGACATTTAGTTATAAAGGATTCGTACTACAGACACATTGGCTGTATCCGGCTTCAATATTTTTATTGGCAGTTGTGGGACGCTTATGTACGAGATAGGACCTAGATTGGTGGCATCAATAACAAATTGTGGTCTGGAAAATAAAATTTAAGTGTCAGATACAAGATTTACCGAGATTATCATGTAGCTATTTTCTGTGATATTATGTGTATATTTCTGTGTTAAGATATCCTAACTAATATTATAAAAGCGAAAATGAGTTTGTTTGTTTGCTTGTTACCTTTTCACGCCTAAACCATTGAACCGATCAACCTGAAATTTTGCATATACGTTGACAGGTGTACAGAAATGGACATAGGCTACCTTTAATCCCGAATAAAATTACTGTACCCGAGGAAAACAATAATAACGTTTTTATGATAATAGATGGGGGGGCGATGTGGAGGCCACTGCTCTTAGACCACGCGACTGCTTACCGTCGGGTGGAGTGTGGTCATTTTGACGAGCAAAATGAAAAAAAAAAAAAAATAAAGATGGCGCCACGGGTCTTTCGAATCATGATTGAATTATATTATTACAAGCCGAGTACACCCGAATTGATTGTCAAATTCTAAATTAACGCGAGCGAAGCCGCGGGCAAAAGCTAGTATTTTATAAGCATTTTTAAAAAGTATAACGTATGCTAGGGTAGATTTATTTTATATGTATTTTCCATGCTAAGGTTGAGTGTAAATTATGATGAAAGAAAAAGAATGCAGGACTTGGAACTGCAATGTCGACAAATGGTGTCACCACTTTGCCAACTGAGCTATTAATGGTTTTATGTTAAGGGTTGAAATTTCCCTCTAAGTTTGGCATCTAAGGCGATGCTATTTATCATCTAGATCTAGTTTTGCTAGCGATGGGATAAAAGGAATAAAATAGGAGAGTCAGACGTGTGAGCTGTAGAAGCTCCTACTCAGGGTGCCATGTAGTATCTTATCTTATCTTATGTGGGGGCCAGTCAGTGCAGACCGGCGACACTTCATCCCATTGGGATCTTTTGTGTCGACACTCTCCCAATAATGACTGCCATAGATGTTCATGGCAGCCGGGACCGACGGCTTAACGTGCACTCCGAGACACGGAGCAGGCGATAATTGTATATCAATACGCACATAATTTCGAAAAGTCATATAACTTCCGAAAGTCAGAGGTGCTCGACGTGGGTTCGAACCCGAGACCCTCTGCATTGCAGTCTGTTGGTCTCCCCACTGAGCTATCGCTGCTCGTGCCATGTAGTAACAGTGTTGCCATTATTACGCTAAATTACAAAACAATGTAATAAAGACATGCTATGAGGCAGATCGAATCAACGACGTCGACGATATTGTCATTTTTTTGCCAACAGGCCTACGTCACACATGTAACGTTACCTCTGTACATTGCAATTAATTTGAGGTCAAGTGTGATCTTTCGTAGAGAAGAGCTATGCGATGAGTATAGTTTCTTAAGGTCGAAGATTAAAATACCGCTCCATCTTTAAAAAAAAATAATATAATAATACTCTATCACATACACACAACACCATCTAGCCCAAACTAAGCAGAGCTTGTACTATGGGTACTAGACAATGGATAAACATACATATATACTTTTTTTTGTAAATACATACATATTATACATATAAACACACAGACCAAGACAAACATCCATGTTCATGCACACAAATGTTTGACTTGTGCGGGAATCGAACCCGCGACCTCAGGCGTGGCAGTCGGTTACACTAACCACTACGCCATCGAAGCCGACAATATTAAAATGTTATTTTACTGTGTTCCTATATAAGAGTGATTCTCCTTCAGGTACATGGACTTGTCCGGTCACTAAATAAGAGGCAATAACCAGCTATACCCGTCAAAAACCGACTACATAATCGTTTTGCCACGGGATTCTACTACGGTGGTCCTAACAAGTATTGTTTTCTTAAAAGAAAGTAGTCTTCATAGTAGGTATATTACTATATATTTCGGTCACCTCCATGCTTCAGATAAACATTTAAGCGATGGGCCTATATATAAAGGCCCTGGGAACATTATTTCCAATATATCTTAAAAATTCATAACAGATCAGAGGCCCAATTCTGCCATTTTTATAAATTCGTCATTCCGTCACGACGTAACTGCAATTCCATTGTCATTTTGTCAAAAGTTCGTCATCTGCTAAATTCGTAATGGTCGATCATTGGTCGGTCAATGGTCTTGTAATAGGATTGTTTAAGAATGCCATGTTGTTTTGCCATTATCATAAAACCCGTTAGTAGAAGCGACTTTTGAAAAACTACTACTAAATTTGAACATTTATTAGTGTTAAAAGCAATTTGATCAAAGGAACTGTAAAATAGCAGATTACCGCATACGTCAGTCATTCATTTATCGTTATGTACGAGATTAACATTCTATGCCATTTTTTCAATAGAGGGCCAGTGGAAAGTCGTAATGACGCCATTATATTAGTTGACTACGAAACTTGTCAAAATCAACAATTATTAATGCTTCAACGTTCATATTACCTATTACTCTTTCGAGTACAAGTACATCTGATTGTTCGTCAAGTTAGACCAGCTCAATGAAACTGGCTTACCTCGAGGCGACTGACCCCTTATGATATAATAATAATAATAATATTCTACCACATACACACAACACCATCTTACCCAAACTAAGCAGAGCTTGTACTATGGGTACTAGACAATGGATAAACATACTTATATACTTTTTTTTTTGTAAATATATACATATTATACATAGAAACACCCAGACCAAGACAAACACCCATGTTCATGCACACAAATGTTTGACTTGTGCGGGAATCGAACCCGCGACCTCGGGCGTGGCAGTCGGTTACACCAACCACTACGCCATCGAGGCCATGACACTATTATAATAGCAGACTTGGGCCCCAGGAAGCAAAAAAGATTGCATCTAAAAGGCATTAAACAAATGACGTGCAGCACAAAACTATAGGTATCTACAGCATGTATCGAAAAAGCTTAGTCTATATTGCTATGAAGCGTTTGCACAAAATCGCAGTTATTTTCACTGTCAATAAAATGCGGCGCTTTTTTAGTACGGCAACTAGTAATAGCTTCAGAACCAACAATAAAAACATATCCATTAAGGAAACTCTTATCGCTTCCTCGCTTCAATAGTTTTACAACTGCGGTTTGAATTTATTTTCAATTCCGGTTTGTACCGGTTATCAGTTAAAAGCGATATTAAATACCGGGAACTGAAACAGAATTATACTGGGTGTAAACTTCTCTTGAATAGTTAAGTTTAAGGTTAATTAACTTGCCAATTGTTGGAATGCCAAAAATTTTAAATCTTACTGCGGGTGTACCTATTGAGTGGGAGACTCAATAGGTTAAAAGGATTAATTATATAGAATAGTACTATCGTGGCGCAGCGGTAGTGAATGCGACTGCTGTGCGTGAGGTCTCGGATTCGAATCCCGGGTCTGGCCAACAAAAGTTATTGTTTTTCTGTTAAGAAATCTCAATAGCAGCCCGGAGTTAGGAAGTTGGCGGTGTTAGACAGCACTCGGAAAGCACGTAAAGCCATTGGTCCTACGCCCGATCTTTCTCCGGTCATATCGGATTACCGTCCCATCGGATCATGAGAGTTAGGGAACAGAGAGTGCACTTGTGTTTGCGAACACACTTGTGCACTATAATATCTCCTGCGCAGATGGCTAGTCTCCGTTAAGACTGGCCGCCGTGGCCGAAATTTGGTCTGGAGGACATTATTAGTAGACATTTTAAATTCAATTAAAGGTGGTAGAATATAGGCGAAAGCATATCATACTCTTAGGCCTATGTATCCTCAAAAGGCTAGGCAGAGGAGCATTACACTTACGTTTGATCAGTTGTTTTGATTGATTGATTGATTTATTTATTTACAAGCTTTTGCGCGCGGCTCCGCCCGCGTGGTACCTACTTGAATAAAAGGTAGCATATGTCCTTCCCCAGATTTTAAACTATATCTGTGCCAAATTTCATCTAAATCGGTTGAGTGGTTTAGCCGTGAAAAGGTAACAGACGGACAGACGGACAAACAGATAGACAGACAGAGTTACTTTCGAATTTATAATATTAGTAAGGATTCGCTCAAACACGTGTCGCTCATACAGTAATAATAATGCATGCAAGATGTTACATATTTTTTTCTTTCATACATGTTTGGCATAATTAGTGGCGTGTAACAATGACAAGGATAATAATTAAAAATGATAATTCATATTAATAATTAAAAATAAATGTCAGAATAAGTGTATAAACAAAAATAATAAAAATATACATAACAGTCGCAAGAGGAAAACCTAGGCGAACGTTTCTCGATCAGATCGGAGGCGTTCTGGACAAAGGCCAGGTTAAGAGCTCCTTGAACCGACGGGCGTGTATGAGGAATATGATGAAAGTGAATGAAGCCAGAGAAGTGTGTCAGGATCATAGCAAATGGAAATCCGTAGTCTCTGCCTACCCCTCTGGGAAACAGGCGTGAATCCATGTATGTATGTATTTAATAAAAATATAAAAGTCAAACGTAAATCTAAAATCATAATCCATTAAAATTAATTAATTCAATTAAATTATTATACAGTCAGTCAAAAATTCTTAAATGTTATATTAGGTACACTTTGTCTTGTAGTAGTGACTTCAAATGTATTTTAAATGTTTCATTACTAAGTTCTTTCCAAGCGTTTGGTAATATATTGAAAATGACTGGAGCCATGCAGAAGTTTGGAGTCCCTTTACACACATTGCGCGCCATGTTTTATTAGCACATTTTTTTTTTTATTTTTTTTTATTTTTTATTTTACTCGTCAAAATGACCACACTCCACCTGATGGTAAGCAGTCGTGTGGTCTAAGAGCAGTGGCCTCCACATCGCTCCCACAGTTGCCGAGGCGATGTTGAGGTCTCTACTTTGACGGCCTGAGAAGATGCTTTTTCACGCCCCGCTTAAAGAACCCAGGATTGAAGGAAGAAGGCGTGCCTTGGCAGAGAATTCCATGCCTTGGTCGTTCGGCAGAGGTATGAGGACCCAAACTTTTTGGTACGCGCTCTAATCGACTCTACCGTGTAAGGATGGCATCTGAGCCCAGCACGCGTTGTTCTGGATAGGAAAGGGGAGGGCGGGATAAGGTAGAATAACTCTTCAGAGCATGGCATAATACTGGCATACCTTTGCCTTTGTATTCTTTAGTCTACTAACACTACCGACCAATTATTTTTAATAAGTCATCTTTTGCTCCATGAACAATGCAACCGTATGACAGACGCCTTTACAAATATTCAAACAACGGACACAGAAAACCTAGAATAGAACAACTATTTGTGGATTTCACAAATATTCCATGTAAGAACCTATAACACCCGCGTTTATGATTACTGCGCCGCTCTCGTGGGTTGCAGCGTGATGTTATATAGCCTATAACCTTCCTCGATAAGTAGGCTATCCAACACTAAAAGAATTTTTCAATTCGAACCAGTAGTTCCTGAGATTAGCGCGTTCAACCAAACAAACAAACACTTCAGCTTTATAATATTAGTATACTAGCTGTTACCTGCGACTTCGTCCGCGTAGATTTTAACTAAAAAGTGTTTGTCTCCGCGGAAACCTATTTTTTTCTAAAATCAATGTAGCCTTAGTTACTCCTTATAACATCAGCTATCTGCCAGTGAAAGTCCCGTCAAAATCGGTTCAGCCGTTTCGGAGATTAGCCGGAACAAACAGACAGACAAAAATTTTAAAAATAGATGTTTTCGTATAGCTACCTTATATACTTTCATATGCATTAGATAAAAAACTGTTATTTTGACATTACAAACATACACTTCAATTTTATTTATTTGTATAGATAATATTAGTTTATAATATTAGTATATACGAGGTTTTGCCTATAAAGGAATGGAACCCTAAAATATTGGTGCGTTCGAGAGGCATCTCTTGAAAATTGGTCGTATATCAATTTGGCTGTGAAACCAATTTCGACTCGAGGCTGTGCTTGTAACTAACAATTAGGACACTGTATAATATTCTTTATGGCTTTCAACAACGTTACATATATGTCACAAAGTAACACTTATGAACGTCGCATATCATGTAAATTAAATGAAATTTACGATCTTTGGTCCAGCGGTATCTTTTGTTGAAATATAATTGTAGATTTCCTACTCCGGGCAAGTACAATGTTTCTGCCTGGTAATCTATACTAATATTATAAAGCTAAAGAGTTTGTTTGTTTGTTTGAACGAGCTAATCTCAGGAACTACTAGTTCGATTTGAAAAATTATTTTATTCTTGGATAGCCTATTTATCGAGGAAGGCTATAACATCAGGTTACGACCTACGGGGATTAATGTGTTACACGGTACAAATCGATGTCCTGAAACTACGGCATTTTCGTTTCTTGGTTTGGCACGTTTCACTCGACTAGGATTGACCAAGGAACTATCTCTGCCTAATATACATAATGAAGGGATGAAATTGAGGTTTAACAACCATATTCTAAGACGTTTCCTCAAACGTTCCTCGACTCCACTCAACCTCACTCGAGGAAATCAGTATTCACAGGTGCAAAAAATCTCCTCCACTCAGCGTCCCTCGACATCTTTCCTCACTCGAGGTGAGGAAACAACTGTCAAACTCAAGGTACGTCGCGACCAACCTTAAGGAATACTCGAGGAAGATCTACGCCATTGTTACCTATTCACCTATGCTTGTAAATACGACTGATAATTCTATTTGAAGATTTATAAAGTGTTTTGTAATGGATTTTAAACGATTTTTGAATTATATATATGATAATCCGTACGATTATCCTGAAAGGCGTTATTTGCGAGACGCAACTTCTCCGCCTCACTGAATATTTGTCTTCCAGACATATATGTGTGGAACAAATAAAGCTAAACACGAATTATGGAAAACATATATATAGACTTATGTAATTACTTTCCCTCTGAAACCATACCAAATAATAACCCAGCATTTAATAAACAAAGGCAGTTTTTTCTTGAGTAAAAATAAGCCAAATATTAGTGTAACTGTACCTTTTAACAAAGATGTAATAAAAAAGAAAAGACTGATAGTATATTATCAAAATGTTAGAGGACTCCGGTCCAAAACGGCCTTATTTTACACGAATGTCATGTCATTATCTTGTGATATCATAGCTCTAACAGAAACATTTCTTAATAGCTCGATAAACGACGCAGAATTATTTCCGCCTAATTATATTGTATTGCGAAAAGATAGAACTGGAGATGTCGGTTGGGGTGGAGTATTATTAGCGGTCAAAGATTGTTACACGGTAAAGGCAGTTACAAATATTGATGGTCTAACTTGTGACAAGGAAATATTGTTTGTGACCATAACAGGTAAATTTGTTAAGTTCATTGTGTGTGTTGTATATTTACCACCAAATTATAACAGTAAACAATATCTCGATGTATTAACATGTATGGAAAATGTCATTAATATGTTTCCAGAATACCAAATTGTGATAGTGGGCGATTTTAATCTGAAATCATGTAGTACTTCCACTAGGATGCAATATGATTTATTTCTAGATCTATGTGGGCTCCAACAATATAATAATGTCTGCAATCAACATGACTGTATCTTGGACTTAGTATTGGCAAATCTTAACTCCGGTGACATTAGTGTGGGTTCCAGTGATGATGCCCTCGTACCAGCCGATGCCTATCACCCTCCCCTTGAAATATTTCTTGCTTTGCCTAGAGTTATATCTACCGGGAAATCCCCTCAACAGAGAGGTAATAAAAATTCGATAAATCTTATTTGTGAGTGGAACTTTCATAAGGCGGATTTTCAGGGTTTATACTTGGATATAGCAAATATAGACTGGTCTGACCTATTGCAACAGAAAGACGTTGATATCGCTGTTGACATTCTATATAATAAGCTAAATAGCACCATAAATAATCACGTCCCGATCAAAAGAGTACCACTCAATCAAAAATATAAATACCCGTCATGGTACACGGGAGAAATAATCTATTATATAAAACTAAAATATTATAACCTAAAAATGTTCAAAATACGAGGTCTTCAATTTAACAAAGAACTTTTTAAATATTACAGAACCAAAGTAAAAGAGTTAGTAAAAAAAGCTTTTCAAAATTATTTACACAAAGTGGGTAACAATATAATACATGACCCTTCAACATTTTGGCAATTTGTTAGAGATAAAAGGAAAAATAGGCAACAGGACAATAAATTTGTTCATAACGATAGGATTGTTGAAGGTCAGGAGGCTGTTGATGCATTTTCAGAATATTTTGGTTCAGTCTTTCATAGTGATATTCCTAACCTAGATTTTAAAGCGGCTGAACAAGATGCAATTAAACAGCATAGTATGTCCCAAGTAAGTGTTGCGCATGTTAATTTAACACAGCTTAGACGTGCAGTAAGACAGCTTAAAATATCAACAGCTTCTGGACCTGATCTTATACCAACATTTTTAGTAAAGGACTGTTTCATATCTTTTGAAACACCCCTGTTATACATATATAACTTATCCCTCCAATACTGTTCTTATCCAAGTAAATGGAAGATATCAAGGGTGACCCCCGTACCTAAATCAAACTCATCTACTCAGGTTACAAATTACAGACCTATCGCAGTGCTATCGGTGTTTGGGAAGATCTTTGAAACAATAATTAAAAATGATATCACTCCTCAAATAAAATACATATTAAACGACTCCCAACATGGTTTTCGGCCCGCACGATCCACCTTAACTAATCACATTAGGTTTACCGACTATATAAAGTCTAATATGTTGTCAGGATGTCAAATAGATGCAGCATACTTTGATTTTGCCAAAGCTTTTGATCTTGTGGATAATGACATACTGTTAACCAAGCTTTCATCTATAGGATTCGATACACACTTACTTAAATTCTTAGCAAACTATTTGAAGGACCGAAAGCAATATGTAAAAATGGGAAATTATAGATCACAAGATTATTATACTCGATCTGGAGTCAGTCAGGGAAGCACCTTGGGTCCTATTTTATTTATTATAATGATAAATGATCTGCCTAACAGTCTCTCTAGCGTAGAAAGTCTTATGTTTGCTGACGATCTCAAATTGTTTAAAACTATTAAGAATGCATCAGATTGTGAAGACCTACAACGCGACATAGATGCAGTTGCAGAATGGAGCAGAGTAAACAAACTAGCTTTAAATATTGCCAAATGCAAAACCATCAGTTTTACTCGTTCCCGATCTCCAATCGTAAGGACATACAAGATGACAGGGCAGCCGCTCGAACGCGTCACTACGATATGTGATCTTGGATTAATGTTGGACTCAAACTTTAATTTTTTTGATCATATTAAAAGCATATCTAAAAATGCAAGTAAGTCGTTGGGGTTTGTAATGAGAATGTCATCACAATTTAATAATGTACTTGTTATAAAATTGCTATATAATGCATACGTAAGAAGTAAACTCGAATACAACGCGATTGTCTGGAGCCCAAAGGAAAAGCTATATACTTTAATGGTAGAAAGGATACAACGCAAATTTGTTCGTTACTTATACAAGCGCATACATGGATATTACCCATATCTCTACCCGTCCATGTTTGTTTGTGGGATGGTTGGTCTGGACACTTTAGAGCTCAGGCGTAGTTTTACACTAGTAATGCACTACTATCAACTTCTAAATCACAAAATCGATAACCCATTAGTGCGTGAATCCATACACTTCTACGTTCCAGACCAATACATGCGTGGCACTGGACGACGGTGGCATCAGCTGCTTATCTGTTCACCATCATGGCGTGTATCTCCCGCCGCCAGTACTCCGACTGGTAGGGCTATTGAGTCCATAAATAATATAATACGAGCGAATCCAGATACAGACATGTTCTTTGATAATATGAGCATAATTACAAAGAAAGTATTATTGTATTTAAATAATGTATAATGTGTTTGATTGTTTAATTTGATATGTTTATAATTTTAATTTAATTGTTTTATTTATGTTTACTTATTATTTAATTAGTATAATAAATACATTTTTAACCTAGTTTTAAATTAGCATAACATGTAAGCGTGTTGGTGTATTGCTGTAAGCTTATATTGTTTCTTTATGAGTAAATAAATAAAAAAATAAATAAAAAAAAAAAAAAAAAAAAAAATAAAGGATAAAACTTGGATCACAATACAACAAACAAATCAAACATAAACAACTCGGAATGACGCGATGCAACATAGATAAGGTAAAAAATCAAACATCTGTCAATTTTGAGGTGATCATAGACAAAAACATTAAAAAGCATGTTAAATCTATGATTTTGTGACGTATGTAATGACGTTTTACCTCGACTCAACCTCATTGGAGGATCCTCAAGATTACCTCAAGTCAAGAGAAAGACATGACTAAGAATACCGATTTCGAGGATTCCTTGAGGTGATCCTTAAGGTATCCTCGGTTGAGTCGAGGTTGAGGAAGGTTTGAGGTTACTTCTTAGAATATGGGTGTAAGTGGCATTAAGTGGCCCCAATGCCATCTCGTCGAGTGTTGTGGTTTCGATCCCCTTTTGAGACAAAACAATTGTGTGATCCACATAAAATTGTTCCTAGTTTGGATGTTATTTGTGTCCGTTTTTTGTTTTATTTACTGGATTTATTCCTAGTGCAAAATATTTATTTACAATAAAAAAATCAACGGGTTGCACTCCGGGAGTGTCGGCAGAAATGAAAACTTGAATATTACTTAACGTTGTGCATTTTTGATATTTTGGAATGGTTAGGGAATAATTTGCACGGATTGCTTTAATTATCAGTATAAAAGTACTATCATTTATGTGGTAAAATACAATATTCATTTATTGCGCTATCGTACACAAACATGAGAATTCTCCCTCCGTCTTACGAATTTTCGATCAGGTCACGTGTCCTGACGTGAGTTTAACATTTTTTACCCATCACAAAAAAGTGCACAACGCCGCTAAAGAAGTTTTCACTTCAAAAATTAAATACCTTTATAACATCGGAAAACAAATAGGTATTTTTAGCTTAAAATACATACCAACGCGATTAAAACCCGTCGTCTAACTTTGTATACAAATCGTTAAAGTCTGAAACACTTTAATCACCGAATAGACGACAACTATCCTATTGAATTTCTTAACAGTATCTTGCTAGAAAATTCTATTCAAGAGCAATTTACGCAAAAATTTTCAATTTTCAAATAGTCTGTGTATTCAAAACAAATATTTCGAAGATAATCTTCTCACTTCGGTTTAAACGGATAAGAAAAGCTTAGCTGAGCGGATCTCCGTTGCTTCAAAATGTAATCATCATTTAGTTTTGCTATACTATACAATATAATACCGGGATACTCGCAGCCAATTAAGATAGAGGCGCTTTAAGTATGAATCTTGTCTTTGAAGCTCAATAGCTTTTTAACATTAATGAAGCCTGTTCTAAACCTGTCTTGGAACGCTAGGTATAATTAAAAAGCTATTGTATCTGACCGCCGGTGTGCCGCTGCGACTCAATAACTTAAAGTTTAGCGTCTTAGCCAAAAAATTTAATCATACGAGCATTCTACTATGTTTAAATATGTTGCCTAAACACGTTAAGTTGTCATCTGACACACACAATGACAATATCGTATCTGAATATGATTATAATAATGTATTATTATGCTCATTTACCTGTCGTTAGCCAGCGGCTCGTGTACGACCCGCTACATGGTGTACCCCTATTTACCACACGGCTCGGAAACGAACCACCGAATACCACGCCACTTTTTTAAAACTGATTGTTTTTCGGCTACGAATGCATTTTTTGGGTAAAGAACATATTGTAAAGAATTACGAAAATATAAACATACGAATATAGATTACATAGATAATATAGCAGCCGTATGATGACGTAGGCCTGTTGGCAAAAAAATTACAATATCGTCGACGTCGTTGATTCGATCTGCCTCATAGCATGTCTTTATTACATTGTTTTGTAATTTAGCGTAATAATGGCAACACTGTTACTACATGGCACGAGCAGCGATAGCTCAGTGGGGAGACCAACAGACTGCAATGCAGAGGGTCTCGGCTTCGAAGCCACGTCGCGCACCTCTGTCTTTCGGACGTTATGTGACTTTACGAAATTATGTGCGTATTGATTGACAATAATTATCGCCTGCTCCGTGCCTCGGTCCCGGTTGCCATGAACATATATGGCAGTCGTTATTGGGAAGTCAGTGCCGTCTAATATCCTGACACTGGTCTCGTTAGCCTTCAGATTGCGGAGGTCAGGTGGCAGCCACTCCGTGTAAAAACTGATAGACTGACAGACTAGACTGATGAGACTAGAAAGCCGACCCCAAGTGACTTGGGAATAATAAATGCTAGGGAGAAGATTGATAATTGTACAGTATCATTCTTTATCTAATGTGTGCGCTCACTCTTCTTAGTTTGGATACTTCGTGCGATCTAAGTAGAAGAAGACATCTCGATTTAAATCTTTAGTATTAGCAAGACAACTATTTAGGTTTAAAGAATTAGATGGCGCAAACGTAGTTTGTAGGACAGCTGCGCATGAGGTATCGGGTACTATACCTGGTTCAAACAAAGTGTTTTTTTCTCTGTAAATAAGTCCTCAGTCAGGGCGACAATGGGCTTGCTTTCTATTACACTAATTTAAAACCATAACAGACTAAAAGTAAATGCAATTCAGCAAATATATTTTTTGTCTGTGGAAAAAGGAAGCGGAGAGGTTATGTCGGGCTCACACGAGATAAGTACTACCGACTAGCAATTCAGCAAGCTATCCTAAGCATATATCTACTCTGTATGCATGTTAAATTAATCTCTAAACACTAAAAATAACCCAACATTTGTTAGCTTTTCATTATAACAACAATCTCTTGGGGTTAAAATATGACTGCGTTATTTAAGGAGTGCAAACAACCTTTATAATTATTTCGATATAAATCAGCTTGCTTCAATTATACGTTGGTCCTTCCGCGACGCGAAATTCAATTTCTGGTATAGACATACTGCGGGGTATGGTTTGAGTGATAAGAGAATAGCGTTATATATAATCCTATTAGTCTTATGTAATTTATTATTAATTATTTACATAAACAAAAGTAACAATCATAATTTACAACTTAAGTAAAATTATATATATAGGTAATATGTAACGGGTATTAACGCGATCATGCATAATGTTTACCTTATTTCTTTTTTCTTTTTTATCTTAAATTAACAAACCTAACTACTTATAAATAAAACAAAATGAAAAGTAACAAAATATAGGAATGTAATATTTAATTAAAAAAATGGCTGGATTAGGCAACGTCGTAAAATTCCTCAGCATCGCTGCCGACTAGAAAAGTGCCCAGAAGATTAGCAGCATTGCTACGTTGAATGGCAATGCTGATTCTTTGAGCCAAGAAAATCCAGCCTTCTTGTCACGCGAAGCGACGATTAGCCGCTTAGATATATCTCTAAAAAGCACGAGCGCCCAGACCCCAGGAACTTAGCGTCTCCACCCCAAACGGCTCAAAAACGTAATTACCAATTAAATTACTGTAAAAAAAAACCTAATATTATAAACTAATATTCTAAATGCGAATGTAAGTTTGTTTGTTATATTTTCACCCCTTATCTACTTCACCGATCATTATGAAATTGTGCTCAAACGTTGTACACACAGCGACACATCAACCCAGTCTGTTTGGCCTTTGAACTATTAGAAGTTGAACGCTGCGAATCGTGTGAGAGAGTGCGTTATGTTTTTGTTACGCTCTATCCTTACCATTACATCGATACCACTATGCACTGTCCCTTTCCGACAATTCTCTATTTGATACCGACTTCAAAAAAAGGAAGGGGTACTCAATTCGACTGTATTTTTTTTTTATATTTGTTACCTCGTTACTTTCGACTGGGTGAACCGATTTTGATGATTCTTTTTTTATTTGAAAGCTGGTGCTTCCCGTGTGGTCCCATTTAATTTTGATCAAGATTTGACCATTCATTTTCGAGTTATCCTTAATAATGCGTATTTGGCTACATTGATGATGCTCTCATATTTGGCAAAGTTCACTAAAAACCGAGTAATAAACAAAATTTTAACAAAAAAGAAAACCGACTTCAAAAAAGAATATCCTAAAACTTAAAATGCACTAAAAAGTTAATAAATAATTGCATATTCTTGTGAATAATTAAATAATTGTTATTATTGGAGTCGGTGTCAGCCAAGGTAGGTTTGTAACTACAAAAAAACCTGAGATATCTTTCTATAATCATAACATAACATTGGCATGCACAATTACACACATAGAGGCAGCACGCGGCGCGGGCGGCTGACACCAACTCCAAAAATAACAATAATTTAATTATTCACAAGAATATGCAATTATTTACTAACTTTTTAGTGCATTTTAAGTTTTAGAATATTCTTTTTTTAAGCCGTTTATCTTTTTTGTTAAAATTTTGTTTTGTATATAGCGTAGTTATGCGTATATAGGGTTTCTAACTTGATGTTTAGCTATGTGTACGTTGCACGTACGTTGTACGAGTAAATTTCAATTATATCTTTCACCCAGGAAAAAAATACCATTCCAGAAGTATAGAAATTTATCGACATAATCTACATTCACGCGAGCAAAGCCGTGGGCAAAATCTAGCATCCTAACTAATACTATAAATGCGAATGACGTGAGTTTAATTATTTCTTTTTTGTTATGCTTTCATGCGTTTACTATTCGATCGGTCATCATAAAATTGTGCATTTATTGATCCATTGTGGAATAAATACTGAAATCAGTGTCTGCGTCGCCCTTTTGCGTTGCACAGGTGTGGCATAAAATGCGTTGATCCGGTGCGACGACGCAACGCAACGCACTGATGAGGCATCACCCTTAAACAACGGGACCATGACCACGATCGAAGTAAGTCTGTTGAAATTTCGGGAAATAAATGCCGGCCTCGATGGCGTAGTGGTTAGTGTAACCGACTGCCACGCTTGAGGTCGCGGGTTCGATTCCCGCAGAAGTCAAACATTTGTGTGCATGAACATGGATGTTTGTCTTGGTCTGGGTGTTTCTATGTATAATATGTATGTATTTACAAAAAAGAAAAAAAAAGTATATATGTATGTTTATCCATTGTCTAGTACCCATAGTACAAGCTCTGCTTAGTTTGGGCTAGATGGTGTTGTGTGTATGTGGTAGAATATTATTATTATTATTATTATTATTATTTATAGGTAATAAATGCCTACTTATATTATATATTACATATATTTATCTTGTGCCAGTCAGTACAGACCGGCGACACTTCGACCCAGTGGGATCTTTTGAGTCAAACATATATTTAAAGGTGTTTGTTTTAATGATTTCACAATTTTACATAATATTTTTACAAATAATACCTACGGCAATGTTGTTAATAACATACTCGTATATGCACAAGTTTATGATGACCGGTATATAGAAAATGTCATAGAGTTTGTCTCTATGATATTTTCCTAGTAGTTTCTTTTTTATGTAATTTCAAGAAAAACTACTGTTTCCGAGGAATATATCTTTTCTTGGTAAAATCAACATTAATGCGTACGAAGTCGCGGGTAAAATGTAGTAAATTGTCCCACTGTTAGGCAAAAGCTTCTTCTCTGTATGAAAAAGCAAAAAGCTTTGTCTATAGACCACCTTGCTGGCAAAATGCGGATTAGTTGACTTTACATAATATGACTTTACATTATATTTAAGAACATTATGGAGTGCTCTCAGACATACAAGTTTCCTTACAATGATTACCTTTCCCGTAAAACAAGCAATAATTTTATTAACTATTTAACGCGCACTACACTATAAAAAATTCCAAAAGTCAGAGGTGCGTGCCATGGGCCATGGGACTCAACTTGAGACCTCAGCGTAGCCATTTATTTTAGAAGTACAACCCAATAATTTAGTAAGTAACACAATCTAAATACAATTGAAAGAAAATAAAAGATTAAAAAGCAAGCATTGGTATATTTTTGTATGTATATGTACCCCGTGACTAGGGTTGCTGAAAAGCAACCGAAACGTCGCGTCGTGGAAAGTGTAAACATAAATAGTTTTAATAGTTTCAATAATTTAATTAGCTTAAAAATTAATAAAGTTTAATAGTAATAGTAGTGTATCAGTTTATAAATCCTAACTAATATTATAAAAGCGAAAATGAGTTTGTTTGTTACCTTTTCACGCCTAAACCGATCATTCTGAAATTTTGCATATACGTTGTCAAGTATACAGAAACGGACATAGGCTACCTTTCAACCCGAAAAAAATACTGTTCCCGAGGAAAACAACAATAACGTTCTTATGATAATAGATGGCGCTACGTGTCTTTCGAATCATGATTGAATTATATTATTACAAGCAGAGTACAACCCGCATTGATTGTCAAAATCTAAATTAACGCGAGTGAAGCCGCGGGCAAAAACTAGTTTTGTAATAAAGTGTCAAATAAACAACGCGATAAAATCCGTATATAGTTGTTTAATTTCAATGAATAACATTCGCGTAAATAGAAGATAATATTATGTGTATGTATATGTGTGTTTATCAGCATGTGTAATTTGAATCAATTGAATCGCTCATGTCCTACGCCAGCTTCCTTAACCACGGGCGTGCTTATATCAATTTGCCATCATTAATGCTTCGTAATGAATATTCTCTTTGACAGGATATATTTAACATAGTGTGAAGGAGACACGAACAAAAATCTAATATGATAATTTTTAAGTACATATTGGAGCAGAGATAACTCAGTGGGGAGACCAACAGACTGCAATGCAGATGGTCTCGGGTTCGAACCCACGTCGCGCACCTCTGACTTTCGGAAAATATATGACTTTTCGAAATTATGTACGTATTAATTAACAATTATCGCCTGCTCCGTGCCTCAGAGAGCACGTTAAGCTGTCAGTCCCGGCTGCCATGAACATCTATGGCAGTCGTTATTGGGAAGTCAGTGCCCTCTAATATCCTGACACTGGTCTAGCTTTAGGGTATCGTTAGCCTTCGGGTTGAGGAGGTCAGATGGTAGGCGCTCCGTGTAAAAACTGATATCCAGTCAAATGCGGTTAGACTAGAAAGCCGAACCCAAGTGACTTGGGAATAACAAAGGCTAAGGAGAAGAGGAAGACTTATCTGCTATATAATACCGCGTCAGTGATTTCCTATTTTGGCACTGTTGAAACCTTTTTGGGATGTAAGAACTCGGGGGATGGCAAATATTGAATCTGTTTACGCTTCCTCTATCGACTAGCATCTTCCTCACGCCCCCGCTCCGCCGCCTCCTTCTGCGAGATGACAGACTCACAGAAGGACCTCATTGCGCCCCAGCACCTGTCGTCGCCGACCATCTTGGATACGACGGTCGGCAACGAGAGGTCGGGGCCAATCGTAGCGACCAGGGCACAGCACTCCGCGGGCCACGCCGGGTACTCCTCCAGCGTGTGCTGCGCCGTCTCCCGGTCACACTCCTCACAATGGTGACACCTGGTTGTCGGCTCCCTACCGGCTATCTTGCAGAGGTACTCTCCGAAACAGCCGTGTCCAGAGAGCACCTGAGTAAGCCGGTAGGTGAGCGGTCCGCGCCGTCTGTCCGTCCACTGTTTTAGGAATGTCGCCAACCTACTGCAACATTAAATAATAGCTCGTTGCAATTGTAGCTTGGACTTTTGCTGTCTTTGATCCTATACGCCTCAATTATGGAATACTGGATTTATACCGCGGTTTCGGCTATATTAGAGTAGTATTTGAACTTTTTTTCTGGATGAAAGTTACCCTATGTTGTTTTCTGTTCCCTTGACAACGTGTAGATATGTAGTTTAGGCGAGAATGAGCAACAAACAAAGAAACAAACTCCCATTCGGATTTATAATATTAGTTAGAATGTGAGAAAGGCGGTATAGACTCCATGCTCCAAAGAGTTCTTTGACCTCATCCCACCTTCCTTTTGAGAACCACACGTGCCGGTCTTCGTAACCACGGATGTACGGTTAGCACAATCCCATCTAACATCAAAAGGTTCAGCAATTGCTTCATATGCCGTACCATACAACTTTGGAATGGTCTTCCGGCACACGTGTTCCCTGCCTTCTATAACATTGGGTCCTTCAAACGTAGTGTGAAGAAGCATCTGGTCAGACTGGCTTGATACTGACAACGGCTAGAAGACATCTATCTTCTCCTCGTCGTCACTGTCTCTGTACTGTAATTGGGCTTTCCATCAGGTCCGTTACAATCACTTTGGCGTGTCACTATAAAAAAATAAAAAAATAGCCTTACCTACGTTGATTGCCTTGGGGGCACAGCGGTAAAGAATTAGACTTCTGTTTAAATAATGTGGCTTTGTTGACCGAAAACATGGGCAAAACTAGTTTATAAATAACTAGATTTTGCCCGCGACATCGGTTGCCGTAATATAGTTTTGTCAATAAATTTAATTCCCTAGGGAACAGTTAGGATTAGGATTGAAAGCTATGATTCTAATAAGCCACGTTTAAATGCATATAAAATTGTTTAATTTCATGACTTATTGAAGTTATGTGCGAATTAACTATTGCCCAAAAGTGGGACATTTTAATACAGGGATTGAATTATTATACTAAAAATAGACCAATAAAAGTATAGAGCTAGCTTATGGAGTAAAATACCGCGAGAACGCCAGTGCAGACATAGCCAAGTCATGAACCCAGGGTTCATACTTCGAGTTAACACTTCAATATAATAATAGGTTTGAGAGTAGTAGAGCCTCGCTGATTTCAGCATGAATGGGCCGGCTTGACCGGGGAAGGACTACCCTCTCACAGAATATCGACGTGGAATAGCAGTAGTCCTTACTGTTGTGTTTCGTTCGGTGAGTGAGAGTACCGGAGGCCCAATCACCCTCTTTCCCCCATCCCGCTCCCTTTCCTTCCCACGTCCTTTCCTAAAGGGTCGGCAACGCGCAAGTGATGCCTCTGGTGTAGCAGGCGTCCATAGGCTACGGTGACCACTTACCATCAGGCGGGCCGTATGCTTGTTTGCCACGTTAGTCATATAAAAAAAAACTCCGTGGCACAGCGGTAGTGAATACGACTGCTGAGCATGAGGTCTCGGGCTCGAATCCCGGGTCGGGTCAACAAAAAGTTATCAGGTTTTCTGATAAGAATTCTCAATAGCAGCCCGGAGTTAGGAAGTTGGCGGTGTTAGACACCCTCGTGCCTCGGAAAGCACGCAAAAGCCGTTGATCTTGCGCCTAATCTCCCTCCGGTCGTGTCGGATTACCGTCCCATCGGGATCATGAGAGTTAAGGAACAGAGAGTGCTCTTGTGTTTGCGCACACACTTGTGTACTATAATATCTCCTGCGCAGATGGCTAGTCTCTGTTAAGACTAGCCGCCGTGACCGAAATACGGTCTGGAGGACATTATTATTATTATCAGCCCTTTATTAAACTGTCCTATGCTGGGCACGTGCCTCTTCCCAGTAAGAGAAGGGTTAGGCCATAGTCCACCACGCTGGCCTAGTGAAGGTTGGCAGACTTTACATATCTTCGAAAACATTATGGAGCACACTTAGTCATGCAGGTTTCCTTACCTTACGATATTTTTCATCACCGTTAAAACGAATGATAATTAATTATTTAATAATAATATAAATAATATCAGCCTGTCACGCGGACCAGGCTTCCGTCTTTTTGAATTAAAGATCGTGTTATTGCGAAGTATTTAATTTAGAGAGAGAGAGAGAATATTGATTACGTTTCAAGCCCTGTATTAAACTGTCCCACTGCTGAGCACGGGCCCAGTGAGATAAGGGTTAGGCCATATTCCACCACGCTGGTCCAGTGTGGGTTGGTATATATGGCAATATCTTCGAAAGCATGATGGAGAACTCTCAGACATACAGGAATCCTCACGAAGTTTTCTTTCATCGTTAAAGCGAACAATATAATGTACTTTGAAAGCTAGAGATGCATGCCACGAGATCGAATTCAAGATCTCTGCGTCGCAGTCTAACGGCCAACTAAATAGTTTATTTTACGTAAAATAAATTTGAATATTCGAAAATTGTATGACCGTGTATCTGAAAATACATCAATTCGTTGTCACCTGAACCATAATGGAATTTTAGTAACTTGATTTGATGGTACGTGTATCGATCGTGTTTCGATATTAGTCGACACTGCCTAACAATGTTTGTTCGACGGCTACGATTTTATAGGTCATGGCAACGTAAATAAGTGGTATATTTGTGCCTAAAATAAATGGCAATGTCGAATTCGTATTTATAATTGCATTCGAATATAATCCGATCGCGAGAGATTACTATTTGACCTTAAATCAAGTAACTTATGGAAGTAAAAGATGACATTTTATGTGTACATATAATCTATTTAGCTTAAAAATTATAATATAACAATATAATAATAACAACAGCAATTACGATGTATATATACATATTAGATTATGCTTTAAAACAAAAACTCCCGTACTAGAAAAATATGTAGCAAGGGAAACTTTACAAACATTCAAACAACATCATCATCATCATGACTTGGCAAACGTAGTGTAGGACGCCCTCCGACCAGGTGGGATGACGATCTGCGAAAGACTGCAGGCAGATGCTGGATGCGGCGAGCTGAAGACAGGGCGCTATGGCGCTCTTTGGGGGAGGGCTATGTCCAGCAGTGGACTATTATAGCCTGATTCAAACAACGGATACAAAGAACTCTACGGATAAAACTATTTGTGGATCACAGAAAATTTTGTCTTGTGTGTGAATCAAACCCACAACACTTAGTGCAATCTGTGCAGACTACTTACTTCTGCTGTAGTATCGAAATGAAAGCAATATGTGGGTGTATTATATGTTGGCTAATCTATATCTATACTAATACTAGCTGTCCTGACAGACTTTGTCCCGAACACACGAAAAAAAAATTAAAAAAAAACAAATCTAAACCATTAACGAATCCACTTGAACACACACAAAAAAATTTCATCAACGTCGGTCACTCACAGAAGATTTATATATTATATAAAGATAATAAAGAGGAAAGATTTGATATTTTGTTTGTATAATAGGATTTAACTCAAAAACTAGTCAAGCGATTTTAAGTAGAAAGCTGTATTATCACCGATTAACATAGTCAACATTTTTTATTTTTAAATGTACTTTTACTAACATAACGCGCAAGTGAAGCCGCGGGCAAAAGCTAGGTTATACTAATTATTATAAAGAGGCAATATTAGATTTTTTGTTTGTATGTTTGTTTGTAAGGATTTAACACAAAAACTACTCACCTGATTTAAAAAAGTATTTGACCATCATAAAGCTGTATTATCACCGAGTAACATATACCTTATACCTTACTTATAAAAGTAAGTACTAAGTAAGTAAGTAAGTATTTTATTTTTCAAAATATAGGTACACGTTCCTTTTTTTTTGCGTTGTTATAATATTTGTCTATATTTTGTGTACCTATATTTTGAAAAATAAAATACTTACTTACTTACTATACAAATATTATAAAACAGTAAAAAGAAAAAGTACATATATAATGAAAAACAAGGTTACCACTCAGGTTTGTTGTTGGTTCGCGGTTTATACCTCAAACCAACCCTGGTGGTAACCCCAAGTGACGCTCAGTATTGATACTAACGTATTATTTTTTCAAACGTTGGGACATGCGCCTAATGTATCCTGTCACAAAGGGAGACGAGAGGGTTATGTTAGGCTCTCCCGTACTTCGGACCTACCGACTAAAACTACCACGGTGCCGCGGTGTGCCAACTCGCTGATCAGTATGGTGGGTGAGTCACTCGAACTGGAACTACATCAGCGACTACTGACACTAACCTAATCTACTTTCATGCGAGCAAAGCCGCGGGCAAAAGCTAGTCTATGATATAGGCATAAAACTAAATGTACATATTTATATTTTTTTATTTTTTTTATTTATTTATTTACAACATGCAACTGTCCTTACAGGTACACCCAATTCGACAGTGCGCTACATAATTTATCACCTTATTCTAAATATAAACATAAAACTACTCATACACACACATATAACTACTATACACATAAAAACTACTATTATATAAAAATACACACAAATAAACACAAGACTTAGATACAGTACTACATACTATTAAATATACATATATACTAATATATATATATATAGTAATTAGAGAGCACAAGCACCCACGTCAATCATAACAAAACACGTCCAAACTGGAAACGAACCAATTAAACAACAAACATATGTAATTCAGGCTTTCATATAGCTTAAAATGTTAGAATAGGATAGAATAGAATATTTTTATTTGCATAAAATGTAGGTACATAAGTTGGAATATTATATAATTGGAGCTATGTATATACATTTTGTCAAACTGTGACATGCAATCATAAATTATTCTTAATTTGTAAATTATATAGACTAATAAATTGTCATATACACATGCACATATATTACGCTTTTACTACAATTTACATTTATTTTCGACAACCATCAAAGTAATCTTTTATTGAGTAAAAGGATTTATCAATTAGCCAGTCTTTGAATTTCTTGCAAAATTTGTGAGTAGGCATTTGCTTGTAACTACTAGGTAACGCATTAAAAATGCGCCCACACATTACTAAACTACTTTTTAAGTACATAGCTGTTCTAGGTAGGTTAAGTCGGCCGATCAAAACATTCGAGACAACGTTTACAAAACGAGCTCAGAACGTTAAACCCGCGAGTGTTCGTTCGCCCAACTGACGGTACCGGATTACACGGCTAAGAAAAATGTTTTATGAGAAGAATTTTAATGGGATTCGTGTACCTACTACGGGCCAAAAAAGACTGTCTTTTCCTTAACTAAATATCAAAAAAATGTTGAGCATTCGTTATTTACTTGGGACTGTCGCCTTAAGAATACCGAAGCCGTTTATATGATGCGTAAATATGATGTAAATTATCACAAAGGAAAAAAAATACTTGAAGCAAGAATTACTGACGTCGACAAGTATCTATTATAACAATAATAACTGCACGAATGGCGTAGTGGTTTAAGTGGTCGACTCGTCACTGCCACTACGCCGAGTGTTGTGGGTTCGAATCCCACACGAGACAAAACTTTGTGCGATCCACAAATTGTTGTTGGGATATCACACATTTGACCCAAGACATAGAACATTTATAAGGCTAGTTTGAATGGAACAGTCGCAAGAGGAAAACCTAGGCGAACGTTTCTCGTTTAAATCGGAGGCGTTCTGAACAAAGGCCAGGTTAAGAGCTCCTTGAACCGACGGGCGTGCATGAGGAAAGTGAATGAAGCCAGAGAAATGTGTCAGGATCGTAGCAAATGGAAATCCGTAGTCTCTGCCTACCTCTCTGGGAAACAGGCGTGAATCCATGTATGTGTGTACATTGTATGTATGTACAAATATATCAAGGACATTTACGTCACCACTCCGCGTGTTATTGCAAAGTAGCGTAACGTATATATAAATAACTTTTATTGTCTTACAAAGTTTAGGTTTTGCGTGGCAATGGAAAGAGCTATACAGTTTCTAAATTTATAACATACTAGCTGTTACCTGCGACTTCGTCCGCGTAGATTTTAACTAAAAAGTGTTTGTCTCCGCATAACCCATTTTTTTTCTAAAATCAAGGTAGCCTATGTTACTCTTTATAACATCAGCTATCTGCCAGTGAAAGTCCCGTCAAAATCGGTTCAGCCGTATGGAGATTACCCGGAACAAACAGATAGACAGACAGACAAAAAATTTTAAAATAGATGTTTTCGTATAGCTACCTTATATACTTTCATATGCATTAGATAAAAAGCTGTTATTTTGACATTACAAACAGACAAGTCAATTTTATTTATTTGTATGTATATATATATAGATAACACAGTGTTAGCTTGCCATCGAAAAATCGGCTTACTATTCTTCATAGCACTGATCAGATCATTTTGAAATTAAGCTACTTTAAACGGATGTTATCGCGTTGTTATCCAAACTAAATATCCTTATAAAGTAGTTTTATTTTAAACTAGCTTTTGCCCACGGCTTCGCATACATAGGCTATACATTTTTTAAATAAAGTATAGCCTATGTAACTCGGTGATAATGCTTGCAATGCTTTCTAATAGTGAAATAATTTTTGAGTTAAATTCTTACAATCAAACAAACAAAATATCAAATCTTTTCTCTTTGTAATATTAGTATAAATAAATAAATTAATAACAGTCATGTATTAAACTGTCCTACTGCTGGGCATACTATTTTTTTTCTTTTATTTTGCTCGTCAAAATGACCACACTCCACCTGATGGTAAGCAGTCGTGTGGTCTAAGAGCAGAGGCCTCCACATCGCCCCCACAGTAGCCGAGGCGATGTTGAGGTCTCTACTTTGACGGCCTGAGAAGATACTTTTTCACGCCACGCTTAAAGAACCCACGCTTAAACCAACTATGAGAAAGGTTAGGCCATAGTCCACCACGCTGGCCTACTGCGGGTTGGCAGACTTCACATATCTTCGAGAACATTATGGAGAACTCTCAGACCTGCAGGTTTCCTCGCGATGTTTTCCTTCACCGTTAAAGCAAGCGATAATCAACTATTTAATACGCATATAACTTCGAAAAATATTAATATAGATAAACTAAAGTTATTTGTTTGCTGTCAATTGAAAAGTCGGCTTAGATGTAGCCTTGATAGAAATTATCTGAGGACTACGTAATTATTATCGTAGTAATTACAGAATCCTAATCCTAACTAATATTATAAAAGCGAAAATGAGTTTGTTTGTTTGTTACCTTTTCATGCTTAAACCACTGAACCGATCATCCTGAAATTTTGCATGTACGTTGTCAGGTATACAGAAACGGACATAGGCTACCTTTCATCCCGAAAAAAATTACTATTCCCGAGGAAAACAATAATAACGTACTTATGATAATAGATGGCGCCACGTGTCTTTCGAATCATGATTTAATTGTATTATTACAAGCAGAGTACAATTGATTGTCAAATTCTAAATTAACGAGATCGAAGCCGCGGGCAAAAGCTAGTAAATTATAATTAATAACTTTCTCGGATCTTAGATCCCATGCAAAAGTTTTCACATTAGGAAGAGTGAGCTTATACTTTAGATAGAGAACAATATTGTAATTAATTTAACATATAATTAACGTGATAATCCTATAGTAATAATTCAGTGGTCATATTTTGTAGATGTAATAAAGAGTTCATTTATTAATTTTTTATTCATTCATATTGTCATTGTGTCAGTATCAGATAATAACATTCAGTAAGGTTAAATGTAGTAGGGCTGTATTAAGGTCTCTACTCTGATCGATGATTTATAACTTTTTTTAAATTTTTTATTTTATTTATTTAATCAAACTTATACTATATTTACAGGAAAAGCCTAATGCGACAGTACAGCCAACAACAACAATCTATACAAATAAATTGAAGTGTCTGTTTGTAATGTCAAAATAACAGCTTTTTATCTAATTCATATGAAAGTATATAAGGTACCTATACGAAAACATCTATTTTTTTTATTTTTGTCTCTCTGTCTGTTTGTCTGTTTGTTCCGGGTAATCTCCAAAACGGCTGAACCGATTTTGACGGGACTTTCACTGGCAGATAGCTGATGTTATAAGGAGTAACTTAGGCTACTTTGATTTTAGAAAAAAACAGGGTTCCGCGGAGACAAACAATTTTTAGTTAAAATCCACGCGGACGAAGTCGCAGGTAACAGCTAGTATTACATATAACTTAAAATACTTTGTTTAAAATAGTCTCAGTGTCATAAATGGCTTTCTGGTCTTCTTATTTAATAGTCCCGTCTACCGGCTTATGGTACAGACTACGTGCAAAAAATAAATTCTTGATATAATACGCCAATAATACTTTGTCCGAATCGGCAATCAAACTCAAGATACACAGCAGTCACATGCACTACTGCCTCGCCACCTAGCTGATTTCAGCATGAATGGGCCGGCTCGACCGGGGAAAGACTACCCTCTCACAGAATATCGACGTGAAATATCAGTAATCCTACTGTTGTGTTTCGTACGGTGAGTGAGAGTGCCGGAGGCAAAATCACCCCCTTTCCCCCATTCCCGCTCCTTCTCCTTCCTACTTCCTTTCGTAAAGGGTCGGCAACGCGCAAGTGATGCCTCTGGTGATGCAGGCGTCCATAGGCTACGGTGACCACTTACCATCAGGTGGGCCGTATGATTGTTTGCCACCATAGTTGTATAAAAAAAATAATAATACAACTACCATCAAAATAGAAAGTAAGATATTATTAACCTGAATTGAGCTATTGTTTGCTAAGCCTCAGTTACATGAAATGAGCACTCTTGATAATATCTATTATAATCCATAAATGAACATAATACCTACATAGTTTAGTTGTGATAAAGCCATTTAATGCCATTGAGTTAATATGCAATACATACTGGAGGAGACAACTTGAGTAGGTTAGTTGAAACGCACGTTAGATACCATGCTCTCTTACTTATTTAGTCTGAGTCATGCGCTTGCTGCAACGACACGTATGAGAGCAAACTTATAAAGACTGCACGGATGGTATAGTGGTTTAATGGTCGCCTCACCACTGTTACTGTGCCTTGTGTAGTGGGTTCAATCCTCGCACCGGTCAAACATTTGTGAGATTCGCAAATGGTTGTCGCAGGTCTGGAAGTTGTTTGTGCCCGTTGTTTGAATTTCTGTAAAGTTCTACGTGACACTGGTATTATGCGTAGTTCAAGACCTGTCTTAAAAATAAAAGTATTATGGATATAAATGTACAACATACGTGATGTGGTCATTGTCCTAGTCTAAAATCAACAGTTTATAACTGAGCGAATTACATACCTATTTTTTGAAAGTGCCTGGTGCTTATAATTAATCAATGAAATTATGAATAAAAGGTAAACATAGTCATGTGAATGTGATATAGGTTATATCCAAAATGTTGGTTGGTCTAGTGACATTATTCAGCGAGAAAACAGGGTAAACACGTTTGTATGGATTAAACGCTCCCCCATTTCCTCTTAATCCTTAGTACTGCTTGATTAATTTTGCACTCAAACGTGTTCCAGTAATTAGTAGTACTCACATTATCAATAGCCTATTTGGAGACCGTTGGCCTGACACGCAGAGGTCTCGACTTCAATCCTATACCTCTGAATTTTCGAAGCTACTTTTGTAATTAATATTTAATTAACGCTCGCTTTAACGGTGGAAGAAAATATCGTTAGGAAACCGGCATGTCTAAGAGTTCTTCATAATATTCTCAAAGATGTGTGAAGTCTGCCAAAGTATTGGGCCAGTGTTGTAGACTATAGCCTAACCCTTCTCACGCTGAGAAGACGCTGGTGCCGGCAGTGAGACAGTTTATATACAGGGTTGATATTATTATTATTCAACACCAGTTTCTTTTAAGGATTACTTGTTGAGAACGACTCAAAGTTAACTTAAGTATGACTTAAAGATTTATTTTTGTTTCTAACAAGTAGTTTTCTTAAGCTGTAATAAAAATAAAATAGGTATTTGAACATCATAATTATACTTAAGTAAACGTTCAGTTGATAGCGGTTTGATGAAAATCGATTCTGTAAAAAATATTTGAGAATACTCAGTTGCCTTAGTGGTTGTTTCGCACGAATCTGTTCGAACGAATAATGCGAATAGACACATTTTTTAAACACATATTTTTTACGTGCAAACATCGAATTGCTTTTGTGTGCGAAACTTCTCCGTCTGTAAAAGAAAGTGTGCGAATTGACACATAAAAGAATATTATTTTAAAACATGTCGTTTCGCATAAAAATTCATGCAAAACTAGGTATCAATAAGCCACTCAGTTAAAAGGCTTATTGGTCGTTTCGCACGAACCTGCACGCAAAAGTTGGACGGAACGACACCTTTATAATTTTTATTTCAGATTTCTATTCGAACACCGAATTAATTTGGGTTATTCCACATTGAGTTTCCCCATCAATGGTCATCTCTGAGTGCAAAGGGACCGTTCTTTAAAAGACGGTGTGCGTGCAAAACTACCACTAAGCCACTCAGTTGAGTATTGCTACTTTTCTCAGTTCAGGGGTAAACTGAGTCAGAGTGCATGTGCTTTACGGCATGCTACTAACGTACATACATAGATTCACGCCTGTTTCCCAGAGGGGTAGGCAGAGACTACAGATTACCATTTGCTACAATCCTATCACACGTCTCTGGCTTCATTCGCTTTCATCACATTCCTCATACACGCTCGTTGGTTTAAGGTGCTCTTAACCTGGCCTTTGTCCAGAAAGCCTCCGATCTGATCGAGAAGCGTTCGCCTAGGTCTTCCTCTTTCGACTATTCCATTCACACTAGCCTAATAAACTTATGTTACTAACAATCTAGTTCTGAGAGCAGCGATAGCTCAGTGGGGAGACCAACAGACTGCAATGCAGAGGGTCTCAGGTTCGAACCCACGTCGCGAACCTCTGACTTTCGGAAGTTATATAACTTTTCGAAATTATGTGCGTATTGATTGACAATTATCGCGTGCTCCGTGCCTCGAAGAGCACGTTAAGCCGTCGGTTCCGGCTGCCATGAACATCGATGGCAGTCGTTATTGGGAGAGTGTCGACACAAAAGATTCCACTGAGTCGAAGTGTCGCCGGTCTGCACTGACTGGCCCCACATAAGATAAGTAAGTAAGTAACAATCTAGTAGAATTGTCTCCTCTAGCACGCGGTACATATTAACTCAATGTTTAATACCGGATTACTGGCTACGTAGTGGTTAACCGCTCAACAGCGCACTAAAGCCAACACATTGTTAAGCTTTGTCTACAGACTGCATACATGATGCCGTCGGTAAATTGTTGATTGTTCTGGTTATACGTGGTTAGTCAGAAATTGGTTAGTGAATGGGTGTTTAGTATTAGGTAAGGTGTATGCTCGTATGCCCTCTTAGGAGTATAAAGGGTTAGGTTCATTTATGCGTCAAACGGTGCTTTTATCGCATTGCGTTTGCCGCGACTGCGTTGTTCGGGATGACACGTTTGTCACGCTGCAATTAAAGCTATGTTTGACGCAATAAACGAAGCGTAACAATTGCATTATTTTTATGTAGCTGTATATAAATCTTCCAATGTGTGTATGTCACTGAACTCCTTCTAAACGGCTGAATGGATATTGGTATAGTATGTGTTTCGGTTTGGAATCACAATTGAACCTGGCATGTGGCGCTGCGATTGGGTTACAAACTAACGCGCAACGTTCAATCAGGACAACGTATTAATATGTAATAGTACGCAGCAATCGAAATGTTTCTAATGCTCTGTTTATCGCGCAAGCGAACCGAGATAATCTTCAAATAATTCATGCTAAGCAACAATTATTAATGTATGTATTACATAGACGCTAGGTATATATCAATGGTAAATCGATAAAATATGTTTTGTTATATATTTTGGTTGCGTGTGGCATCTAAATAACATGCAGTACAAGATAAACGGTGAGCTTATGTACATGCAGAGTATCTACTAAGAACGATTTTGACGTCCAAATGCCACTATTTTTACAAAGTTATCTCTTTAATTTTTGTGTTGAGAGGATCTTTACAAAAATACAATTAACAGTAACATAACACCGTTTTGTGCAGAAATGATCCTAGGGTTCTTTTTAAATTTATCAATAAGTATGAAGTTCTTTTGAATAAACATTAAGTAATGCAAAAATCTATATTCAATTCTTTATAAAACTACATGCATAGCATGATGTTTAGAGTAGTAGAGCCTCGCTGATTTCAGCATGAAGGGGCCGGCTCGACCGGGGAAGGACTACCCTCTCACAGAATATCGACGTGAAATAGCAGTATTCCTACTATTGTGTTTCGTTCGGTAAGAGAGTGCCGGAGGCCCAATCACCCTCTTTTCCCTTTCCCGCTCCTTCTCCTTCCCACTTCCTTACCTAAAGGGTTGGCAACGCGCAAGTGATGCCTCTGGTGTTGCAGGCGTCCATAGGCTACGGTGATCACTTACCATCAGGTGGGCCGTATGCTTGTTTGCCACCTAAGCTGTATAAAAAAAAACTAATCTGTGCATTGCTGAAACGCCAGACATAATTGCAAAACAATTGTGACTGGTCGCCGGCGGATCACTACAATTCAAGACTTTAAAAGACTAGATTTTGTTTTAAGAATTGCACTGGATTTACGCAATGTATGTACTTACACAATATAATATATCTGCTCTCGTTCAAAGTAAATTAGATACAAGCCTTTGTCTGTAATCCGCACAAGACGAGGCCCTTACTCTAAAAAATACAAGCATTTCAAGAATTCTTAAATGAATACGAAATGCACTGTAACTGTTCTTTTCAAAGTATTTACATAGTTAAAAGCAGTTGTAAAATCAACTGTTCTGCATGTTAATGAACACAATCTACTTAACTTCAGACTCTTTAGTTCATAAAGCAAGAAGCACTATTATATTAAACAGCTAGGCGGGTACAAACTATGAATTGCTGAATCTACTAAACTACAACACTTTCTGGAGTTTGCAGATATGTTTGGATATTGTTTCTTACTCAAATGTGATGAAACTGTTAAACAGATTTTGTTGAAACTCCGCACACTGATAGATCATACCTTGAATTAACAGAAAGTTTTTATCCTATAATATGTAGACATCATTCAACTTACAGTATTAAGTTAACATTTTCCCGATAGGCACTTAAGACAGTCGCCACTTTTAGACGCGAGTGAAACCACGGACAGTTCTTAGTCTTTTATAAATAGCTAGATATAGATTCTCTCAATAAATTTATATTTATCACTTGGGAACTTTTCCTGGATGAAGGTTGGTACCCTATGTCCTTTTCTGTATACCTGACAAAACAAGGTGTATACGAAATTTCATAATGATCGGTCGAGCAGTTAAGGCTTGAAAGCGGAACAAACAAACTCACAGTCGCATTTTTAATATTAGTTAGGATAAGTTATAAGTTAGTATATGCTCGACATTACTGTTTATATCCGTGACATTTAACTTTTTATTTGAGGAATTCTAAATGTTTGTATGTCACTCGTAAGTAGGCATGCGTTTTGAACTTTTCTACAGTTTTATTTGCGACATTGAAGGCTCTTTGAAGTTTATGTTGGTGTTTCGTTTAATATTTTCATTCGGCTGGTAAATCATACACATTTTAATGGAGGTAAGGTACAACAGAAATTATACTCAAGCATTGATAACATAGAAATTAAGCTACTTTCTAAGGATCTAGAAATGATTTGTCAATTGCTGGAGTACAGGACATAAAAAACAATTGAGTAAGACAAATTACAGTTGGCCTAAAGTCAAGCAACTATACGTAAGATATCATTACATACATTCGTAAAATATCATCAAAATCAAATTTCACATTTAAACATATTATATTGATGAAATTCTTTATGCAGAACACTATGTTACCAATTTCTTTTACATAAAACAATTTAAACTAATAAAGCAACTTAATAGAAAAGACTAATACATTTTAATTACTTAGTTTCGAAGAAATCTCTCAACTAACAAGTAATTACAAGCGGGATGAAATTGAGCCGAACAAAAATATTCTTCAGCTCCTGGAAACTAGAAATACATATTTAATACGATCAAGAAAATAAAGAAAATAGGTACAGATAAAAACTAATAGAGATTTCTCATCGATACTATTTCCGAAAACCACAATACAAGTTACAATTTACTCTCAATAGTTTTATTTATGTCCAAATCACTGGAGAATGGATCCACCAGAATATTTGGCATTCACCCAAGTTCACCGTTTTAATTAAAAACAACATTTTGACCTAAAAAAATCTTGGTCAACATCTCCCTTGTCACATCCAAATCGAGGCAAATTCTCAATATTTGACGTTCAATATTCTGTTGATATTTATATGAGTAAAAGTTTTTCTCTGAATAATTCAATTTTTAAATAAATTTATTGACCAAGGACTAACTTTACCTGCGATCAAAGATCCGCAATGCAGTCTTTGTATATATGAACATTTACAAAAATGTTTCAGCGGCGTTGTGGATGTAAAAGTGACTGCTAGGTGTGTCCCGGTTTCTATTCCCAGATCGAGCAAAGTTCTATTGGGTTTATCTTTCAAGAAACTCTCAGTAGCAGAGAAGAGTCTAGAACTGTGTCTGATAGACAATATTCGGCTCGGTCCCTCTTACATGGGTCCCAAATCTATTGTTGGCGAAATGCGGTTGTTATCTACCGCTACACGTCCCTTTGGACATAAGTCCATTGTGATATTTTTGTAAATACTCACGCCTCCATAAGGAGGCGTGAGTATTTACAAAAATATCACAATTATCCATCACCAAAAATACACCTGTAACTATCCCTTCAGATAGAACCATTAGACTATGTATGTATGTATTTACTAATAAATCACAATCCTCCTTAAGCAATAGTAAATATAATGTCTGTCTAATACAAATTAGATATATAAATATGTCCGTCTTACGGGTCCTTATATGACTTTATTGTGTATCACACAAAATCAGTCTGTTCACAAACATGGGCGTCACACACACCAACTATACCTGGACATTATCTTGAACAGTTCACCTTCATTCCATACTTATTACTTACAATATTTGCCTAACTTACACAAAAATACTACCAGTATTCACGTTTTAAAGAGTACAACATTAGATGCACTTGCATAAGCCCATACCGAACATTGCGCAATTTCATTCATGATCCGATTAAATGTTACTAATGCATTTGGCAAATGTGATCCGAAATCTATGAACATACATGTTTGTTACGTAAAGGCCACGAAATGTACGCTAGAGGCGAATATGTCAATCAGTTGTGAATACATTTGTATCTGACGGTCGACGGTCACCTTTGATTGGAGCGAATATTTTGTAGCCCTCGGCTGTTTATCGAATTGCGCTTTTGGTGTCTAATTTTGAAACACGCTTAATTATAAATATTCCTAATTAATCTCTAGTTATATCTCAACTAAATAAATCCGAAGTCCTGAATAGCTCAGTGGGGAGACCAATAGACTGCAATGCAGAGGGTCTCGGGTTCGAACCCACGTCGCGCACCTCTGATTTTCAGAAGTTATATGACTTTTCGAAATTATTTGCGTATTGATTGTCAATTATCGCCTGCTCCGTGTCTCGGAGAGCACGTTAAGCCGTCGGTCCCGGCTGCCATGAACATCTATGGCAGTGGTTATTGGGAGAGTATCGACACAAAAGATCCCACTGGGTTGAAGTGTCGCCGGTCTGCACTGACTGGCCCCCACATAAGATAAGATAAGATAATATATGAATAGTTCTGAAGTCCTTGATCAATGATTAACTTTTGATCAATGGCTCGCCACAGTTACTTAACAAATATTTAACAGGCACTAAACGCTGAGTACCGTTTATATGAAATATTTTTGCTGATTAATCTATAATTAATACTAAGCTAACAATAAACCTATGTCCAGCAGTGGACTGCGGTGGGCTGATTGATATTGATAACAATAAAATATTTGACAGAGGTTCATAAGTAAGACTGTAATAGTTTAAAATAGCCTTGGCGCAGGCTATTTTAAACTATTAACTATTCAAATAAAAATACTAGAATTTTATTTGAACTGTAAAAGCATACTGTTTTTGAAACAGAAATGGCATGAAATTAATTTCTAGATACTTGCTAAATCTCGCACTCAAATGTCACTCTGTCTGTGTCAAAAGGATTACAGTGGAAATTCGACTGGTATTCATTATCTTTTTCTTTAAAGCTTTCTGTACACCTCCACTTACTTATCGTGTCGATGGCAACACATTTTATACAATTTTGGACCTGTTTTCGGCAACGCGGATTGCATTTGGTTTAGCCTGGTACAGGTCATCCAGTGTGAACGATTCTGGGCTGGATGACTTGTATCATCATATGAACTGCCACGCCTGAGATCGCGGGTTCGATTCCCGCACAAGTCAAACATTTGTGTGCATGAACATAGATGTTTGTCTTGGTCTGGGTGTTTCTATATATAATATGTATGTATTTACAAAAAATAAAAGTATATTATGTATATTTAGCCATTGTCTAGTAGCCATAGTACAAGCTCTGCTTAGTTTGGGCTAGACGGTGTTGTGTGTATGTGGTAGAATATTATTACATTATAATTTAATTAGCTTAAAAATTAGTAAAGTTTAATAGTAATAGTAGCGTACCAGTTTTCAAAATTTTGTAATAAAGTGTCAAATAAACACCGCGATAAAATCCGTATATAGTAGTTTAATTTCAATGAACTTAAACTATGTCAAATCTGTAGTGTAATATTTGACATGAATCTATGTCAAATCTTACACGTGCACGCAATATGCTTTGAAAGAGGTACCTACAAATTGTAATTTAAATTTAAGATATATAAATTTTGATTGCATGGATGGCGTAGAGGTTTAAGTGGTCGCCTCGCCTCTGTTACTACGTCAGGTGTTGTGGGTTCGAATCCCACACGGGACAAACATTTGTGTGATCCAAAAATGGTTGTTTTGAGTCTGGATGTTCTTTGTGTCCGTTGTTTGAATGTTTGTAAGGCTTCCGTGACATAGGATGCATTACTATTGCGGGAGATATCTTTAAAAAAGAAAAGAAAGTGTTCTCTAAACATATAAAGATAACATTGGCGGCAACAGACACGTCAAAGAGTTGTTGTACTGTTTCTAGGTGTTCCTTCTGTCCGTTGTTTTATTCAAAGTCAAAGTCAAGTCAAAGTCAAAAATCATTTATTCATTTAGGTCACAAAGTAACGCTTATGAACGTCAAACTATATAGGTTAGTGAGTTTACTAAGTTACTGAAGCTACATTTAGGTTAGTTGCTAGGTTCAGGCAAAGGGTATTGTTTGTAAAGTACTTCAATACAGGATTCAATTCTGAGCGCGGGAGAAAAAGATTTAGGAGGCTTCAATGGAAACTCATGGGTAACCATTAGCAGTACTTTAAGCTGACGTTATTATTCTTCCTTTCTGTCGCACACCATGGCCAAAGTACCGTCGAAAATTATACTCAGCCGTATTTAAATAGACTAGGAGCCGACCACAACAGACTTGAGAATAATTAATCTAGGAAAAGAAAGGAGATTTAATTAATTGCAAAGAAGCGCTTTTAAGCGTTTAAATAAACAATTAGCTTATTTAAGCTGTTTTAAGAGTTGACTGCTTCATTGATATCGTGACTTATTAGTGCTTTAGATTGCGACCGGCCGAGTAATAATAACTAGTGTTTGTAATTCGACAATAGTCATTATTGAAAATTTTACGAATCCTTATAAGATTGATTGACAAACTGAGGAGAAAAACGTACTGAACTGTATTTGCACATATACACCAGATTTTGCCCGCAGCTATGCTTGCATAAATACAGAGTAGGTTAGGTTAGTAACAGTCATTGTTTCTGGATGAAAGGTATATATACTTATTTGTTCCCCTGAAAACATGTATGCGAAATTTCATGGTGATTGGTTGATTAGTTAATGCGTGAAAGCGTAGCGAACAAACAAATTCACAATCGAATTTATAATATTAGTTAGGATTAGGATTTTAGGATTAGAAGCAGCGATAGCTCAGTGGGGAGACCAACAGACTGCAATGTGTCTCTTCACACTGGCCTAGTACGGATTGGCAAACTTTATATATCTTCGAGAACATTATAAAGAAGTCTCAGAGATGCAGGTTTCCTCACGATGTTTTCCTTCACCGTTAAAGCGAGCGATTATTTACTATTTAATACGCAATTAACTTCGAAAAGTCAGAAGAGCGCGCCATAGCAACGAACTCAAGGCCTCTGCATGGCAGTTCAACTGTTTTCCAATAGGCTATTGCTGCTTTTATACCATTTGTGGATCATACAAATTTTTGTCCCGTGTGGGGGTCGAACCCATAACACTCGCTGCGGTGGCAGTGCCAAGGCGACCCCTTTAACCACTACGCCATCCGTGCAATCGGAATGGAAGCAAAGTTAACCATTATTACTTATAGACAATATATTCAGAGCCAGCTTCAATAAATCACGGTTTTAATACTCAATACCGCCACGTTGCAACTTTGATTTATTTATGATCACCTGGACACACGTGATTGTGTGTGAAAAAGTGTGCTTGATTGTGTGTGAAAAAGTGTGCTTGATTGTGTGTGTGTGTGTGTGTGTGTGTGTGTGTGTGAGGGTGTTTTTGTGTGTGTGTGGCGATGTCAACAGCCTATGTTATGTACATGTATGTAGGGGTAAGCAGAGACTGCGGATTGTCTCTTGCTACGATCTCGGTATACCTCTCTTGCTTTATTCCCTTGATTGTAGATCCGCAATAGCTAGGTACTGATAATTTCTGTACATAAAAACTTTGTACCCGTAGACCCGCAAAATGAATCCTTCAGCACAACAGGCGCTTTGAATATCGCTACGCTCCCATAGTATATCGATATTTTGAGCTGCTACTAATATATTCTGATAGAAAAATCGATTACAATGTTCCGAGAATCGAATTAACCAAACCGGCACACGAAACAATTACTTAGGTTTGGTTTCTATATCAAGAAAGGAATCGTTTCACCTACGAATTTGTGTCACAATTCAAATATTTGTGTGCATGGACATGGATGTTTGTCTTGGTCTGGGTGTTTCTATGTATAATAAGTATGCATTTAAAAAAAAAAGTATATATGTCTGTTTATCCATTGTCTGGTACCCATAGTTCATGCTGTGCTTACTTTGGGCTAGATGGTGTTGTGTGTATGTGATAGAATATTATTATTATATTATATTTTTCATAGAATATCAATCAAAAATTCACTGTCGGCTGCTAAACCGATTCGCTTCTTGATGTAGAAATCAGGCCTTAAAGGTCAAGCTTAACATAATTATAACACACTTATTTTTCTATTTGCAGGTAAGATATTTCCTCGCATCTCGCTGTACTCATTAAAGTAAGTACTTAGTTTAAACTTATGTGGTAATTAGATTCAATCAGCCGATCGTGCCGCAACGCTTCTGGTCGGATAGAGGTAGAATTAAATTAGGAGAATTGCAGTTTGCGGGTGGACAATAGTAGACTAACTACGCTTAGTTAAGGTCCTTAGTGTTAATGTAAAGGCCATCTTGGGTTAGGTAAATTAGGTGGATAATCTTATCTTATAGATAGATTGAATTATTAATGCGAATGTGAGTTTGATTATATCGCTTTCACGTCTAAACTACTCGACTGGTCCTTATGAAATTTTGCATTACCGTTTTATGGGTGCAGAATAGGAGATAGGGTAGCAGCGATAGCTCAGTGGGGAAACCAACAGACTGCAATGCAGAGGGTCTCGGGTTCGAACCCACGTCGCGCACCTCTGATATTGGAAGTTATATGGCTTTTCGAAATTATGTGCGTATTTATTGACAATTATCGCCTGCTCCGTGCCTCGGAGAGCACGTTAAGCCGTCGGTCCCGGCTGCCATGAACATCTATGGGAGTCGTTATTGGGAAGTCAGTGCCCTCAAATATCCTAACACTGGTTTAGCCTTAGGGTATCGTTAGCCTTCGAGTTGCGAAGGTCAGATGGCAGTCGCTCCGTGTAAAAAAAGACATTCTGTCAAATAAGGTTAGACTAGAAAGCCGACCCCAACTGACTTGGGAATAATAAAGGCTAGGGAGAAGAATAGGACATAGGATACCTTTCATCTAAAAAGAAGTACTGTTCCCGACGGACAGAAAATTATTTTCAAAAGCTATATTAACGCACGGACAAAATCTAGAAATGTTACATTGTGAATTTTGATGTGTTTTTTATTCAACTATATAATTGTAAAAAAAAAATGCTATACGTGAAGGACAATAAAAATGTTTTTATACAGTAATTATACTTCTAAATTCAAACTATAGAAGAGCCTCGCTGATTTCAGCAGGAATGGGCCGGCTCGACCGGAGAAGGACTACCCTCTCACAGAATATCGACGTGAAATAGCAGTATTCCTACTGTTGTGTTTCGTTCGGCGAGTGAGAGTACCGGGGACCCAAGCACCCCCTTACCCCCTTCCCGCTCCTTCTCCTTCCTACTTCCTTTCCTAAAGGGTTGGCAACGCGCTAGTAATGCCTTTGGTGTTGCAGGCGTCCATAGACCACTTACCATCAGGTGGGCAGTATGCTTGATTGCCACATAAGACCTATAAAATAAAATTGTTAGCGAAGTTGCTTTATTTACATTTAGGTTTAATTAAAGAGTTGACTATTTGCTATAAAAAACACACGGCCACTCTTATAAATTGCCATAGATCATAATTTCTCTATTTTACATATTATTATTATCAGCTTATCAATGAGAACAGCATAGATAGCGTGATGGCTTATATGGTCGTTACCTTACTGGTTATGCATCAAGTATTGCGAGTTTGATATCCAATTAGGACAAAAATTGTATAATCAGCAAAAACTTTTCCTGAATCTATTGAGTCTCTTTTTTGTGCATAGTTGTTTGACTATGTGTCAAGTCTTTCCCACCACATAAGTTTAAATACACAAACATATTTTTGCAACGACTGGCTTACACAAAACTTATACATATAATAATGTCCTCCAGACCGAATTTCAGTCACGGCGGCCAATCTTAACGTAGACTGGCCATCTGCGCAGGAGATATTATAGTGCACAAGTGTGTGCGCAATCACAAGTGCACTCTCTGTTCCTGATGGGACGGTAATCCGACACGATCGGAGAGAGATCAGGCACAGGACCAAGGGCTTTACGTGCTTTCCGAGGCACGGGGGTGTCTAACACCGCCAACTTCCTAACTCTGGGCTCGTATTGAGATTTCTTAACAGAAAAATCCAATATTTTTTTGTTGGCCTGACCCGGGATTCGATCCAAAAATACTAGATTTATTGCCAAAAACTATGCTACCCATGCCATCATTATATACCTCACAGGACACGAGTGTCTCCTAGCTCAAAATTAAAGAGTTAAAACCTCCTTTCTTTGTTATATAAACACGTTTGTGGGACGAGTGGTTAATTGCTACGTTACATATCAAAGATAAACATCGTACAATAAGAGGAGCAATGTTGTTGTGTTGTATGGTGACAGTGTAAGCGTTGTAAGCGGTGATAAGCGAAGCGATCATGAGTTAAGCGGTTGGTAGTACGAATGGCAATGAGTGTGATAAGCTAAGCGTAGTATAGCACTAGTGGTTTTAGTGGTCGCGTAACCCTGCTAATGCGTTAAGACTGCGCGGAGCGTAAGACGGATAATGACAGAGCCTATGCAGCGCATATTCAAATCGGCGCGCGGCCGCCATAGTAAAATTGTATGGAGGATTTGAAGTGCTTTTTTGATAAATATGTATCTTTATTGTCAACCAATAATTTTAATATTTGGAACGGAGAAATTGTAATATAACTATTTATGTTTCGTTTAAGCTGTAAAATAGGATAGATTTCTACTGTTATAATCTAAAAAACATATTTACGTAATTTTGTAGGCGAAAATAATAATTATTTTAAGTTTTTTACACGGAGTAATTGTAAACACATTCATTGTTATGATAAATGTATATTTTATATTTGTATTAAACAAAAAGTGTTGATTTTATTCACTTAGCTGTGACCGCCTGTTTTGACACATTTCGCTCGACGCAGTCTTGTTGTGTTTGAATGATACTTTAATAGTTGTTCCGATTCTGAGGACTTTTGTGTCCGTTTTTTCACTGTTTGTTTCGAATATAGGTGTTGTTTTTGTCCGTTGTTTGAATGTTTGATAAGTTCCCGCGACACAGGAATAATTACTAGAGCGAGAGATGTCCTTTATAAAAGACTATATTTTGCCCGTGACTCCGCTCGCGTAAATGTAGCTTATGTAAATTTTCTATCTCTTGGAAATAGTACTTTTTCTGGATGAAAGGTAGGTACCATATGTCCTTTTCTGTATCCCAGACAACGTGTTTACGAAATTTCATGATGATCGGTCAAATAGTTAAGGAGTGAAAGCGTAACAATCAAACTCACATTCGCATTTATAATATTGGCTAGGAAGTTAGGATTGAAGCAGAGATAGATACAATTAATTTACCTCAAATTGTATTAGCTTCTAAGATCTACAAATATATACCCTAAATATTCGTAAATTAATAAATTAATCATTAATTATACTTAGACTGACTAAGAAAGTTTATAAGGTTAGTGTGAATGGAACAGTCGCAAGCGGAAGACGTAGGCAAACGTTTCTTGATCAGATCGGAGATGTTCTGGACAAAGGCTACGTTAAGAGCGCCTTAAACCGGCGAGCGTGTATGAAGAATGTGATGAAAGTGAATGAAGCCAGAGAAGTGTGTCAAGATCGTAGCAAATGGAAATCCGTAGTCTTTGCCTACCCCTCTGGGAAACATGAAGGCAAACAGGTATGTATGTAATTATCCTTACTTAGTTCAAGTGTTGTCTTTTTAACTGATGAAAGATAAGATAAATTCCTTTATTTTTCTTAAGACAATAGTGTGTGACAATAAGTTATAAATTACGAAGGAGTCCGCTAAATTATAAGTTAATCTGCATCAATATTATGAATAGTGAAAGTTTTCACGTGATTTATTGAATGTTTTTCTTTCTTCATACAAGAGAGTAACATAATTTAAAGATTTCTGCTTCAGTCACTTTTATTAGAAAATTATGCCATTTTACAAGAAAGAAGTACAATTTCTCCCAGATCCCATTATTTATACCTCCAGAATGAAGGATGTTAAAAAATATAGCTATCCAGTCACTAGATATAATTTCTCTAAATTATTTATTTAAAGTCAAAGACAAATATTATTTATTCATTTAGGTCACAAAGTGACATTTATGAACGTCAAAAGATGGAGTTTAGTAAGTTATAGAAGCAACATTTAGGTTAGTTGCTAGGTTCAGGCAAAGGATTGAGCCTATGAGAAGAAACCTGCAAGAAACTCACGGCCACTCTTTTCAATCACCAATCTATACTTAATATTATAAAGCTGAAGAGCTTGTTTGTTTGTTTATTTGAACGCGCTGATCTCAGGAACTACTGCTTTGAATTGAAATATTATTTTATTGTTAGATAGCTAATTTATCGAGGAAGGCTATAGGCTATATAACATCACACTACGACCCACGGGGGCGACGCAGTAACGATAAACGCGGGAGAAACCGCGGGAACATTTAGTTAAATATAATTTCAGTATTTTACTACTCATATCAACAAGGTGTTGCAGTCAGGTATACCATATAATACTATACTAGATGTGCCCGCGGTTTCATCTGCGCTTATGATCGCTGCGCTGTTCTCATGGATCGTAGCGTAATGTTATATAGCCTCTAGATCCTATATAACGTAAGGCCTTCCCCTAGAGTTCCCTTCCCTAAGAGTTTGTTTGTTTGTTTGAACGCGTTAATTTCAGGAGCTACGTGTTCGATTTGATCAATTATTTTAGTGTTGGATAGCCTATTTATCGAGAAAGACTATAGGCTATATAACATCACTCTACGACCCACGGGGGCAGCGCAGTAACGATAAACGCGGGTAAAACCGCGGGAACATCTAGTCACACTATATAAAAGTAAATCTCAACTGAAATAAGTAAGATAATTGTTATTCGATACGTAATAGAAATGTAATACTGGTCGAGTCACATTGTATGTCTGTTGTTACAGTAAATTTATCATTGTAGCAGCAAAAATATCGTTTGTATGTAATGTGATGAAAGTGACTGAAGCCAGAGAAGTGTGTCAGAATCGTAGCAGATGGAAATCCGTAATCTCTGCTTTCCCCTCTGGGAAACAGGTGTCAATATGTTCTTTTATACTTTCGCGTTGCATGATTTATACAGGTAACGAAAACTTACGCGATTATGCGAGCCTGATCACTTTAGCAGCAAGCTTTGTAAAAATACCGAGGTATTTATATATTTTTTTAAACGGCTTGTCGCTTTGTCAGGCCTCCTTTTGTGCTCCATTGCCCAAGCGGCAGCCTGACATCGCCGCGCCAGTCTGCCTTTGACCACAGCTAGAGCTGGCCGAAACATCAAACCTTTAAAAAATAAAGATTCAAACCATAGATTGCGTGGATGACGTAGTTGTTAAAGTAGTCGCCCCAAATAATTGCTCCTGTGGGTTCGATACTAATACGCATACGGGACAAAATATTTTAGTACCTATAAATAGTTTCCAAGTAAGGGTGTTCTTTATGTCTTGTTTATGAATTTAAAAGAAGCAATTATGTTTAAGTTACCGTATATCTTAGATCACTCGAAAAAGTATCCAAACTAAGATACGTTACCTGCCACATTAGACAGAGAACGATAATAAAGGGTAGTATTTAACTGCACAGCAAAAAAATACTAATTGCGCAGCAAAAAAAGCTAATTGATCAGCAACTCATGGCCAGCAAACTTTAAAGAGATCAAACTAAGTCGACGGAGCCCCGCTCGGCGGGGCTCCTATTTTTGAGTGGGTTCAATAAAAGGAACGTAACATAACCTAACACTTCCGAGACGGAATGCAGTGATTTGAAGCGTATAGATGCTCGTTATGCTGTGCAATATTTGCTGAACAATTAGTATTTTTGCTGATCATTATATATAATCCCGATAATAAACAATTTTAAAAATTAGTTAGCGTAGTGATACAGTACTAGCGGTCGCCTAGTGGTCAAAATTCGAACAAAATTCCAAATCTTGCTACTTTGTTTTCCGTTTTTCTCTATCTATATATCTCTATTACATATAAATAACTTTGTAACTATGGTATAGGTAACCATAGTTGCAAAGGATTGTACGACGTCAGACGAACAATGTCAAAATACTACGAACGCGATTCGACTGCGTGTGTCAAATGCGTGGTTGTGTGCGTGTAGTGTTTTTTTATTAATTTAATGTATTTCTAATGCATATTTTATTGCAAAGTATTGCTAATTCTTGCGCCCCACGACTCTGACTATAGGTTCTTTGTTTAAGGATGCACCCTACTTCGTTCAAATATGGTTGCCTTTCTGTACGTTGAGTTGTCTTCTGCATACAATGCCGACATGTCTTCTAAATTATAAATCTATATATTAATACGTGAAGCAAAACTTTGTACCCCTTTTTACGAAAATTGCGCGGACGGAGGAGTATGAAATTTGGCACAGTTAATGTTTATATGGAGAAGGAGTGGCGTATCCTAATATTTTTATAAAATATTCAATAGAAATACATTAAATTAATGAAAAAACACTACACGCACACAAACAACCATGCATTTGACACACGCAGTCGAATCGCGTTAGTAGTATTTCGGCATTGCTCGGCTCATGTCGTAGAATTCTTCGTAACTATGTTTACATATTATATTATGTATGTTTGTAGAGGTGACTATATGAAATGTAATTATAAGAGTATGGTTATAGACAATAAAACCTAATAACGATCAAACTTAAAATTTAAATAATTATTATGGTCGAATTTCGACTACTTGGCGACCGCTAGTTTGAATAAACAAGTGTACTATTTTGAATCTGGTAGTCTAAGGCTTGACAGATTAAATATATTTAGTTACTAATTCGAATAAACAAGTCTACTAATTCGAATGAATTGAACACATAGTACAGCCTCGCTTAAAGTGAGACCCCACAACCGTAACAAGAATGTAAATACAAAGCATTTTCACGACATTGTTTTACATAATCAACAGTTACGTTAGGGTACACATTTGCTGACGGAATTAAAGATTTTATCTAACTAACTGTACTCAGTTTAAGGGCAAAAGTTTTTTCCTTTAGCAAATACGCCAATGCTTGTTGTTAAAATTCTATTTTTGGATTCTGAAATTTCGTTTTAAATGTCTGGTTAGGGTTGTTATGCATTCGTCTGGTGTGAAGGCTTTTTAATTTGAAGAGTTTTGTTGGAGATGTTTTGTTTCAATAAATATACTAGACTAGAGGATGCGCGCAGCTACACCCGCACATGTTTTTTTATTTATCCATTTCTGCCCAATCCCGTGGGAATTTCGGGCAATCCCTTCTTGGTGCATCCCTACAGTACCCAAGGAACATACATGTCGAATTTCAGCTTCTTGCGCCCAATAGTTTTGGCTGTGCGTTGTCTGTCAGTCACTCAGTAACGAAAGAGTTTTATATATATAGATTATGTCTGCGGCTTCGCCCGCTTAAATATAGATTAGGTTAGGTTAGTAACAGTACTTTTTTCTGGATGTAAGGTACCCTATTTCGTATTCTGTATCCCTGACAACGTGTTTGTGACATTTAATAATGATCGGTCAAGTAGTTAAGGTGTGAAAGCGTAACAAACAAACAAACTCACTTTCGTATTTATAATATTTTATTTTAGGCTTATATACTCGAAGGCGTAAGCAGAGATGTATTACATCACAAACGGTTCCTGTGGGATAGATAGTTTTTAAGCGACTTTAAAGGAGGTTCTCAGTTCTACTGAATATCTTTCTTAGTATATTTGTTACGCGATTACTTCGCCAATTATGCATTAATTTTGATGATTATTTTATTGTTTGGCAGAGGTGGTCCCTTATAAATTTTATCGAATTAATACAGCGCTTTAAAAATAATCAAAAGCAAATATATACCCGGATGTCGTTTTGGGTTTTTGTGTTGTTTTACCAAAAGCTTTGCATTTTCAACTTTTTTGTTTTAGCTTGTAGGTATAGTCTTGAAGTTAGTTTTTGTGTTTTATCTAAAATATATTTATTATTGAACCACGTAAGAGTAGCCGAGAGGAGAAACTAATAAACATACATTGTATATACATAAGTATATAAGCCAATGGGGTAAGCAGAGATCTACTACAAATTATGTTAGCTAAGTTTCAGACACAGCTTCAGAATTCATTCTGCTATTGAGACTTAAACAGTAAAATCTAACAACACTTTACCAATCCGAAAATTGAAGCCGAGGCCTCGTGGACAGCAGTTACTTTCACTGTCGCTGTCCACCTAAGGAGTCCTACAAATGAATGAAAAACAGTTGCCATCTTAGAAAAATACTACCAAACTGCGCCAAGTGACTTTAATATAAACATGTCATGCGTGAATGAAGGAGGTATGATACAATTTATAAACGCATTGTTTAATGGTTCTATATCTATACTAATATTATAAAGATAATAAAATTGATTTGCTATTTGTTTGTTTGTAAGGATTTAATTGAAAACAACACAACCGCTTAAAAAAATATTTCGCCCTTAGAAGAGCTACATTATCAGTGAGTAACATACGTTTTATTTAAAAAATACCACGTATTGTTACTAACCTAACCTAATTTTATGCGAGTGAAGCCGCGAGTAAAAGCTAGTGATTTATAAGAAGCACATAGTATTATGTGCTTCTTATGAAGGTCTCATTTATAGTAAAAAATACGTAATAATATTACATAACTCTTCTCCTCCTGTCTTCGATTATTTATTTATTTATATATTTATTGTTCTTTGGGAAACAAACAGATGTTATATAACATAAAAGACAGTAATATACAAATAAAACATAAGCCAGAAGAGTTTCCACACGTTGCCTTTACATTCTGCGACAGATATTAAAATAGTATTAATTAGAGACTATAAAACAAAACGGGATACGTAACAATTTAGAAAAAATACTATATAAATATGTATAATAAATATGATATGCGTTTAACTATTGTCAAGGATTATTGGCAAGCGATCTTTTAAATTTAGCCAGAGATATATGAAATATATCATTTATTATGAAACAAATTTCCAAAATTCGAGTTTTCAAAAGCATGTTTCATTTGAACGCTCCGTAAAATTAGTTTCATTCATCACGACTTACAGTTACGTTGTGTCATCGACAGCGTTCCTTGGTATTCATATCAAAGAGTCTTTGCTTGAATTTCCAGAAACTGGCTTTATTTGATTCCAGGAACTTCCAGATACTTAAACATATCACGTCACGAGAGGCGTCTTCTCGTTTTATTATTGCGCAAGTAATTCCTGTTCTCTGAAGAACTTCGAGATGAAATGTATATAAAAACAATCTTATTTAGAATTGCAACTTTGTGTAAATATTTTAAGTTAATCTATCGATTTTGATTGACCTGATCAACTTTAAGAATTTTGCAGACACAAACATACTACCTAAAGCTAAAGTTCTAAGAAGAATTTCTGAATGTGTCGAGATAAACAGGAAGCTTTATGAAAGTTTTACATAGGTATGCCGTAGCTATATTAACTAAAATAACATATCCAGGTCTATTAAAGTAATTAGTATGATAAGCAAGAATGTTGATATATTTTGCTGTCACATTAGTGAGTTGACAAAAATTACTATTTACACAGTGTCCTATTTGTGTTCCTAGTATTGTAAGTAGTTATAAGTTAAAAGTTTATTTGTAATTTTGTATTTTTTTACTTTAGTTTTATTTTTGTTTCTTTTAGTTACTTAGTTGAGTTTTATGTTATTTTTTCATGTATATAATTAAGGTGTAGCGCACTATCGAATTGGGGTTACCTGTAATGATAGTTCTAAGTTTAAAAATGAATAAATAAATAAATAATAAAACTAAAAATTCGTTATTTTACACGTCCATGTAGCGAAATGAAGATATGGATCGGCACTTATATTGACTCTGGCCCTTTGTCCTTGCCAAATTTAATCCGATAAAATTTTCCATAGTTCGTTTTTGTTTGGTTTTGGCTACCTTTATTCCAACATAATATTACTTGAATATTTCAATCTACATTTTATTGAAGCGAAAACTTCTTTAGGCGTGTTGAGCACTTCTTGGGTAAACAAAAATCATGGAACTCGCGTCATCGTCACGCTTCCACGCTATATTTTTGGAATATTAACAATATCTCAGAAATGGTGCATCCTACGCAAAAATAATGATTTTGACCCCCTTAATAAACCCTAAGAGAGTATCAGGAACTACCATCCGAACCGCCCAATTTTTTTTTATTTTATTGTTTTATAAAGAAGTGTTTATGATCAAGGATTAAAGTTTTCACTTCTATCGGCAGTCCCCAAAGACTGCCCCAAATTTTTTATTATAGCTTTTTATGTCAGATAGACAATTCTTACTCAATGGGCAAGCTGTGTTGCGGTGTACATTACAAACACAACAAAGGCCATCTAGACACGAAACAAGTATTTTTGGATCGCACAGGACTTTGACCAAATCAGTATCACTGCACACATTGCGTAGCGAAGTCCTTCTTCCTTCAATCCTGGGTTCTTTAAGCGGGGCGTGAAAAAGCATCTTCTCAGGCCGTCAAAGTAGAGACCTCAACATCGCCTCGGCTACTGTGGGGGCGATGTGGAGGCCACTGCTCTTAGACCACACGACTGCTTACCATCAGGTGGAGTGTGGTCATTTTGACGAGCAAAATAAAAAAAAATAAAAAAAAAAAAACCACCAGACAATCCTCATTCACCTAGGTCACTCACACGCTCAAATACAAAACACTTCTGCTTTTCTCAGCAAAAAAAAACAAAGGCGAAATACCCTTCGTTCATTTTACATTACGCACATTATATATTAAGTTCAGAGAAAAAATGGCCGCAAAGTTGTTAAAAATGCCGTTTCGGCTTCCATTTGTCATTGTTGTGATATAATTTGGCAATGCATATGCAAGTTTATGCCAAGTGTCAATGACTGTACAATTGTCTCTTAAATTATTTCTTTATTGCCAGAATGTATGAATGAGAGGAAATAAGTAGTTAACCGGCTGTAATATACGTATAATATAGGTACTCGATATATTTGTTCATCGTAACTAATATTATAAATGCGAATATGAGTTTGTTTGTTTGTTATGCTTTTATGCCTTAATTACTCGACCGATCACCATGAAATTTCGCTATACGTTGTCAGGTGTCAGTTGTCATTAAAAGCCTTTCATCAACAGCTTTCATCCAGAAAATTCTTGTTCCCGAGAGATAGAAATTTATTGACAAAATCAACATTAATGCGAGTGAAGCCGCGAGCAAAATCTAGTCGGAGATATTTATAAAAAATAACGTTAGTGTTCATTATTTTGCTAACCAACATAAAAAAGGAGGTTCTCAATTCAACTGTATGTTTTTTTATGTGTGTTACCTCGTAACTTTTTTCTAGGTTACCAATTTTGATGATTCTTCTTTTATTTGAAAGCTGGTGCTTACATTTAGTCCCATTTAATTTTGATTAAGATCTTCTCATTAGATGTTCTCATTTTTGGCAACAACAAAATAAACAACTGTGTATAATGATTTGGAAGCCCATCGTAGTATTTCGAGGTAGCCCCATTCTAATTTGGTGATGTTCTGATAAAAATCTTCGGTTTTATACAACGGAATTCGTTAATAAATGACAGCAAATATGTATATATATTGTTTACACAATTCCAAATTGGTTTTTGAAAGCATTTAATAGTATAGGGTTATGCAACTATTAAACTTAACAAGAAAGCTAATGACAAAATTATTTTTATAATAAAACTTTTAATATGACGCTGAAGCCATTAAGCACCGGAACTCCGGAATAAAACATTATCATCCCAACCGTATTTGGAATTATCATGAGATGCACTATGGCCAAAAATGATTTAAACGGTATATCCCGATTTTTCCAAATCATTTTTCATGTAAGCCCGCATTTTCGAAAGCCTATTTTTGAGCTCTTCACAAGTCTCTTTTGAAATTACCCTGGAGGTAGATTTCCTATTTTGAAATAGACGTTTCTCCCTTTCCTCGTGTCTCATTTAAACGGCGCTGTATCATATGAGCAGCGCGTTTAATAGGTCTACCCATATTCAGAAAAGGAAAATCAGTTATCGAATTTCAGATCCACGAAAAACCGAGAAATAAACAAAAAATATAACAAAAAAGAAAACCGACTTCATAATTAAACATTCTAAAACAAAAAATGCACTAAAATGTTAAAAAATAATTGCGTATTCTTATAAATAATTAAATTATTGTTATTTTTGGAGTCGGTGTCAGGCGCCCGCGCCGCGTATTGTGTCTATGTGTGTAATTGTACATGCCAATGTTATGTTATGATTATAGTAAGACATCTCATGTTTAAGTAGTTACAAACCTACCTTGACTGACACCGACTCCATTAATAACAATAATTTAATTATTATTCACAAGAATACTCTTTAATTTAAAAATAATATAGACTTTTGTGTTGCAAATCTAAACCGATTTTCAAACCACTTTTAGGTGCATAAGTTTTTAGCCTTCCAAATCTGTTAGCAGGAGCAATATCAGACACAAAAAACGACACACATACGTAGTTGTGACGTTAGTGCTATTTGAGGAAAACCGTGCGACAAAGATAGCTAAATTTTATATATTAATTGCACTTTCATTTTAGTTTTTTTCCTGTATTTTCTTAAATAGGTTTCTTTTGAATACTTTTTATTATTGCGGATAAAATAACGTGGATATCAAACTGCTTGCGTGTCTATTTATACTAGCGGTCGCCTAGTGGTCAAAATTCGACCAAAATTCCTAAGCTTGCTACTTTGTTTTCTCTTTTTCTTTATTACATATAAATAAGGTATACCTTATTTATTGTAATATAGAAAACTTGTAACTATGGTTACCTATAGGTAACCATAGTTACAAAGAATTGTAAGACATCAGACGAGCAATTCCGAAATACTGCGAACGCGATTCGACTGCGTGTGTCAAATGCATGGTTGTATGCGTGTAGTGTTTTCTCATTAATTGAATGTATTTCTAATGCATATTTTATAAATTTATTAAGATGCGCCCCACCTTCTCCATATAACCTGTAACTGTGCCAAATTTCATACTCCTCCGTCCGCGCAATTGTCGTAAAAAGGGGTACAAAGTTTTTGCTTCACGTATTAATATATAGATGTACCCTTATACCCTAATATACCTATCTAATGTACATTTATTACTTCTTTATGCCATTACTAATACATTTAGTATTAAACGTTAAATACTGTGAAAGATATTAAAACTGTAACCATTAACCCTTTACATAATAACAGTAACAGTTATTAAAGCTTAGATTCTAGAAACTCGTAACCGGCGTTCATTCTGTTTTTGAGCTTAATTAAATGTTCCAGTTTCATTACACATGGCAATTTATTCATTGTAGTACACTAATAACACTACTACTAGACTGCACGGAAGGTGTAGTCGCTTATGAAAAGGTGCAACATCGAGCCTTCTCAATGGGAGATTTTGTCAGCCCAGCGTCTGGAATGGCGTAATATTGTGAGATGTCAAACCCGCGAGTTTGAGGAGCAGCGTAAAGCTGATCTCGATACTAAGCGCGATGAATTTCCCGACGTTTCGACTACTTTTAAGCAGCGAGGGTCACGGCAGTTTAAGGAGGTGTGAGTCTTAATTTTGAAATGTGTTTAGGTTATTTTAAGGTACCCACAGGTTATTTAATTATAGATTTTCCTGCTTACGCAGAATGACATCAACATATCATGAAGTCTTGCAATATTTTGCCTTAGGTTTTAGTAAATGAATTACTGAATCCCAAGCTTGTAGTGCTTTACAATCATCTTCTCTACTGAAATTAAATTCTTAATTCTAATAGTCTTGCGGTAGTATCCTAGGTTGGAATTGAATTTATATTGGGAGTCTCAGTCTGTTGTCTCTCAAATCTTGACACAACAAAATGTTTACATTCAGCATCCAAAACTGTATACTAAAAACATAAAAAAGCAAAGAAGCTTACAATCTCTCTGACTTTATTAACCTATTGTATCGCAACCGCACACCGGCGGCCATACACAATACGTTTTTAATTATTTGAGGCAAGCGAATCTAATTATTTATTATATATGTATATATATTGTAATATTGTAGTATAAGCTTAGGTTACAATGGGACTGGCATATTGCAATATCAATAAAAGTCCCTTAAATAAAGGAATAAAAAAGGATACATTAATAGTTGCACAAAAAGTTGGCAACCCTTAACCTAGCCTCAAATATTATGTAGATTAATTAAACATACAGCAGAACAAACCATTCACGTGTTAATAAGCACAGTGATTAATATTGCATAAATCGTTTTAAGTCGCTTCGCTGGTAACTTGTTACCAAGCAAATTGTACATTTAAATTTTTAAGCCAACACTGTGTTGAAGCTTTGCTCGCGGCTATTGTCGCTTTGGTCTGTTGTTTGAAACACCGGTTTAAATTGTTGACGGTAACTAAATAAACTTGTAGTTTAATATTATTATATAAACACACTTAGAATAATCGTTTAAATTACATATAGAATTACATATAGATTTACATGGTTACTCTCGCTTGTAATAATTAGTTTTTTATTGTGTTCTTCGTAATTGGCGTACTGTCATATTTATAGTTTACTAGCTTTTGCGCGCGGCTCCGCCCGCGTGGTACCTACATCAATAAAAAGTAGCCTATGTCCTTCCCCAGATTTTAAACTATATCTGTACGAAATTTCATCTAAATCGGTTGAGTAGTTTAGCCGTGAAAAGGTAACATACAGACAGACAGATAGACAGACAGAGTTACTTTCGAATTTATAATATTCAATGCTTTGGAAAAATGCTACTCATCATACTGGATCTGACGGTTTTATTGGTGATTCAAGAGCTGCATGAAGGAGGTAAACTAGTTAAAAGCAATAACTTTTTTGTAATTACTCTTTTTAATTAAACTTAGAATGGAGTAATAAATGATTAGTGTAAGAGGCGTATATAATTGAAACGCACAGATATACAAACAATCTTATATTTGGGTACATGAGAATGAGAATTGTACAATACACATCGCTTTACAAGATATCACAATAAAGACAATGTTATGGTTACAAGCACGACGCATGTCTTACTCTCGACCTCGCGCCATTTCTATTCCCCAGCGAGTCGCTGTGCTGCAACGCGCGGCCAACGCGCGCTCCTATTGGTCGTTATTACGACACGTCTGGAGTGATAGGCTAATATGCCCAATGATTGCCCGCGCATTTAAATAATTGGCGTAACGTTGAGGACACTCTGGCGGGATATTGAAACAGGAAGTTCGCCTTACATTAGTCTTTTTTTAATAGAAGTACGCATAGGTATTATTCCTGTGTCGTGAAAGACTACAACGGACACAAAGAACACACTGACTCGGAACACAAACTCACAACACCCAGTGCTGGGCTAGATGTGATTTAAAAAAAAACTCGCGCCCTTAATAGGAAAACAGTTCATTTTGTCGGCAAAAGTCTGAAATTTGTAATAAATATATTAAATGTTATGCATCATGGTGGTAAATACACTCTCAGCGTGAAGTTAAGTAGCCTGTAAACGCTAGCAACACCAGAGGTATTATTCTCGTGTTGTTCTAAACTATAAGGAAAGGAATAGGAAAGGTGGATGTGTAGCTTATGGAACTCTTACTCACCAGGTAGACCGCAGTAAGAGCGTTAATTCTAACTTTTATTATAAGTACGAATGTGAGTTTGTTTATTTGTTACGCTTTTACGCTTTAATTACTTGACTGATCATCATTAAATTTAGCATATACGTTGTAAGGGGTACAGAAAAGGACATAGGGTACCTTGCAAGAATACCAGCGTTGTGGATATACTGCAACATTGCTGACGCAGGACCTTATTTGTTCTTTTTATATTGGTTGTGTCTCACAAGAATGTGTAAAACATAAAATTATATTACTTTTCCTTCTTTCCTTTTCTTTCATCCAGAAAAAAATACTGTTGCCGACCAAGTGGAGTCAAAGGCTGCATATGCTAAACTTTAAAAATTGAGTAAATAGCTGACTTTCTAATCAGCCCGTGCAAAGCCAAAGATTACTAGTCCCTTGCTGAAGAAGCCTGGTGAGCCATATAAGGGAGTCTGTTGAGTTTAGTAACAGCATAAACGCAAAATAAGTTTATTTGGCTGCAATTATATAAAGGATACTTTACTAGCCGGACTGCTCAAATTTAAATAATAGCCAAAGTAAGGCCTTTTATAATAAATGCGTAATGCAGTACCATTTTATATTCTTGGTCGAGCTACCAAATATCTCAAATATGATGGTATTTTGTAACTGCGATTCTACTAGGATATTTTACCGGCTAAATATTTGTCGAAGAATCTAGAACATGACAAACCTGTTTAAACAATTACCTTGGGGTACGTAAGTTATTTGTTAAATTGTAAGTAAATAATGCATTCAAGATGCTAATCTTGCATGCATCATTTATTGTTTATGTATGTACACCTGTAATCTTTTCCCATTGTTGGTCAAATCTACAGCATCGGTCTGCCAGCCGTACAAAAATATATCCGGATCATCGCGCCAGCGCTTTCTTGGCCTACCCGAACGACGACGTCTCTCTCTGGTGTCATATTTCCACTAATAAATATTATCTTGTCTTAGAAATGCATTTCAGAAGGTTCTCTATAGAATTAACCAAAAAGCTTTTTGAAGTGAAAACTTTAGCAGCGTTGTGCACTTTTTTGTGATGGGTAAAAAATGTTAAACTCACGTCAGGACACGTGACCTGATCGAAAATTCGTAAGACGGAGGGAGAATTCTCATGTTTGTGTACGATAGCGCAATAAATGAATATTGTATTTTACCACATAAATGATAGTACTTTTATACTGATAATAATTAAAGCAATTCGTGCAAAATTATTCCCTAACCATACCAAAATATTTTTTTACCTGTGATATCCCACAGCAAGGCAAAGGCCTGCCCACCTTCTTTTCATTCCTCTCCATCCAAAACTACTAAAAAATAATATTTTTTTAAGGAGTCAATCTGTTAAAATATCTTAAAGTTCCTTGTTCCTTTATTTAAACCGTTGGCCTATGCAAGTATCCATTTTCCTACAAGTACTTAAGCTGGCGCTAATTCTCTCAAAGTAACACCTGAAACTTAAGACTAAACCGCGATAAGCTCACAAAATGGCAGACATAAATAATTCGTCAAAATGGCGTCCAGAACGGCGGCAAACATGGCTGGCGCTAATAGCGGAAATTTGTCAGTTTGCAGAAATAAGAGGACGTCGCATCTAACCTGAGTTTGCTTAGGTAAAAGTAATGTTTTATGCGTTTGTTCTAGAGCACATTTTTGTAAAAGGAAGGCGAGTAAAAGTTTCCTTTGTATAACAATTATTCTTCGTTGTTTTTTTTTTTTAGTTTTTGGCATAACAATAGCTTGACACAATGTATAGTAAGTACCAATGCGTTTAGGGTTTCAATACCCATCAATTGAATTTTCAAGGTAAACCAACTTGTTAAATACTGACTTTTAGTCGTTATTATTACTTACGTGTATGGTACCCATCATGACGAAACATATCATACTATATTGTATACTTTGTTATGTATTATAGTGTATACTTTGTTAATTTGCGCATACGCAGCGGTAATGTTTTAATATGTACAGTAAGAAAAAGGTAAATGAAATAAAGAAAAATGTTTTATTTGAATCTACACACATACAGTATGTAGATTCAAATAAAACATTTTTCTTTCTTTCTTTCTTTCTTTCTACTTGTAATTTTTTCTTGTAATTAATAATAATAGGTACTTTCCCTGTATTGAATTGTCCCACTGCTCGGCACAGGTCTTTTCTCAGCGCGAGAAGAGAACATTGGCCCAGTGCGGTTTGGCGGACCTCACATAATTATATTCTAAAACATTACGGAGAACTCTCAGACATGCAGGTTTCCTCACGATGTTTGCCTGCACCGTTTTAAGTAAGCAATTTCACTAATTAAATGCTTTTAGTAATCAAATATGCGAATACAATTGACGGCCATCGTATTCTTATACAATAGATATCTAGACAATCATTCAATTTCATCAGTTCACATTTTGATAACATTTTTAGAGATTTTCATCAGTGCATTTTTTTTTGTATTTTGGATTGTATTTTCTTTTTTTTATTAGATATCTTCGGCCCTAGGAATAATGCCTGTATCGCGGCGATTTAACAAATATTCAATCAGGGACTCATAGAACACCCAGAGCCGAGTCAACTATTTATCAACCACACAATTTGTCTTCCGTGAACATCGAACACAGGCACAGGCAGTGGAAATAGCGAGACGACCACCTAAACCACTACGTCATCCATACAGTTTTTAATGTTATTAGTATATCCTTTTTCCTATTCAATAACTGAACATTTTACTCGGGCTCGAACTCATTCATATTCCAACCCAGTCTGGCACAATAATAGAATGTTCCATTATTCACCGCGGTCACACTTTAATTTTTAATTATTCTCCATTTTAATTTCGGTTTACCGCTACAGGCGTGATAAATAAACCGTCTTTTTTTATAAATACGTAATTACAACTGTGAAAACCGTAACCGTGTTCTTTTATTTAGCTTTATGTAAATATGGCTTGTGGAAACCGGAATTAGACATTATATCCATATTTATGCCTGGTCTGCCTAGGTGATGTAATGGTAGTAACAGCTACTGCTGTGCATGAGGTTCCGGGTTCGATTACCTGACGAAGAGTTACTAAATTGTTTTTTTAAGAAATTCTCAGTAGCACCATGGAGTCTGCACATTTACTTTTTCTGTCACCTCAAGTATGTTACTTTAATTACGACTTACCTTAATATTAATGAATTCATAACTATACGTAAGGAGCCTGGAGATTTGTTATACAAGCCTCAAACTTAGTACAGACTGTAGCTCTAGAAAAGGAAATTTAATTAATTAATTTTTTAATTTGCTCTTCATAATGACTACACTCCGACTTATGGTAAGCAGTCATGTGGTCTAAGAGCAGTGGCCTCCACACCGACCTCATAGCAGCTGAGGCGATGTTGAGGTCTCTACTTTGACGGCCTGAGAAGGTGCTTTTTCACGCCCCGCTTAAAGGACCCACGATTGAAGGAAGAAGGAAACAGGTGCTTTGGCAGAGAATTCCATGCCTTGATCGTTTGGCAGAGGTATGAGGACCCAAACTTGTTGGTGCGCGCTTTAATCGACTCAACCGTCTAAGAGTGGCATCTGATTCCAGCACGCGTTGTTCTGGATAAGAAAGGGGAGGGCGGGATAAGGTGGAATAACTCTTCAGAGCACTCCCTGTCGTATATTCTGTAGAAACGGTATACAGAAATTGGCTCCCTCTATTGCGTGTGTCCTTAACGATAGCTGGCGAAATGTGGGTGCTATAATCCTCTGCCTGCCGCTTCGGGGTCATGGATGTGATTTTATGTATGTGTTTAATATAAATTGGAAGCAGGTTAAGATAGTAGATCCTGGCTGGTTTCAGCATGAATGGGCCGGATCGACCGGGGTAGTGCTACCCTCTCACAGAATACCGGCGTGAAGTAACGGTACTCGTACCTACTGTTGCGTTTCGTATCGGTGAGTGAGAGAGCCGGAGGCCTAGTTACCCCGATCCTTTTCCTATCCTTTCCTTTGTCCTTTCCCTCCTTCATTTTTTTTAACGGCCTCGTAACGCACTCGTAACTCCTTTGGGGTTGCGGGTGTCCATGGGCAGCGGTAATCACTTACCATCAGGCGATCCGTCTGCTCGTTTGCTCCCCTGTGCCATAAAAAAAGCATTATTCATGGACATGACGTAATAATATAATATAATATTCTATCACATATACACAACACCATCTAGCCCAAACTAAGCAGAGCTTGTACTATGGGTACTAGACAATGGATAAATATACATATCCACTTTCTTTTTGTAAATACATACATATTATACATAGAAACACCCAGACCAAGACAAATATCCATGTTCATGCACACAAATGTTTGAGTTGTGCGGGAATCGAACCCACGACCTCAGGCGTGGCAGTCGGTTACACTAACCACTACATCATCAAGGCCGACAAAGTAATATAGGTGTAATACACCCACATTACCACACCTATCCTCATAGGGTAGGCAGAGATCGACATTTATCCAGCTAAAAACCTAAGGTTCTACTTTTTAGAGTTCGAAAAAACTTTTATACAACAGCCTTGTCCGTCTGTCTGTTATACAACTTTCAACTCAAGAACCGTAAGAGCTAGAGACTCGCGGTTAACGCCATTCGACTCAGCATAGTCGATATACTCCTTAAATAACTAAGAACTTTGACCTCTGACCTCAAGGTCACGTAGTATCACGTGACCTTTGCATATTACTTAAACCATTTTTTCGAACTTTTTTTTATACAACTAAGGTGGCAAACAAGCATACGGCCGGCGGCCCACCTGATGGCATGTGGTGACCGTAGCCTATGCACGCCTGCAATACCAGAAGCATCACTTGCGCGTTACCGACCCTTTAGGAAAAAAAGGAAGTGGGGAGGAGAAGGATTCTAAGCTTTACGGTAATTCATTGCCGTTTCTCACTTGTTTTATAAAGCGATTCATACCTCACGTAGGTAATATTTTAATTTCTGCTAAATATAGTTTACTCGGTAAACTTATATTTAAATTTATCTCTTTAAACGAGACCAGAATATAGTGCCTACTTCTTTACATCTCTTTAGCATTAATGCTGCGTAGCACTTTTCTTATTTCCTTTTTATTTTATGTATATTTTCTCGCTTCGAGTAATAAAAAGATTTTATATTTATTCTCATCACTTATATGAGACGTATTCTTTTCCACTGAGCAAATCAGCATGGTAAGCGGTTACTTTCGCTTATGGACATTGGTAAAATTATACTGCAAGTGTATATATTATGTTCGACACATTACTCTGTCGCAAACCTCTATTTGACTGTCGGTGATATAATAGTAAAGAATGTGACTCCTCTGCTTGAAGTCTACGTTACGCAAGGCTTCTTGACTGCTTCGTGTACCTACTGCATGAAGTCTCGGATTGATGCCAGGTTTGGTGTTTTGTCAAGAAATTATCCGTAATAGCACGGGATCAATATTATTCCTAATAGACAACAAAATCCCTTATTACCTGGACATTAATCCGCAGTTGATAGAATATGTGTGTAATCGGCAGATTACATATATTTGTCTATATTCTCTAATGGCTATAAAGAGGTGAGACTATGCTTTTGTTTTGTTTCTATCTATACTAACGCTCATAGCCAGTTGCACTCACTGATCGGTAAACGATTAGCGAGGTTAAGCAACGTTGGGTGCGGTCCGTCTATAGATGGGTGACCGCTTAGTGGTATTTCATCTGAGCGTCTTCGTGCTTCGGAGGGCACGTAAAAAGTCGGTCCCGGTTGTTGTCAAATTGATAGCAGTCGTTAAGCTATGTCAGAGGCCTACGGGCGGCTTGAACAACTCTTGATAACAGGTTGACCACTAACCACACGAAAAGAAAGAAGAAGAAGATCTATACTAATATTATATAGCTGAAGAGTTTGTTTGTTTGAACGCGCTAATCTCAGGAACTACTGGTTCGATTTGAAAATTATATTTATCGAGGAAGGCTATAGGCTATATAACATCACGCTACGACCCACGGGGGCGGCGCAGTAATGATAAACACGGGAACATTTAGTTCTAGAATATTATTGGTTCTTAAAACGTATCTCTTAGTACAATTTAATTCTACTCTTCTTCAACTGAGAACTGATTCTGACTCTTCACCACCAACAGCCACAGTTACACAAACGCTATTAAAACCAATAGCTCTCTGCTCACCCTTTCATAAATAAAAGTCATCCATCTAAATCGTTATCCTAAACCCAACTCTCAAACGCCAATTCGCGATGATACAGTCATTTGTCACCAAGCGCCTCACACATAATATTTCATACCGCGCTCATTCGACCAAAATTCTGATGATATAGAGCCCCTCTTGGCAATAAAACCAGTGTTTTATAACTTTCTTATCGCCTTAAGGGACGAATGGAGAAAAATCCCTTTTTTCTGTGAGATTTTACTAAGTATTCGTTTTCATATCGGTCTTGGCGATATCTGCGTCCTTTATCTGTTGCGGGGTGTCTCAAGGACAAAGCCACGATTTCCACGAGACACAAAGAGTTATGGCGGGTTAAAGAAATTAAATTACAGTGTTAGTTTTATTATTCTAGTTATTTTTTTTTCATTTGTATACTTTTGTTTTTTTTATTTTTTCGTGTTTTGCGTGTGCCAAAATAAATATTTTTCTTTCTTTTTCTTCTTTTTTCCTTGTATAAACTGTCCCGATACTAGGTATGGGTTTTTATCTCACTCTCACTCACCGAACAAAACACAACAGTAGGAATACTGCTATTTCACGTTGATATTCTGTGAGAGGGTAGTCCTTCCTCGGTCGAGCCGGCCCATTCATGCTGAAATCAGCGAGGCTCTACTACTCGAAACTTTAAGTTCTACGATCAATCAATCACGTTGATATTCTGTGAGAGGGTAGTCCATCCCCGGTTGAGCCGGCCCATTCATGCTGAAATCAGCGAGGCTCTACTACTCGAAACTTTAAGTTCTACGATCAATTTATATCCTTTATTTTTTATATAATATATAAGTCATAACTAGTGAAATATGTTTGTAATTTATTTCTGCTTACCTATTCAGACATATATGCATTCTTACGCCTAAACATAATTATAATTATTCTTCTACATAATTATGTTTATTTTGCTCACGACTTTATACTCGTTGCATTTAGAAGAAGGTACCTATCTATTATTAATTTTCTGTACGGCAGCGTTTTAGGTGCAGCGCAGACGACAGACTATCCCTGATGCACTTTTTAGTCTGTAAAAATAGAACCTATGCAATTATAAGCTGTAACGCATACGACGTGCAAAAAGTCCAGCGCACTAAAAATCCGTGTAATTCTGGCAGACCGCGCCGCGCAGCGCCGCGCCGCACAAAAAGTGCGCGAAAAAAATAGAACGTTTACTTCAACGCGCGCTAACGCAGACGGCGCACACTTTAGTCTGCAATCTCTGCATTTCCATAGCGTGTACGTCCCTACAGTTCTGCCGACAGAATGATCTAAGATGTGCGTCGTACGCGTTGAATGTGTGAAAAATCCGCGACGGACATTTTGCGCGCCATGCAGACTTTTAGTGCGCTGCAAACTCGATCGCACAAAAAGTGTGTCGTCTGCGCTGCACCTTAAGGTCAAACTTATACCAGATTTTAAGTTAGACATGCGGCAATACAACTGTTCAAAATCGCATTCAAATTCATGTAGCGTGATGCGCGTACAAATATACAAACAGATAAAAATCCTAAAAATATTGTTTTGTTTTCTATAGCTTTTATAAAGAGCATTTTTTGTCTTAAATATCTTCTATATCTATAAATAGAACATATTATAGGACTTATAGGATTAAAATTTATATAACAATATTAATATTATTATATAACTGAAATGTAGGTATACATAATACCTGCTTATATAAATTCGCGGAATACCTACCTAGTCTTGAATATAAATAGAATTATTTGTTCTCTTCAGTATTGTCGCTACAATAACATTGTGATGTTATCTTTCTCTCACATTGTAATTGAGCTACTTTGCCGAATTCTGTTACCTACCCTCAAATAGACGGCAACTAATTGTATTCTGCGAATACAGTTAGCTTAAATAAAAACCCTATAGTCGTAATTAAAAACCCTATTGTTTGGCCGCCGCTGTGCCGCTTCCACTCAATAGGTTAATACTTTCTTACTATTAAAATTTAGTCCTAGTGGGAAACCGTTGGACTGCCACGCACAGGTCTCGAGTTCGATCCCAAGACGAGCATCTCTGACTTTTCGAAGTTATATGCGTATTAAATAGTTAATTATCGCTTGCATTTACGGTGAAGGAAAACATCGTGAGGAAACCTGCATGTCTGAGAGTTCCCCATAATGTTCTCGAAGATATGTGAAGTCTGCCAACCCCCACTAGGCCAGCATGGTGGACTATTATATAGTCTAACCCTTCTCATACTGCGAAGACGTCCGTGCCCAGCAGTAGGATGGTTTAATACAGGGCTGATATTATAGACATAAATAACATGGACTTATGCTTGCATATCTCCTAAGGGGTAAGCCTAGTGTATTACTCTAGATATGGCCTGTAATCAATAAAAATATTGAATTATTTGAATCTGCAAACAAATCGATATATACGAAACTTTGAAGAATAGGTATTCGGATGCTTGATTTTACATATCAGCAACATGGCGAAGGCCCGGTTATTTTCGGATATTCGTTTTTTTTATTGCAGATATTGCCTTCGCAATATTATACTCATATGTTTTCAGGTACGTTTCTGGATGCCAGGCTGTTGCTATCTATCTAGTCTTTTTGCTGCTACTAAAAATTTTCTAACGAAACAAATTGGGGCTGTCTTTGGGGACTGCTGATAGAAGTGAAAACTTTAATCCTTATTCATTAACACTTCTTATAAACAAAAAAAAACAAAAAATGGGTGTGTCGGTTTCCTGAGACTCTCTTAAGAGTTATTAAGGGGGTAAAAATTTCGTTATTTTTTGCGTAGGACGCACCATTTCTGAGATATCACCCAAGAAGTGCTCAACGCACCTAAAGAAGATTTTACTTCATAAACATATTATGTTGTAACTTTTTGCCGAATCCTGAAATGGAACCCTCGTTCTGACGGCTGCAAACATAAGTGTAATATTCTGCAATAGCATCAATAAAATAACTATTTCTACGTGCAAATCGCAGAAAGAAACATCTATACAAAGTATATGAAAATTAGCTCTTTTCTCATCTCCCACATATTTTAGCAGAACATGTACACTTTTCCCAATTGCACGTTCAATTGTTTAGTATATAGCTAGTTAGCTACCCATAGTTTGTAGGAGACCCATGTTTAATAGGAGATATTGTATATCTATTAATTTAATTTCTATGTATTTTTAAATATATCAGTAGAATATATCAGTCATGGATAAAATTAGTCTAACAAACTGCACATCACCGATTCAGCCTTGAAACTCGCGTCTAAAAATACATCCTCCTATAAAATAGTCTCAAATAGCCCAACCGTCGAAATTCAATAAAATTAACCAAAAATATCGTCAAACGTTTGTCGCGAGTGCCAAAATAAACTGAAACTAATTGAAGGCGCACAGACAGACAAGACATAATAAATACGAAAGTTTTTAGGTGAAGGTCCAGTCTAGGAATGCGACGTTAGCAAAACGCGCGATTTTTGTGATTCTCGGTGATTGTGCAATAATTCTCAAGGTTACCTTAACTTGGTTTTTATTGGGTCTGAAAATTTCAGTTTTGTATGAAACGAATTGGTAACGTTGAATGTTTCAGTTGCAGCCATTTTTAAATATCTCTGCTTTAAACCTTTTCATGCGACTTTACACCTAATTTTTCCTTCGCTTATTAGACAAAGGTACGTCTAGGCCTTTAAAATGTCACCAAACCTTGTCACCAAATGTCACCAAACAAAAATTTGTACGTGATTATTAGCAAAATAGCACATTTTGTACTTTTAATCCAAGATCTTTGTATGTTAATATCTACTCGTATATTTAACAAATAAATTATATCTGATTTTAAAACGTGTTTCATAACAGAAAATTATGTATATACATTGGCCTTGTAATTGGGTCATTTACCTCCCACAGAATAAGCTTTCGAAACAAGATCTATTTTTGTTCATGATCACACAGCAACTGTCGAGACGTCTGCTGAACACAAAACTGAAAATAATAAACAAACAATTAAACTGTCTGGACTTATTTTCTTCCCAGAATTTAACCTCGAAACATATTTGACATAATGTGTGTTATTTATTACTGCCTCCGAGGTGCAGCGATAGTGAATGTGACTGCTGTGCATGAGGTCTTGGGTTTGAATCCCAGGTCTGGCCAACAAACAGTTATTGGATTTTCAGTTAAGAAATCTCAATAGCAGCCCGGAGTTAGGAAGTTAGCGGTGTAAGACACCCTCGTGCTTCGGAAAGCACGTAAAGCCGTTGGTCCTGCGCCTGATCTCTCTCCGGTCGTGTCGGATTACCGTCCCATCGGTTCATGGGTTAGGGAACAGAGAGTACACTTGTGTTTGTGCACACACTTGTGCACTATAATATCTTCTGCGTACTTGGCCAGTCTCCGTTAAGACTGGGCGCTGTGGCCGAAATTCGGTCTGGAGGACATTATTATTATTATTGTAATATACTTCTGCCCCTTTGGTGCTATACACATGAGATACATACTAATACTATATTTTTATATTAGGCGCAAGATACACAGAAAAGACAAAGACGAGGACGCGTCGCAGACGCGGCGCCCCTTCAATCAATTTTCATACAAAATGTCTATACATTTTGTATGAAAATTGATTGAAGCGTCGTGTCCGCGTCTCGTCCGCGCCCTGTCTTTTCTGTGTGTTTTGTGTCGCGACGCTTCAATACATTTTGTATGAAAATTTATTGAAGGGGCACCGCGTCTGCGACGCGTCCTCTTCTTACGTCTTTTCTCTGTGTCTTGCGCCTTAAGATTCCTAGATTTTATTTTTAACAATTTTGAATTTAGCCTCAGTCCGTCTACGAGATTGTATAAATTAAATAAAGACCAAAATAAGGAACACTCAGGCGGAATAGTAAAATAGGATTTTCGCCTTTATCAATAAGTTATTTGTTACTATTATAGTTTATCAAATACACCCAGAAGTTTCATTATAATATACAACAAGAATAACACAATTTTATACAGGACCAACGGCTTTACGTGCTTTCCGAGGCACGGGGGTGTCTAACACCGCCAACTTCCTAACACCGGGCTGCTATTGAGATTTCTTAATAGAAAAACCCAATAACTTTTTGTTGGCCCGACTCGGGATTCGAACCCGAGACCTCACGCACAGCAGTCGCATTCACTACCGCTGCACCACGGAGGCAGTTACTACAATATCATGTATGTAAATCGTAGCTAGTGAAATGAAAAATGTGGTTTAAAACTATCGTGTATACCCACACAAATACAGATTCGCATTTATAATATTAGTTAGGATCCCACCTAAACCCACTGCCGGAACGAATCTCCCATCCAACTTTAACCATACATAACAACTAACCGTAGGTTCATAGCTTAACCCAAAAATAAACTTAAAGCCAAGTCGTTATAAGGATGACTATAATGACATCTGACAAAGAAGATACGACTTTCTTCGACTTAAATAGGCTATATTTTCGTTTGGATTGCCTCGTTAAGACATTTTGAAAGACATGAGTTTAAACCTTTTGTTGGTGGGACGTTATTTTCTTTTTTTTTGTAAGTTATTGGCTTGATACGGCGTTTAATTTGCTTGGCGTTAGATGCTGGTGTAGATTGGGAAGAAAGTGACACTTTGGGGAATAATGTTTTAAGAAAAAGGTGTCTTTGAGTTGGTATTACATACATACATAGATTCACTTCTGTTTCTTAGAGCGGTAGGCAGAGACTACGGATTTCCATTTGCTACGATCCTGACACACTTCTCTGGCTTCATTCACTTTTATCACATTCCTCATACACGCCCGTCGCCGCGTCGGTTCAAGGTGCTTTTTTTGCTCTTGAGCTGGTATTAAGAGAATAAAAAGCGCCCGCACTAGCGATAGGATTTGGGCAACTTTACAAACATACAATATACGGACACAAAGCACACCCAGACTCCATGCAATCACATGAGGCTCATACAAATAATTGTCCTGTATGAGTTTCGAACCTTTTCCCCAGAAATTTTCTGCCTAGCACGACTAAACTATGGAATGAACTGTCGCCTGCGGTATTTCCGGATCAATACGACCTACAAACCTTCAAGAAAAGAGCGTACTCTGTTTTAAAAGGCCGGCAACGCATTTGTAACTGCTCTGGTGTTGCGGGTGTCCATGGACGGTAAAAAACTTATTGGTCAACACTCCAAGCGGCCACAATAACAAGACACTTGCCCGCTACGTCATTTGCGCAGTTAAGTTAACCTTGTCACGACACTATTTTGTAGCCCATATAATATAATAATATTCTACCACATACACACAACACTATCTAGCCCAAACTAAGCTGAGCTTGTACTATGGGTACTAGACAATGGATAAACATACATATATACTTATTTTTTTGTAAATACATACATATTATACATAGAAACACCCAGACCAAGACAAACACCCATGTTCATGCACACAAATGTTTGACTTGTGCGGGAATCGAACCCGCGACCTCAGGCGTGGCAGTCGGTTACACTAACCACTACGCCATCGAGTCGTCAAGATATATACATACAAGAGCATACTTATGTTTAAAAATAGTTGCAACATTTTATAGTCATACCTCGTTGGTACAGTGGTAACAACCACAGTGTATAAGGTTTCGATCCTGGGTCGAGCAAAGTGTCAATGGGGTTTTTTCTATAGAGTAATTCTTAATTACAGTGGTAGACAACTGAACAATAGGCTCCCTATTTTGTGATAGCAAAATCATAGTTGGCGAAATGTGGTTGTTATAGATATCCACCTGCCCCTTTGTAGCTATCTACAAAGGGGCAGGTGAAAAAAAGTATAGGTATATAGTCTCACGCCTCTATTGGCGTGAGACTATATACCTATACTTTTTTTTTTTTCGTGTGCTTAGTGGCCAACCTGTTGTCAAGAGTTGTTCAAGCCGCCCGTAGGCCTCTGACATGGCTTAACGACTGCTGTCAATTTGACAATAACTGGGACCGACTTTTTACGTGCCCTCCGAACCACGGAGACGCTCAGATGAAATACCACTAAGCGGTCACTCATCTATAGACTGACCGCACCCAACGTTGCTTAACCTCGCTAATCGTTTACCGATCAGTGAGTACAACTGGCTATGAGCGTATAATGCATAATGTATGTATTTTATTATTTAATTTAACGTGAAAATATCCGACGTTCTTCTAAAAGAAATAGAAACGTAGATACTACTATCCATTTTTCACACGGACGCTTAAGTACGTAGTATTTTTTACAGCAGCCTCCGAAATACATGAAACATTTTAAAAGCGCTCGTAATACTAGACTTAATGGGCTGAAGTGCTTTATGCAGTATTGAAACACTGCGATTGTGAGATTACTCTTAGCTGGATATTCTTTGGTGTTAATTAAGTTCCGTCGAGCGTGTATGAGGAATGTGATGAAAGTCTGTTTTTTTTTTCTTTTTTATGAAGTCTGTTTTTCATTTTATTACCTGAACTAGGTCAGAGACCTGTGTTTCAAGCTGTTTCTAATATTACCTTGTTATTCTACTGTTAATAAAGTAATGGTCTACATAAATATTTATACATGTATTGCAAACATAATTATATAGTTTCTGAAAGGCAAATCAACGATTTATTATTATTATTATTTATTTATTTATTATTCCAAAAAAGAAAAAACACTAGAGGCTTACAGCATCTGTACCAACACGCCTTTAGTGCTATACTACTAACATACACTTTAAACACACAAAACACACAAAACAAATAAATTAAAATAAAATATAAAAGAAACATTAACATTAACAATCATATTAACTACTAAAATAAAACAATTTTGAGTATTCGTATAGAAAACAATAGATAAAATAATTTATGCCATCATGTTAAGGAACTCTGTTACTTTTTTAAACATTTGACTAGTGTTACAATAAAATAAGTCTGTATCCGGACTTGCAAGTAGTAATTTGTTCATATTGTCAATCGCTCTTGCCGTTGGACAATAAGTAACCTGCGGTAGACGCCATGATGTGGGATACGTGAATAATCTATGCTGCCTACGTCCAACAGCACGCATGTACTGATTTGGCACATAGAAGCAAATACACTCTCGCACAGAAGGGTTATCCACCTTATGTACCAGTAATAAATAATAGTGCATTATGTGTGTAAGATTGCGCCTAAATTCTAAGGTATTGAGACTAATCATTCCCGAGACAAACATAGAGGGGTATAGAAAGGGATAGTAGCTCTATCATAAGTGTCAAAATTAAATTCATATCAAATGATTTGATTGGCTATGGCTCGTTCAATCGGCCAATCATACCGGTTGACATGCGTGTGACCGTCAGCTGACGATCAACTGCATGGATGGCGTAATGGTTTAAGTGGCATTGAGCCCAGTATAATAAGGAATAGTGTGATTAGAGAGAGATGCGGCATGATCAAGTGGATATAGTGACAAGAATAGAAAAGGATATGTTAAGCTGGTTTGGACATGTAGAAAGAATGGACAAGGAAAGACTGACTAAGAAAGCTTATAAGGCTAGTGTGAATGGAGCAGTCGCAAGAGGAAAACCTAGGCGAACGTTTCTCGATCAGATCGGAGGCGTTCTGGACAAAGGCCAGGTTAAGAGCTCCTTGAACCGACGGGCGTGTATGAGGAATGTGATGAAAGTGAATAAAGCCAGAGATGTGTGTCAGGATCGTAGCAAATGAAAATCCGTAGTATCTGCCTACCCCTCTGGGAAACAGGCGTGAATCTATGTATGTATGTGCCCAGTATTGTGGGTTCGAATCCCACACGGGATCAAACTTTGTGTGATCCACAAACGGTTGTTCGGAATCTAGATGTTCTTTGTGTCCATTGTTTGAATGTTTGTTAAGTGACACAGGAATTATTCCTAGTGCAGGAGTTGTCTTTTTATTAAAAAAAGAAAGAAAATGTCCAGTTTATTTTGTGTCGATCTGTTTTTCAAAAACCGGTTTTTTAACATTAACACCTTCTGTATTTAATCAGAACTCATATTTTCCAGCGTCAATTTAATCAAGCATAAAATATATTTGATAATATTATGATACATTAATAATATTTTATTTCACAAAAATATATTAACGTATTTTTTAAACTGCGTCGTATGTTTCCGCCACTTCGCTCTCAATTGACAGCGTGCCCATGGGACTGGCAGAAGTGGCAGAAAAGCCACGTGTTATGAAAATGCCAGCTTTCTGATCACGCGACCGTGATCGGTCGATTTGATATATCTGTATAAGCAGTCCTCGAGAACTTGTGTTCCAGCGTTTTGACCTTTGCCGATTTAAATAAGAAATCTCTCCCAAAATTTCAGCTATTTAGTTTGTTGACCGATCAGAAACAGTCCCGAGATGGTGGTGATTTGTACTCTAGCGCACCTCTCCAGCGAAGTTTGTGGAGTTTGCTAGTATACATGGCGGGCGAGCTCCTGTAACAACCTGCAACTCTGGAAAGAAAAATGCAAAATATACCTCTTCACTCTAGAGTGAAGGCCTAGAGGAAAGAGGATTACACTAAACTGAAAAATACTAATTCAACGGTTGCTAGTTGAGTGGCTACACGACACAAATATTATTGCCTAAGAATGGCTTCAAAACGTTAGTTATAGAAAGCATACATAAATAGTATCACACGCTCCCTGAAGAACTAGCATGTACATAATATTTGGCGAAATATGGAGGTAATATTTCTACTACCTCTACATCCAAAATACCTGGCGAGCTATGGTTTTAAATTCCACTTCACAGTGAATTAGCTAGCTAGCATAGCTAGCGAGCCAATTGCTGTTTACCAGGTAGGTACAGTACCAGACTTCGTAACGTAACTGAGAATTCCGGGACAGAAAAACCAAATATGAATTTGCTAGACCCGGTAATTAAACAGGAGAGCTCATGCACAGCAGTTGGATCTACCTTCACCGAGAATTTAAAGTCCTTCAAATATGAAGTACTAGCTTTTGCCCGCGGCTTCACTCGCGTTAATTTAGAATTTGACAATCAATTCGGGTTATACTCTGCTTGTAATAATATATATAATAATATAATTCAATCATGATTCGAAAGACACGTGGCGCCATCTACGAACGTTATTATTGTTTTCCTCGGGAACAGTAATTTTTTCGGGATGAAAGGTAGCCTATGTCCGTTTCTGTACACCTGACAACGTATATGCAAAATTTCAGGATAATCAGTTCCGTGGTTTAGGCGTGAAAAGGTAACAAACAAGTAAACAAACAAACTCATTTTCGCTTTTATAATATTAGTTAGGATTCATTACAGACAAAGCTCGTCAAGTATGAAGGCGTTTAAGTCTTTTATTGCCTCGTTAAAAAACTCAAATGTTCAAATATCTTTTGTGGCGGAATCTCTTAAACGTTTATTGTTAAGAACGGACCTTTGTGTTGATATTTAATTAATAACTGTTACGTAATTCTGTAGGATGGCTCAATGGCTTGTAATGGCCTAACCACTGACAAAATATTTCGTGATGTTGGTTCGATCGCCATTTTGATTTTGGAAATTCTTTGTGTTGGAGTAAGATTATCCATGAAGAAAATCATTTTCAAGACGAAAAGCACAGCTGACTCTGCCAAGAATGATCAATTTGCTCATGGCTAAAAGTTCGATGCTCAACGAGTCAATTCTAAAATATTGACATAAATATAAGTGCAAAACTATTTATAAAATGTGTTATGTCTTTGTATCGGATATTGATTTTATGTCTTTTTGCGATACTGGAAAAATTGTCTACACAACGGGCGTTGTGCAGACAATTTTTCAAGATCTGTCTATGACAATAAATGCTGGAAATTTATTGAAATTGCGCGATATACCTACGATTTTAGAAAATGTTGACTAGAGAGATCTTAAATAATTGCCTGCACAACGCCCTATGATTATTCATATAGGAGCGTTACACAACGCAATGCAATGTTCCTGTATCGGAAAAGGCTAAAAATCAATAACGGACACAAATAATTTTATAAATAGTTTTGAATTTATATCTACGTTAATATTTTAGAATTGGCTCGTTTAGAATCGAACCCTTAGTCATGAGGTCATTCCCGGAGGTCTCAGATATGCCACTTGACCTGAAAATTACCTTCGTTTATGATATTCTCACAGTAAATGTTACTCTAGCACAAAGAATACCCGAACTCAAAAATGCGATCGAACCGACAGCATGATATCTGACAGACCATGATTGGTTGCACGGATGGCGTAGTGGTTTAAGTGTTCGCCTCACCGCTGCCATTGCACCGAGTGTTGTGGGTTCGATCCCCATACGGGACAAACTTTGTGTGATCCACAAATGGTTGATCCGAGTCTGTGTGTTCTTTGTGTCCATTGATTGAATGTTTGTTCCCTCGCAACACAGGAATTATTCCTAAAGTAGGAGTTGTCCTTTTAAAATAACTAGCGGTCGCCTAGTGTTCAAAATTCGACCAAAATTCTTAAGCTTGCTAGTTTGTTTTCTTTTTTTATTTATTACATATAAATAAGGTACTAATTATTGTAATAAAGAAAACTTGTAACTAAGGTTACCTATAGGTAACCATAGTTACAAAGAATAGTACGACGACGTCAGACGAACAATGCCGATATAGCGATTTGACTGAGTGTGTCAAATGCATGGTTGTGTGCATGTAGTGTTTTTTCATTAATTTAATGTATTTCTAATGCATATTTTACATAAATATTAGGATTCGCCCCTCCTTCTCCATATAAACTTTAACTGTGCCAAATTTCATACTCCTCCGTCCACGCAATTTTCGTAAAAAGGGGTACAAAGTTTTTGCTTCACGTATTAATATATAGATATCATATCTATACAAAGTTTGACAAAGGTTGACTTACCGAACTGTGACGTAAGTCAACTCAGCGCTAATGTCTATTATGTTCCTATTCAGCTTTATGCTTAGATAATCTGCTATACACCAAACAGTATCTCATTATCCATACATACAACTAATGATTTAATCATATCAGTAAACCCGCCTTAGTAATGAAAGGTATTCACTGCTACTTAATGTATTTGGCAAGCTTCCGCATAGTGACATTTATAAATCGATGTATCGAATACTATCGATGGTTTATTGATTTCAATGTTAATTGGTACATCAGAATAATTTATATTCTATATTGTGAAATTTTACGTTACTGTAGGTTATTAATGCTATGTTTGATGTATTAGCATTCTGAAAGTATATTACAAAAATAAATGCAGGTGAACACCTGTCACACACGTCATTATATTTTTTATACAGTTATCTTATCTTATCTTATGTGGGGGCCAGTCAGTTCAGACCGGCGACACTTTGACCCAGTGGGATCTTTTGTGTCGACATTCACCCAATAACGACTGCCATAGATGTTCATGGTAGCCGGGACCAACGGCTTAACGTGCTTTCCGAGGCACGGAGCAGGCGATAATTGTCAATCAATACACACATAATTTCGAAAAGTCATATAATTTCCGAAAGTCAGTGGTGCGCGACGTGGGTTCGAACCCGAGACCCTCTGCATTGCAGTCTGTTGGTCTGCCCACTGAGCTATCGCTGATCAACACACTTTTACACAGTTAAAAATAAGTCTACAAATGTATGCATTAAAGTTTCACTTTTAGATCACACTTTAAATTGATAATTGAATTTCGATCGGATTATGTTATATTGAGTAAACAATTTAACTGTGATGGAAAACCATGGCTTATGTACTTTATGAAGAGGGCTAGGAGTAAATTAAATTAAATTTTATTGGTGGTTAAGAGGCTTTAGTCGGCTTACTGGGTTAGCAGTTAGGATAGTTTCAGACCGGATGTCAGTCTATGTACTGTTATTTATTTATTAATACCTATATTTAAACAGAGTGCCGATTGAAACACCTTCAATGTTACAAGAGGTAAATTAGACCACAATGTACTACTCATATCAACAAAATCAGTACTTACCTTGCTATTTGATGCTTTTTTATTTTATTTATTTGTTTGGAATATTAACAGAATAAATGCAGACATTTACATAATAATTGTCCAAGACAAGATCGAAAATAAAAACTGATTGTTTAAACTGTGACAATGCTTGCTTCGGAAATTTGGTGTCGAATAACATCACACGTTTATAAATCAACATCACCAACGAGAGCAAGCAATATAAGAAGATGTTTACAAACGTGTGATATCATAATCAAAGTATATCAAAACCATTAAGGATTGAATATTTTTGAAGTGAAAACTTCTTTAGGCGCGTTGAGCACTTCATGGGCGAACAAAAATCATAGTCATCGTCACGCTTCCTCGGTTTCCATTTTTGAATTATTTTAAAATATTAACAATATCTCAGAAATGGTGCATTCTACGCAAAAAATAACGATAATTTTGATCCTCTTAATAATCACTATGAGAGTATCAGGAATCCGACACTCCCTTTTTTATTTTTGTTTAATTCTTATTATAAGGAAGTGTTTATGATCAAGGATTAAAATTTTCACTTTTATCGGCAGTCCCCAAAGACTGTCCCAATATTTATTTTTATATGTTAATGCAAATTGCTTTTAAGATCTATAATCTACGCGGATAGCAAGAAATAAGTCATTATTTTTCATACTATCTACTACTGAGCCTATTTGCAGATGACTAAGTCTGCAGCATGAATATAACTATTGACCTAGAACAAAGAATATTGAACCGCGCTCTTGCCAGAGATGAAAAAAATAATATTTGTGTCGAGTATCAGATGAGCGCAGCCAGCGCAGCTCAACAATATAAGTGTCATATTTCTAGCTGTGTAGTTGTCACTGACACGTACCGGTCGCTAGCTACTCTGTTATAAATTGTGTGGAAAGTGACAAGGCTATAATAGGACGACACTGTTATTTGGTTCCGTCCTCTATTGTTCAGAGATTCGTCAGAGATTTGTAGCATATGACAGCATAGATTTTTTTATATACTATTAAGGTGGCAAACAAGCATATGATGGTAAGTGGTCATCGTAGCCTATGGACGCCTGCAATACTGGAGGCGGAGGCATCACTTGCGCGTTGCCGACCCTTTAGAAGAAAAAGGTAGTGAGAAGGAGAAGGAGCGGAAAGGGGGAAAGAGAGTGATTGGGCCTCCGGCACACTCACTCACCAAACGAAACACAACAGTAGGAGCACTGCTATTTTACGTCGACTACCACACGGACTACCCTCTCACTTCTGTTAGTCCTTCCTCGGTCGAGCCGGGCCCATTCATGCTGAAATCAGCGAGGCTCTACTACTCACACATTGGCGTAGCCTAGGTGTTTTGGTAATCTATTGCTTAAATATTTGCAAAGTCTCCCGCAATACAGGCATTATTTCCAGTACTTTGTTTCTTTTTAATAGTATATAGAAATATTCTTCTCTTGTCAGTCGTAATGCTCTTGATGCAAGAATTTTGGTTGTTATACAGTAAAATTAGGAACATGTGTAATTTTTTTAAATTTTAGTATCTTTCTTTGCTAGGCGAATTCGTAGTGTAGCACGATACGGATAGCCACTCACAGCCTATAAGATCCGGTCTATGTATCGCATATCCAGACGATACCCTCGCAGGTCTAGTTTCAACCTTCTTTACAATGTAGTCTTCGTTATGGAGAATATCATGATCGAAGAATGTATAAAGCCTTGGAATTGAACTCAAGATCTCTGCGTAGCGGTCGAATCATTGGAATCTACCCATTCTCACTGCAGATTGTAATACAATACCAATTTTAGGTAATGTTACTAATCTATACTAATATTATAAAGCTGAAAAGTTTGTTTATTTGTTTGTTTGAACGCGCTAATCTCAGGAACTACTGGTTTGATTTGAAAAATTATTTTAGCGTTGGATAGACTATTTGTCGAGGAAGGCAATAGGTTATATAACATCACGCTACGACCCACGGGGGCGGCGCAGTAACGATAAACGCGGGTGAAACTGCGGGAACATCTAGTATTCCATATGTAGAAGTATCTGAATGTGGTTGGATGTTTATTAGTCAATCACGCGTAAACTATTGAACGGACTTGCACAGAACTTGGCACAAATTATAATATTATCATATCCTGGATAAAGAATCATAGTTTGTTTATCCAGGATTTTTCTTTTACTCAATATGCGATCAGCATGCGGGTGGAACCACGGTTACATCCAAGTATCAAATATTGGTTTCGCTTATTTTAGGACGAAATGTCGTATATCAGTAACGTTGACTGACAGATGCTATCTACCTCATTGCATAATTATTTGTGATTTGTAGAATTGAGTGACATTTGCATAAGGGCATCATGCTGACATTAGGGCCGGCACTCATTGGTGAAACGGCACGGCAAGTAATTTTAGATGCCAAACAATAAAAAGCCTTAATATACGTTATAGTTGAAATTCCAACAACACTGCTGTAAGGTTGGGATTACCGATATGGCAATTTTTTGTAGCTATTAGGTATTTAAATTTTAACCATCGTGTTATATATTAAGTAATATTTCTGCTCGTCACCTAAAATTCCCTTGTCGTGCCGTACCGGCAACTAGTCCACCTATGCAAATTTAATGATATTTACACTTATCGTACTTTAGGCCACCTAAAAGCAACGTTGGCGACTATATGACCTAGTCTCTTCAACTAATAATTTATGAATATCGGCGTTGAGGTAAAATATCCATTTACATGCTTCACATTATATCCAATAAATTTTATGTGCTTGACCGGCACGCGTATTAAAATATTACTCTCACCCTTGTCATTATTATATTTTGTTTTATGTTCGTCCGTATCAGCTTTCTAAAGGTTTTTTGCACACTTTATTATATTATAATAATAACAGACCTGTATTAAAGTTTCCCACTGCTGGGCACGGGCCTCTCCTCAGTGAGAGAAGGGTTTATTTATTTATTTATTTGATAAGGTTCACTAACGCTCGTATACAATGTTTCTTATACAACTATGTAACCATTTTGGAAACTTTAGGTTAGGGTTAGGCAATAGTCCACTATGCTGGCGCAGTGTGGGTTTTCAAAGTTTTCCTTCACCGTTAAAGCTACTTAATACGCATATAACTTTAAACGTCAGGAATGCGCGTTTTGGAATCAAACTTGAGTCTTCAACTTCGCCAGAGTCCTTAGGCCACGGTTTGCCAGACACAATCAACCGGCCAAGCTGGGGTACCACCCTTTGTGTTAAAGAAGACCACGACCCATCAGGCATGTTCAGCAACCCAGATTGTAGCATCAACTCTTGCATTGAAAGAGCCTCACTCCTAGTTCCTCCATAAGCATATTTAACGCCTTTGTTATATAAAAACTAAATTCTGAGCTAATACAGAGACTGAGACATTAGGCCACGGCCCATCAAACACGTTCAGCAAACCAAGTCAAAGGATCACCGTTTGTATTAAAGGAGCGTCACACCTAGTTCCTCCACAAGCATATATACCATCATAGTTATATAAAAACGAAACTCTGAGCTAATATATTGTACATAGAGTCTGAGATGTCGGCCTCGTTGGCGTAGTGGTTAGTGTAACCGACTGCCACGCCTGAGGTCGCGGGTTCGATTCCCGCACAAGTCAAACATTTGTGTGCATGAACATGGATGTTTGTCTTGGTCTGGGTGTTTCTATGTATAATATGTATGTATTTACAAAAAAAAAAGTATATATGTATGTTTATCCATTGTCTAGTACCCATGGTACAAGCTCTGCTTAGTTTGGGCTAGATGGTGTTGTGTGTATGTGATAGAATATTATTATTATATTATAGAATATTATTATTATAGAGTGAGAAATTAGGCCACGACCCATCAGGCATGTTCAGCAAACCAGGCCCGAGAATTATTACCCCTTGCGTTGAAGGACCATCACACCTAGTTCCTCCACAAGCTTATTTACCGCCTTTGTTATATAAAAACTAAACTATTACATAGAGTGGGTGCAGTATGGCACAGCCCTTACATAGGCTTATCCGAGGCTTGATTGAAATTGAGTCTGATCGGTGGACCGAATCATTCAGAAAAGCTTTGTCAGTGCGAGCTGGCCCACCTGTTTTAATGGAACACATAAATTTAATTCCGCGCCATATGTCCCACGCATGCATGCTATGAAAATAAACTATTTTATCTATTCAAATCACACTGCATTGATACCATAGATGATTACTTAAAGTTGAATAGATTACAAATATTATGTCAAGACTAAGTGGTGCCACTGTTAATAATACTTTGCACGACAACGCCATCTTCTTAGTTCAAAAATAATGAGAATTATTTGGTTGTAATCCCAACAACACTGCACAATCCAGGCATTGAACCCCAGACAGAAGTCGTATTAATTACCTCTGCTGAAAGAGCAGCGATAGCTCAGTGGGGAGACCAACAGACTGCAATGCAGAGGGTCTCGGGTTCGAACCCACGTCACGCACGTCTGAATTTCGAAAGTTATATGACTTTTCGAAATTATGGGCGTATAGATTAACAATTATTGCCTGCTCCGTGCCTCGGAAAGCACGTTAAGCCGTTGGTCCCGGCTGCCATGAACATCTATGGCAGTCGTTATTGGGAGAGTGTCGACTCAAAAGATCCCATTGGGTCGAAGTGTCGCCGGTCTGCACTGACTGGCCCCCACATAAGATAAGATAAGATACCTCTGCCGCACCAAGTTAGTAGAGAGAGAGAGCCTATTGCCGTTTACCGTCCCAGACTCCGTGCTGCTCCTCATTATTTCCAAACAGATATTCTAGACAGACATTGTCTGACCTGAAATCTAGCCTGAGATCTCATGCACAGCAGTCGTATACGTACACTATCGCTGCGCCACCACTTTACAGTGGATCAAATAATTCCAATTTTAATGGAAAATTACCTAACACTTGGTTTAGGTATCTACAATCTTTAATTGACAAATCTACTTCGCAAGTAAAGCCACCAGGGTCAACTAATCACGTCTTCCAAGTTTTAGTCGAGCACGTCTTACTTCGGCTGTTTCTATCTAACTAATTAACACCTAAAGAATCTTTAGCTAGTTCAAAGAAACTATTCGCATTAAGGTTTAATAGCTAAATATTAAATTGATACTAGTTTCGGGCTGCGGCTTCGTCTGTGTGACTCCTAAAGGCAAGCATACCGGAATAAAATGATCCTATGTGCTATTATATTGCCAGGATTATACTGCCTTGGTCTGACTGTGAGCAAAATTTTATTTAAATCTACTTAACCGTTATATACCAAAAGTTTAAGCATCTTAAGAAACTTTCACATCACTACATATTATAAAACAAAGTCCTCCGCCGCGTCTGTCTGTCTGTCTGTTCGCGATAAACTCAGCAACTACTGCACCAATTGACATGCTGTTTACACCAGTGGATAGAGTGGTTCTCGAGGAAGGTTTTAGTATATAATTTGTTAAGTTTTTGTATAGATTGGCTAAAATATAACGATATTTGTTGGAGATGTCGGGAAAAATAAGCCGTCTGGGAGCTTTCAACGAAAACGCTGCCTAAACCCTTTGAGATATAACAAAATGATGTACGGTGGAATTATGTATCTTATATAGGTCTAAAGAAAAGTCCGCGATGGCATATGTCTATCTCTTAAGGATAACATACTATATCCACTTTAATACTTTAAAAAATGGGCAATTATAAAGCGGTAATTGGAAAGCTATTTACACAAATACGGTATTAATCCTTATCATTTTAAATACATTAGTTGGCTTAAGCATTTCATGAAGATTATTTTTCCCCTTTACACCATGCAAATTAAATGACTACCTTAGGAGATATAGCAAAATCAAAATAATGCGCAACGAAATTAATTTCGAGTAATGAAGGTAAAATGTTTCTTTTACATGGAGGCACAGGTAAAACATTTTTAATAAATTTATTATTAGCAAAAGTACGATCCGACAGAAAAATTGCCCTAGCTGTAGCATCGTCCGGCATAGCAGCCACACTTTTGGAAGCTGGGCGAACCGCCCATTCCACATTCAAACTGCCATTAAAAATATGTAGTGATGACGTCACTAGCATTTGCAATATTTCTAAACAGAGTAATGCCGGAAAATTAATGAGAGATTGTAGTTTGATTATTTGGGATGAGTATTTTATGTCTCATAAAGCTTCAGTTGAGGCATTAGATAGGACAATGCGAGATCTGCGCAACAGTAACTGCCCAATGGGTGGTTGTACTGTTTTATTCTCAGAAGATTTCCGTCAAATTTTGCCAGTTATAACTAGGGGAACGAGAGCAGATGAAGTCAATGCATCGCTCAAAAGATCGCATCTTTGGCCACATATAACGAAATGTAAATTTAAAACCAATGTAAGGATTTTATCGTCTAGCGAAGATAATAGGCAATTTTATAACGACTTGCTCCAAATAGGAAATGGTGAATTTCAAGCAGGAAATGTCTGTATGAAATGTGAAATTATTGAAGAAGTTCATCCCGATATTAGTAACATATCCACTAAGACACTAAATTGGTTTCAAGAAAGAGCTATACTATCACCCACTAATGAGCAAGTGGAAAAAATAAATGAATTTATTATTTCAAAGTTCGAAGCATCATCGCAAACCTACTACTCAGTTGACACAGTTGTGGATAGAGAAGAGGCAGTACATTATCCAAAAGAATTTTTTAATTCTTTGACTCCTCCTGGAATCCTGCCACACAAATTAATGTTAAAAGTAGGTGCCCCTATTATATTACTAAGAAATTTGAGTCCACCGAAACTGTGCAACGGTACAAGACTCAAAGTAGTAAATTTAATCATTTTTTTCATTGAATGTATCATATTAACTGGCAACGCAACTGGTGAAACTGTTTTTATACCAAGAATTCCCATGATACCCTCAGAATTGCCTTTCCAATTTAAACGGCTACAATTTCCCGTAAAAATAGCATTTGGAATGACAATTAATAAAGCGCAGGGTCAAACATTAAAAGTTGCGTAGACTTAAGCACACAGTGCTTTTCGCATGGGCAATTATATGTAGGCAACATACAATTGCCCATGCGAAAAGCACGTGTTACTTCTATCACGTGTTACTTCTAAACAAAATTTGTTCGTTTTTACACGTGATCAGGTTATTAATGTCGTATACAAAGAAATACTTTAATTTCTTTTAGTTTTTAAAATAATATGCTTAGAAACTAATCTAAACGTTTTCTGTTTTGTTTGCTTCATAAATAATTGCCACTCAAAAAATAATCTAAATTAATATTATGTATAACGAGGAAAGATGATTGTTTTTTTTTTGTAACGATTTAACTCAAAAACTACTCAACCAATTTTACCGAAAGCTATATCATCTCCTCAGAGTAACATAGGCTATTTTATATTTTCTGTAAAGAACCCGTGCGAAGCCGGGGCAGGTTGCTAGTTTAATATATTTTAGGAGACTAGGGAGGTATACCATTGAATGCTTTAAATGTCTCTCGCGAATGTTAAGTTTCTCGCGATGTATAAACTAGTCATATTTGTCTACCTTAAAAACGAAATAAAACTAATTTATACCTACAAAAAGCCGCGATCAAAATCAAATTAGCATGCGTTGTGTTCTTTCTTAGACGCTTCCGCTTAGGCGTCCCCCACATTAGGCGTGCGCGTTTCTCGGGCGTGTGAGCGACGCTGGCGCCACGCGCGCGCCGCGTGTGCGCTGCGTAAGCGTCGTGTGACTCATGTGTTGCCGCCGTGTGACGTGTGTGCAGCGAGCGCGCAGCGCGCACGCAGCGCGCACGCAGCGAGCGCGCAGCGCGCACGCGGCGCTCGCCCTCGCGTTTAGTAGTAGCGGGCGGCGGGGATAGCGGGTGAAGGGGTAAGAACGCGACGCGAGCGCTGCGTGCGCGCCGCGTGCACTCTCGGCAGACGCCGAAGGGCAGTAACTCCTGCAACACGCGACGCTCGCGCGGCGCCAGCGTCGCTCACACGCCCGAGGAACGCGCACGCCAAATGTGGGGTCAGCCTTAAATTTGCGTTCCATCGTGAGCTCGCATCTTCAGGTCTTTGGTCGAACAAAATGTTTTTAGATTTTTCTGTAAAAAAGTCTTTGTAGCAGTATGGAATCTAAAACTTTGCCCTGTAAACCGCAATAGGCTCGAACACTCTTACATATGACTAAAATTCATAGCTGGTGAAAATTTTAAAACACCTTTGCCTACCACTTCGGGGATAAAGATATGAAATATGGATGTATGTATGATCTCGCTATGCATCTTCTATCGCTTTTACTATGGGGAGAGCTCCGAGGAATTGTTCGGACTGATCCCTGCCGCCTCTTTTCGCTATCGTCCTACGCTGCAGAATTTCCATCCCCATCATTTAGATGGTTGGTAGTCCACAAATGTGCGTTTTCCAGAAATATTTTGCCTCGCACGACTAAACTGTGGAATGAACTGTCGCCTGCGGTATTTCCGGACCAATACGACCTACAAACCCTCAAGAAAATAGCGTACTCCTTTTTAAAAGGCCGGCAACGCATTTGTAACTCCTTTGGTGTTGCGGGTGTCCATGGGCGGCGGTAATCACTTACCATCAGGCGATCCGTCTGCTCGATTGCCACAATCTCATAAAGAAAAATCCAAACATCTCCACAATTTTTCAATTTACCATGTTAGTCAGATTATTATAATTATATTCGTATCGCAAAATATTTTAGTACGTACCCTTAAATTAAGCCAAACTATGTTACCAATAGTCCACAGCTAAAGAAATTTCGACCCGAACCTACATCCTTATTAACGTATTCCCACAAACCCTTCACTCATTTATTCATAGAGGTCTTGGAAAAAAAGGAATCCATTTAAAATACCCCTCTTTGTAAACAAGGAGGCTTGCCAAGGATAATGCTTGGGCCGGACTGAATGGACCCCTGATAGTTCATTAATTCTGATGAATAATGGCGACAAGGGGTACCCCACTACCCCTAGAGTATAAAGGGTTTGCTTATGATCTTTGTGATTCAAGATTTTTGGGATTTCAAAGTTTATGTAATGATATTGTCTTATGTTTAGGCGAATGTTATACATTGAAATTAAACTACTTTATACGGATTTAGTTGCGTTGTTTTTTTAAAATACTTTTATTACATAATTTTGAAAACTCTAACACTACTATTATTTTTTTGAGAAACACCAAAGATTTAATTATGTTCGGGTACGGAACATTGAGACAACTACCATCTTAGTCTCCTCGTGAACACGGCTGCTGTAAAGCAACCGAAACGTTGGGGCAAAGTATAAACTTAAATATAAATAGTTTAATTAATTTAAATAGCTTAAATTGTAGTAACAGTAGAGATAAATAGATAGGGCGTGAAAAAGCATCTTCTCAGGCCGTCAAAGTAGAGACCTCAACATCGCTTCGGCTATTGTGGGGGCGATGTGGAGGCCACTGCTCTTAGACCACATGACTGCTTACCATCAGGTGGAGTGTGGTCATTTCGACGAACAAAAAAAAAAAAAATGTTTTCAAAATTATGTAAAAAAAAAGTGTTTTAAAATAAACAATGCGACAAAATCCGTATAAAGTAGTTTAATTTCAATTTATGTAATGATTTTGTTTGAAGATTGATGTGGAAAGACATACATACAAAGTTTCACGCCTACATCCCCCAACGGGAAGGTAGGGGTATATTTCACTCATATTTCGCCAACTATATATTTTTTAAGTCCCACATATTATCGGATAGCCTATTGTCGCTTACCGGGCATACCGAATCAGATGTGTTAAAATTAAATAATAATTGGTTTTATTTTGAATTTAATAAATGGTTGCCTCATTGGGTTTGTGGTTATGTTAGTGGTTTGTAGTTAGGTTTCGAGCTCGGGAACCGGGTTTGGCAAAGTATTATTGAGGATTTTCTGGTGGCAAACTTCAGCAATATAAAGTCTGGAAATATGCCCGATAGATGTTAGTGAGCTGCTCTCCTATAACGCGTTCATTAAAAACAGAGGTGGCATAGTACAGGTGTAGGCTCTTCCTACTTCGCAAATAACAGACTTGACTCTACAAACACCTTCAAAAGAATAATTTTATTTAAGATACCTACAATGTTTGGCCGAAAAAACCGAAATAGTCTTTTACATAAATAATATACTTAACTTTGCCTATCTCCGAAAACAAACTTGCGTAACACGAATACCGAAAAAACAAAATATTAGATCTATACCCAAAAGTTGTAGGAAGCTATGTCAAAATCGATTTCAACTGTTCCTAATAGAACAAGAAACAAACTTTCGAACATTTTTTATTACAATGCCTTTCGACCTCTACGGACCTCCGAAAATAAATAAGATCAAAGTATTATTAAGTGGCTGGAGCGACCTCTACCGAGTCGAGAAGTCAATAATTTCTTTGTAGAAAAAGGAAAAGATAGGTTCGGGAAGTGAAATGTCGAGTTGTAAGACAGGTCGTTTGTGGGGGAGAAACTACGTATGGTGAAGGCGATAAAGACTGACTTGCTAAGCTAATATATTGTTCCATCTATTGTAGCTTCTGTCACAGTAAAGATAGATTTATATTAATAAACGCCTACCATTAATCTTACGGTATGGTAAGAAGAATGAGGTGCCTTATATCATTCTTAAAAAAATTATTAAAACTCATTATATTTAAGTTTACACTTTCCCCGATGTTTCGGTTGCTTTTCAGCAGCCATGGTCACGGGGGGCGGGAGTTTTAATAATTGAATTAGCTTAAAATTAGTAAAGTTTAATAGTAGTAGTGTAACAGTTTCTAAATTATGTAATAAAGTGTCGAATAAACAACGCGATAAAATCCGTATACTGGGTGTAAGGGACGGCGTACCGAAAACTTTAGCAAGACGTCTTTCTATTAGTACTTATCACGACGCAAACTTCAATTCATAAAAACACGCAAGATTTAAATGTAATGTAGATTAACATTATTACGCGGTACGCAATGGATTGCTACCAATACATCGCACTCGACGAATGAACTCTGCGTTCCGCGCGCATAACAACAGCTGATCTATTTAAATCACGACCATTTCATTACATTGCTGTATTGTAGAAAAATGTGATAGTCAGAAAAATTAAACATTGCAGAAAAGGAATTGTGATTGTTGAAAAAAATTCCAACGATTTTTAACTCAGAATAATGGTCTGAATCTACTATTTTAGTTTTCGGTATACCGTCCCTTACACCCAGTATAGTAGTTTAATTTCAATGAATAACATTCGCGTAAACAGAAGACAATATTATGTAATAAAAGCGTGTTTAAAAAGACTATACATAGGACCAATAGAACCTTTAAAGCAAAGCTGGTGAAGTGTGGATATTATACATCACTATCTACCACTTCGAATATATAATCGTGAGTCTATAAGATCTAATTATTTCTGGAATATCTTCTACTATTATAGTTTGGACTAGATGTTCCCGCGGTTTCACCCGCGTTTATCGATACTGCGCCTCCCCCGTGGGTCGTAGCGGGATGTTATATAGCCTATAGCCTTCCTCGATAAATAGGCTATCCAACACTAAAAGAATTTTTCAAATCGAACCAGTAGTTCCTCAAACAATCAAACAAACAAACAAACTCCTTAGCTTTATAATATTAGTATAGATTAAAGTGTCGCTAGAGTGCGTTACTACAATTTTTATTGCAATAACTGACTTATACTTGGGCGGCGTCAAAAATGAAACTAGTACAGTATTTTACTTGTTTGTTGTGTTGGCTCAGAGACCCAATGTGTATCTTGGCCACCGATACGAGAGAACACTTTCTTCGGTCTTTGATCGTGTCCCGCTAGTATAATATTATTTTAATATTAACGCCAGGAGTTGTGCAATATATTATACCGTTATTAAATAGAGTGGTTCTCCTTTACAGGAATCTTCTTTGAAGAAGCTATCCGACCCTTAGGGAGGCTTATACGGACATGGGTATGACATAGTCACTTGTAATTTTAATCCTAAAGGGCGTAATTTGTATTATGCCATTATACTTTCACTTTAATAGTGAAACGCTTCTGCTGTGCATGATGGCTTGGATTTGATGTCCGGATCTTGCAAAGAAAAATTTTTTATTTTGAAACCAATACGAGCGGAGCAAAATGTTGCAAAAACGGGGTAAATTCTCTTATGTGAAGTAAACGAAGTTGCGCGGGTCAGCTATGTTATCTAAAACCACATCCAGCGGGATATGGGTGTAGGAAATAAATCTGTACTTACTCTCTCTCGGGAATATAGGCGTGATAATGAATCTGTTCATGGTCTGTAGCTATAGTATTTGAAACTGTTCGGACATAGTAAGACTATTTGTTTTCCAATTAAAGACAAATAAAATAAATAAATACTATGTACTCCTATAGGGAGCTTTATAATAATATTCTACCACATACACACAACACCATCTAGCCCAATCTAAGCAGAGCTTGTACCATGGGTACTAGACAATGGATAAACATACATACATATATAACTTTTTTATTTTTTTGTAAATACATACATATTATACATAGAAACACCCAGACCAAGACAAACATCCATGTTCATGCACACAAATGTTTGACTTGTGCGGGAATCGAACCCGCGACCTCAGGCGTGGCAGTCGGTTACGCTAACCACTACGCCATCGAGGTCGACATTTGTCATTTGTGACAAAATAACGTTGTCATACAAATCTGTTAAGTGGTTTAGGCATAGTGGAGTAATAAACATTCAAACACCTTCACAAACTTTCACTTTCGTCATACATAAATGTAAAAGTTTTAACAAATGTTTAACATTTAAATGTTAATCCGGCGTGAAATAGCGCTTGCGTTGTGTTTCATCGAGTCAGTGAGGGTACCAGAGAAGAGCAGTGATAGCTCAGTGGGGAGACCAACAGACTGCAATGCAGAGGGTCCCGGGTTCGAACTCATGTCGCGTACCTCTGACTTTCGGAAGTTATATGACTTTTCGAAATCATGTGCGTATTGATTGACAATTATCGCCTGCTCCGTGCTTCGGAAAGCACGTTAAGCCGTTGGTCCCGGCTGCCATGAACATCTATGGCAGTCGTTATTAGGAGAGTGTCGACACAAAAGATCCCACTGGGTCGAAGTGTCGACAGTCTACACAGACTGGCCCCCACATAAGATAAGATAAGATAAGAGGGTACCGGAGGCCCAATCCCCCCTCCTGCTGGGGGATATCACATTTAAAAGGCTGGCAACGTACTTGTGACTACTCTAGTGTTGCGAGTGTTCATAGGCGGCAGTAATCGCTTACCATCAGGTGTTTGGTCTCGTTTGCCTCCTACACCATAAAAAAAATATACTTTTGTTGATGCATGGATAGCGTAGTCGCTCAATTCTTCGCCTCGCCACAGCCTGAGCTACGTATTGTGGGTTCAAATTCCACACTGAACAAATATTGTGTTATCCACAAACAGCTGTTATTCCCAGTCTGGTTATCTTTGTATCAGTTGTTTAAATTTTTGTAAAGTCACCTGTGGTACAGGAATTATTCCTAGTTGGAGAGTTCCGAGTCTTTTATTATTATAAACTAGATGTTCCCGCAGTTTCATCCGCGTTTATCGTTACTGCGCCGCCCCCGTGAGTCATAGCGTGATGTTATATAACCTATAGCCTTCCTCAATAAATAGGCTATCCAATACTAAACGAATTTTTCTATTCGAACCAGTAGTTCCTGAGATTAGCGCGTTGAAACAAACAAACTCTTCAGCTTTATAATATTAGTATAGACTACGCCAAAACCACTAAATGGATTTAGATAAAGCTTGGCCCATACATAAACTATATTGTTGTTTAGCACATATATACTTCATCCCGGTATAAAGAGCAGCGATAGCTCAGTGGGGAGACCAATAGACTGCAATGCAGAGGGCCTCGGGTTCGAACCCACGTCACGCACCTCTGACTTTCGAAAGTTATATGACTTTTCGAAATTATGTGCGTATTGATTGACAATTGTCGCCTGCTCCGTGCCTCGGAAAGCACGTAAAGCCGTTGGTCCCGGCTGCCATGAACATCTATGGTAGTCGTTATTGGGAGAGTGTCGACACAGAAAATCCCACTGGTTCGAAGTGTCGCCGGTCTGCACTGACTGGCCCCCACATAAGATAAGATAAAATATCCCGGTATATGTTCCCGTGACATTAGGACCAATGACCAATGACGCTGCGATTAGAAGCACGTTTTTAGGTTGCATAACTTATAAACGTGCGTCTGTTAAAACCTCTTCAACTACAGCATAGTATTTTTATTTATGTGATTTTATCGCGTGGATCCATTCTACAAAGATATCGTTTTCCCAAATGGATTGTTCGTCCAGTATTCTTGCAAAAATAATACTTCCATAATCTGCAGAATATCTGATATCGCAAAAGCAAACGTCTAAATTCTTTTGACAGAATTCGATAAAGAAAATAAAGTTCTTACAACTTAGCAGATTTACTTGGGCTATTTAGCTTCACTGAGATTAACGTGCCTAAATTTCGGCAATTATATCTTACTAATTTTACTTTCTACTAATCCTATTAATTGTAAATGTCTAAGTTTATGAAGATGGTTGGCATTTGGATTTTTGGTACTCAATTACGCGGAAATTGTTGAACGGATTTGGATGAAACTTGGCACACAAATATACCATGTCCTGGATTATTAGATTGGTTTTTTTTTCATTTTTTTTATTTTGCTCTTCAAAATGACCACACTCCACCTGATGGTAAGCAGTCGTGTGGTCTAAGAGCAGTGGCCTCCACACCGCCCTCATAGCAGCCGAGGCGATGTATACTTTTTATCCTGGAATTCACGCGGACAAAACCATGGGCAGATGTTAGTATGCTAAATGTATGAACACATTTGTGGGTGTTAGGTAGTTACACAATCATTCGTCATATTATGGGTTACATCATAGTATACGTTTTATCCCCATATGTATACATATGAGATTCATACAGATGAATCCCATATGCGATGCTGTCGAATTTTAAGACGCCTAAATCAGTTTTGTAGATATTTTGTATTTTAATTATTAGTCTTTTTTAATTATTTTGTCTTTGATAATACATGTACAAATATATGACCTTAATTAGTAATGTGTAATATATTGTAAATAAACATAAATAACATTTCGCGTTCAATCACAGAAAATTCTTCACTTTTGTTATACATATTATTATGGATTTAATAAATCTCAGATACCTGATCTACAGATGTCCAGAATGTAATACAATTACATTCTGGATAGCTAATTGCTATTTTGATAGTATAGAGTTTAACGCAGAATCTATCATGGAATATCTATTGCTATCCTCAACATATCAACAAAAGTAAAGTTTGATGAATGCTCGTCTCCTCTACACATTGTTCACTAATAGGTATCCTTTTGTCAAGCATTTGACAAAATAATGTTAACTTGTTACTTTGTACGTGTGATGTACGTAAAGAAAATAACATCACGATTCTATTTTTATAAAGAGATATACAGAGATATGCAATACCTACTTTAAGATAGATATTTTGGTAAAAAGTCTGCATGGAAGGTGCAAAGGTAATGAATGCGACTGCTGTGCACGAGGCTTTGGTTTCGATTCCCGGGTCGAGCTAGCGTCATATGGGTTTTCTGACAAGAAATTGTCAAAAGCAGCAGTTAGCCCTATAAACGGCAAGAGGCTCGCCCTGTGAGACTTAATAACATAGTTGATGAACGTGGATGTAATACACCCCTTCCTAACCAGGTGAAAATATAAGAACTGTGTATATATCTATATTTTAGTAGGTATTACACATGAATTTAGCAGCGTAAGCTCAGTGGGGAGACCAACAGACTGCAATGCAGAGGGTCTCAGGTTCGAACCCACGTCGCGCACCTCTGATTTTCGGAAGTTATACATAGTTACTAGCTGTGCCCCCGGTCTCACCCGCGTCATTGGTATTTGTGGTTACTGCGCCGCTCCCGTGAGCTGTAGCGTGATGTTATATAGCCTATGTCCTTCCCAGGGTCTCAGGCTATCTTCATTTCAAATTTCATCTAAATCGGTTCAGCGGATTGAGCGTGAAAAGGTACCAGACAGACAGACAGACAGACCGAAAGACAGAGTTACTTCCGCATTTATAATATTAAATAAGGATTAGTAAGGATATATCATAGATATTTGTTACAGCTAGAATCTATACTAATATTATAAAACTGAAGAGTTTCTTCGTTTGTTTGAACGCACTAATCTCAGGAACTACTGGTGCGAATTGAAAAAATTTAAATTTAGTTTTGGTTAGCCCATTTGTCGAGGAAAGCTATACGCTATATAACATCACGCTACGACCAATAGGAGCGGAGCATCGATGGAAAGTGTTGCGAAAATAGGTAAAATTCTCTTATGTGAAGCAGACGAATTTGCGTGGGTCAAGTATTACATGTATCGAACTCGAGACCTCTGCGTGGCAATCCAACGGTCGCCCATTACTTCACCGCGTTTTTCTTTTTTCCTCGCATGTTTTGTAAAAGGCACCTTATATGTCTTTCAAACATCGATACGCTATCTCATATATGTAAGCTGATATTACTTTAATACTCTTTATATTATTTTTACTCCGCCATTGTCAATATATCACATGTCTCATTAATTCCAAGCTTATAAGATAAAAGAAATATTTTTATTCAGATAATATTTTTATAAGCGTAATGATTTTGGGAAAGCTGATCTGATATTGATATAACTTGTAATTACTTATGTGTAATATACCACGTATTTTCAAACTCTATCAGAGTAATATTTTTGTCTGCCTCGAGGCCGTAGTGTTTCGTGTAACCGACTGCCACGTCTGAGGTCGCGGGTTCGATTCCCGTTCAAAAACATTTGTGTGCATGAACATGGATGTTTGTCTTGGTCTGTGTGTTTCATGTATAATATGTATGTATGTATTTACAAAAAAAAGTATATATGTATGTTTATCCATTGTCTAGTACCCATAGTACAAGCTCTGCTTAGTTTGGGCTAGATGGTGTTATATTATGTGTATGTGTATGTGATAGAATATTATTATTATTATTACAGGTATTTTCTAACATATTATATTACAAAAATACCCGGCCCTTTGGGAGGCTTACACGGAGACATGTTTCCAACGTGAAGAGGCCCTTCGAGAGTTTTAATCATAGGTGGGATGGAACACCTACTGCGGCACTAGCCGCAGCAGGCGTAGGACAATTGCAACGTATGGATTCTAATATATGGGCTATAGGTATGGGTGTTTGGTGGACCGGTATATTGCTAACTATGGATGAAAAACGGCGTCTGCCCTGAATACTCTAAAATCATCAATGCAATGGGCAGACGGTGATTCGCCAACTCACTAGAAAGGCTCCCTGAATAGCCACCATAGGCATACAAGCCAGCAGCAGAGGGCAACACCGGTGCGTGTGGCTAGGGGTGTTGAGCGGTGCGACGCCGGTTTCACCATCACGGGTCTCGTAGGTAGCAGTTCTAGCCTTGCTGCTTCTGATAACTCCATTTTGATCGATCCGGGAGTCCAAGCGAAGACCTCACAGTAGTTGCATTCGCTACCGCTACGCAACCAAACCAACCAATACTTAAACATGAAAAATAGTCATCCATCGAAATAAATTGTATCGAAACGTTTCCCTATAGAATAATATTAACATAATAACTATAGCCAACTTTCTATTGGCTTTCTTGAATAATATGGGGCATTGCTTTTGATAAATGTGTCGGATCTACTAAACCGCTCGCTAATATCTCTTTATATGAAATACTAGATGTTCCCGCGGTTTCACCCGCGTTTATCGTTACTACGCCGTCTCCGTGGGTCGTAGCGTGATGTTATATAGCCTTCCTCGATAAATAGGCTATCCAACACTAAAATAATTTTTCAAATCGAACCAGTAGTAATCACGCAGAATAAACCAGGAGAAACATCGTTTGTACTATGTCTGTAATGGGTAATTATTTTTCTGCGATGTTATTTTAAAACTGCTATATCTCCTAAGATATTCATTGAAATCGAATGATGTAAAGTGCAATTTTGTTTTAAATTAAATACTTGTGATGAATAACATATTTATTTGGATAAGGATTAACATCATGTTTATAAAAATACCTTCGCAAATAATGCATTATTTTAGAACAAATTTCGTTAGCATAAAAATGGTTATAGTGAGCCAACCTTAAAAGATAGACATATACTGTCGCGGACTTTTTTTTAAAACTTTTAAAGGGGAACAATTCTCTCACACATGATTTTTACGAAACTTTAACTGTTTACGCAGCGCACGCAGCGGAAGCTCTCAAAAGGAAAAAATACTCTCCGATTTTGAAACATTCTTCATTGGTGCTCCGCTCCTATTGATCTTAGCGTGATGATATATAGCCTATAGCCTTCCTCGATAAATAGGCTATCTAACACTGAAAGAATTTTTCAAATCGGTCCAGTAGTTCCTGAGATTAGCGCGTTCAAGTAAACAAACAAACAAACAAACAAACGAACAAACAAACTCTTCAGCTTTATAATATTAGTATAGATTTGTCATTTAATCTTTTACTGAGACCTTACTATTTCATTCGGAGAACGTTTGGCAGTCACGTCCTATGAGTTTGGTAGATAATCGTCTTATTTCTTGAGACTTATTGATTTGGGTATTAGTTAGTTAGTTGGACGTGTGTTATCCGCACTTAGCCCCACAATTGGGCCATTGTGCGTAAGTGACCGACGCCTAAAGTTGTTCGGTCACTCATACCACCTCAGCTCCGTCCAGAAAGATAATAAGGAACCGGTGTTGCGCAGTACTTCCTTCATCGTTTCTGGACTGTTTAGTAGTTTTTTTTTTATACAACTAAGGTGGCAAACAAGCATACCACCTGATAGTAAGTGGTCACCGTAGCCTATGTACACCGCAACACCAGAGGCATCACTAGCGCATTGTCGACCCTTCAGGAGAGGAAGTGGGAAGGAGAAAAGAAGTGGAAAGGAGAAAAGAAGTGGAAAGGAGAAAAGAAGTGGGAAGGAGAAAACAAGTGGGAAGGAGAAGATAGGGTAAGAGGGTGATTGGGCCTCCAGTACTCTCACTCACCCAGTTTCGCCCGTTGGTTGCTCACGCTTTTGCAATGTAGCAGCAAATGAGTCGGTGTTTCCTCGGTCTCCATGCAGCCTCTACAAATGGGGCTGTCAGTGATGCCGATGTTGAATAGGTGTTTGATGAGTGGGTATTATGAAAAGATTTATTTTTGAAGTGAATACTTCTTTAGGCGCGTTGAGCACTTCTTAGGTGAACAAAAATCATAGAACTCGCGTCATCGTCACGCTTCCACGCTTTCCAGCTTTGAATTATTTTAGAATATTAACAATATCTCAGAAACGGTGCGTCCTACGTAAAAAATAACGAAATTTTGACCCCCTTAATATAACTCCTAAGAGAGTATCAGGAAACCGACGCGCCGACGCGTTTTTTTTTCTTTAATATAGAAGTGTTTATGATCAAGGATTAAAGTTTTCACTTCTATCGGCAGTCCCCAAAAACTGCCCCAATTTTTTTTTTGTTAAAAGTTATCCTGCATTAGGAATAGTTACTGAGAAGAGACTTTACTAGCATTCAAACTACAGGCCTGGAACAGCTATTTGTTGTTGTGTAGGGATCGAACCTTTCTATATTTACATAATCTAGTAATTTGTAAAATTTTCGTGGCTTATGCAATAACCTACAAATACTATAGAAAGTAGTAGAGCCCCGCTGATTTCAGCATAAATGGGCCGGCTCGACCGGGGAAGAACTACCCTCTCCCAAAATATCGACGTGAAATAGCAGTATTCCTACTGTTGAGTTTCGTTCGGTGAGTGAGAGTGCCGGAAGCCCAATCACCCCTTTTCCCCTTCCCAGTCCTTCTCCTTCCCACTTCCTTTCCTTAAGGGTCGGCAACGCGCAAGTGATGCCTCTGGTGTTGCAGGCGTCCATAAGCTACGGTGACCACTTACCATCAGGTGGGCCGTACGCTTTCTTGCCACCTCAGTTGTATAAAAAAAAAAAAACTCGGCACACAGGCAACATCTAGGTTATACCACTGTAAAAGGAAATCATTTATTGGCATGGCACAAATAGTTATATTAACGAATTAAGTTTGGTTCAGCGTCAAATTTGAGAATATGACTGCACGGATGTCCTAATTTTAAGTGGTCGTTTCGCCATAGCCCCTGCGTCGAATGTTATGGATTCGATACCCAGACGAGAAAAATTAGTTTCAGAAATTGTTCTTCAGAGTCTGTGTGTCCGTTGTTTGGATGTTTATAAAGTCCTCCGCGACACAGGATATATTCTTAATGCAGGAGTCGTCTTTAAAAAAGGTAAAAATTACAGCCGAACTTAATTTTAAAGAAGACAATTAAGCTTTTTATGTTCACATGATTATCTTTCAGCGAATTACAACTTTTAAATATTTATATTACACACATAATATAACATAAGATTCCCATTTCATTCCTTCTATCTTATCTTATGTGGGGGCCAGTCAGTGCAGACCGGCGACACTTCGACCCAGTGGGATCTTTTGTGTCGACACTCTCCCAGTAACGACCGCCATAGATATTCATATCAGCCGGGACCAACGGCTTAATGTGCTTTCCGAGGCACGGAGCAGGTGATAATTTGTCAATCACATAATTTTGAAAAGTCATATAACTTCCGAAAGTCAGAGGTGCGCGACGTGGGATCGAACCCGAGACCCTCTGCATTACAGTCTGTTGGTCTCCCCAGTGAGCTAACGCTGCTCTCTACATTCCTTCTAAATATATATCATAGAGTTGCCAAACTCTTCCTCCTTATTTATCATAATGTCACCCAAACAGATAGTAGGTAGGTATGAATTATGATAGAATTATCGGGATCTATCGCTACAACCCGAAGCATGTCCGAAAATTGATAAATGCGCGCTCAGTCCACTAATATCTTTCTGTACCGAGTATTTGTCAAAATACACTTGAAATATCGATAGATTGTGATAAATAATTCAAAAGGTTACCTTATGTATTTGATTTAGGGATGAAATATTGCGTTTCATGAGGATGAAAGGCTTTCAAAATGTTGAATGAATGTATATAGGTAAATAATGATGTAACATTTGAGTTGTGCATTAAAGAGCTTTTGAAATTTTACTTGTTTCGAGATATATGCAGGGTTAAATGATGAATAGTTCTTTTCTTTTTCATTTCTTTCTTCTTAACCTTTAACCCGTGACCTATTTATACCTTACTTAACAGTTTTTGTTCTACCTCTTTTAATAATTATTTGTATTTTTTATACAATATTCAAATTTTAAGACGATTGCCTCACGTTCGAACTGTCCGATCCAATACAAATAGATGAAAATTATTATCGGACAAAAATGACACGTTATTTCTTATTATTTTTTTAATTTAATTATTTAAACTAAGTAATTACGAATTTATTTCACTTGTGAAACATTGACATTAAATGCATATATTTTTTTAAATGTTATGTTTATTTTATTGTATCATTATATTAATCTGATGTTTGACTACTGATGCGTTTTCACTATTTTCTCTTTTATTAATGCCTTTACTGTGGATTTTATCTGAAATAAAAATTATTATTAGTAAGTAAGTATTTATTTTCAAAACATAAGTAAGTACACATTATTAAACGAATATTTCACAGTACACAGATAACCAGAAAAGTAGGTACATATGTAATGAAAATGTGGTTACACTATTATTGTTATAAGCGCTTGGACTGCACACGGTCGCAAACGAAAGGAGTGGCGAAACTAAACTTTCTTCCCGCACAACGCCTTCACCGCGGTGAAGAAGGCGTTGTGCGGGAAGCGAGGCGTAATCAATTTAAAAACTTGTTACAATATGTTTATTGATTAAAGTATTGAGTTTTGTAAAAAGCAGAACAAAAGTTGACTTACGTTTACATGAATGTTATACATTGAAATTAAACTGACTTCTACGGATTCCATGAGGACATACGAAGGACGGAGGTTCTCTTCGTAAACATGGCTGCTGAAAAGCAACCGAAACGTCGGCGAAAGTGTTAATCTAAACAGTTTTAATCATTTTAAATAGATAAAATAGTATTATAAGTTCAGTAGTAATGTCCTCTAGACCGAATTTCGGTCACGGCGGCCAGTCTTAACGGAGACTGGCCATCTGCGCAGGAGATATTATAGTGCACAAGTGTATGCGCAAACACAAGTGACTCTCTGTTCCCTAACTCTCAAGATCCGATAGGACAGTAATCTGACACGACCGGAGAGAGATCAGACGCAGGACCAACTGCTTTACGTGCTTCCGAGGCACGGGGGTGCCTAACACCGCCAACTTCCTAACACCGGGCTGCTATTAAGATTTCTTAACAGAAAAATCCAATCTCTTTTTGTTTGCCTGACCCTGGATTCAAACCGGAGACCTCATGCACAGCAGTCGCATTCACTACCGCTGCGCCACGGAGGCAGCTACATAAGTCCTAATCATACATTAACAAAATATATGTCTCCGCAGTTTCGTTTATGATTATTGCTTTGCCTCCGTCGGTCGTAGCGTGATGCTTTATAGCCTAACTTACTTTTCGGTAACGGAGTTTTCTAATAGTAAGAGTATTTATTTTTAAAATCGGTCCTATAGTTTTGTGCCTATTCATTACAAAGTACAAAATGTTATTTTTATAATAATATGATTTAGCGTAGACTATTTACGGCTTATGGGAAGGGGTGGCCCATACTCCACTACGCCGCCCGGTGCGGGTTGGCAAACTTGACACGTCTACGTCATAATATGCACGTAACTGCGAAAGTCAAAGGTGCCTTGAGATAAAACTTAAGACCTCTATCCAACAGTCCAACAGTCTCACACAAGACTATCGCTGCTTCGTTATTAAAAAAACAGAGACAGTTCATTTTTGGATACATATTCTATTAAAAATATATGTATGTATATCCGTTGTCTAGTACCCATAGTACAAGCTCTGCTTAGTTTGGGCTAGATGGTGTTATGTGTATGTGATAGAACATATATTATTATATTATAATAATTTAATTCTGAGCAAAGGTCTCACTTACATTTCTCAAACGGAGAGATCGAGAATCAAGATATAGAGCTCCGGTCTGCCAGTCCCTTAAAAATGTATGTAATTCATAGCGCCAGGCGTTTCCTTGGCTTAACCCGACGACGGCCTCTTGTGTCCAACTGTCCACCCCGTTGTAATAAATGCACAATTCTGAGAACACATTCTGCTGATAAGCCCAGTACCACTTTAACATTGCCGCCTTGGTGCCAACATTGGTAATACCTGATTAGAAGCGTTTAAATAATACAATTTATAAATAAGCTCTCGTATTTCCCTTTCATTCAGACCAAACAAAAGTGAAAATCTTTAGAAGCAAACGAAGCGTATTAATTAAAATAAATTCGTATTGCATACCGACATTCGGTGGCGCATATCTCAGCGATGATACAGTGCGCGCCTTGACCGGTGCACGCGCAATGTGCCAAGTGGGCGAGGTCGTCCATCTGTTTGTGTATAACTATTGACATTCGTGACATTTATACTTATTACATTTAGACTAAACATATACTAATACAGTTTATATAAATCTATATTCTTTATTGCAAATATTTTATGGTCAAAACTGTCTGTAATACATTTTAATACTGAAATTGTTTGACAATGTTTCAAATATTACACCCCCATTTCGTTTTCTCTGTAGGGCGGCGGCATAATCAAACTTTCAAACAATAGACACAAACAACACACATGCACATCTACTTGTAGTGTGTTAATAAAAGCATTAATAAACTACATCAATTATTTTTATAATTTTTATGTGTTTAAATTATTGTAGTTTAACGATTCCCCGATTCCGTTGTTTCAATTCAAAATAGGTAATTTTATATTTCATGTTTTTGATCATTTCACAAGCCATATTTAATAAAAACTCAAGTAATTTCACAAGAAAAACACCTATGAAACAATGAACAAATACCACATGACAGTATCATAATACATAGGTACACAATTTATTTAAAAGAAATATTTACATAAGAGACAAAAAATAAATAAAGCAACAAAATTAAAAAATATCATAACAAGTCCTATGAATATTTCATTTAAAATGAAAAACACAACATTATCAATTTTATTTATATAAATAATAAAATATTGGTAAATATTTAAATTAAACCGTGACCACCTTAAGCTACGATGAGCATGTCGGTTGAAACTGACTTGCATCGATCATACCTTTAGGACTGATAGGACCATTAAAATATTACCTAAAATATAATGATGTTCTCCAGACCGAATTTCGGTCACGGCAGCCGGTCTTAACGGAGACTGGCCATCGGCGCAGGAGATATTATACTGCAGAAGTGTGTGCGCAAACACAAGTGCACTCTCTGTTGCCTAACTTTCATGATCCGATGGGACGGTAATCCGACACGACCGGAGAGAGATCAGGCGCAGGACTAACAGCTTTACGTGCTTTCTGAGGCACGGGGGTGTCTAACACCGCCAACTTCCTAACTCCGGGCTGCTATTGACCTTTCTAAACAGAAAAACCCAATAACTTTTTTGTTGGCCCGACCCGGGATTCGAACCCGAGACCTCATGCACAGCAGTCGCATTCACTACCGCTGCGCCACGGAGGCAGTTAAGTTAGTTAACCTAAAATATATTATGCGTACAAATCACAAAAGACTAAAAACATTCTTAATACAAAATGCCAATTTCATAGGTAATAAATATAGGCCTATCTACCACTGATCATCTTCACACTCTAAACCAAATAATTGAAAAGTGCATCGAGTTTAAAAAACCATTATATCTGGCATTCGTCGACTACACAAAAGCTTTTGACAGTATAAACCATAATGCACTTTTCAATGCCCTTAACGCCCAAGACATATGTAGATGCTGGCTACATAGATCTATTGAAAAGCATTTACCGCAATAGCACCGCTTCAATAAAAACCCATAGGTACCACTGGACCAGTCTTTCGCATCCAGATAGGAGTAAAACAAGGAGACCCGCTATCTCCTAAACTATTCACTGCCACCCTAGAAGAAGCTTTTAAAAGTTTATCGGACAAGTGGGCAGATAAAGGCATAGTCGTCGGCGAAAAGAGGCTAACAAACCTTCGATTTGCTGATGATATTGTGCTGTTTTCATCATCGGCGGCTGAACTGGGTATCATGCTTGACAACCTGCACAAGGCAAGCCTCGAGATTGGACTCTGAATGAACATGTCAAAGACTAAAATTATGACTAATAGCACCAAAATACGACTATACGTAGAGGGTGGGGAGATTGCATATGTCCAAGAATATTTATATCTGGGCCAGATAGTCTCTTTCCAGTCGAGACAATACAAAGAAATTGCCCGACGTATCGGAAACTCCTGGAAGAGCTACTGGTCGATGAAGGACCTTATGAAAGGAGACCTTCCCTTATGTCTCAAACGTAAGCTCATGGATATGTGCATTCTTCCCATTCTTACGTATGGTGCACAAACATGGTCTTTGACTGGTCAGCAGAGGTCCGCGCTAGAGGTTTGCCAGCGAGCCATGGCGCGTAGTATCCTAGGGGTACGGTTAACGGACCGCATTAAAAACTCTACACTACGCTCCAAAACACAAATCGCAGACGTCACCCAGAACGCCAAACTGAAATGGGATTGGGCTGGACAAGTTTGCCGTATGCCGCAGGAGCTTTGGGCTAAAATCAGCACAGATTGGATCCCAGACGGTGCTAAACGCCAACGTGGTAGACCAAAACGTCGATGGCAAGACGAATTAATTAACTACAGGAGGGACTGGTGCAAACTAGCGCATAATAGGGATATGTGGAAAAGCGAGAGGGAGGCCTTTGCCCTGCAGTGGGACAATACAGGCTGAAAATAAAATAAAAATAATAGGTAATAACCCAACATCAAGAAAATGTCTTTATAAATACACAGCAAGATTGCTTACGTAAATCTACACACGATCACATATTAACTCCGTGATCCACATTCGTTCCGCAACATTCCCTCCACATACAAACAAATACGTTTTCAGTTACATCATTAGCTACATTGTACTCTGTTCGAAAAGCAATGCATCGGGTATAACAAGTTTACGACTAAAGCTTAAGTCAAACCGTTTCCGAAACATTACCGCTGACACGAGCGAACGTAAAAATACGAATGAGAATCAGCTACTTTGTATCAGAGAACAGATTTCTGGATAATCTTACTTAGTTTTGCGCACAATATTCAATCACATTTCTTTATCGGTACGATTTGGTTGGAACTTTGTTGCTCATATACGGAGTAGGTGAAAGCAACTGTAAAATACGTAGCACCTTTAAATATATAGTAGCGATAGTCATGTGGGCGAGCGTTGGACTGAGATGCAGAGGACTCGAGTTCGATCTTAAGGCTAGCATTTCGAAGTTATGTGCGTATTAAATAATTAATTATCGTTCGCTTTAACGGTGAAGAAAAACATCGTGAAGAAACCTGCATGTCTGAGAGTTTTCTATAATGTTCTCGAAGATTTATTCAGAACAACAAATCCGCACTGGGCTAACGTGGTGGAATATATGCAGGGGTGATAATTAATTATAATTATTATTATTATTATAATTAATTATCAGCTTTTGCCCGCGGCTTCGCTCGCGTTAATTTAGAATTTGACAATCGATTCGGGTTGTACTCTGCTTGTAATAATATAATTCGATCATGATTCGAAAGACACGTGGCGCCATCTATTATCATAAGAACGTTATTGTTGTTTTCCTCGGTAACAGTATTTTTTTTCGGGATGAAAGGTAGCCTATGTCCGTTTTTGTACACCTGTCAACGTATATGCAAAATTTCAGGTTGATCGGTTCAGTGGTTTAGGCGTGAAAAGGTAACAAACAAACAAACAAACAAACTCATTTTTGCTTTTATAATATTAGTTAAGATACACACTCATGCGTCTATCTTCAAAGGAGTAGGCAGATGTCTATTAAATCCACATTTCGCTAACTATAAAAAGTCCTACTTTATAAGGGGCGAGTCTATTACGCCTACTAGGTAAGGTTCCATATTTCATCTTCACTTTAGCCACTAGGGGTCGGCTTTCTAGTCTAACCGGATTTGACTGGATATCAGTTTTTACACAGAGCGACTGCCATCTGACCTCCGCAACCCGAAGGCTAACGATACCCTAAGGCTAGACTAGTGTCAGGATATTAGAGGGCACTGACTTCCCAATGACGACTGCCATAGATGTTCATGGCAGCCGGAACCGACGGCTTAAGATTCCACACTTCATAATGTTAAGAATTTCTTGACAGAAAAATTCAATCATCTACAACTCAAAGTGAAGTGCAGACTCTGTGCTGCTTCTGAAAAATTCTTGACAAAAGAACACTTCACTTGACCCGGAAATCGAACCTTAGACTTCATGCACAGCAGTCACATTTACTACGGCTGGGTCACCGAGGTAGTTTTGCTAGCATCGTCTTTATACAATATGTAACGTACTTAGTTGAACGTATATTTGCGGCACTTACTCTTGCAGTTGAGCCATTGTGCCGACGTGAGGATCGTCTATTATTCATACCACCTCAGCTCCAACCGGTAGTAGGTGACCGACGCTCAAAGCTTCCTTCATGATTTCTATATTGTTCAAGAGCTTTGTCTGTTGATTGCTTACGCTTTTGCTGTGGCTATGTGCGTCTTCTTGCAATATAAATATATGAGAGATTTCAAGAGAGAGAAAATGGAAATCCATAGTGTCTGCATACCCCTCTGGGAAACAGGCGTGAATCTATGTATTCAATTATGTATGTATTCAAGAGAGAGACTGGGATATCCTTTCTTGTTTTAGATTGCATGGCTAAAAGTCTCAATAGTTTTCAATGAATTCAGAAGTGTTTTGTATTATCCCAAAGATCCTCTAAGCCTGCCTGTCCATTGAAGCGGAGCGAGGCTGCGGAGCGAAGAAATGCAGAAATATTAACCAATAGAATTGCATAAAACCGCCGCTCAGCTCCAGTATACAATCGTATTGGTTAATATTTCTCCGTTTCTTCGCTCCGTCTCTTCGCTCCGCAGCCTCGCTCCGCAACCTCGCTCCGCAGCCTCGCTCCGCTTCAATGGGCATTTACTGCCTTATGCGGCTGCTTATAGTCCGATCAGCTCAAAACATTGGAATGTATCGGCCATTCTTAATTCTTTTGATATAGCATAGGCACAATACTAACGAGTATTTTATAAATATGGCTGATATTGCTAGACAGTATATTGCAGTATCCTAATCCTAATCCTAACTAATATTATAAAAGCGAAAATTAGTTTGTTTGTTTGTTTGTTTATTACCTTTTCACGCCTAAACCACTGAACCGACCATCCTGAAATTTTGCATATACGTTGACAGGCGTACAGAAACGGACGTAGGCTACCTTTCATCCCGAAAAAAATTACTGTTCCCAAGGAAAACAATAATAACGTTCTTATGATAATAGATGGCGCCACGTGTCTTTCGAATCACGATTGAATTATATTATTTATTACAAGCAGAGTACAACAAGAATTTATTGTCAAATTCTAAATTAACGTGAGCGAAGCCGCGGGCAAAAGCTAGTATACTTATATTATAAACGTTTAGAAGCCCCTTTAAATAAAGATATTCGTGATATAAAAAATGAACTTAAAATCTTTTCCACTGTATAAAATTAATCTATTCATAAAATTTTGCACACATTGTAAAGCGCCAGCATAATCTATCACATCCAAAATTGAAGTGCTTTAGAAGGTTGAATGGAATTTCAAATTAACATATAAGTAGTATGTAAAAAGATGTAGAAGAAGTTAACGTTTATGAAAGTTAAAAAGGGCACAGTGAATATAGCATTACAGTTATGCTTTCTTTTTCTCCTATTAGGTACTTAAAATTAATTGATGCGTGAAAGGCCGGACAGCAATGTTATCAACTATAATTGCGCAAACCGAGGCACTAAATAGGTAATAATAAAGAATCCTCAACATCGATTCATAATTGGACGTACTTTCTGAAAAACGTTCCAACCCACAAAGATAACATTTTGAGATAATCGTGATTGAAGTTCAATCCTGTATTGCTTCTTCATACATGTGGGTTAGACTACTAAGTCATGATTTCATATTTAGAGTTTTTCCTTTTTCCAAATTTTTCCAGCTAGTAAATAGTAACCCCGTGACTAATTTGCTAATAATAACTCGATTTTGACCCGAGTGTAGGTTGGAACGTTTTTCAGAAAGTACGGCCAATTGGCGGAACGATCGCGTAACATACATACAAAAAAATATTGGGACAGTCTTTGGGGACTGCCGATAGAAGTGAAAACTTTAATCCTTGATTGTAAACACTTCTTTATAAACAAAAAAAAGGGGCGGTTCGGATTCCTCATACCCCCATAAATGGGTTATTAAGGAGGTCAAAATTTCTTAATTTTTTGCGTAGTACGCACCATTTCTGAGATATTGTTAATATTCTAAAATAATTAAAAAATGGAAAGCGTGGAAGCGTGACGATGACGAAGCGTGGGGTTGTTCCGTATTCATCCTATGACGTCTCATCCTATTTCTTTACTCATCCTAAACTAGTATTCCTAACTCATCCGATTACAATATTTTAATAAAGTTTCCTTATTCAACCGAAATATGTTCCTTACTCTACCTGTGGCAAATATTACCGAAAATAGTATGGATAGCAAAACAATCTTTAATATTTTAATATTTATTATATATTGCTTTGGCAACGTAAGAGTGCTAAATGATGTCGTTTTAAAAGAAAAGTTCATAGATGCAATCCTAATGAAATAAAAAATATTGTAAAAGAAGCTTTGCATAATCTCAAGGAAAAAGTGAAGTCAAAACAAGGTGAACCTATACCGACAGTGTATCAAGGTATCAATATATATGAACTTTCTTGTCACTACATGAACGAGGGATCAGTTTAGTGACAGAATTGCCAGAATTTAAAATATTAAGACTGGACTCTATAATGCTCGCAATAAGAGCAATGGAGTAAAAAAAACAACATTTCAAAATGGCGCCGAAGTTGAAGTTCCAGATACATATGCTGATTTTCTTCTTTTCGACTATCAAGAAGGTGAAACACGTATTATAGCATTCGCGACACAGGAAGGGCGGCAAAGAATGACAACAATTCCAGAGTTTTATGATGATGGTACATTGAAATGCTGCATCAGACCATTTTACCAACTATATGCTATTCATGGAGCTATGGACGACGACAGTGGAAATACTTATATCATTCATATATGACCTGCTTATGTCAAAAAATGAAAAGACGTACACAACAATGTTTCGTCTGATTAAATCTCAAATACCGAATTGGAACCCGAACAAAATTATTATTAATTTAATTTAATCGAACTGTTTTATCAAGTACGGAGATCAAAGGATGCTATTTTCATTTTTGTCAAAACTTACCAAAAACAGACATCATCTAAAACATCTTTCCCTCTGCTTGGCTTTACCAATCATACCTGAATATTTGATTGACGACGCATATCTGTACATAATGGAAGACTGTCCAAGAGCGGTCAATGTTACGAAATTTAATGATTATCTTGTAAAGACATGGCTCGTTCGGTGAGTGAGTGTGCCGGAGGCCCAATCACGCTCTTTCCCCCTTCCCGCTCCATCTTCTTCCCACTTCCTTTCCTTTCCTGAACGGTTGGCAACGCACAAGTGATGCCTCTGGTGTTGCAGGCGTCAATAGGCTACGGTGACCACTTATATCATCATGCATGTTTGCCACCTTAGTAATATAAAAAAAGAGTATTTTATGTAAGTACCGTATGTACTTTCATATGCATTTAGTAAAAAGATGTTATTTTGGCATTACAACCAGATACTTCAATTTTATTTATTTATATTTATAGATTATGAAAGCAGTCTTTTTTGATCAGACCGTCCGAACAAAACTTAGAACTTTTAGGTGAGTTCGTAATCGGTTGAGCTAGGAATACTTATAGGATGAATCAAGAATTAAAAATTGAAATAATTGCTGTCGGTTGAGTAAGGAACGTAAATAGGATGAGTTAGGAAAAAAACAGCGTAGGATGAGACGTCATAGGATGAATACGGAACAACCCGAAGCGTGACGACTCCTGCTTTCTTGAAGTCGGTTAAAAAGATTATCGCCAATTTAAGTTGGCAAGATAATATATTATACCGATGGGTGCATTGTCCGTTCGGCAGTTAAATGTGCTAGATTTACAGTTATATAGTTTTGATATAGAAGGTTAACTGCACGGATAGTGTAGTGGTTTAAGCAGTAGCCTCGCCACTGCGATGAGTGTTAAGGGTCCGAGCCCCACACGGGGCAAATAATTGTGTGATCTACAAATGGCTGTAGCGAGTCTGCATGTTCTTTGTCTCCGTTGTTTGAATGTTTGTGAAGTCCCACAGGAATGTGATACAGAAATGAATGGCATTGTCGGTAATTGTGTTTCCTTAAATAAACCTTTAAAAAAAGTATTTCAAGGGGTTTTGTTAAAGATTATTGACATGCATAGGGAAGCTACTATATAAGAAAGCACGATACGTTTTTGAATCCAACGTTTTCGTTTTGGAATTGTTGACCCACAGAACAAACCCAGTGGACAGCCGGAGACCGGCTTTCTAATGCTTTATTGCTAATGTACATAGCGCTTTCAAACTCATTAGGGCTAGATACCGTCTTAAAAATAGTGACTTTAGAACTAAACTAATTAAACTATTTAAGGAGACTTTAGAAAGCAACATTTTAGCTTCCCAGGTGGCTCTTCTTCTTCCCAGGATACAAAACAAAAAAAATAAAATAAAAATGTAATTGAGAGCTAGTTCATAGTTCCCGAGTTAGTAATGCTCATTGAACTCGTAGTTAAGAGTTAAAAAGCTACTAAGGAAACTGTATAATCAAGGAAAAACGAATTCATAGACTATACGGTGTAGGTGATAAGATGTAGCGGAGATACAAACGAAAAATGGATATTGAGAAATCCTTAATAAATCCTAACTACCTAACTAATATTATAAAAGTGAAAATGAGTTGGTTTGTTTGTTTGTTTGTTACCTTTTCACGCCTAAACCACGGAACCGATAATTCTGAAATTTTGCATATACAATATCAGGTGAACAGAAACGGACATAGGCTACCTTTCATCCCGAAAAATATTGCTGTTCCCGAGGAAAACAACAATAACGTTCTTATGATAATAGATGGCGCCACGTGTCTTTCGAATCATGATTGAATTATGTTATTACAAGCAGAGTACAACCCGAATTGATTGTCAAATTCTAAATTAAGGCAAAAGCTAGTCTATAATAAAACTAGCTAAGACCGGCTACGCTTCACTTCGATATACTTAAAACATTCTTATATGATAATGAAACGTTGTTTAAAAATATCTAGGTACTTAATCTTTCGATTACTTTTCGAGTTTTGCGGACGCTAAGATACAGAAGCTAGCTTTTTATATCGAGGCGAATTCTTTTGTTTCTATACTGGCGTGATCTCTAAAAGTAATATACCGATTCTAAAACATTACTTTTAAAAGGTTGCTCTATACCTGTGGATATATTAAAATATATTAAATTCCAAGCAACAATAAGGAAAATAATCTATTTAAGCTACCAACTTAGGCACATAAGCGCACAAGGAATGAGCTCTAGAGGTCTGAGAGCTGATTTCATGGACTGTATACGATTCAATTAAATTGCTGTATTTAATAGTACCTATGTAGTCTGAAACATAAAAAATAGGAGGATTTTTCCTTAAGAAAATTTCAATATAATCGTTTGATTCTAGCATTTCAGCTTTAGTTACGCTTACCCTTATCTTATCTTATCTTATGTGGGGGCCAGTCAGTGCAAACCGGCGACACCTCGACCCAGTGGGATCTTTTGTGTCGACAATCTCCCAATAACGACTGCCATAGATTTTTATGGCAGCCGGGACCGACGGCTTAACGTGCTCTCCGAGGCACGAAGCAGGCGATAATAATTGTCAATCAATACGCACATAATTTCGAAAAGTCATATAACTTCCGAAAGTCAGAGATGCGCGACGTGGGTTCAAACCCGAGACCCTCTGCATTGCAGTCTGTTGGTCTCCCCACTGAGCTATCGCTGCTCTACACTTACCCTTACACCCAGCATAAGCAGCTAGTACATCTTCGCTGTCACTTATAACTTACACCACAGTACAAAACTAACATCCTTAAAGATGAGAATTGTTTTCCAACTGAGTTGTTACCAGCGCGGTGGAGTACAGCCTCTAATTGAACTGAAACTCATTACAATAGAATGTTAATTGGTAGCTGAAACGTGTAGATGTGTGTGTGTGTTAATAATTATAAGTATTCTGTCTTACTCTAGGGTTAACCTTAGAGTATTAACTCTTTATTTTTACTTGGTAAAATGCTTTAGATACATACCCTCTCGCCACAAGGGGAGGTGAGAGGGTTATGTCGGGCTCTCCCGAGACTTCGGGCCTAACGACTCAAACCACCACGTTGTACCACCTCACTGCTTTGTATGGTAGGTGGCTCGCTGGAATTAGAACTACATCAGAGATCCACCTAGCAGGGACCAATGCAGGAAAAAAGGTCTGTGGGCAAAGACTCCTAGGCGATGCCCCGGTACGACAAAGGGCGTCGCTCCGACTCAATGGCTGGTGGGAAAAGTATTAACCTAGAGTATTCAGCCGATATGCAACGTCGGAAAATCTTATAAGTGTATCTTTCTTATCTTTAGTGTGTTAGGATCGTAGCAAATGGAAATCCGTAGTCTCTGCCTACCCCTCTGGGAAACAGGCGTGAATCTATGTATGTATCTTATGAATACTAGTGTTCACTCGAAACTCTAGAAGTTAACCTCTTCAGACCCGTTGATTATAGGCTGAATATTCTGAAAGGGTAGGCAAAAGGATATTACAGTCACGTCTGGCCAACTACGGTCTTAGGCACTACGTAATAGATGACGTACTTGTAGTTACTTACCGTGCTCAGATCTGCTACTGAGAATTTATAACAATAAATTTAATATAATATATAATATAATATTCTATAATATTCTACGACATACACACAACACCATCTAAATGTGTATTAATTTATTTTCTAAATAAAGTAATACACATTCTTAGATATAAATTAATAATAATATTTAATGTAGAACAGAGGTTCTCAGACTTTTTTTTCTCATAGACCACTTTCAAAATTTAACTGGTTCCGGTGGACCTCTTGCAGCTACATTTCTACCTATTCTAAGGAATTTGATCAAATCTCTACAGGCTGACCTTTTTTTTTTAATTCTCTACCGAAATATCGGTAAATTCGAGGCCACTGGTACTGAATATGGAATATGCACAGTCGCTCAGCTTCTTAAAATATTATCTGCCTATCTGCCTGCCATTGGTAGGTGAAGTCAAGCCAACGTTTTAGTTCTTCACCATCGAAAGCAAATAAATTTTCTCATGGACTTACGGCTTACGAATTGTGGACCCCCATTTTTTGTCACGCCAACGTAGATCCCCGTCGAGTCTCCCGTGGACCCCTGGGGGTCCACCTGGACCACTTTGGGAACTAATAATGTAGAATATCCCGGTAAACGAAATCGAGACACAATATTCGCATTCATTTACATTTGGTTGTGTAAGTAAGCTAAATATAAAAAATATTATCCAGATTATATCCTCTGGTTTCAATACTGGTAACTAGGTTATATGGCCGAGGTTTCTCAAGATATTGATGGCGCATACCATGCCCATGTAATAGTAACCTTATTCTACTCTTACTTCTCTTGTCTTCTCTCTCTCTCTCTCTTTGTCTCTCTCTCTCTCTCTTTGTCTCTCTCTCTCTCTCTTTGTCTCTCTCTCTCTTTGTCTCTCTCTCTCTCTCTCTCTCTCTCTCTCCTTTCTTACCTTTTTATTATTCACTCTTCTATATTTTCTTTATCTTATCACTAGATACTAAATCATTGACTTCATTAACATTTCCATCACAACATTGCTCAAGTCGAGAATCACGAAACCTCAAAGTCCCGGTTAACTTTGAGATTTCAAGATTGATTCTCGATAAAACTTTTACCACCTAGTAAATTATTTTCTGCCTTGCTACTTCGCAACGCAAGTATCCTTCACATCAAACATAATATATTATGTATTTTCATACATAAAAAAGGATACAATTATTAATATATAATACAGACAATGTTTTGAGCTTTTCTTACTAGCTACTTCTGACGCATTGAGAGGTCAGCGTATACTGGACGATACCAGGTAAACAGACAGCCAACAGCTTTTAATAACTTACAATAAAGTATGGTATAATAATAGTTCTCAGAAAATAAGCCAATAATTGCTCGTAACAATGTTCTCAAAATTGCTTCCCCAGTAAACTATTTTGTTGTTTCCTAGTTTATACAAGATGGAGGGATAATAATGCAATCAGTTTGTAATTTCCTTGTAACAAACAATTATTATTGCGCAACTAATTGAGGTATGCTTTCCCAGAATAATTACTTGTTCTCTCAAAATAATAAACGGATAGTTTCGTAATGCTGCTCAACAAAGAAATTTGTTCGTCGAACAATATAATTTATTTTTAATGTTTGCTATTCGTTCTTTATGGTAAACTTAATAATAATAATAATAACTCTCTGGACCGCTAACCGCCGGCAGCTTGGACCCTGTTCCCGACGCCGGTGGGGTACCATATGTTTTATATTTTAAATGTATTTTTAAATATGTATATTAAAAATTAAAAATATGTTGTAAAGATTTAAATAAAGATAATAATAACAATATCCTCCAGACCGATTTCGGCCACGGCGGCCAGTCTTAACGGTAAATCTACGCAGGAGATATTATAGTGCACAAGTGTGTGCGCAAACACAAGTGCACTCTCTGTTCCCTAACTCTCATGATCCGATGGGACGGTAATTCGACACGAACGGAGAGAGATCAGGCGTAGGGCCAACGGCTTAACGTGCTTTCCGAGGCAGGTGTCTCACACCGCCAACTTCCTAACTCCGGGCTTATATTGAGATTTATTAACTGAAAAACCCAAAAGCCTTTTGTTGGCCCGACCCGGGATTCGAACCCGAGACCTCATGTACAGCAGTCGCATTTACTACCGCTGCGACACGGAGGCAGTACTTACATAGTATTTCAAAGGGAAGGGCCCACTAACCTTATTTGTGGATGGTACGAAAAAGCTGACTCCTTTGAACAAGTTAAAACTGATACGGCTTATCAGAGGAAGAGTCTCACAATATTCCTTCTTCCACATTCCATATAAAAAGTGTTTTACCTTAAAATATGCAAGTAATACCCTGGTAGATCGTTTTTAAGGTTCCGTACCTCAAAAAGAAAATACGGAACCCTTATAGGATCACTTTGTTGTCCGTCGGTCTGTCTGTCAAGACCCTTTTTCTCAGGCACGCGTGGAGGTGTCAAGCTGAAATTCATATCAAATACTCAAGTCTACTGTCCCTTAGAGCTGTGAAAAAATCAAACTTCTAAGCCAACACAATCAAAAGATACAGCCGTTTATGCTGCAAAGTTTCGACACACGCAAGGGAATCAAAACCTACAGGGTACTTCCCGTGAACTCAGAATCTTGAAATTTAGCTTACAGCACAGGTAACAGAAAAATACAGAAAACCTTAAAACATTTTAGGTAGTTATAACCACACACACCAAAAAAATTGTGATTATAAACATAACTGTAGTGACCGCAATGACCGCGACTGGATTTCATTTAGCAATATATGTGTTAAAAATAACAATAAAAGAGAAATTATCAAAAATCATTTAAATTTTAGTTGTGTGGATGTTGGTATAGTACAAAGTATACTCAGTGACCCAAGCTCTGAAAAAGCATTAATGTTTTGTGAATTGGCCAATTGTCCACATTAATTATAATATTAGTAAGTTAATGTATGTAGATGTAAGCATTTAGTTTATATCGTTTATGTGATGCTGTAACCTGATAATGTTATAATGGGACTGACATATAATTACTTTATATAAGTCCCCAAACAAATAAAGAAAAAAAAAAAATTTAGCAATAAAAATACCATAACTTTTACTTAAGTATATATCTACAGGTTTGTACGGAACCCTCGGTGCGCGAGTCCGACTCGTACTTGGCCGGTATTTTTTATGAATTCTCCCACGCTTGTTTTCTGTATTGCGATAGATTTCACAAACATTAAAACAAAGTACACGCAGACTCTAAATAATTTGTGGAACACACAAAATGTCTTCCCTGTGTGGTAATGACAGTGGTGAGGCGACCATTTAAGCTATCGCCATTCGTGCAGTCAATATGGTATAACAAGCGATCCCTGGCCCTGGGCTATGATCACTTGAAAAAACCCCATTGACTTATGGCAGCTTACCATGCTTGCTGGTTCGTTAGTGGTATCAAAATTTGGTCTTACGCTTGATCTCTCTCCGGTTATGTCGGATTACAGTCATCATATCATGAGAATTAGGGAACAGAGATTGTTCTAAGATTGCGCACACAGATAAACACTGTGCAGAATCTTAGAACACTCTCTGTGCACATGACCAGTATTTGTAAAGATTGGCCACCGTGACCGACATTCGGTCTGGACGACCGAATACTGTATGTATTCGGTCGTCCAGACCATCCAGGTCGTACATACCTAAAAATAGTATAAAATAAAAAATATCTTATTAGTTGACTCTTTAAACTTTACTATTCATGTGAGCGTTACTATACGTAAGCAATATTTTCCTAACACTCCATATATCAAAATTTTAATAGCACGCTGCTGTCCTCAGCTCTCAACATACCTAATAATAGTAAATTTGGCTAGCTCGGCCATTAGTCTGGCGCGATCCAAGCTAAACAGCTTGTAAGGACCGCAGGATGGCACTAAGTCTTTTATACGAGACGGGGTTATTGAATTTATTACTAGTGATAACACTACAGTCCTGTATGTTTTAATTTATTGTACGACGGTACATGTACATATTACATACAGTGAAAATAAGGTAAGACCTTTTGTCTAGACCTAGCAACTAACATGAATGTACATACAGTAAATAAAGACTCATTTCTTATATTAAAACACAAGTCGTTTTAGCTGCGGGCAGATAAATTTTGATATATTTTACACAGAATAATGAGTCATATATAATCAAACATTTACTCGAGACAAGTCGTTTATCTTACGATGATGACATACGAACCGGGTCTTAGAAAGCTCACTAAATATCCTCGGACAGTTCGTAATAAGTAATATAAACAAAAAAAATTGGCTTTGACTTTGACCTGTGTTCCCGAAGGTGTAGTATTACACAGGTCAACACTGCCTCCGTGGCGCAGCGGTAGTGAATGCGACTGCTGTGCATGAGGTCTCGGGTTTGAATTCCGTCGTGCCAAAAAAGAGTTAATATTGGGTTTTTCTATTCAGAAATCTCAATACAAGGCTGGAGTTTGGAAATTGGTGGTGTTAAACACCTCCGTGCCTCAGAAAGCACGTAAAGCCGTTGGTCCTGCGCCTAATCTCTCTCCGGTCGTGTCGGATTGTCCGTTCCATCGGATCATAAGGGTTAGGGAACAGAGAGTGCACTTGTGTTTGCGCACACACTTGTGCTCTTTAATATCTCCTGCGCAGATGGCCAGTCTCCGTTAAGATTGGCCGCCGTGACCGAAATTCGGTCTCCAGGACATTATTATTACACCCACATTTCGCTAGCTTCGGTTTTAGATGCTACATAAAAGGAAGCTATTAATAGGGCGTCTAATGTAAGCAGTTTTAGCCTCCGTGCTGCTACATAGAATATTTTTAAAGAAAAATCCGAAAACACTTTGCTCGAAAACGAACACGCTACCTGTTATAGTTTCTAGCCTGTCGGTACTTCTTCATACAACACAAAGTACCGTCAGGCTAGAAACTCTGCGTCTTTGTTCTACGTATTTTTGCATCGACAAAATAATATAGCTTATTGATTTTCCTTGCTCAATGTCAGTAAGCTTAAACTCTTCACCTAAGTTTTCTTTTAACATGCCAAAACTGTAACCACAAATTTACTACAAGTATTTCTGAAACTGCACTTAAAGTCATTTCTTACTCCATAACACCGAAAACAAAACGGATCTAAAATATAACTATATTCACGAAAAACTTTCGGTTATAGAAAAAAAAAAATTTTTCACCGAAGCTCACTTAATTGTCGAAACCAGTTTTTGGGAAGTCGAAAATTAATATTTTTTTCGCTAAAGTATTAATGAAATGGTCAAATATATTTTTGGGGGACTTTCGAAATTTACCATCGGTGTTGCGATAACACATAAAAAGTCATACCTGTTTCCCGAAGGTACGTAGGGACTATGGATGTCCAGTAAGTATTATCCTGTAAAAGACAGGATTACACATTCTGATTACATTTTCACAAGATAGAGGGAAACTCCAATGGATTTATTCATCCAAAGGAGTTTTGTTACCTTATTCATTTAATAGCCATTTCTTTGGGAACAGTCCTTTTTTCTTGGATGAAACGTACCTACCCTATATCCGTTTCTGTATCCCTGACCACGTATATGTGAAATTTCATGATGATTGGTCCAGTAGTTAAGGTATGAAAGCGTAAGAAACAAACGAACTCACATTCGCATTTATAATATTAGTTAGGACTAACGTCTCTTCCAAATATATATGTGAATAGATTTATGCATACATACATTCACGCCTGTTTTACGAAGGGATAGGCAGAGACTACGAATTCCATTTGCGTTTGCATTTCCGATCCTGACATAATAATTATTTATCTTGCTTTATTCACTTTTATTAGATTTTTCATGCACGTACGTTGGGTTAAAGTACTCTTAGGCTATCCTTTTTCTAAAATGTTGCCGATCTGAACAGAGAATGTGCAAATAAATAAATGATAATATAGATTTCTCAGTTTGACATGGTAGATTTCATGGTAGAAATCTAACATGTCAAACTGAACCGGGTCTTAGAAAGGTCACTTACCATATGACCTTAAGTTCGTAATAAGTATTACTTTGCGATCTAAACAAAAACAAATTGGCTTCGACTTTGACCTGTATTCCCGAAGGTGTAATACTCCACTCCGTGGCGCAGCGGTAGTAAATGTGTCTGTTGTGCATGAGGTTTCGAGTTTTTTGTTTTCCGAATCGGTTAAGTATCATTGCATTTTATTTTTATCTAAAAAACTTAGTAGCACCTTAGAGTCTGAAAATGTGTCCAGTAGACGGCAAAAGCCTCCTTTTACTTGGGACCTAAAATCGCGTGTAAAATATCTCTTCCTATCCCTACGGGACTTAAACGTGTGTCTATGTATATATGTATAAGTCAAGGTGCTCGTGTCATATCACAAAAGCGTATCGTGTTAGATCAATATTGGCATTGACAGTCAAGGTTGTCTGTCAAATTTGATTGTAATAGCCAAAGATATTGTGTTCTATTATACAACATCTTTAGTAATAGCTCTCGTCCCGTTTGTTTGTGAAGCGTAGCGTACATTGACATTTTATGTCGAATGTAATTGATTTTCTTCGATGTGGGATATCTTTTTGGTATAATTGTGGTATACCTTTTTTCTGTACTACAAAGGTGTGCGAACAAGCTTACACGTTGCCTGATGTTAAACAGTTAGTAGCCTGTAATCGTATTCAATAGAAGGATTATCACTCATACGTTTACGACTCAAAAAAAAGAAATTAATGATGGAGTGGAATGGAGGAGAAAAGTTGGAGAAGTATTTCAGACTCCCTCTGACTCACTGGGTGAAACTCTAGTCTCGAATAAGAGGGCGTAATTTCCCAAGGTGAGCCATCTCATTCGTACGTTCGTATTGTCACCAAATTATCGGCAATGATGGCTTCCACTCAAAAGCTATTTGGAACTTCACCAGACATTTATTTTTAAAGCCAAACGCTACAAATGATTTATTAATTTAGGTCATAAAGTAACACACGTGCTCGTCAAAGTAATACATGTGCACTTCAAATTTTCACAGTTCATATTGGGTGGATGTGCCGTATTTGTATCAGAAAGAAATGTGCCAAGGTTTTGGAACAAGTTTTCATGCGTCTATCAGTTACCTATCAAAAAATATCAGCCAACATCTAAGACACCTATAGCCTGTGGGCCCGTTTTACGCAGAGGACCTACAGCGCCTTGCGCGTCCTCTACAATAACATCTTCAGGTCACTGTTTCGCCTACCTAGATACTGCAGTGCATCCGGTATGTTTGCCGACGCCGGCGTAGATGACTTTTATGCACTGATGAGGAAAAAAGTAGCTTCCTTAGTACAACGCGTACGGGTGAGTCGGAACAGTGTCTTGAGGATGGTGGGTGACAGAGTTGACTCTATTCTTCTCGGTAGGTTTACTGAGCTCCACGTAAGGGGTGCGCAGAAGGGTCTGGGGAGGAGGTAGTGACTGTTCTGTACCTACTTATTGTGTTTATTTTTATTTTCATATAAAATTCTTGTTTGGCTATGGACTGTTTAGTCTGAAAATAAATGATTTTTATTTATTATTTATTTATTAAGAACACTTTTGTAAGCGCACTTACTTTTAGGCATTAGTCTGTTACTTTTGATTAAATTACCAGATGAAGGAGCCGTTGATAACGTAATTTGATATACTTTTAGCTGTGAATCTGAAAGGCAATAATAATAGCTAGACTGTCTAGCTCAAATTACTACTTAATTATATCTGACAGTTAGACAATAGGTATTGACGTCAGCAAATAACATGCGATTATTAATAAGAATAAAATGATTAACGCTATATTTTGTTTTGTTTCAGGAGCTCAAATTCAACTGTGAATATTTCAAGTAAGTTTGAAATAGATTTTATATAATATAATTATGAGATCTAAAGCTGGCATGCAGATTAATGCAAGACACGATGTTTTTCCTGCGTCTGCAAGAATAACAGGACAAATAATCGTGACGTGACGAGAGTTTATACTTTTCTGAAGTCGGTATATTAAAGACCTCGACTTTACCTTCTTAGTTTAAAAACATAGGATATTATTAACACTAATAAACATTTACTTCCGGAGATACAGTCTCAATTAGTTCAGAAGGCACGAAGGACATTGCTGTAAATAGCCTTAATTAATGCAAAGAAACAATTTTAGTGGAGACACCATAGTTCTAAGCTTATAATGTACATAATTATATGCAATTTTATATTTAGTTTCTTTTGGTAAATAAACAATTTAAATTTTATTATAATTATTGAGTTTAACAGTCAATATGTCTACGTAACAAACTAATAATATTTAATGTCAGCTATTAAGTTTTCGAATTATTTTCGACCACTTCAATAAGTGATAAGCTATCTACTGTTTTTCCTCTCTCCTCAATCGGTTTCCTATTATTGAAGATCGCTGTCATAACAAATTGATGTCAGTGTTAGTTTATTTTCGTTGGCTTCTGTCATTCTTCCATCTGATCAAGCTCTTGAAATTTTGATTGAAGAGATAAAGCATGTAAAAGACTTGCTTCAAGCATCTATTTCTTATCTTATTTTCGGTCAATAAAAACACCTCCCGGTATATGGATCACGTCATGAGGACTTTACAGACATTAGGTTTTAGGTGACTTTACAAACATTAGGTTTTAGGTGACTTTACAAACATTAGGTTTTAGGTGACTTTACAAACATTAGGTTTTAAGTGACTTTACAAACATTAGGTTTTAGGTGACTTTACAAACATTAGGTTTTAAGTGACTTTACAAACATTAGGTTTTAGGTGACTTTACAAACATTAGGTTTTAGGTGACTTTACAAACATTAGGTTTTAAGTGACTTTACAAACATTAGGTTTTAGGTGACTTTACAAACATTAGGCTTTAGGTGACTTTACAAACATTAGGTTTTAGGTGACTTTACAAACATTAGGTTTTAGGTGACTTTACAAACATTAGGTTTTAAGTGACTTTACAAACATTAGGTTTTAGGTGACTTTACAAACGTTAGGTTTTAGGTGACTTTACAAACATTAGGTTTTAAGTGACTTTACAAACATTAGGTTTTACGTGACTTTACAAACATTAGGTTTTAGGTGACTTTACAAACATTAGGTTTTAGGTGACTCTACAAAGGTTAGGTTACTCAGTATCCGTTGATTATAACAACCAAACAATGAACACAAAGAACACCTAGACTTAGAACAACTCTTTGTGGATCACACAAATATTTATCCCGTAAGGAGATTGAACCCACAACACTCGGCGCGGCGGTTGTGGCGAGGTGACCACTTTAACCACTACGTCATCCGTGCAGTCATCAGTTTTTGCTTACGTAGTGTAAAGAAAAAAGATTTAAATCATAGATACCCTAAGGGTCAGCGCCGACGCGACGGACGGAGTGGCGGCGAAGAGACTAATTCAGTAACAATTTAAATTCAACCTAAAATGCTTAGGAATATGACTGTATTTGGTACAACGAAATAAAATTACCGCGCTTTGAGTCGCTTGCCGTTATTTTATTTCGTTGTACCGAATACAGTCGTATTCCGAAGCACTTTAGGTTGAATTTAAATTGTTACTGAATTAGTCTCGCCTGAATTCGCCACCACTCCGTCCGTCGGCGCTGACCCTAATACGTCATCACTCCACATATTAAGTTATCAATTGACATCTGACACACAAAGCAACATAGTATCTTTAAATACAGTGATATCAGCACTCCGTGGCGCAGCGGTAGTGAATGCGACTGCTGTACATGAGATTTCAGGTTCGAATCCCGGGTCGGGCCAAGAAAAAATTATTGGGTTTTTCTGTTAAGAAATCTCAATAGCAGCCCGGAATTAGGAAGTTGGTGGTGTTAGACACAACCGTGCCTCGGAAAGCATGTAAAGCCGTTGGTCCTGCGCCCGATCTCTCTCCAGTCGTGTCGGATTACCGTCCCTCGGATCATGAGAGTTAGGGAACAGAGAGTGCACTTGTGTTTGCGCACATATTTGTGCACTATAATATCTCCTGCGCAGATAGCCAGTTTCCGTTAAGACTGGCCGCCGTGACCGAAATTCGGTCTGGAGGACATTATTATTATTATCAGCAATGATATTATACACTATGTAATTAAATTACTTTCATTGTAATATACGTCGAGAATCTGATCCAGACTTGTTTATTATAAATAATTACACTTATCTTGGTAATTAATTTGAACTAATAAGCAGCGGTAGATACGGAGAGAGTTTACGTACTAGAGATAGCTATTGTTCGAACACTTGCTCTTTAATTATTTTGCAAGAGATTTTACTAATCATATTTTGTATTGAGCATAAATATCCTAAATTTCTAATTAGTTTCTGAGTCATCACTTTTTATGCGCTTGTAACAACGTAGTAGAAGCCTCGCTGATTAATGAATGGGCCGGCTCGACCGGAAAACGACTACCCTCTCACAGAATATCGCCGTGAAATAACAGTATTCTTACTTTTATGTTTTGTTCGGTGAGTGAGAGTGCCGGAGGCCCAATCACCCTCTTTCCCCCATCCCGCTCCTTCTCCTTCCCACTTCCTTTCCTAAAGGGTCGGCAACGCGCAAGTGATGCCTCTGGTGTAGCAGGCGTCCATAAGCTACGGTGACCACTTACCATCAGGTGCGCCGTATGCTTGTTTGCCACATTAGTAAAAAAAAAAATATATATCTGCTTATTTTCTATATAAAATATAATTGATTATTATCATGCTCACTTATATTGAAACGTACACTATCTTTCTTTATCTAATACATGCGCTCACTCTTCTTCATGTTCTTTTTTGTATGATCTAAATACGTGAGAGCACATCTATAGTACTAAACTAAAAAGAGACAACTACAAGGTATCTTTCTCTTTGATTCGCTCTTTATATTATGTTAACTAAAATTAAAGACGCCTTAGAGAACTGACTAAGTAATATAAGAAGTTTGTGATAAACTAATAAAGTAGAAGACTTACATAAATTGGTAATTTTACTTTCAAATCCAAAGTTGGAAGGTTAAAATTTAAATTGGTTGGTCATTAGATGAGGTCGATTTTCAAATTACTTGTCTGAGTAAAAGGTCAAAGACACGCCGCTCTTTTCTTTATAGGAAAGTATTTATAATATTCGTATCGAGTGACGTATGGAGTCAAGTCTAGCTGTCACTCGTTTGAGGGTTCATTTATTATTGTGCTTCTCCCGTACACCTATTCTTATTGCTAACATTTTAGCTTGACTGGATAGGTAAACAATATAACTAGATTTTGCCCGCGGCCTCGCTTGAGTAAAAGTAGGTTATGTCAATTCTCTATCCTTCGGATAAATTACTTTTGTCTGGATATTAAGTACCCTATGTACCTTTCTGCACCGCTTACAACGTATATGCAAAATTTCATCATGATGGGTTGAGTAGTTATGGCGTGAAAGCGTAAGAAACAAACTCACATTTAAAATGCAAACCAAATTGCTAATGATCTTTTGTAAAAATAAAATAAATGTGGCTTTAAATAAGAAAGATATTCAGCATAATTTCCTTTTTTTTCACGTCTTCCGTATTAAACATACAGGTTGTCCCAGAATATGTGAATCAAATTGTAACGGGAGATTCTTTAGGTAAAGACCTTTCATCAAACATCACATCAAATACAAACATCAAATAGTCCAAAAAGTAACTATCTAGCATAGTCAAGTTAATTCCTGCTACGTATTACTCTATAAAGAATTTTATTTGAATATTGGCATATCCCTATAAATGTCCGGCCCCTGTTCCATTTCCCATGTTTGCCACAGTCGGTGAACCACATGCAGTAGAAATTGACCGTACAAAAGCTAAATCGACCACAGTTGACCAAAATGTCGAACGATGTGAATGATTGAACAATGGAAATGGACTAGTGCAAATTCAGTAGTTTATTGATTTCAAATAAATGTCTAATGTTGAACGAAAACATGGATGTGAATTGGATTGGGCGCTTAATAATTGATAACTCGTTGGATCCACTGTGAATTGTGAATGTTATACAGCGTGGTCGTGTAGTAGACTAAGGTGAAATGCATATTTTGTAAATAAAAGCTTTTTTATAAACATTTTGGGGTTTTTTATCCACAAGGACATGCCGATCCTATTGTATCAGTTAGCAACAAAAAGCAAAATAAAATCAAATACAAATGATTTCTACTGCTACCAAAATACAAAATTGTTTTGTTCGAACAGACCTGGGGTAGCATAATATACTCTGGATTAAACCCACAAAAAATCGGCCTGGATAATGTTCATACATTCAATTTATTATCAGATATATGCACTGATAGTGCTCATGACCTTCAAGAGTTCTGATGTCATGACCACATTTTATCCATCTTTAGAATTTCAACTTGCTTAGATAAAAAGTTAACCTATAAATATGACTTTCGAAAATATAATTACCAACAACAATAGTCATTGTTTTTAGTTTCAATTTACTATCTCTTTATGCAAACTCAACTATAACAGTAAACATAAGAGCAAGTTTTACGTGACCAACATTGTAACAATTTCAATGTAATATATTAATAATAATATTCTACCACATACACACAACACTATCTAGCCCAAACTAAGCATAGCTTGTACTATGGGTACTAGACAATGGATAAACATACATATATACTTTTTTTTTGTAAATACATACATATTATACATAGAAACACCCAGACCAAGACGAACATCCATGTTCATGCACACAAATGTTTGACTTGTGCGGGAATCGAACCCGCGACCTCAGGCGTGGCAGTCGGTTACACTAACTACTACGCCACCGAGGCCGACTCTTCGAAATATTCAAATAAGTTTATCAGAGACCCTTTTTATCGTAAAGTAGCTCTCGCTTCTATGCAATACACGAGACAAGGCATAAGCTCTACACATTTATATACATACCATAGTCTCTTGTCTATATGCCCAAAGGGGTAAGCACAGGTATATTTCAGCCAGAATGATGATGATTATGATTTCAGGTGCTACGTAATAAGTACTACGTAATCGGCTATAGATTCAGTAGGTCTACTATTAAAAAGGACTATTCGACGCTTTGAGCCGAACGAAACAATTTTACAATGTATTTAATTCGGATTTCTTCATCAATCAAGAGGTACCGAAATTCAGGACTAATTTGAAATAAATGTGTTTCACGGTACTTACTTCGTACGTACTAAACTTCGGCATATACGTTTCATGCTCTGCAGACACCGTGATACAACTGACTATTTCAAACAAAAAGAACCAAAAACACAGCCCAAGAGATCTAATCCCTGACCTCATATACAATGATTTCTAGGAAACATTTTAATCAAAAACTAGCCTTTAGTCGAAAGTCCTGCAAAGGAATAAAAGCTTTTATTATTTACAAGAATAGAGTAAGGCAATGCTACAATAAAATGCTAGATAATGCAAGTAAAATGACAGAAAAAGCACGAATCTTTTGACTCCTGAATATCTGTAATCAAGAAGCTAAAAAGAATAAAACTCGGCACCTCATTTGAGTACTGTAATCAGGAAACGACTTTGGCATTCCGCTGCTTTGAATACCTTTTTATATAGATTTTTCTTATGTTCCTTTAAAGGATTCCTAGAAATAAATGTTGACTTTTCACTATTCTTATTTGTGTTAACACTGCCTTGAAATGGCTTGAAAACTTACAATCGTCTTTGAAGTAAAGGTATTTATTTATTTACAAAAGGAACAGTTACAGAATACAGACCAAGTATTATTAAATTCACTTTTTATTTTTATTATTTTAATTTTATTTATGCAAAACTCACAGGTAACAGTCAACAGTACAGTTCACTGTGAGAGCTGTAAGCTTACATAACAGTATCCAGTATATCATTCTACTATCCAGACAGCCAATTACAAGTTTTCACTTTTAGGTGACATACTAGAAAAAAAGAAACAGTCTCGGTAGTGAGAAAGAAAAATAACAATAATTTATATTATTATTCATAACATTTAAAATCTGCACTCCAATTAGTACCGTATACAGCTTCCAGGATTTATACAGCTTCAAAGATGCACGTGAGGTGACACAAAAACATAGTTACAAATAATATAAGTATGCAGCTCTTCTGCTCCCTAGCCTTTATTATTCCCAAGTCACTTGGGGTCGGCTTTAGTCTAACCGGATTTGACAGGATATCAGTTTTTACACGGAGCAACTGCCATCTGACCCGCGCAACACGAAGGCTAACGATACCCTAAGGCTAGACTAGTGTCAGGATATTAGAGGGCACTGACTTCCCAATAACGACTGCCATAGATGTTCATGGCAGCCGGGACCGACGGATTAACGTGCTCTCCGAGGCACGGAGCAGGCGATAATTGTCAATCAATGCGCACATAATTTCGAAAAATCATATAACTTCCGAAAGTCAGAGGTGCGCGACGTGGGTTCGAACCCGAGACCCTTTGCATTGCAGTCTGTTTATCTCCCTACTGAGCTAAGTATATTAAAGAATATGTTAAGGGGCATTTAATTTGCGCATGAATTCTAATCAAGTATTTTACTTATTTATGTATATGTGTTCAGAAATAGTTCTATAGATAATATGTCAAATAATCAAACTTTGACTAATTGGCTAGCCCGTTGGTTTCATGATATATTGCGCTTCGTCTTTATATGATCATGAAGTTCGATTCTTGAGAAAAGTTTTATTGAGTTTTTGTCACGATTAACTTTATTAGTCTACTACTTATAAAGTTAATCTTGACAAAAACTCAATGAAGCCTAGAATTGTACTTGATAGATGCCAATAGGCATGCTCCCTATTAGATTCGACCGTAGTAAATTAATTGTAAGCTAAGTACTGTAAATACACGTTTGATAAGTAAAATAATCTGTAAACAATAAAAATGAATGTTTATAATTGTAATCCTATTCTTGAATTTCTCTTGAATTAAATTATATTTCTCTTAGATTGTCTCAATAGTCCTATTATCTCGCGGTTTAGCTTGCGTACTATCGAAAGGTCTTAGCTTCGATTCTCATGTCGGAAGGGTAGACAGAGGAATGTTGCACTAAAATTAACGCAACTTTATGTTACGTGACAAAAGAGGTATTTACTCATGCAATACAAATTTAGTAAACTAAGGATGTAAGGACGGGTTTGCCTACCTGGGCAAGCCCCTAAACCAAGGATGTGCAGACATCCTTGGTTTTTTTCGATTATGTAGGCAAAGACCACGAATTTACACTTGCTACGATCCTGACATATCTCTCGTGTGGAACTCACAGACATTACATTGTTATCAGATAATATTATTTATGGCTGTCATGAACGTTTCAGTCTAAAACGCTCGTCATTTGCCAAACTGAACAAAACTTCGTAGAAGTTGAACGTGAATAGAAACTCAAATCGTTCAGACTATTTGCATAATCTATTCTATGCTGATGGTCTTGGGAATAATTTAAAGTAATTTTATTAGTATTTTGGTGTACGCCTAAGTTATCGGTTATTTTATTCTCTTTGTAGCTGGAGGACTAATTGCTGGAAAGTTTCTGAACTTCACTCAAAGTCTAATATTTAGCCGGTCTTTATTATTAGCTGTTGCTAATAAAGAAAAACTTGCAAACAAGTGTGCTGACTGAAAACTAGAGTTTTGCTAACGTAAGCTTGTCAAGACTCAATAAAATTATAAACATATATTGACCAGATAGAGAGCCGAGGTATGGCCATCCACACGTACCATAACTATGAATAAGAACGTAAATGAGACACAATATTTTGTCAAGACTGTCTCAATATTCAATCGTTTATTTGCATTCTACAATGTAACGACTGCCTCCGTGACGCAGCGGTAATGAATATGACTGCTGTGCATGAAGCCTCGGGTTCGAATCCCGAGTCGGGCCAGCAAAAAGTTATTGAATTTGCCAGTTAAGAGATCTCAATAGCAGCCCGGAGTAAGGCAGTTGGCGGTGTAAGACAAGTGCTTCAGAAAGCACGTAAAGCCGTTGGTCCTGCGCCTGATCTCTCTCCGGTCGTGTCGAATTATAATAATAATAATAATATTCTACTACATACACACAACAGCATCTAGCCCAAACTAAGCAGAGCTTGTACCATGGGTACTAGACAATGGATAAACATACATACATATATACCTTTTTAATTTTTTTGTAAATACATACATATTATACATAGAAACACCCAGACCAAGACAAACATCCATGCTCATGCACACAAATGTTTGACTTCTCCGGCATATTTGGGCACACACTTGTGCACTATAGTATCTCCCGCGTAGTTGGCCAGTCTCTGTTAAGACTGGCCGCCGAGGCCGAAATTCGGTCTGGAGGATATTACAATGTAAACTTAAGGAGTAAGCTTAAAATTAATACATAATTAGATCATTGTAGACCCTGATCTCAGGAACTACCGGTTCGATTTGAAAAATTATTTGCATAGGACGCACCATTTCTGAGATATTGTTAATATTCTAAAATAATTCAAAAATTGAAAGCCTGGAAGCGTGACGATAACGAAGCGTGACGATGACGGGAGTTCTATGATTTTTGTTCACCCAAGAAGTGCTCAACGCGCCTAACGAAGTTTTCACTTTAAAAACTTCCAGTTACTGCTTTCATATTAAATTAGTTATCCAAAAATCGAAATGTAAAAAGACAATACCTAGTGATGACTCTTTATGTATTGTCTCTAGCTAACAGCAGGCCATATTTGTTTACTAAACAAGAAAAGCCACCTATATACCTTCTGAATGGACCTTTAGTTACCTGTAAATGCTCTACAATATATGTATAAGTATGAGTCTGTGTATTACAAGCTATATAGCTCCTGAAAGGACAGCTGGTTGGTTGTAAATGGACTATATATAATTATGAGTCTATGTATTACAAAATTCTAACTACAAATTCAACTTACACGAACAAACAGGACACGCATAGATCACAGACGGGTGTGTGTGACAACAATCATCAGATTAATGGTTCAGCCACAAATGGGTGTCAGCTCCCCATGCCTATATTGCTGCAAGTTTAGTTTTCACTATGAACTACAAAGCGCTTGTAAACCTTTGTGGGGTAAACAGAAGTCTATTAAATCCATGTTTCTGCCTTTTTAACTGTCTCCGTGGCACACCTCTACTGAATGCGACTGCTGTACATGAAGTCTCGGGTTCGAATCCTGGGTCGGCCCAACAAAAAAATATTAGGTTTTTCTGTTAAGAAATCTCAATAGCAGCCCGGAGTTAGGAAGTTGGCGGTGTAAAACCTGTGCCTCGGAAATCACGTAAAGCCGTTGGTCCTGCGCCTGATCTCTCTCTGGTCGTGTCGGATTACCATCTCATCGGATCATGAGAGTTAGGGAACAGAAAGTGCACTTGTGTTTGCGCACACACTTGTGCACTATAATATCTCCTGCGTAGTTGGCCAGTCTCCGTTAAGAATGGGCGCCGTGACCGAAATTCGGTCTGGAGGACATTATTTCTGATCGCATATTTTAGTCTACCTATCGAAATTCCATATTGCTACCGAGACTTGCCAATCAGACAAAACCCAATAACATTTAGTTAGAATGCATGGATGGTTCAAGTGGTCGCCTAGCCACGCTGAGTATTGTGATTTCAGATCCCATACGAGTCAAAAAAAAACTTACTGTTATTCAAACAATTTCGACACCTCACCGAATCGACATGTTTTATACCTGCTCTCGACATTAGCTACCTCTATCGAGAATTTTCAAAGGAAAAACTTGGGCGTCTCGTCGAACTGAACCTGCTCACGAAGATTCAGCCTGTTATTACTCACTAAAAAAAAACAGGCGGTAGCTGCTGGACTATTAATTTGAATCTGATATGAGTGATGTCTAAATATCTCTTACAGCACGCGCCGTTGACGCGGGCGCTGCGTGCGCTCAATACAGTATCCGATCGTATCGATCTATTTTCATGTTCATTGAGCGAATTCACAAAGGCTACGTACTGGATATTAAGTTATTGTTAATAGATTTAAGATATTTTATTATATTACCGTTTTAAATGTTAGATTTTAGTTATGTTATTATACTATCGCATTAGGTTAAGAACCTGTAATGATAGATTAATAGTTTTGAAATAAATAAATATTTTTCTCTTTCTCAGTGAGATTGATAAAATATTTTTAGATCACTTATATTACTCAAACAGCATACTAGCAAAGTGCATATAAAAATCTGTTTACAATGTTATCATAGATATAATTAATAATATTTAGTCAAAACCCAAAACATAACATGCCCAACTAAATATCACCAATACATCACAGTTATGCCAAAATACCAAAATAATTCTATCCAACACCGTCCAATTACGATAGAACCCTAATGTTTTATTCGCACACAATACATTACACCGACTTTATTAAATTTACCTCGAGAGCAGAGCTCTTCGTAAAATGGTCGTGTTATACAAAAAGTAGGTTAGGTCGGGTCCAAACGGTGTTAGCTGCGGCGAGTTAAGCTTCGAGGTGAAGCGACTATTTTGAATGTAAATCAACTGTGTGAATACGCATTATATGTCTCCGTCAGTTGTCGTAAGTGAAATAGGATGACAAAAATACGCTTCAGATGGAAAATTTTAGATGCTTTGTGACTAGAAGTGGGGTGGTAATACAGATTCAATACATATATTTGTATGCTGTTTGTCAGGTTATTTTTCTGGTTGGCAGCTTTCTAGTATGAATTTATTTCCATTTTCATCAATATATCTAGGTGTTATATTTTATGGTTGACTTGCTCGATCCTGCAGACTCAGTCGCGCTAGCGATAGACGATTACCGATTAAAATTCGAATTACTTTTTAAGCTAATCAAGATATGGGAATACATTAAGCTTTGATATTTTTTAATTTTATTTGATTACGTTATAGCTCGTCGCCAATTCAAATACAAATGCATTCCATTTTTACGCTGCATAGGAATGGAATTATGAATCATTGACAATGAATTGATAAACTTTCGGATACAATACAATCCTAATCCTAATCCTAACTAATATTATAAAAGCGAAAATGAGTTTGTTTGTTTGTTACCTTTTCACGCCTAAACCACGGAACCGATCATCCTGAAATGTTGCATATACGTTGTCAGGTGTACAGAAATGGACATAGGCTACCTTTCATCCCGAAAAAAATTACTGTTCCCGAGGAAAACAACAAAAACGTTCTTATGATAATAGATGGCGCCACATTTCTTTCGAATCATGATTGAATTATATTATTACAAGCAGAGTTATGACCCGAATTGATTGTCAAATTCTAAATTAACGCGAGCGAAGCCGCGGGCAAAAGCTAGTTTTCTAATATTTCTATTTTTTGGCAATTAACCATTGTTAGTCTGCGTATGTGATGACCGTACTTATAGCAAAATAATATTATGTGTTGAAATGGACGGGTATTGTGCAATGAAAACACCTGGTCTGAAACACTGCGCTTACAATAAAGTATGACACGTCTAATAAGTTAAACACGAATTGAGTAGCTATGTAGGAATTATTTATTGTTAACTAGTTTTCACCCGCGGCTTCGCTCGCGTAAATGTAGGTTAGGTTACGTTAGGTTTGCAACAGTTATATTTTCTGGATAAAAGGTACCCTATGTCCTATTCTGTACCCCTGAGAACGTGTATGCAAAATTTCATGTTGATCGGTTGAGTAGTTAAGGCGTGAAAGCGTAACAAACAAACAAACTCATTTTCGCATTTATAATATTAGTTAGGATTAGGATTTTAAGTAAATTTATTTATGTAAGGTGATAACTGATAATGTAATTTGTTTTCATACTTCGACATGTTATTTTGATTAATTAAATAATTAATAATAATTAATCTTCATGTTCATTATTATTATTGTTTTTATACTAATCAAATCCAATTTTTATTTTATTTGGTTTCCATTTTTAAACTGTATTAATTATCAATGTTTATAATGTAAGCGACTTCAAATTATCACATAGTTCTTCTTAAAATTTTAATCAAATTAGTATTATATAATTAAATTAAGTAACTAGATCCGTATCAAATGCATGTGTTGTTAACCTATAATTAATTGTTGCACTGAACTATGTTATTTATTTATTTATTAAGGATCTTCAACAAAGAATATACACAAAATTGCACAGACAAATGGATATTAGTTTTGTATAGTGTACTCCTTCAGTTATAGGAGACCACAGCATGCACATACATATAACAACAAAGCATAAAATAGAAAATTTAAAATTAATTAATTAAAATAAGCTACATGTTAGTAATTAACTTAACAAAAGAAATAAACAAAGTGAAACTTAATTAAAAACTTAAATAACCCGTTCTAAGTGTGTTTTATATATTGGTAAGGGTTGACTAATATCAATATCGTGAGACTTTGATAAATTATTGTATTGCCTACAAAGCCTTGGTACAGCAGCGTAATGACCCAGGTTGGTTTTTGAGAATGCAACATCCAATAGGTTATAATTACTTTTTCTTGGAATTCGGTTAGGTATTTTTATGTGTAAGGCGCCTAACAGTTCACTACAGTCTGTGATGCCGTTCAGAATTTTATGCAATAATATGGCATCTAGTTTCAATCTGCGGCTTGCTAATGTTTTTAGTTTATAATGTTTTAACCTTAATGTGTATTTTGAAATTAGTTTTGCTAAACGGTCTCCGTAACATAGGTGGTAGAGGAAACGCCTCTGGACGCTCTCTAAACGCTTTGTATATACGTCGTAATGTGGATTCCATACAACTGAGCCATACTCTAGAATCGGGCGTACAACGTGTTATCTTAATCTGTAAGTTCTGATCGATGTATTGGTACATACAGTTGTTGGTTGACCTAATAAAAGTAAATAAATCTACTTTGGATATGTAAATAAAAGATGGTATACAGTCTAATCAACGAAGTATATTTTCCACTTCATAATGGTTATACTTATGTTCTAATAATATACAGAGTACCGGGTATTGCTGCGTCGGGGAATGAACTGCTGGCCTATCCCCGCGGTCTGCACTACTGCACAATACATTCGCTGACGACGCTGTTTCCTACAGGTACAGTTCCGAGGTCTTGAGACCCAGTGGTGGTCCGACATTGAATGTCTGTGATCGTCAACTTCACGAGTCTAACCGCATTAAAGTGTTGCGTTTGAACGTCATCAGATGGCACACTCACGATTCGTTTCATATCCATAATAATAACCGGATGTTTATTTTAAAGTATTTCTATTAAGTTATCATAATATTTTCCAACGTGTTTCCTTTAATTATGAGCTGACAATACAGAATTTAAATCGTTAAGGATATCCTTAATGAGTTAAATGCTACGCAGCATTCGACACTACAATGAAGGAATATTTTTATTTAACGTATGTTATTTATAACATAAATATAAAGTTAGTATTGAAGTAGCAAAAGCCAAGGTAAAGGGCAAATATCATTAAATACATATGTACTGAATCGACCTTAACAATTAACAAGAAATATCCCATTAACTTGCTCCGCATGAACAATCCCTTACGCGATATAGGATTCAATATTATTATGATAATGATTATTATAGCATTTGGCCGGAAATTTGTGTTTGTAATAACATTATTTATCAATAATAAATACGCTGCCGAAATAAACTGAATAGTCTACGTGTCACTATATAAGGTTGTATTTCCAGTAGGTGCGAGTTACAAGCGATGAGGATTAGCCTATCCGCTCGAATGTATGGCCGCAACATTGCGCAACTGTCACTTCAAGGAACAGATATTCATTTGTTTAATATACGTAGCATGTGATTTTATGCCATCCTTTGTCTTTGCCATACCCTTTTGTTAAGGTTAGATAAATCAGTCATAACTTAAACATGCTAAATATACGCATCTGTTTAGACGCCTTTTAGAGGTCGATCGGACGCCTCCTAGAGGCGTCTCGACAGATGCTTGTATTTTGACATAGACTTCTAGGAGGTCGATCGACAGTTGACGGCCTAAGCTATAAAATTATATGCCTGTTGCCAGCAAAGCTACGCGATGTAGCAATGTAAAATGTGTTAGGAATATATGCGAATGGTTTGATGATGCAGTAGCTGTATAAAAGTGATAAATATGAATTTATGTTGCAACATTCAGGCAAATTAAAATATTTCTAAAACCGGTACTAATCTAGGTGTTCTCAAATGCTTTATAAAAGTGTCTGTATTTTCACATTAAATACACAAAACTAAAACTAAATTTAGTATAAGTACGCTTTCAAAGCAATGCTTATGGACATTTAAATATTAAAATATGGTATTAATCTTGCAGTACAGCCAGCAACATGAGTCGATAAATATAATAACAATAATAAATTATTTATTTCCATAATAAACATAACTAGTAGGTACATGACGTTCCGTTGGTCCCAAACTAGGCTGAACCTGTGTCTTGGGCACCATTACAAAATTATGCAGGTTGTTTATAACTTATAGTATCCAGTGAATAATTAACTAACAATAGAATTTTAATAAAATAAAAGTATAAAAATTTAAAAATTAGTAAAAAGTACATATGTGTGGTTGTGTATTGTACATATTTGCGTGTGAGTGTGTGTGTGTATGTGTGTGTATGTATGTGTACGTGTATGTATGTTAAATATTGCCTCCTTTTGTATTATTTAACAATTTTTAAATGTGTTCTGCGTCAAAATATGATATTATTATCCAACATCTGACCTTATTATTCATTTCTGTTTTACTGATATTTTGGATGTTAAGTAATGCACTTACTTTGTTAAATATATGTGTTTGTAAGAATGAGGGTAATCGTTGAGCAAAAGTGGAGTTTTCGGCAATAGTAGGAATTTTTAATTTACGATTGTTCTGCTGCTCTCTTACATTGTTTTCACTCGTGGCTTTAACGTACATTTGGTAAAAACCTTGGATATGAAGATTTTTCTTACTCCTAAAACAGCTGCTTCTTTATATAGTCTGTCAGTTGGGAAACGGAAATGTTTGTCTAACATAACTTTTAAGACAGCACGTTGCGCTCTTTGAAGCTCTATCATGAATTTAATATATAGAACCTAAAATATATAATATAATATACACAACCCGCGACCTCAGGAGTGGCAGTCGTTTACAGTAACCACTACGCCATCGAGGCCGTCCAAATTTGATGGTAATAAACGGCGTAACTCAACATTACACCACGGAGAGGGGCAAGGAGAGATGGCGTTGTGCGGCAGACAAGGCTCTTCCAATGTTAACTTATTATGATATATTTTTTGTAAAAAGTGTTTATGGTTTAAGTATTAAAACATAAGTTTATTTTTTATTTTAACGTTAACTCCCGCTCTAGTCATATGTATATCCTGTGTCGCGTAGGACTTAACAAACATTCAAACAAAGAACACCCAAACTGGGAACAATCATTACTAGATCACAATTTTAATTTGTCCCGTATGGGGATCGAACTCACAACACTAGGCGCACAGGCGAGGCGACCACGTAAACCAATACGCCATCCGTGCAACCAAGTATAATGTAAAACACGGGTAAAACGTTATTAATATTTTTCATTTAACTCTGTAAATTTGTTAAATGTTCCGTTACTTATATTGCTGGCTGTACCATCAAATTTGATAAAACGGGAGCCTTTACGAACTAAATACATGAATGCGAACTGCACTCGGTATAGAAACAAAGTTACTTCAGGATGGCACGTAGTACTGAGTGCATGGATTCGTCGTTTGAGTAGTCACTCCACCTCTAATTTATGTTGAAAGTTTTGGGTTCGATCCTCGAACGGGACAGTCGTGTGATCCACAAATAGTTGTTATGACTCTGGATGTACTATGGTCTATGGTGTAAGAATTATTATCTACTTCTTCTTTTCGTGTGGTTAGTGGCCAACTTGTTGGCAAGAGTTATTCAAGCCGCCCGTAGGCCTCTGACATGACTTAACGACTGCTGTCAAATTGACAACAACCGAGACCGACCTTTTACGTGCCCTCCGAAGCACGGAGACGCTCAGATGAAATACCACTAAGCGGTCACCCATCTATAGACTGACCGCACCCAACATTGCTTAACCTCGTTAATCGTTTACCGATCAGTGAGTGTAACTGGCTATGATTCTGATTATCTACTACAGTGGCATTATTTTACAACTCCGGCACAAGGGATTAGCTTTGTGTCGCCGGAGATTTAGAGACAAATATACAATTAACGGACACAAGTATATCGACTCAGAATAATAACACTAATGATCCAAAGCAGCTTTCGAGCCTGTAACATTCAGCGCTGCGACAGTGGCGACCTCTTGCTCAGTGCGCTATCCATGCAGTTGTTGTCTAAAAGTTTCTTTGCTTTTTATAATCATTCATTTAATTTTATTAAAAGCAAAATTGGTTACATTCCTGTGACAAATTAAACCATTTTTATTTCACAACGTACAAGATAAAAATCATAGAAATGAAATGAATACTATCTGTACGTAATACAAACACATTTGCAAACTCGTTCCTATAGCATAAGTTGCGCTAACACTCGGCCGACTATGCAGTTTCCGGATGGATTTGGAGTTTGTAAACATGTTCTAGCTGTTAAACTGCATGGACTGCACTGATGGCATACCGCATAGGAAGTACGATTTTCAAACGGGACAAAAAAAAAATTGATCCTCAAATGCATCGTTCAAGTCTGGATGTTTATCGTGTCTACTGTTTGAATGTTTGTTAAATACACCACGCTACAGGAAAAAAATCCTACAGATGTAATTCTAAAAGAAAAAATCAACGAGTTGCACTCCGGGAGTGCCGGCAGAAGTGAAAACTTGAATATTAACGTTGTGCATTTTTGATTTTTTGGAATGGTTAGGGAATAATTTTGCACGAATTGCTTTAATTATCAGTATAAAAGTACTATCATTTATGTGGTAAAATACAAAATTCATTTATTGCGCCATCGTACACGAACATGACAATTCTACCTCCGTCTTACGAATTTTCGATCAGGTCACGTGTCCTGACGCGAGTTTAACATTTTTTAGCCATCACAAAAAAGTGCACAACGCCGCTAAAGAAGTTTTCACTTCAAAAAGAAAGAATGAAATCCGTAGATGACAAAGGCTCGCCTTCCATTAAGCAGCACCAAAGATACAGTTGCCAAAATGTCACACTCTAAACGAAATTGTATTTTGATTTTGCGTTCAATATAAGATTGGTATTCCTTTCCCAACAAAGACGAACCTAACAATTAAAATCAATACACTGTTACACCATTATAAATCTGCTTGTTCAAATCTAGCACCATTGTCGACAACATATTAAACCCTTCTGCCTATTGTGATCAAGCCTTAAGTACTCTCATTGAAAACGTATTCTAACATTCAGTTTCAAGGACTTCCTTGTGAATCAATCATCCCTTCCCTTTGCATCCATTTGTCCTCAGCAACAAAGGTACTATAATATATTTTGAGAGCCGAAAATACATAATATTATCATGGCAGGAATCGATGTCGCCCATGGGGCTTTCAACACGGTTATTATGCCCTATAACATGGTATACAAGTCGCATTTTTCAATATTATCCGGATAAGAAAGGATGCTACTGAGTTTATCCGGACTGGTTGTGATTTTTACACGCAAGATTTGGTTGATGTTGTGTGTAAGGAAATTGTGGTGTGTTGTATTGGATTCCTTTGAAATGCGTGATTAAATTTCGAAGTATGCTTTACTATAAAACTAGCTACATTCGGCCACGCTTTACAGTGGCTCAGTTAAACATTTTTAATCGTCAGTTCCTGTGGGCATTTCGTGATAAAAAGTATAATAATAACCTTCAAATCGAAGCTTCGCGTGGTCACGCCTGTTCAGCGTTCAGAAGTTAGAAGAACTTTTCTTGGCTCAAAGAATTAGCACTGCAATTCTACGAGACAATGCTGCTAGTCTTCTATTTTCCAGTTAACTGCGATGCTGAGGAATTTTACGACGCTGCCTAAACCAGCCATTTTTATTTATTTACTATAATATATTTTGTACCTTTCCTTTTTATTCTGCTTTTTATACCGCATTTTCTCCATTTTTATAAATGTTTATATAAAAACGTAACATTACATTTTTTTAAAATAAATCCACTTCTTTTTATTTTGCCGTCATAAACAAATGGAAGCTGAATTTTTATGTATAAAACATTGAACATGTCTTACCCATTATTCTTTATTGCCTTCTAATATGAACACAAATTACTGTTATAACCTGTATACTAAATAAACTTGATTATATATTATTCGTATGTGATGTTAGATACAATTTTTGAACTTATTCCAAGTTAGAAAACATTTTGTTGTGATTCTACAAACACAAGGGGAAGAGTGTGCCTAAGGCATTACCGTTCTGCCTTTACACAATTTGTGCAGAAGGCTTTTTAAATTAAGTAAATAGACAAGCAGCAACTACCTTTTGGGATACTGTTGGCCTGTCACGCAGAAGTCTCGAGTTCGATTCTAAGGCGTGCATTTTAGACTTTGCAAAGTTATGTCCATTTTAAATGGTTAATTATCACTTGCTTTAAAGTGAAGGAAAACATCGCGAGGAAACCTGCATGTCTGAAAGTTCTCCATAATTTCCTCGATAATATGTGAAGACTGCCAACCCGCACTGTCGCAACCCATTTCATACTGAGGTCCATGCCCAACAGTGGGACAGTTTATATAACGGGATATTATTATAATATTATTAAATATACTTATTATTGTTAAGCTGGTTTGGACATGTAGAAAGAATGGATGAGGAAAGACTGACTAAGAAAGTTTATAAGGCTAGTGTGAATGGAACAGTCGCAAGAGGAAAACCTAGGCGAACGTTTCTCGATCAGATAGGAGGCGTTCTGGACAAAGGCCAGGTTAAGAGCTCCTTGAACCGACGGGCGTGTATGATGAATGTGATGAAAGTGAATGAAGCCAGAGAAGTGTGTCAGGATCGTAGCAAATGGAAATCCGTAGTCTCTGCCTACCCCTCTGGGAAACAGGCGTGAATCTATGTATGTCATCATCATCATCATCATGTCTGCCAAAAGACGTCCACTGCTGGACATAGGCCTCCCCCAAGGTTTTCCACACAGACCGGTCTTGGGCCACCCGCATCCAACCGCTTCCCACTAATCTAATCTATGTATGTATGTATGTATTATTATTATGACTATTTCTAGAGGTAGGCACAGACTAATGATTTCACTAAAGTCTTGTTACTATCGTAGAATATCTTTATTGCTTCAATCACTCGTGAGAGTTGGAACCGAAGAATCTGAATTCTTCAGATACGTTTAAACGTATTTCAGTAAACATAAGGTACTTTACATTTATATTTTTACTAGTTTACACCCGCGGCTTCGCTCGCCTAAATGTAGGTTAGGTTAGGTTAGGTTAGTAACAGTGCTATTTTTTGGATGAAAGGTACCCTAGGTCCTTATCTGCACCCTTGACAATGTGTACAAATTTCATGATTTAAGTAGATAAGACGTGAAAGCGTAACAAACAAACTCACATTTATATTTACTAGCGATCGCCTAGTGCTCAAAATTCGACCAAAATTTGCCTGTAAGATATTGCTGATATATGACATTATATATTAATATATGTAACCATAGTTACGCGCTTCGACTGCGTGTGTCAAATGCATGGTTGTGTGCGTGTAGTGTTTTTCCATTAATTTAATGTATTAAAACGCATAATTAAAAAAAAAAATTAGCATTCGTCACTTCTTCTCTGTATAAACTATAAGTGTGCGAAGTTTCATACTCCTCCATCCGCCCAATTTTCGTAAAAAGGAATCCAAAGTTTTCGCTTCACGTATTAATATATAGATAATATTAGTTAGGATTAGGATATAATAACACTAGTAAATGGCATTAGTATATTATTATTATAAATTCAGCGTAATAATGATATTGCAACCAGCGCAACGTAAATAGGGGGACCGATGACCTGTACCCAAGACGAGTCTTTACATGGGAAAACATTTTGTATAATTTTCCTAATATACATTTACTATCATGTTATAATAACACTAGCTGCCCCGCGCAACTTCGTCTGCTTCATATAAGAGATTTTTTCCCGTTTTTGTAAAAATTTTCATTACTGCTCCGCTCCTATTGGTCGTAGCGTGATTTATATAGCCTAGATTTATATAGTCTTCCTCGATAAATGGGCTATCCAACACTAAAATAATGTTTCAATTCGAACCAGTCGTTCCTGAGATTAGCGCGTACAAACAAACAAAAAACAAACAAACTCTTCAGCTTTAGAATATTAATATAGATTATATAAAAAAAAAATTTCATAGATCACAAAATAATTATTACCACATACCTATCTCCCTAAAATTCATGGGATACTTCTTACGGCGTATGTATGACGTATTTTTTATCCCCGAAAGGGTAGGCAAATGAAAAGCATACTATTACATCATTTCACAAGCTTCTAGTCATAAAGTCAAGCCTAGTGCTGTTTACGGGTCGAAGGTCCTAAGCACTCTGCTACTACTCCAAGTTTCTTAACAGAATAACTTAATGACGCTTTGCCCGACCTTGGAATACGACCAATAATCTCACGCAAAGCATTCGCCTCCACACCGCTAAAATAAATCCTAACCCATTACCGCTAGATAGAATCGATCGCAAAACAAAAAGTCAGTTTCAAAAATCACAAATTCTGTTCACCATACCCCGGAGAGTGATTGTAGGTTTGCTATAAAAGACGGGTTATGATTTCCCCATGTTCGTGGGGTAAGTTTCCCTTTCACCCGCATTTTTCCCATCCCAAGGGTAACATAAGAGGACACATAAATAATGGGAAGGACTTTACTCGTGTACGACAATGGGAAAGTCTCATAAGTCATCTATCTGTTCTTATCTGAAGGTTTTCACTTATAGTGGGTTGGGGGCTGGAGATAGTTTTATTCTGTAACTAAATCTATGATATAGTATGGCTATTTTGTTGAGAAAAGTTAGGATAATAGATACAAATTAAACTATATCGCTTGTAACATAATTGTGTGGTATTTTAGTATCGCAAAAAATTGGTGAATTAAGTTAGAGAAGTGTGTCAGGATCGTAGCTAATGGAAATCCGTACTCTCTGCCTACCCCTCTCGGAAACAGGCGTGAATCTATGTATGTAAAAAAAGAAATTGGTGATAGATAACATCGTGGACTGAACTGAATTAAAATGATTATATTTTGAGTAGTAGAGCCTCGCTGATTTCAGCATGAATGGGCCGGCTCGACCGGGGAAGGACTACCCTCTCACAGAATATCGACGTGGAATAGCAGTAGTCCTACTGTTGTGTTTCAGTCGGTGAGTGAGAGTACCTGAGGCCCAATCACCCCTTTTCCCCCATCCCGCTGCCTTTTCTTCCCACGTCCTTTCCTAAAGGGTCGGCAACGCGCAAGTGATGCCTCTGGTGTTGCAGGCATCCATAGGCTACGGTTACCACTTACCATCAGGTGGGCCGTATGCTTGCTTGCCACCTTAAGTGTATAAAATTTTTAAAAAAAAAATGGTCATCTAAATATTTTATCCTTTGACATTACGCCAAGTGTTGTGGGTTCGATGCCATAACAGAATCAATATTTATGTGAACCATAAATAGTTGTTCTGATTCGGTATTATTCCTGGTGCGGTAGATGTCTTATATTTTTTTAATAATTTTATAGTCCTACAAAGTCCAAGACAAGACAATCGACGGCAACGGGACAGACCTAAACGGAGATGGCGGGACGACCTAGACGCATTTGATAGATACTGGCAGGGGATATCCACCAACAGAGTGATTTGAAAGTCCAAGGGAGAGGCTTTTGCCCAGCAGTGGGACATTATAAAAAGCAGATAAAAATATATAAAGTAACAAATACCAAACATAGTATAGATATCAGTATTAAGGAAGCAGAATCATATTTTATTATTAAAAATGAAAGCAGTCTTAGCTTCTCTTGATTCACTATTGATTCGCATAAGTTTAATTTTATGTCACTTTTATTATGCCATACTTTTTTTACTTATCCTATTGGTCGTTCCGCGTAATATCAATTCTGCATAAATGTTTAGGCATTATATATTGCCATAACTACCATGATATTCAAGCATAATTTTCAGCGCCATTCAAATTATCCGCTCAAATAATTAATCATGTTAAATAAACAAGGGGTCACCCCTATTCAACCTTAAGCTATTTAGTCATATTGGCATACCGGCGGCTAGATACAATACGTTTTAAACAATCTGGCATTCCAATAATTATAAAACTGCCAAACAAATTTTATTAATGCGAAGGTGAGTTTGTGTTTTTGTTAGGTACCTTTGCCGCCATAACTACTCGACCGATCATCATGAAATTTGACATCGAAGTTCTCAAAAGTACAGGAAAGGACATAGGGTACCTTTCATCCGGAAAAATGTCCTGTTTCTGAGCGAGCGGAGCCGCGGGCAAAAGCTAATAATATGGCACCTGTGATACAATGTATACATAGGTACATTAGTACAGGTGCTAACGTTTCACATTTAATTGTTTTTATATATTTTCTATTATCTTTGTTATAATGTGATGATTTTTAGAAGTCCTTTTTGTGTACAAATAAAAATTATTATTATATTATTATTATTATTATATATAGTTTTGGTATACATACTGTTAATATTATCCTTTAGACTATTATTCCCAGAAATTTATTTTATGGCATACTAAAGATATAATTATTAGACCAAAGTCTAATGTCTCATGTCCCTTTGACCACCACGTCAAAAAAGCAAAAGCGTGCTCTCGACGCCAAACTACGATTTCATCCTTTAATATTTTTATTTTATTTTATTTATTTATTTACAGACATACAAATATCTTTACAGGATTCACCCAAAGCAATATTGTAGCAATATTAAAAATTATTATAACAAATTTTAAAAGAAGATATCCTTGTAAATTCACTCAGAGCACAGCAGAATATGTCCACGTCCAAGGCTATGAGATTCAGCGTGCGGAGTGCGCGCGTCAAAGGCGCCTCACTCATGAGGTTGGTTCGACCGCGCGGTACTAATCTTAATATATATAAATAACGTGTCACGTTGTTGGTCCGCTATGGACTCCTAAACTACTCAACCGATTTTGATCAAATTTCGTAACCATCTGTAATTTGGTCCAACTTAAAATATAGGATAGTTTTTTTTTTAACGGGCAATAATTATCTAATGTGAAGCAGACGAAGTTGCGTGGGACAGCTTAGTATAATATAATATTCTATTACATACACACAACACCATCTAGCCCAAACTAAGCAGAGTGTGTACAACAAACATATTGTAACCTTAAGGGTTTAGTTAGGATTACGACAGGCCACGCTGTAGGGGCGTGGTGTCTTGAGGTTACTTTAAGCAGAGATGATTCAAAGATAGTTCAACAATTAACACTTTTATTAACAATGAGTATTATATAAAATACACTTTAAGCAAGTTACACAAACAAGACTTAGGACGTGGTTCTAAAAGGCTTCCTACGTGGCTCTATAAGGTAGAACCACTTAACATCATCATGCAGCTCGGCAGAAGGAAGGAGGACTCCACCAGGGCGCGATCCACTTATATAGGCCGCCGCCGCTCGGAGTGGGACTAGTGATGGCACCATCTCACTCGCCGCGAGTCGATTACGTGACAATATATACTTTTTTTTGTAAATACATACATATTTTACATAGAAACACCCAGACCAAGGCAAACATCTTTAATACCTAAATACATCGTTTTTGTAATCCTGTACTAATATGGATGAAATAAATAGAAAGCAGTTCACATAATATAAATTGGGATGAGTCTAGCTACATTTCTAACAATACAAATAAGAAAAGCAATAAATTTTTATAAGATTTATTAGCGTTTAAAAGTCTGCCGTGTAGTCGTGACCGTGGCCTGCTAGACACATTTTCCTTTGTCATGTATAAATGGCGGTCAAAAGGTTAAGTTAAATATTAAAATATGGGATTAAATATAATGACCACCAAAAATAGTAATTGCGCAGCAAAATATGCTTACTAAAATATATCATAACGAGCACCTATACGCCTCAAATCACTGCATTCCGTCTCGGAAGGGTTAGGTTATATTAGGTTCATTCTTAAATCCACCGAAAAATAGGAGGCCCCGCAAAGCGTGACTCTGTCGACTTATTTTGATCTCTTTGCTGTGCAATTAATATTTTTGGTATTCAAATGCGGTTTTAATTTTGGTGATCATTTACTATTTTTGGTGATCATTTACTATTTTTGCCTGTTATATTTTACTAGGTATATCTGATGATAATTTAAACATAAGCCTTAAAATATAGCAAGACACGTAAGTAAAATAGATCTCTGCTTACCCCATAAGGTATATAAAGGCTATATACGTATAGATTTTGATCTCTTCGATAAGGTGCAAACACATTAGCAGCTTTCCCTTCCCCTACGTAACATAAGGTACTGCCGCGGTCCCCATACGATAAAGTTACGGTTCCGCTAACGTCATGATAAGACTTCGTGTTACTTGTTTGTGAAGTCAATATTATTTTGTTTGTTCACTTTTGATGAGTTTATGCACAAGATTTATTATTGTTTTATGTATATCTACGAATATACCTTTATAAACTCACCAGATTTCACCGGCGTCTTCAGTAACGTAAATATAGATTATGTTAGGTTACATTAATAACAAGCAGCGATAGCCTAGTGGGAAACCGTTGGACTGCCACGCAGAGTTCTCGAGTTCGAACCCAAGGCGCGCATCTCTGACATTTCGAAGTTATATGCGTATTAAATAGTTAATTATCGCCTGCTTTAACGGTGAAGGAAAACATCGTGAGGAAACCTGCATGTCTGAGAGTTCTCCATAATGTTTTCGAAGATATGTGAAGTCTACCAACCCGCACTAGGCCAGCGTGGTGGACTATGGCTTAACCCTTCTCACACTGAGAAGAGGCCCGTGCCCAGCAGTGGGACAGTTTAATACAGGGCTGATATTATTATTATTATATTACATTAATAACAGTAGATACTATTTTCTGCTATAGCAGCGATAGCTCAGTGGGGATACCAACAGACTACAATGCAGAGGGTCTCGGGTTCGAACCCACGTCGCGCACCTCTAACTTTCGGAAGTTATATAACTTTTCGAAATTATGTGAATATTGATTGACAATTATCGCCTGCTCCGTGCCTCGGAGAGCACGTTACGTCGTCGGTCCCGGCTGCCATGAACATCTATGGCAGTCGTTATTGGGAAGCCAGTGCCCTCTAATATCCTGACACTGGTCTAGCCTTAGGGTATCGTTAGCCTTCGGGTCACGGAGGTCAGATGTCCAATCAAATCCAGTTAGACTAGAAAGCCGACCCCAAGTGACTTGGGAATAATAAAGGCTAGGGAGAAGAAGAGATACTATATTCTGAATTAAAGGTAACCTAAGTCCTTTTCAGTTCCCCTGACAATGTGTATGGGAAATTTCATGATGATCGGTCGAGTAGTTAAGGCGTAAAGCGTAACAAACAAACTCACATTCGCATTTGTAATGTTTGTTGGGATTAGGATGTAAATTGCCAAAAAGGTAGGCATAAGTGTTAGACTTACATTTCTCTAGCTTAGCATTATTTAGACGGAACAGGTGGCATAAGAAGCTGTTGGTCACCTCGCTGCCCTGAGTATTGTGATAGAAACTCAAGTAGATAGATAAAATTCAAATACTGTAGGCGAGCAGCCATAACGCGTGTCTACGAACCGCGCTGTTGTAGGTAATTATTTCAAGGACAGGTTTAAGTTATAATTCTGTATAGATATCATTACCGTGACTGTACCTATGTTTCTAATCGTGATTGTAATGTAAAACTTATTTTCAAACTACGGATACAAATACCACCCATACTCGAAACAACTATTCACACAATTTTCAATGATTTGTTCCTTGTGGGAATCAAACTCAACTCTCTGCGCAGTGGTAGTGGCGATGCGACCTATTATAACCACTACGCCACCCATAGTACAAATGAGAATGTATTCTTTTGTTTGTTTATCGTTACGTTCACGCCTTACAGATCATCGTGAAATTTTACACACACGTTGTTAGGGATACAGAAAAGGACATACGGGCATTCCATCCAGAAAAAAATTCCAACGGGTTGCACTCCGGGAGTGCCGGCAGAAGGGAAAACTTGAATATGAATGTTTTGCATTTTTGATATTTTGGAATGGTTAGGGAATAATTTTGCACGAATTGCTTTAATTATCAGTATAAAAGTACTATCATTTATGTGGTAAAATACAATATTCATTTATTGCGCTATCGTAAACAAACATGGCAATAATTCTCCTTCCGTCTTACGAATTTTCGATCAGGTCACGTGTCCTGACGCAGGTTTAACATTTTTTACCCATCACAAAAAAAGTGCACAACGCCGCTAAAGAAGTTTTCACTTCAAAAAACTACTGTTTCCGAAGAGCTAGTCTTATTATAATGTAAACATCCTCTGTACCTACAAGCCATAATTAAAACAATTTGTATTTGAAGAACTGGCAAGGAACTCTCGCCAGTAACACACTTGAATTTTAAACTACCGTCACCAAAGTTTCATATACGTTAATTGACGCCCAACTTTCAAGTGCGTACTTTAAAAGTTTAAAGTACTTCCATAAAATATACTGAACGCCTCCTCAAGAGTTTCTCTTTCTAAAATTAGAACCAATCTTGAAGTTAAGTGCTATTAAAGGTTACAGTAATGTATACTTTTTCATAAATATTGTTGTAACAGAGATATTAAGACTGTGCCGAGCGTAAGACGCGGTTGGATTGAATGACAAAGCTCGATATTCAAATCGGCGCGTGGCCGCCATAGTAAAATTGTATGGAGGATTTGAAATACTTTTTTGATAAATATGACGTATCTTTATTGTCACCCAAAAACTTAAATCTTTGGAACGGACAAATTGTACTGTAATTATTTATGTTTCGTTTAAGCTGTAAAATAGGATAGATTTCTACTGTTATAATCTAAAAATCACGTAACACGAGCTTACGTTTTTGCATTTTTCGTGCAAATTTACGCAATTTTGAAGGCGAAAATATTAATTATTTTAAGTTTTTTTACACGGAGTAATTGTATACACATACACTTTAATGGTAAATGTATATTTTATATTTATGTATTAAACAAAAAGTGTTGATTTTATCAACTTAACTGTGACCGCCTGTTTTGGCACATTTCGCTCGGCGCAGTCTTAAAGACTGGCTACATACTTGGCGTTCTTTTTCTGTTGTGTATGATTTTTTTGTCTTGTAATGAAGCACGAGAATTTTGTGAGGTCTCTAGGTTCATGCATGTCTAATTTTATTTTCAGACTAGGTTTTACCCGCGGCTTGGCTCGCGTAAAAATAGGTTAGGTTAGAAACAGTACTTCTAAAAATATTTAATATAGCCCATGTTACTGGGTGATAATATAGCTTTCTAATGGTAAAAGGATTTTTAAAATAGATTGTGCAGTTTTTAAGTTAAATCGTTACAAACAAACATACAATCAAACAAACAAACATAAAATCAAATCTCACCTTTTTTATAATATTAGTATAGACAAAACTTGTGATAATAAGTACCTATTATGTTTAATTTCAATATTAATATTGTCTTCTGTTTACGCGAATGTTATTCATTGAAATTAAACTACTATATACCTACGGATTTTATCACGTTGTTCATTTGACACTTTATTACAAAATTTTGAAAACGATTACACTACTATTACTATTAAACTTTACTAATGTTTAAGCTAATTAAATTACTGAAACTATTAAAACTATTTATATTTTGTTTGAACGCGCTAATCTCAGGAACTACTGGTTCGATTTGTAAAATTATTTTAGTGTTTGATAGCCTATTCATCCAGAAAGGCTGTAGGCTATATAAAATCACGCTACGACTCACGGGGGCGGCGCAGCAACGATAAACGCGGGTGAAACCGCGGGAACATTTAGTGAATAAATAAATATAAGATGCCCCTTACTACGTTACAATTTAGTCACCTTTCTGGACGTTATGTTGTCATCTGACATACAATGCCATCATAAAATTTTAATTCTTCTTCTCTCTAGCCTTTATTATTCCCAAGTCACTTGGGGTCGGCTTTCTAGTCTAACCGGATTTGACTGGATTCCATTTTTTACACGGAGCGACTGCCATCTGACCTCCGCAACCCGAAGGCTAACGATACCCTAAGGCTAGACCAGTGTCTATTAGAGGGCACTGACTTCCCAATAACTTCTGCCATAGATGTTTATGGCAGCCGGGACCGACGCCTTAACGTGCTCTCCGAGGCACGAAGCAGGCGTTAATTGTCAATCAGTACGCACATAATTTCGAAAAGTCATATAAGTTCCGAAAGTCTCAGGTTCGAACCTGAGACCCTCTGCATTGCAGTCTGTTGGTCTCCCCACTGAGCTATCGCTAAAATCTGAATTATGTATATTAAATATCACGCTCACTCGTATTGAAAATTATACACTATCATTTTCTAACATGTGAGCTCACTCTTTTTAGCGTGGACAATTGTTCGTGCAATAAGGGACATGATATAGGCTTTAGTCCTAACAATGAGAGTAGTGTTGTTGTTGGAGAGTTATTAAACGCAAAATAAAAATTATAGTAAGGTCATTATATGGCTTCAATCTTTTACGTAAAGCCAGAAATACACCTCTTTTCACCTGTTCAAGCATATACAAGCATATCTATATATACGAGTACATACATTTTGTCTATACATCCCTAACTTCCCTAATGACAAAATCAGAGGTATGCAGGAAAAATAAGTAATTAATTCAAGGATCTCACACAAGCCGCGACGCTGAAAGGATTACCAGAGGCCCGGAAACGACACGATTGTCCCGATAATTACTTACGAATATATGAGAACGCAACGAGATTTTCTCGAGCGAACACCTGCGGATAATGTTTTGAAGATAAGTCTTATATAATTATCTATTTGGCTTCGAGGTTCGAAGGTATTCGTGTCCGGGCGAAATAAATTATTTTGTAGGCTTAGGTACTAGCAGTTTCAGTTATATAGTAACTGGATTGTGCCCACGGCTTCGGTCACATTAATGTAAATTTTTCAATAAATTTCTGTCCCTCAGGAACAGTTCCTGTTCTTTTCTGTATTTCTGACAACGTATGCAAAATTTCGTGATGATCGCTCCAGTAGTTAATGCGTGATAGCGTAACAAACAAACTCACAATGGAATATATAATATTAGTTAGGATAGAATTAATATAAAAGTTAATGAAATTTTTTTAAATTTTTGTAACATAACTGCTGCATTAGGTAGGTACCTATAATATCTATCTCACGGCGGATTTTACAAACAACCAAAGATCAGACAAAATTATCATTCAGACTCAAAACAACTATGCACGGAGAGGCTGGTTATCTTTAATACAGGACCTCCTAGTACAGAGACCAGTCTCCCACAAAGACTATACATTCGCTGCTTTCTTGTATGGACTGTTTGGTTATGATGTCAAATATTATGTACTGTATGTAAAAACAAAAAATAAACAATTATTATAACTATATTTGTCTTTATATAACTGTCCTGAGCCAGTTGTCGAAATACATAATTGATTATGAAAGTGCAGATGAAAGGTTAATCAGAGAAAGTACTCGAAGAAAAAACTTAAAAAGCAATGTCACGCCAACCTTAAACATAACAAAGCATTGTGCGCAATACCAAAGTGTAAAATTATTCAATTGTCTATCAATAGAATTAAAAAAAGAGATCTACAATATTTTATATAAATATTAGCATTCGTCACTTCTTCTCTGTATAAACTATAAGTGTGCGAAATTTCATACTCCTCCGTCCGCCCAATTTTCGTAAAAAGGGATCCAAAGTTTTCGCTTCACGTATTAATATATAGATAATATCCTCCACACCGAATTTCGGTCACGGCGATTAATCTTAACGGAGACTGACCATCTGCGCAGGAGATATTAGTGCACAAGTGTGTGCGCAAACACAAGTGCACTCTCTGTTCCTTAACTCTCATGATCCGATGGGACGGATAATTCGACACGATCGGAGAGAGATCAGGCGCAGGACCAACGGCTTTACGTGCTTTCCGAGGCACGGATATATATTAATAATATAATAATATTCTACCACATACATACAACACCATCTAGCCCAAACTAAGCAGAGCTTGCACTATGGGTACTAGACAATGGATAAACATACATATATACTTTTTTTTTGTAAATACATACATATTCTACATAGAAACACCCAGACCAAGACAAACATTCATGTACACAAATGTTTGACTTGTGCGGGAATCGAACGCGCGACCTCAGGCGCGGCAGTCGGTTACACCAACCACTACGCCATCGAGGCCGACATATATGCTCTACTCCTATTACTAAAATAACATTATTAATTAAGACGGAAAATTGTATGCAATCTATTAAGACTAATTAATTGAAGTGTAAAACAACCAATAATTGGACCCACTCAAGGGTGAGTGCCCAACTCACACTTGACCGGTTTTAATTATTCACACCATTATTGACCCGGTACCTTTGATGAGCAATTTCAACTTGCATTAAGCTCATTTCGTTTAATTAGCATTAGCGGGGACAGCCCAATGGATATGATGTCACTTGCAATTAAGAGGCCGTGGTTTCGAATCCTACATACACATAATATATACTATACTAGTTTTATACGGGATTAAATATAATGATCATCAAAAATACTAATTGGTCAGCAAATATTGCACAGCACACACACACACACACACACACACGAGCATCTATACGCCTCAAATCACTGCATTCCGTCTCGGAAGTGTTAAGTTATGTTAGGTTCCTTTTTTAAACCCACCCAAAAATAGAAGCCCCGCTTCGCGCGGCTCCGTCGACTTAGTTTGATCTCTTTAAAGTTTGCTGGCCATGAGTTGCTGATCAATTAGGTATTTCTGCTCACAGATTATATTTTTCTGCTCACAAAAATACCAATACTATGCTAACCATTTAAATAACACCCGTTTTATACCACAATTACTTTTTATTTTTTATTAAATGATGTAAAATGTAAATTTAAAAAAATTGCATGCCTCACCGGCTTTATGTACATTTAATAATAAATAATAATAAAAAACCATTAACGTTAGTAATTTGTAACCAAATCTATACTAATATTAGAAAGCTGAAGAGTTTGTTTGTTTATTGAAGTGAAACTTCTTTATCGACGTATGGGAGAAATTTTGTAGCAGTGTAAAAAAAAATCGTCACGTTTTTCGGTTACGCGCCATGTTGCTTTTTTTATCAAAGTTTAGTATAGTGACGTAAAGAATATAATGTAATATATTTATAATAATAACAACAATATATTAGTTTTGAAGTTTGGTTTGAAATAAGAATAATAATATATTAATTTGAAAGTGATAAAATAAAAAGACTTATTCAAATTTAAGTGAATTTACAAGAAAAGTGAGAGTGATTATATATTTAGTTTTATAAATTCAACACGTATGAGCATGATTTTAATATTTATTTGAGGTTAACCTCACTTTTTGATTGTAAGTATCAGTGAATGTATATAAATCTGTTAAAATTAGCAAGTATTAATAAATATGACTGTAAATCTAGTGAACATTATTAATTCTAAAAACAATAAAAAATATAAATTAAATAATAATTTAAAAATAAAACAAAACACGATTAGAAAATAAAAATATGTATACGTACATCTTTTTTAATTATTCGTTTTTAATGATTTATTTATTCATTTTTGATTTTATAAAATCGTTGCATTTCTACAAGATTAACTGTCATCATATAATTGTATTACTTTGAAAAGATAATTCCAATTATTTATTCATAACTTGTGTAATTGATTAAGTCATTAAATATCTGCTTTGAATTATTTTTATTAAGTTATGAAATAAATATTAATATTAAAGTTAGTTAAATAATTTTTGTTAACTAATTAACTAATTAATGTCGTAAAGAAGTTTCACTTCTTACCTGTGTACTCTGGTACACACACACATTTTTTTTTGTTTGTTTGGTTGAACGCGCTAATCTCAGGAAATACAGGTTCAAATTGAAAAATTACTTCATTGTTGGATAGTGCATTTATCGAGGAAGGCTATTTATAGGCTATGTAACATCACGCTACGACCAATAGGAGCGGAGCATCAATGAAAAATGTTGCAAAAACGGGGGAAAACTCTTATGTGAAGCAGACGAAATTGCGCGGCTCAGCTAGTATAATGTAAATGTTTGTAAGAGTCATATAATTTTAAATCATTTGTTTGGAGCCGGGGATAGGGCACATTAACATTATTTTTCAGATATACATTACGGTGCTAAGATGGCTTATTCCCGCTCGCTACGCTATTTTGCTCCCAAGCGCTCCAAGACTAAAATAAAATAAAATTATTATTTTGTAAAATCGTTCCCAAGGGCTCCAAAAGCTTATGAAAAATTATTTCTTTTAATCCTCTGAACTCCATATATTTATTCCTAGAAGCTCCAAAGTATATTACAAATAATTAAATAAAGACCTACTTACTAGTGTGTTCCCGACAGCTCCAAAACAAACTGTATGGTTAGCAGAATTAAAACATGTAATAATATAATATTAGTTTTTGATAAGAAATAAAATCTCAAAGTACTTAGAGAATGTTTTGGAGCTGTAGGGAATGAAATTGGTAAATGTGGCTTTACTTATTATCTATACTAATATTATAAAGCTGAAGAGTTTGTTTGTTTGTTTGTTTACTTGAACGCGCTAATCTCAGGAACTACTGGTCCGATTTGAAAAATTCTTTCAGTGTTAGATAGCCCATTTATCGAGGAAGGCTATAGGCTATATATCATCACGCTAAGATCAATAGGAGCGGAGCACCAATGAAGAATGTTTCAAAATCGGAGGTTATTTTTTCCTTTTGAGAGCTTCGGCTGCGTGCGCTGCGTAAACAGTTAAAGTTTCGCAAAAATAATGTATGACAGAATTGTTCCCCTTTAAAAGTTCTAAAAAAGTCCGCGACAGCATATGTCTATCTTTTAAGGTTGGCTCACTATAACCATTTTTATGCTAACGAAATTTGTTCTAAAATAATGCATTATTTGCGAAGGTATTTTTATAAACATGATATTAATCCTTATCCAAATAAATACGTTATTCATCACAAGTATTTAATTTAAAACAAAATTGCCCTTTACATTATTCGATTTCAATGAATATCTTAGGAGATATCGCAGTTTTAAAATAACATTGCAGCAAAATAATTACCCATTACAGACAGTACAAACGATGTTTCTCCTGGTTTAATCTGCGTGATTACTACTGGTTCGATTTGAAAAATTCTTTTAGTGTTGGATAGCCTATTTATCGAGGAAGGCTATAGGCTATATAACATCACGCTACGACCCACGGGGGCGTCGCAGTAACGATAAACGCGGGTGAAACCGCGGGAACATCTAGTTTTCATATAAAAATCTTTGAAGCTCCTGGTAACTAATGTATGGAAAAATGAATTTTAGACAGCAATAGATTTGGAGCGCACGGGAATAAGCCATTTGAACATCCACGAAAACACTTCTGAATACCCCTACAAGTATTTCGGAATAATCATACATACATACATTCACGCCTGTTTCCCAGAGGGGTAGACAGAGACTACGGAATTATATTTGCTACGACCCTAAAACACTTATCTGGCTTCATTCACTTTCATCACATTCCTCCTATATGCTCGTCGGTTTAAGGTGCTCTTGACCTGTCCTTTGTCCAGAACGTTTCCGATCTGATCGAAAAATGTTCGCCTAGGTTTTGCCCTTGCAAGTTCCATTCACACTATAATAAACTTTCTTAGTCAGTCTTTCCTCGTCCATTCTTTCTACATGTCCAATATGGTTTAACGTGCGATGATTGATTTATACATCGACAAGAGTTTACTTTATTCGATTTGTGACTTATCGATTCTAGGAGTTTACGAATTTTTTGTTTATATGCATCAGGATTCGAGTTAATATTCGACTGTACAGACTACTCCAATGTGGTAGGCAAAGGCATATCATGACACACACATTTCATTAGCTACAGTTTTAGGGCATATAATAGGGAATAAGAACAGGCTCTGAAGATCTTGATAGAAAATGCAATTAATACTTTGCCCGACTTGAGAATCAAATCTGAGACCTCATACTTCTGGATCTCATTTTATTATCCTGTGTTTGATACCGTAGCGACCATTATAAAACTACAACCTACCCAACTACGCAATGCGTACGGTCATTATTTTCAGCAGGTACTGATTTTGATATACCTACTTATATAATTTTGATAACGAGCATTTTTGTATATCGGCTATATCTAATAGAAACCCCTTTTATTTACACATAGCATAGACCTTGTTTATGGCGGTTAAATTCCAAAAGGGCTATAAAAGAACTTTTGTTCACAGAGAGATATAATACAACAACTTTCAAATTCAATTCATCCTTACACGAGATATCGCACAGATAAAATATTTAAATGAAAAAACGCCAACTCATTAAAACAACACGAAACTCCCGCATCAGGAAAATAAAACTCCGGCAACACCAGATTTCGACAACAACGCGAAATTATATGACGTCATACAAAAACGAATCCGCGTTCCAAAGTTCAAACGTAGAACGAAACCGCGCATTCCAAGTTCAAAGTTTAAAAACTAATTCGCCATTCCGATGAACGTTAAAAACTCAACGTTTTCATTTCATTTGACGTTAAATAACTGTTTATGACAAAGAAGCTTATGAAAGTTTAAAAATAACTTTCCGTCGCAATTTAGCGGTACGGAGGTACTGTAACAGGCTATTTGTGACACATAGACGCTAAGTGTAGCGAACTCGAGGTTAATATTAAATGTTAGTAAATGAACGCGTCTTTATATGTTCCTTGGGGAAGTTTGAGAGATTATTTGATTTCGTAGAGGTTATAGTGAGTGCTTGAGAGCTTTCAAATTGAATCAACTGGATAGCGAGATACTCAGACTGGAGATAAAACATAATTCAATGTAGTTTTTGATCACGTCTGTTAGAAGTGTCTGTTTGCTTCTCTTTAGGAAATAGCTTATTTGATGTAGTTTTTGAAAGCGTATGAAGAAGTCTTTGCCTGCTTTTTTTTAAGGACAATTTCATGGTATTTAAGTTAAGGAAAAGCCAGATAAATAAGTTAGATTTTAGTTTTCAAATTTAAAATGATTACTCTTACGCCAGAAACTATTAAACTATTAACGCTTAAACTATTAACGCGGAGGTACTTTCCACTGTGTTTGGATTAAACCTTTATGGCCAGCAAGTCGGCAGTGGCCAGGTAGCTAATAATAATAATAAAAAAGGAATAAGAAAAGAAGACAATTTCAATATAGGTTAGTATCAAGTGTGGGTTTGTATGTGTGTGTGTGTGTGAGGGTGTGTGTGTGTGGGGGTGTGGTGTGGGTGTTGTGTGTGTCTTATGATTATATATAATATTATTTGATTTAATTTAATTGCGCCTTACTAAACTATGTTATTGAACAATATAAGTGTAGCTGACATTATTTCAAGCGTCCCTGTATTAGGTCCTCAGTATTGCGGTAATCTAATTTTAGAAGATGTAATTTTACTATTGATTTGCAATGAAACCTATTTTTTTGTATAAATATCCAATATTTTGTTGAGGTAATTATATAATTTTGTGCTGCTATTATGAAACTGTCTATTAGCGAAGGAAGTTCTATATGACACAATAGGGAAAACCTTGTACTTAAGTCTACCGGTGCGCAATGTGGGCGGTCGGCTTATATGTTTCCGAAGCACAGCATAGAGCTGTTGTACTGTTAGTAGCTTAGATTCTACATAAAGTTGCATTGTGGAATACCTTCGGGGTCGAAAGAACATAACTTTAAGGACCGCTCTCTGTGCCCGCTCTAGCCGGATAAACACATTTTCCGTGGAACCTCCCCAGACTGGTACGCAATACGATAGAAGTGATTGGCACAAAGCAAAATATACCATTATGAGAGTATCTTTGTCTGCAGAGCAGCGTGGCTTTTTGAAGATGTGATGTGTAATAAATAACACTACATCACCTACCCATACATACATAGACAAGATAGTCTCACGTCTATCTCTCCGAAGAAGTGGGCTTGTGTGATTGTATTAGGTATAGCTGACAAGCGCAACTTCGTCTGCTTCATATAAGAGAATTTTACCCGTTTTTGCAACATTTTTCATTGCTGCTTCTCTCCTATTGGTCGTAGCGTGATATTATATAGCCTATAGCCTTCCTTGATAAATGGGCTATCCAACACTAAAATAATTTTTCAATTCGAATCAGTAGTTCCTGAGATTAGCGCGTTCAAACAGACAAACAAACTCTTCAGCTTTATTCTATACTAATCTCAGGAACTACTGGTTCGACTTGAAAAAATATTTTGGTGTTGGATAGCCTATTTATCGAGGAAGGCTATAGGCTATATAATATCACGCTACGACCCACGGAGGCGGCGCAGTAACCATAAGCGCGAGTGAAATATTAGTATATATAACATCACGCTACAACCAATGGGAGCGGAGCATCGATAAAAAATGTTGCAAAAAAGTAAAAATTCTATTATGTGACGTAGATGAAGTTGCGGTCATCTGGCAAATTATAAAAAAAAGAATAGCCATTAAAGTTGCAAATTATTAGTTAATCACTTCAGCTAAATTAAAATGCTTGATATAGCAATGTGTTCACATCGGTAATGTGATGGGTGGAGTTCAAATCATGATCCTGTGATCTTACGTGGATTCTAATGGATAAGGCATTGAACCTTGATTATTGGACTTCAGCCATATTCATAAGACTATTAATACTTATTACTTCCAGGCAAATGTAAGTAAAAGTAGTTTTATTTGAACGATTAATATGATGCAATTACTTACGAATTGTTCAAATGCTTATTTGATAATCGCGCATCAGTATTTGCTACAATCTTGACGAACCTTTACAGCCTCATTCATACACGCATAGAAAGTAATAATAATCCAGATACGTCAAGATCAAAAGCCCAATAACATTTTATATATTTTTGTACTCATCATCAATTACTTTGATATACAAGTGCTATTTTTTTAGATATTTACGTACATGTGTGCCTTTGATGTCAAATATTTGAAACATCTGTTTTCAGATGTACTGAACATTTAACTAAATATATTTAATTTGTTTATGAGATGTCTACATACATTTATATACAATGATTTCTTTTATGTTTCCGACGGAGTATATTACATCCGATTGACTATACGGATGGCCTAGTGTTATAAGTGGTCGCCACAGCACTGTTACAGCCCGGAGTGCTGTGGGTTCGAATCCCACACAGTACAAAAATATTGTATGACTTACAAATAGATGACTGTTGACCGTCAGGCAAATTTGCGGACACTATGGTCGTATTCACAGTTCTCCAATAGTAAAACCGAATAATAAGTTTCTCAGTCCGTATTTGAACCTGAGCTCTCGCGACGAGAAGGAGGAGCAATATAGCTGTGTTATCATGATGTCCATAAGAATAAAAGTACCTTATACCCCGAAAACATTTATTTGATAACAGGATTTGCGTAGTGATACACATCCAGTTTCTACTACTACAACAATGTGTCAAATTAAACTCATTTCAAATCATTTGATTGGTTATTACTAATTCCACACGGTGGACCAGGTGCCGGTGGTCTGAAAACCTATTCAACGACGTATCAAAATCTAACTAACTCTCTAACTCGACTAATTCAGTCGGTCAAACACAGCAGCTCACATGTCTTTTGTTAACAAATTGTACTGATTTGCATTTCATAATCAGGTGTTCAGACTCTTCTTGCTTGCCGGAGAATAGACGTGTAAAAATCCAGTAAAGAAGTGTTTGGTTTGAAACTAAGTGACATACACCTTACTTTCTTCCAGCAAAAATATAATATTTTTTATAATAATACATATAATATTGTTTAAGCGTAAATTGTTTAATTTATTACTTGATAAAAGATATTATTCGGTAACTGAATATTTTAATGATAGATTCATAATCTAGATGATATTATTAATATAATTATAAATACATTACTGTTATTAAAATATTTTCAATTCTAGATTAAGATATGTGTTTGTCAGATTTTCTTTCTTTTTTTTTCTAATTAATATTTTAAATGAATGTTTAACGTGCTGTATATTCATTTTATTATTTTATTTTTCCTGGATTATATACCCTTCATTAATAAATATCAATATGTCATTTAAATAATATGCATGTAATTTTAAAATTGTACCAATGTAATTTAATTAATTAAATTTTGCACGCCACATGTGGCAGAATATGCAGTACAAATTTAAAAAATGACCACCTGTATACCTGAACCATATTCTAGCAAATAAAGATTATTATTATTATTATTATTATAATTTAAATGAAAATGCATAAAATATTTATATAACCCTTTATATAAAACTTCCTACCGCTGGACACGGGCCTCTACTTAGTTTTTGCGAAGGTAATCCATATCGACCACGCTGGCAGTACGGCACGTGCCCGATACAGGTTGGCAGACTTTTGCATCTGCCCGAACATTATGTAGAACTCTTCGACATGCAGGATTCCTTACTATGTTTTTCCTTCACCGTTAAAGCGAGCGTTAATTCTCTATTTAATACGCACATAACTTCGAAAAGTAAGAGGTGCGTGCTTTGGTATCAAACTCAATTCTCTGCGTGGCGGTCCAACGGTCTTTCACTAGTCTTTTACTGACAAATACATTCAACGAACAACAAAAAACCAAAGATGTTACAACACAACAAATAAAACAACAATGGCGGCTTCGATGGCGTAGTGGTTAGTGTAACCGACTGCCACGCCTGAGGTCGCGGGTTCGATTCCCGCACAAGTCAAACATTTGTGAGCATGTACATGGATGTTTGTCTTGGTCTGGGTGTTTCTATGTATAATATGTACGTATTTACAAAAAAAAACAGTATTTATGTATGTTTATCCATTGTCTAGTACCCATAGTACAAGCTCTGCTTAGTTTGGGCTAGATGATGTTGTGTGTATGTGGTAGAATATTATATTATTATATTAAACTTCGAGATGAACAGTCATGTATTATGGAACAGAGTCTTGTATATTTCTCTATATCATGACTGAATGAATTCTGTTGCAAGTTGTCTACCGTCATTTCGCTGTCCAATTTACACGGCCGTGTGCCACTAACGTAGGACAATTTCTATTTTAAAGTTCACAGTTCCAAGCTGGATCGGCACAAAGAATTTGCTACACCAATATTGCGCACAAATACGCCGTTTGTATTGGTGCTTTTCTCTTTTGTAAATGTGTTTTCACTTGTAAATAATGATGCTAAGCAGTTTGACTGCTACTAAATTACGTAAATTTGTCTCGCCTACTAAATTACGTAAATTTGCAAAAATGCAAAAACGTAAGCTCGTGTTACGTGATTTTTAGATTATAACAGTAGAAATATATCCTATAGTACAGCTTAAACGAAACATAATTAGTTATATTACAATTTGTCCGTCCCAAATATTTAAGTTGTTGACAATAAAGATACATATTTATCAAATAAGCACTTCAAATCCTCCATACAATTTCACTATGGCGGCCGCGCGCCGATTAGAATATGCGCCGCACGAGCTCTGTCATTATTTGTCTTACGCTAGGAGCAGTCTTATGACCTCTGCGTGGCAGCCCAGTGGTCTCTCATTTAACTGCTTTTAGGAGGATTTTCTCTAATTACATACACTCTTAAACATTATTGGTATAACGTAGATATAATATTCCACCTATATCTTACTTTTCCATACAAACTAAATCCAATCCGCTATAACTAGTTTATTTTCAATGTGAACATTCGTATAAACGTAAGAAAATCTATATATTAATACGTGAAGCAAAAACCTTGTACACCATTTTACGAAAATTGCGCGGACGGAGGAGTATGCAATTTGGCACAGTTAAAGTTTATATAAAGGAAGGAGGGGTGAATCCTAATATTTTTATAAAATATGCATTAAATATACATTGAATTAGTGAAAAAAGCACGACACGCACACAACCATACATTTGACACACGCAGTCGAATCGCGTTCGTAGTATTTTGGCATTGTTCGTCTGACGTCGTACAATTTTTCGTAACTATGGTTACATATTAGGTATATACCTTATTTATATGTAATAAAGAAAAAAGAAAACAAAGTAGGAAGCTTATGAATATCGTGAACGAAAGAGTATAGTTAAGTAAATTATAATTTGTTTGAAAAAGATAGGTAAATTAACCTGTATAGCCTTAGCGAATTAGCGAAATCCAAATGAAATGTCATTATAAGGGTAAAGTTACAGACAATAAAACCTTAATAACGATCAAACTTAAAGTTTAAATCAATTATGGTCGAATTTTGACCACTAGGCGACCGCTAGTATTATCTAAAATCCCTATTTACGGGTGACTTCTATGTTTTTTATTTTAGTGTGCGTTGTTGGTTGCAATATGCTTGGGTATAAATAAGGCGGAGTAGGGTAGAAGCATGTATTGCCAGTTTAATTAAAACTGTTATTCACATCTCGAATGCCGTGTTAGCTTGGTGTATAAGTAACAGGTGTCTCAATAAGAGTGCACTATTTAAATTTCGTGTATTTTTTTCCGTGTATATGGCAACTCTGATATTTTCCAGCTGTCACCTTTGATTGTTCCGATTAATAAAAAAGTGCACCTAATGTGTCCACAATTCGCAGAGTAGAGAGAGAGCCTCATTGGCATGTTTCTACAGAATATACCACGGGGAGTGCTCTGAAGAGTTATTCCACCTTATCCCGCCCTCCCCTTTCCTATCCAGAACAACGCGTGCTGGGCTCAGATGCCACCCTTACACGGTAGAGTCGATTAGAGCGCGTACCAAAAAGTTTGGGTCCTCATATCTCTGCCGAACGACCAAGGCATGGAATTCTCTGCCAAGGCACGTGTTTCCTTCTTCCTTCAATCCTGGGTTCTTTAAGCGGGGCGTGAAAAAGCATCTTCTCAGGCCGTCAAAGTAGAGACCTCAACATCGCCTCGGCTACTGTGGGGGCGATGCGGAGGCCACTGCTCTTAGACCACACGACTGCTTACCATCAAAAAAAAAAGAGTAGTCAAAAAAATTTAATTTAAAGCTTATTCGGTTGTAATTAAGGAATATGATAACAGAGTTCTTGTGGCCTCAACTGGATGGTATGGACCTGGACGACATGTATTCAGCAGGACGGCGCCACCTGTCACCCGTCCATGAAACAATCGATTTATTGCAGCAACGATTTCCAGACCGAATCATCTCATGAAATTCAGATGTCAACTGGCCACCAATATCATGCGATTTAACGCCGTGCAATTTATTTCTTGGGGGTTTTGTGAAATCTCGGGTTTATGCGAATAAACCAGAAACAATTCCTGAGCTCAATGCCGAGATCCAACGCGTTATCAGTGAGATACAGTCACATCTTTGTCAAAATGTCATCGTGAATTTCATGAATGAGTAAAAGGCCTGTCATCAGAGCCGTGAGGCCCTTTTCCGGATATTTTATTGTATACATAATCGGAATATGTCTTCTTTATAATGCAATATAAATATCACAACTTACTAATAAAATACGTGTTTTATTTTAAAACGAAATAGTGCACTTTTATTGAGACACTCTATACATAAATGCTCATTTTACTTTCGTTGAATGATAATTCTAGCATTCTTTACGTGGTACCCTAAGGGTACGTTGGACTACCACACAAAGATTGATCTCTAGGTTTTCGAAGTTATGAACGACAGAGGAAGACATCATGAGGAAACCTGCATGTCTAAGAGTTCTCGTAATGATTTCAATGATATTTGAAGTCTGCCACCCGCACTACGCTAGCGTGGTGGACGATGTCCTTATCCTTTTCTCTCTGAGAAGGCGCTCGTGCCTAGCTAGCAGTGGAACAGTTTAATACAAGGCTGATGTTATTTTATATTGATTAAGTGCATGCAGTGTTTGCTTATAGTTGGCTCTAACAATAAGGTCTGTTATAACTATGTATTCATTATATAATTTGCCAGTAGGCCACTAGTTTCTCTAACACAAGGCACACAAAAAATAGCGACAATAAAATCGACTTTAGAATGTGCAACTACAGTAGTCGACATATTCGATTATTTATTCGATTACAATTGCACATCACTAAAGCTAACCTGTATACCTGTATACAACGCAATGCTATTTGGAAATACAGCAATGAAGCTAGCCTTAATGAACACTAATGAAACATTTCTACCTCGTTTGAGGACGTTGTACGCATTATTAAGTTCATTAATGTAAAAGGAATAACAAATTAAGACTGCAGTATGGTTTCATCAAAACTAGGGCCGTTGGGAAGGGCGCTTTTCTTATCAAAACAAAAACGATGCAAAAAGGATCTGCGATGTTTAAAAACTCGCTGCGATCAAATTAAACAAGATGCTTTTAATTTTGCTATGTGAAGGATGAAATACTGCTTGGATGGCGTGGTTTAAGTGGTCGCCTTTTTGTTGGAGGGGTAGGCAGAGACGAGGCATCATTCACTCTCATTAAATTCTTCATGCCCTATATCATCGGTTGAGGGTATTCTAAACTTCACATTATTTTCTGATGTGATCAAAGAACCTTTTCGACCTTATCTTACTGTTTATGTTGTTGCCTTGCCAATCCCAGTACGCCAAGTGTTGTCGGTTCGATCCCCACACGGGACAAAAATTTTTGTGATTTACAAATCTGTATCTATACATCTATACAAATAAATAAAATTGAAGTGTCTGTTTGTAATGTCAATATAACAAATTTTTATCTAATGCATAATAATATGAAAGTATATAAGATACCTATACGAAAACATCTATTTTTTTCATTTTTGTCTTTCTGTCTGTTTGTACCGGCTAATCTCCAAAACGGCTAAACCGATTTTTACAGGACTTTCACTGGCAGATAGCTGATGTTATAAGGAGTAAAATAGGCTACTTTGATTTTAGAAAAATATAGGGTTCCGCGGAGTCAAACACTTTTTAGTTGAAATCTACGCGGACGAAGTCGCAGGTAACAGCTAGTTATAATTTAAGTCTGGGTGTTCTTTGTGTCCGTTGTTTGTATGTTTGCAAAGTCCCTCGTGACTCAGGCATTAATGTATAATTTAATTTTTGCGAGAATTGCCTGATATCCCTTATCTTATCTTATGTGGAGGCCAGTCAGTGCAGACCGGCGACACTTCGACCCAGTGGGATCTTTTGTGTCGACACTCTCCCAATAACGACTGCTATAGATGTTCATGGCAGCCGGGACCAACGGCTTAACGTGCTTTCCGAGGCACGGAGCAGGCGATAATTGTCAATCAATACGCACATAATTTCGAAAAGTCATATAACTTCCGAAAGCCAGAGGTGCGCGACGTGGGTTCGAACCCGAGACCCTCTGCAATGCAGTCTGTTGATCTCCCCATTGAGCAATCGCTGCTCCTGATATCCCTTAATAAATAAAACAAAATAACTTTTGTTTTGTGTGCTGTATTTACGCTCTTTTAGCTAGGCGTTTCTTTGTGATACATATTTTTTAACACGCTTTTATTAGCTTAACCTGCATGTTTGTTTGTTTGTAACCGACTCCTTTGGACTTGATTTTGACCCACTTCAAACGGTTAGATTTGATTTAAACGTTGTAGACTTATCAAGGACCGAGGACAATACAATAAATTAGAAAAAAAGAAAATAAATAATATAAAAAAAAAATAAAAAAAACACGCTTTATTTAAAAAACCAAACTAAAAAGTAGAAAAAAAATTTATTAATCAAAATAAGGATAGAGTGATTAATAAAAGAAAATACTCATAGCTTTCTAAGATATTTAGCAACTTCCCACGTCACGCTTTTTTACGTTAAAATGATTTCATTTATTGATCACTATCCTTATTTCGAATTATTAAAAAAAATATTTTCTACTTTTAGTTTATTTTTTTTAAAAAGCGTGCTTTTTCAGTTTTTTTTTTAGCTATTATTTATTTAGAAAGCAAAGTCTGTTTGATTTAATTGGCTTTCATCTTTAACTTACAGTAAGATTAGACTTATTAATCTAGTTACATATTACGTGGATAAAGCGCAACTAAGCTGTACTCGGAAACTATGAATGACATTAGAGATACAGTTCTTGCAACTCACGAAGGCGAGCGGGCTTTACTTGTAGTTGAACGTATACATGCACAGTGCGGTAGTGTGCGTGTTTGACAGAGCGGTCAGTTGCGAGCGATACTTACACACACACGCGTTTACCACAAATAAAGCTCGCTCGCCTTCGTGAGTTGCAAAAACTGTACGCAGAAACGTCTTTTTAACTTACGAAAAAAGTTCAGTCTCAGTGCTGCTACTCAGAATCTCTTGACAAAAATACCCAAAAACACTGAACCCGACCTGGCAATCGAACAGCTAGCCTCATGCAGAGCAGTCGCATTCAGGCGTAAATCTATTACATCATTAATCCTTGCTGTCACTCCACCAAATTAAACATGTGATTAATTAACAACGTCAATTAACAATAATATGTTAAACCAAAATGAGAACGTAATGATGGATTATCACGGCAATATAATACAAAAGGCTTAAATTGTAATAATTTGTGTTCATACTGTATTCTCAATATGGGATTACGATATCAATATAATTTATTCGGAACTAGAGTTGACCCGCAGCTCCGATCTCGTAAATGTATGTGTACTTTTTTCTGGATAAAAGGTATGTCTTTTTCTGTTCCCTTGCGAATCTTTTTATATATAAATCTTCTGTGCGTGTGTTTGTAATTAAACTCCTCCTAAACGGCTGAACCGATTTTGATGAAATTTTTTGTGTGTGTTCAAGTGGATTCGAGAATGGTTCCAATTTTTTTTTTTTTTCTTATTTACCTATAGGACAACGTCTGTCGGAACAGCTAGTATTCTATATGTTCCTATGCGAAATTTCATGATGACCGGTCGAGCTGTTGAGGCTTGAAAGCGTAACAAACAAACTTATATTCGCATTATATTACTAAATTTTGCCCGCGGCTTCGCTTGCGCAAATATAGGTTAGGTTAGCTTAGTAACAGTACTTATTTCTGGATGAAAGGTACCCTATGTCCTTTACTGTACCTCTGACAACGTTTATGCGAAATTTCATGACGATCGGTCGAGTAGTTAAGGCGTGAAAGCGTAACAAACCAACAAACTCATATTCACATAACATTAAGTTAGGATTTTGTACCCAACGCCTACGGATTGGTAAACCAAACTGCCTCGGTGCTAATTGTGCATGAAGTTTTTGGTTTGATGTCTAGGTCGGATAGAGTTATTGGATTTTTCTGTTAAGAAATTCTCAGAAGCATCATGGTGTCTGAAATAATACCGGATAGGATGCAATAGACTCATCTTCTACGTGAGACTCAAAGACTTTAAAAGGACTAAAGGGCCCAGTTGAAAACCAGCGTCAGGGTTTCGTCTGACACATGCCGAACTGGACCCTATTTGACACTACTGTTCAACACTTACTTTTATATGTATATTGTTTATTTTTTGTTTCGGTTTCGTTTCGCCAAGTTTATTTTTGTACATATTTCTTTTTATTTTATACTTGATATTATGTTTGTGGTAGGTATGTGCCACATAAATAATTCATCTTTCTTTTTCTCTCTTTCTTTCTTTCTAAAATATTTAACTCTAAATTTGGGTGTTATACACCAGTGTCTATGCCTATACAGCATGTTACAAAAAGATGTGGTCATATCTTAGCGGCTTATTCCCGTGCGCTCCAAATCTATAGTTGTCTAAAATTCATTTTTCCATACATTAGTTACCGGGAGCTCCGAAGATTTTTATATGAAAATAATAAGTAAAACCACATTTATCAATTTCATTCCCTACAGCTCCAAAACATTCTTTAAGTACTTTGAGATTTTATTTCTTATCAAAAACTAATATTATATTATTACATGTTTTAATTCTGCTAACCATACAGTTTGTTTTGGAGCTGTCGGGAACACACTAGTAAGTAGGTCTTTATTTAATTATTTGTAGCTTTATACTTTATAGCTGTACTTCGGCAGGCTAACTGGCTCATTATTCTTCTAAATTATTATAAAATACCTCACTGCATACATTGCATAATTGACGACAAGTATTGTAGTTTTTTCTCCCCAAACGGGACAAAAGCTTGTGACTACCACGAATAGTTATCCCGAAAACATTGTTCTTCCTAGTAACCGTGGTCTCAATATACGTATACCAGACTTATTCCTAGTGTAGTTGCCCTTTTAAAAAGAATATAATCTTTACTAATATTATAAAGCTGAAGAGTTTGTTTGTTTGTTAGAACGAGCTAATCTCAAGAGCTAATGAATCGATTTGAAAAATTCTTTTGGTGTTGGATAGCCTATTTATCGAGGAAGGCTATAGACTATATAACATCACACTAAGACCCACGGGGGCGGCGCAGTAACGATAAATATGATATGTACTTTGGAGCTTCTAGGAATAAATATATGGAGGTCAGAGGATTAAAAGAAATAATTTTTCATAAGCTTTTGGAGCCCTTGGGAACGATTTTACAAAATAATTATTTTATTTTATTTTAGTCTTGGAGCGCTTGGGAGCAAAATAGCGGAGCGAGCGGAAATAAGCCGTTCAAATGAAATAACTTGACGATAATACTGTATGTGTATATATTCACTGGTACTAGGTATAAATAATATAAATACTTATGAAGCTACGGCCTAACTCGGTGATTGCGGGAGACGACTGCCGCGGGGCGCTACTTACTCTGTTTTTGTTTGTTTTTCTACTGTTATATTATTATTATTATTTGATTTTTTTGTCCTTAAATACAATAAAGATTTCTTTCTTTCAAGTATACATACTATAATCTTTATTGCTTTACAGCTTTTAGGTGGACACAATGTGATTAAGAATAAAATAATAATAATAATAATAATATAAAAGTAGAAAAACAAACAAATACAGAGTAACACAATAAAATTATTAAACATATAGTGACACATGCCTCCTACGGTTGCAGCAATCAGGACCCCAGTTCAGCATTTGCCTGGTCTCAAGTTCCAGGCACTGGTCTTCCACTGAAGCATGTCATAGTGACGTACTTGCACCTGATTATAATATAATATATAATAATATAATATTCTACCACATACACACGACACCATCTAGCCCAAACTAAGCAGAGCTTGTACTATGGGTACTAGACAATGGCTAAACATACATATGTACTTTTTTTTTGTAAATACATACATATTATAAATAGAAACACCCAGACCAAGACAAACATCCATGTTCATGCACACAAATGTTTGACTTGTGCGGGAAGCGAACCCACGACCTTAGGCGCGGCAGTCGCTTACACCTACCACTACGCCATCGAGGCCGACAAAAAACTAAAGCGTCAGCAATTTTGCTACATACTTCTTTGTAACAATCCCTCATCGTTTAATTATATTTAAACCTCCAACATTAAATTAAAGCCTCCCTTTCACCCCAGAATGAAATAAGTTCTAAGCTACAAAGTATGTTAGCCACAAGTTCGGGATTACCAGGTTAAACAATTGGCCTCTTTTATTTGACACTTGTCTCTCTAATTCCATTTTACGGTTATACAGTAAAACTGTAACAATGCGCCACAGTGTAAGAAAGAACAGATGTACAATGTCCACGTTTTTTACTAAATACCGTGTCTCAGTGGACGACAACTCGCGGCTCGCGAGCCGCATACGGCTTTTTGACTCCTCGGGTGCCGCTTTTCCACGAAATATTTAGTGCAGGCACGGAATATTACTTATTATCTTGCCTTATAACTATACCTTTAATTTAATTTACTGGTAGTTAAACTAAGACTTACTTGACAAAGGCAAGCTCGAGAGTATACTTTTAATCCAAATTTTCTCCGTAAAAATGCCCCCTTCTAAAGCAAAGCTTAAGTTAATAAAATGCTGCTTATAGGAAAATCTTGTCAGAAAAACCCAATAAAACTTTGGCCTGGGAATCGAAACCGGAGCTGTAACATTTTCACTTAAACTACAGTAACCACAATTTGGCTGAATATTGTATATTATATTGCATCTTGTTCTCCCTAGCCTTTATTATTCCCAAGTCACTTGGGGTCGGCTTTCTAGTCTAGTTTGACTGGATATCAGTTTTTACATGGAGCGACTGCCATCTGACCTCCGCAACCCGAAGGCTAACGATACCCTAAAGCTAGACCAGTGTCAGGATATTAGAGGGCACTGACTTCCAAATAATAACTGCCATATATGTTCATGGCAGCCGGGACCGACGGCTTAATGTGCTTTCCGAGGCACAGAGCAGGCGATAATTGTCAATCAATACGCACATAATTTCGAAAAGTCATATAACTTCCGAAAATCAGAGGTGTGCGACGTGGGTTTGAACCCGAGACCCTCTGCGTTGCAGTCTGTTGGTCTCCACTGAGCTATCGCTGCTAGCCACAAGAACTACAGTTACTAAAAAACATTCTATCTTAATCGAAACATCCTCCATAACATATCACGCATTTTGTTATGCAATAATTTTATGCTTGCCTTCGGCTGACCATCACACACATTGAAATCGCCCGTTTGACTTCAGCCGTAGTAACTATTTCAATGCGAAACACGTAAGCCAAGAGTCAACAATAAATCAATTGAATAGCTTTATTTCAAACTGGTAAGAGATATAATCGGAAGGGTTGTAATAAGCTGTTTGTTTACGACACAAACTGTAGTCTCAAATCTATTTTATGTCAAAGAATTATAATCCAATAGATCGAGAAGATAGATAGGGAAGCATACTTCCATAATTCATGCCAATTTATAATATAGTACTACTTCCTTGACTATTTTAGTCCAGTGGCTCAATTCTGCAGATATCTGTGGAAGGTTGTAAACTCTAGGGATCCATCTTGATGTTGGAACTAGTGTTATTAAGATTTTCTGTGTAGAAAAATCGCAGTAGGCAGTAGCATAAAATTTGGAAATGTCCGGTCGAGTATAATTTGCCTTAGTGTTGTGGCATAAGTAGGCACATATCGCGGCCGATTGCAAAGCATGGGTCTTGATTATGATAACATAGATTCTGAACGAGTTATTCTTTTAGGGCAATCTCAATACAGTCCGAAAATAAGCTTGAATTAATGGTTTTTATATAAAGGTAAGATACCTATTTTTCATATAAGTATACATAATTAAGGTTAGAGATATATTTATTTCTCATAAGAATTTACAATAATTCACTTACATGAGAAAGTTTAAACACAACAACAAATTATAATCGTATCCTAGGTGTACACATAGATATTCAAGCACTTCACTCAACACATTCTATCGAAAGTATACATTTTTAAGTTATATTTAATTCTAAGGTAATAAAAATACAATATATAATATGTAGGGTACTAGTAAAAAAAAACTTACATACACAAGGAGCAAACAATGCTTGGATAGTTACGATAACTATTCTCGTAAACCGGACCCACGGCTTAGGAGAATAAATACCATACCTAATAAAAGATGATAAAAGTGGGTGTAACACACCTTAAATTCAAGCCTATGTTATATCCCAAAGATGCAACCTGTATAAATATATAGACGTGATTATATAAAAAATGCTTATTAAAGTTTGATAATAGCATTCATATTTTTCGTACAACAAAAAGATAAAATCGTATCGTAATCGTACCGTTAAAATAAAAATGTAACTTTTAATAAAATTCAGATTCATATCTATACTAAAATTATAAAGCTAAGGAGTTTGTTTGTTTGTTTGAACGCGCTAATCTCAGGAACTACTGGTTCGATTTGAAAATTATTTTAGTGTTGGATAGCCTATTTATCGAGGAAAGCTATAGGCTATATAACATCACTCTAAGGGGTGGTGCAGTAACGATAAACGCAGGTGAAACCGCGGGAACATCTAGTAGTAGATAAACATCAATCGGTAAAGTAATATTTGTTTTTGATATTTAGTTTAATACCAAAGCATACAACTCGCCTATTGGAAAGCCTTAACCGTAGCCTATGAACTATTTAAAGGCCAAAGATAATATTCACTGCAAAGCAAAAATACGTATAAAAATATTCATACGGGTCACAAGGTAACATTTATGAACATCAGAATTACACTTATGAATGCCGAAGCTACGCTTATTAATGTGAATTTTACTGTGGATATGTTCAGCAAGGTAACTCTAAATGCAAATAAAAAATACATTTGTTCATATACTTCACAAAGTAACAGTTATGAACGTCAATTTATATACTTTAACCTGTTGCCATATTTAGCAATGCCATGGCTAGGAAACTATAGGAGCAAGTAATCGGCCTCTTTTTTATTCGCCATGCTTACAATATTATGTAACAAATGAGATTTGTAAGAAGCTGCAATCATTGCACCACTTACTTATTATAAAAGACTCGAGTAATAAGAACAATCTAAAAAGTAATTACGGTATCGTAGAATATGGTCATCTAATGTGTTCACAGAATAAAAACATTAATAATCAATTCGCGCAAAAATTGTTAAAACGAAATATTTCGGGGAAATGGAAATTTAAATAGATTGCCGATATTCCAATCGTCACTTATATCGTCGATAACTTCTATATGGAGAATATGTTTTAAGTTTTCTCAGTTTATGTATAGAAGTTATATTAAGCCGTTAAGGTAAAACTATCTGACGATTGAAAAATTGGGCCTTAGCAGTTTATAAATTTTAATACTTTAAATGTTGTGTTCTTTTTAAATAAACCATGATAAAATCCGTACATAGTAGTTTAATTTCAAACACTTGCGTAAACGATAGACAACAATATTTCAAAACGCTAACTTGATCTACTGCTATAAGTTACACTGTGGCAACCTTAGGCTGTCTCTACACAAACGTTAAGTCGCAATCGAGGGCAGTAAATCTCGCCTCCCACAGATAAAGTATGGACGTGAGTAGCAGTCTAAGTCAGCCATCTTCATTCCAGTTTACGAGTCAACTCGAACGGCATTTTTTATTGCCAACCTTTTTTTTAATATGAATCTATTAAGTAATAAGTCTGTTAAGAAAAATTGGAAGGATTTTGGGTTTTCTTTAATTTCTGGATGTTTCAGTAATTAGCTAATTTGACTGCGCCTGGGAAATTGAATGGATCGTTTTTGTACTTGGATATTACTTACTGACTACTAATTTTAATAGGCCAGTTGGAAGGTTAAGTCCTAGGTGAACGTTCACTGACCAATTCAAAGACATATTAGAGAAAGACTAGGCTACGCTAGCCAGTGTAGTGTTAGCCGACCCTCACTGACATCAAGCGTAAGACCGTCAACAGACATATGTATAATGGGCTACAACTATCTTAGTGAAATATTTTACTAACTAAACTTCGTAGAGACATTGTGTCCCTTAGCGTGTTCTATCGCCTCTATCATGGCGAATGCTCCGAAGAGTTATTTGACATCATCCCACCTTCCTCCGTCCTTTTGAGAATCACACGTGCCGGTCTTCGTAACCATGGATGGACGGTTAGCACAATCCCGTCTCGTACCAAAAGGTTCAGCAATTCCTTCTTATGCCGTATCATACAACTATGGAATGGTCTTCCGGAACATGTGTTCCCTCCTTTCTATGACATTGGGTCCTTCAAACGTAGTGTGAAGAAGCATCTGATCAGACCGGCTTGACACTGGCGACGGCTAGAAGACATCTATCTTCTCCTCGTCGTCACTGTCTCTGGACTGTAATTGGGCTTTCTATCAGGTCCGTTATAATCACTTTGCCGTGTCACTTCTGCTTCTTATTCTCCCTAGCCTTTATTATCCCCAATTCACTTGCGGTCGGCTTTCTAGTCTAACCGGATTTGACTGGATATCAGTTTTTACACGGAGCGACTGCCATCTGAACTCCGCAACCAAAAGGCTAACGATACCCTAAGACTAGACTAGTGTCACGACATTAGAGGGCACTGACTTCCCAATAACGACTGCCATAGATGTTCATGGCAGCCGGGACCGAGGGCTTAACGTACTCTACGAGGCACGGAGCAGGCGATAATTGTCAATCAATACGAAAATAATTTCGAAAAGTCATAGAACTTCCGAAAATCAGCGGTGCGCGACGTGGGTTCAAACCCGAAACCCTCTACATTGCAGTCTGTTGGTCTCCCCACTGAGCTATCGCTGCTATGTATATACAAAACATGTGAAGACACTAAAATAGCTATTATTATACAGGAAATGTTGTTTTTACGAGCTTTCTATAGTTATTTACGACCTTTGTCAGCGGGAATGCCTTAAAAGTAATAAACTTTATATACCTAGCTCCCACACCTCGGGAAAATACGTAAACCTAGGCAGAATACGTAAACAGACACTGGGGATAGGCACACGGGCGGACATAATGATATGAAATAGTAAGAAAACGACCCAAGGGTAAAGCAATAAACTTTATAAATATGGAAGATAATGTAGTCAAACATATAGAACAAAATATAATTATGTAAATAAAGCTCAAATCTGATTATTGTTTACAAAAAAAGAAATCTTTTGTTAAAAGTATTAAGTCAAAACACCGTCAATGTCTGCCATCGACGCAATTTCTTCCGCTTAAAAAGAAACACAGAATATTAATAAAATTACTATTGCTAATTTTCTCATTTGGAAATAATAATAATAATAGTTTATATTTAATAATAATTAATAAGTACTTATTAAGTTGATTTTAACTAAAATATTATTATTATTTATCGTATTACGTCAAACTGAGTAGTAATAAGCTTTTTATAAACTGAAGTGCCCGTGGTCGCTAATTATTTAATTTACTACAGAAGCGATACGAATGATCCGGTATCCGTATGTACCATCCTCTTAAAGAGATTCAATATATAGTTAGAGGGAATCATAGCCAGTTGCACTCACTGATCGATAAACGATTAGCGAGGTTAAGCAACGTTGAGTGCGGTCAGTCTATAGATGGATGATCGCTTAGTGGTATTTCATCTGAGCGTCTCCGTGCTTCGGAGGGCACGTAAAAAGTCGGTCCCGGTTGTTGCCAAATTGACAGCAGTCGTTAAGCCATGTCAATGAGCAGCGATAGCTCAGTGGGGAGACCAACAGACTGCAATGCAGAGGGTCTCGGATTCGAACCCACGTCGCACACCTCTGACTTTCGGAAGTTATATGACTTTTCGAAATTATGTGCGTATTGATTGACAATTATCGCCTGCTCCGTGCCTCGGAAAGCACGTTAAGCCGTTGGTCCCGGCTGCCATGAAAATCTATGGCAGTCGTTATTGGGAGAGTGATGACACAAAATATCCCACTGGGTCGAAGTGTCGCCGGTCTGCACTGACTGGCCCCCACATAAGATAAGATAAGCCATGTCAGAGGCCTAGGCTTGAACAACTCTTGACAACAGGTTGGCCACTAACCACACGAAAAGAAGAAGAAGTATATGGTTGGTAACAGTAAGTTGGATGCGTATTGACACACACATACCACTGCCATATCTTGCTATTTATCCCATCCTAAATTTATTTTCCCTAAGGGTGGTAATTTATGAGTGCTATCAGCTACGGAATCCCACATCAGGCTTGTTGCAACATCTATGTAATTCTTATACATGTGTGTATGTCACTAAACACCTCCTAAAAAGTAGAGCCGATATTGATAAATCTTTGAATTTTTTGGGTATTCAGATTTAAAATTCGACCCGGTAGGTAGCACTGCGATCAGGTTCTTAGATTATTTAAGCTCAAGCTTAACTTCAGGCTGACTATCGTCTGCTGGGACCGCTAGTATGTAATAATAGCAATAAGTAGCAAATATTGAAATTAAACTACTATATACGGATTTTATCGCGTCGTTTATTTGACACTATTAAATAAACAACGCGATAAAATCCGTATATAGTAGTTTAATTTCAATAAATAACATTCGCGTAAACAGAAGACAATATTAAGTAGCAAATACGCAGACGGACCACCTCACTTTTATATAAGTCTAGAGGTATCAAAATTCAACTGGAATAGATGTCACACTATAAATCATTAGGTAGGTAGTATCAAAGTTTCATGAACTACTAAATGTATATTTCAAAATTTTTTCATACGACATAAAAGTTGATTGCCTACATAGCATACCTAAAACAAAACTGCAAACATTCCGTCCGAATATTATTTCTGCGTAGTGTTTAATAGATTTTAGGTTTGCAACATTTTGTGCCAGGTTGTATAAAAGACATTTTGTAGTTTTAACCCCCGACGCAAAAACGACGGGGTGTTATAAATTTGACGTGTCTGTGTGTGTGTGTGTGTGTGAGGGTGTATGAGGGTGTTTGAGTTTTTTTTGTTTGAAATGTTAATTAGTCGGGAGTGTTCTTAGCTATGTTTGATGAAACTCGGTCCAAGATGGCCGCCGCCACAAAATAGCGGATTACATATTTTTTCACAACCCCCTTAATATGGGTATCAAATGAAAGGGCTTGACTAGTAGAATACTATACACTATGATAAATTTCAAATCCAAGATGACCGCCACCGCAAAATGGACGATTACTATTTTTATTATTTTGTGTAGGGAGTTTTTAAAATTTTTTATTTATAGTTATTAATGGGTACATCAACATCAGATTTTCATAGTATAATTAGAAATTATAAAAACGTGTAGTGACGAGAATTGTGAAAGATATACTCAGATGATTTTTATATAGAAATAATGAAAGTTAAGACTCACTTTTTATATTCCCTTTTCTAAAATAAAAGTAGTAATATTTCCAGTGTCAAACTTTACAATCATTGAACCAACAGATACAAAGAACGGCCGAGACTTGCAACAACTACTTGTAGATTACATTGATGTTTATCGCGTATGGGTATCGAACCCTCAACACATTCCCCGTAACCAAGGCTGCTGACAAGCAACTGAAACATCTAACAAAGTGTCAAAATAAAGACTTTAATAAAATACAAAATGTTGCATGAACCGCAAAAGCCGTATTAAGTAGTTTTATTTCAATATAACATTCGGTAAACGTAAGATAATATAATATAATATATATAAGATAATATAATATTACATTCTCGAGTATTTAGAGAACAAACATATAAACAGACATACAACAAGACATATTTTAATTATCATGTCACTTTTATATAGTTGTTCTAGCAGATTTTTATAAAAAAGATTTAAATTAAAAATTTTTTGATCTCTTTATTATAGTACTAATCTAGATGTTCCAGCGTTTACACGCGCGTTTATCGTTACTGCGCCGCCCCCGTAGGTCGTAGCGTGATATTATATAGCCTATAGCCTTCCTCGATAAATAGACTATCCAACACTAAAAGAATTTTTCAAATCGAACCAATAGTTCCTGAGATTAGCGCGTTCAAACAAACAAACTCTTCAGCTTTATAATATTAGCATAGATGGATTTAAATCATTATTGATAAGTTATAGCATACTAGATTTTGCTCACATCTTCGCCCACGTAAATGCAGGTTAAAGGTAGACTTATAACAGTACTTGTTTCTGGGTGAAAGGTACCCTATGTCCTTTTGTGTTCCCCCGACAACGTATATGCGTTTCGTAATGATCGGTCTAGTAGTAAAGGCGTATCTTAACTTATGTGGGGGCCAGTCAGTGTAGACCGGCGACACTTCGACCCAATGGAATCTTTTGTGTCGATACTCTCCCATTAACGACTGCCATAGATGTTCATGGCAGCCGGGACCAACGGCTTAACGTGCTTTCCGAGGCACGGAGCAGGCGATAATTATTGTCAATCAATACGTACATAATTTCGAAAAGTCATATAGCTTCCGAAAGTCAGAGGTGCGCGACGTGGGTTCGAACCCGAGACCTTCTGCATTGCAGTCTGTTGGTCTCCCCACTGAGCTATCGCTGCTCAGCGCGTAAAAACGTAACCAAGAAACTAACATTCACATTTATGATATTAGTTAAGAGACAAATCAAATGAACATAAAATAAAAGTACGTTTAAAGAGTATAATGGAGTAAAATTATGCGTTAATTTGCCATCTCCTTCCCACGAAGTGGCGTTTATAGTATGAAATTGATATCGCATTTTAGTACAATTACGTCGTTAAGGCAATATCGCTCTCTCTTTTTAATCAGCGAAATTGAAAGCTGAACACTTTTAAATTCAATTGCGTCATGACAATTTAAACTAATGTGCAGTATAATTATCTAAGATTCCTAATAAATACTATATTATTATCTACCAAATTAAATGTTAATAAGTGGGAAACCGTTAGACTGCCACGCAGAGGTCTCGAGTTCGAACCCAAGGCGCGCATCTCTGACTTTTCGAAGTTATATGCGTATTAAATAATTATCACTTGCTTTAAAAACGGTGAAGGAAAACATCGTGAGGAAACCTGCATGTCTGAGAGTTCTATATAATGCTCTCGAAGATATGTGTTGCAAACTTAAAAACTAACGTGTCATATTTCAAAGATTCCACTTGATTTCATCATAGAATACATACACGAAGCTTATGAGTTATTCCCTCGTGGGGAATAACTCGTAAACCACATCAAGGGAGTTACTTGCTCGTTGACGATCTCGCAAAAACGGAGTCGTTGTAGACATGTAACATATTGTGATGGACACAAAAGTAATCTCTCGCCGGCAGCACATTAGGAGTTCTTCATCCTTAAGGAGTTTGGTTAGTGGTTAGTGGCCAACCACACGAAAAGAAAAAGAAAGAGTTTGGTGACCAAATAGATAGCAGGAGTACAACACATGGTTGTAAGTGATCTTCTGTAACCTGGAGGTGCATCTAGTGTTTGTCCAGTGGTACACAGATGTTCTTCTCTTTATAAAAATATAATTTACATGTATTATCTTTGTTAAGCCCTCAATTAAGAAAAAATGCTTGTGTTACCAAGGAATTCACGACGGTAGTGCAATTGTTGTAAATCGAACCCTCGACATTCTCCATCCTAATGGATTCTATCAAGAAGTGGCCATTCCGTGCCTCGTCAAGCATGTTAAGCCGTTGATCTTGCGTTTAAACTCTCCAGTCGTGTCGGTTTGCCGTCCCATAGAACTATTTAAATATGGAAAAAAGGGGATAGAGAGCGCACTTGTTCCCTGCGTAGAAATTTCCATTAAGACTAGCCGCCATGACCGAAATTTATACCGCTAAGTGAACAACTTAATATACGCACACATTATATGCATACATCTATGGAGCTGATCCCGAAGCCCATTCTTCGCCTATAATTTCTATGGAAGTTCGACGCAAAACCCATTCTGCCCCAATAATTGTCAGTTCTCTGGCTTTTATGGTCACTCCTCAATAAATTTAAAATTACCAAGAGCACGTAAATGACAGACACGTATCGACAATCGTAAATTATTGAGCGAACCGTAAAGTTGTAATAATATATAAAATTATATTAAATTATGGCTCAGGTAATAAAGGGTATGTGGCAGAGATGTTGAGTCAATGGATGGGATAGCGGGCGTAGTATTTTGATGTATTTGAGCGTAGATTAATTGGCGCTTAGAATATAGAAGGTCGGTTTTATTAACCTTTCAAACATCCATGACTCCTAAGGTGGAGTCATGGACGTTGAGTTCGTTGCGCGTCCGTGACTCCTACGGGAGAGTCAAGAAAATCTTTGTTATTTTTTTCACGACCAATCACAACGAGTTTTCTTGACACCCCCGTAGGGGTCAGGACGCGCAACGGAAGCATTTTTTTTTTGTATGAGTCGTTGATATTCCGAAGGCTAACATTAGGAACTGCCATTTTTTCTAATTGTTAGCTATTCCAGTGATATTGTTAGTCTTTGTAGGCACAGCCTACTCAACAAACAAATTGTATACAAAATGTATTGGACGATAAAATTTCGTAGTTTGTAGTCTCTAATGTGCATCCTAACACGTGGATAACGTTGCGAGGTACATACTTACCACCATCTTTTTTTTATAAATTATTTAATTTAAGAATTGTATGTATCTGTTTGTTTTCCCAAATAAATTAATAATGTTCAATATTCATTTTTTTTATATATACTACACGGATGGTGTAGTGGGCAAGCGATCGCTTCACCATTGTCGCCTCGCCAAACATTGTAGGTCAAATCTTACACGTCACACACTCAATCATATGTGTTATCCACAAATACAAAACAATAAAACCAATAACACTTTAGTCAACCTAGGAATTGGCCGTGATGCCCAGAAGTCGCTTTTACTACCAATACGTCATCCAAACAGTCAGACAGAAAAATCATAAGTAATCTTCTTCTTTCTTTTCTTTTTCGTGTGGTTATTGGCCAACCTGTTGTCAAGGCTTGTTCACGCCGCCCGTAGGCCTCTGACATCGCTTAACGACTGTTGTCAATTTGACAACAACCGGAACCGACTTTTTACGTGCCCTCCGGAGCACGGAGACGCTCAGATGAAATACCACTAAGCGGTCACCCATTTATTTACTGACCGCACTCAACGTTGCTTAACCTCGCTAATCGTTTACCGATCAGTGAGTGCAACTGGCTATGAGTATATATATAATAATACATACTCGTAAAATATAAAAGGAATCTCTTCAAAATGTGTAGAGCACTTCCAGGCAGATCAGTATCCGTATTTCTGTCGAATTAATTTATCTCGTTAGATTAACTAGCTGTCTGGTTCATCGTTCCGCCATTGACGTAGATTATCCAATTGTTTATCATAATTACAGTCATTATCTATAGAAGAACGTCAATTTCTGTCTATGCCCACAACATAACCTAAAATAATAAAATAATTCATTGCGATACTAGATTTTGGCCGCGGCTTCACGCCGCTCCGAAATTCCTTGGAAACTGTAGTTACTTTTTTTCTGGATGAAAGGTACCCTATGTTCTTTTTGTAGGTACCCCTTACAATGTCCATGCGAAATTTCATGATGATCGGCTGAGAAGTCTTCTTTAGCCTTTATTATTCCCAAGTCATTTGGGGTCGGCTTTTCTAGTCTAACTGGATTTGACTGGATATCAGTTTTTACACAGATCGGCTGCCACCTGACCTCCGCAACCCGAAGGCTAACGATACCCTAAGGCTAGACCAGTGTCACGATATTATAGGGCACTGACTTCCCAATAACGACTGCCATAGATGTTCATGGCAGCCGGGACCGACAGCTTAACGTGCTCTCCGAGGCACGGAGCAGGCGTAATTGTCAATCAATCAATCGGTTGAGAAGTGACGGTGCAAAAACGTAACAAACAAATAAAGTTAGTTATATTATTACGTAGGCTTTCACTAAAATAGTTATACAGGCTCAAATGCACAATATTAAGAAACTCTAAGGCTGACCCCACATTAAGCGTGCGCGTTCCTCGGGCGTGTGAGTAGCGCGGGCGCCGCGTGCGCGCTGCGTGAGCATCGCGTTTTGCTGCCCTGCGGCGTGTGTGGAGAGTGCACGCGGCGCGCACGCAGCGCTAGCGTCGCATTCCTATCCCTTCGCCCGTTATCCCCGCCGCCCGCTACTGTTTTGATCAGTCACAGGGTCAGTCACAATTGCTCCGTGGTCACAACTAAGGCGAGCGCACAAGCGCCGCGTGCGCATCGCGCGCTCGCTGCGCACACGTCACACGGCGGCAACACGCGACACTTACGCAGTGCGCTCGCGGCTCCTGCGTCGCTCACACGCCCGAGGAACGAGCACGCCTAATTGGGGGGGACGCCTTACCTGTGTCTTTGTACATCATATTGAGCAACTTTTCTTCTACAACTTTTTACAAAACTCAATACTTTTCTAAAAACATACATTTCAGCAATTCTGAAGTTTTATGTGTCTCATCATGAGCTCGACGCCTCCCCCGTGGTATGTTGTTTGAATACGCCGGTGCTTTCTTCTGTGACTGTGTTACAGTCTTAGTGCGATAAGAGCAACAAATTTCAATATTTGTATTTTGGTGTCAAAATAATTAGGTAAATAATGAACTTTGTAGGCAACACAATATGCTAACTAAAACGAGTGTAGCAGACTTTAGCGATACCTTACGAATGTATAGAATACATGCTATGTTAATATTTAAGTCTTAAATGTTTTGTGCTTTTAATAGTCTGTGGTTTTGTTTTCATTATTCTCTTTTTTAAATATTGTTTCGCATGTGAGTATCTATTTAAATTTGATTTCTTTTTAAACCTAAAATTATAACTGTAACTTTATTTTATCCTTTTTTGATGCATGTACTTGTATGTTTATCTTATTATTTTTTTAAATTAGGCATTTTTATAATATACTTCCACATTTAGACGCTGTATTTAACGCATGATGTGGTCTCCTGTAATTGAAGAAGTACACAGACCAAAAACGTCTTGAATTGTTTTTTCTTTTGTGAATAAGATGTGTACAGCCTTTGTTGGAGATCCTTAAAGAAAATAAATAAGTAAATTATGAAAGTAGTAGAACAAAAGTTAGGCACCTATCGCACGGGTTCCAGGCTATATGTTAGAAATTGAGTGGTACCAACCCAAAAAAAAAATTGTGGCAGTCTATAGGGACTGCCGATAGAAGTGAAAACTTTAATCCTTGATCATAAACACTTGATTGTGTCAATCAAGTGTTTATGTGTTTATGTGTCCATTGTCTAGTACCCATAGTACAAGCTCTGCTTAGTTTGGGCTAGATGGTGTTGTGTGTATGTGATAGAATATTATTATTATTTGTTTCTCTTTCACGGGTATGTTCCTAATACGTTAGGAAAATACCCGGCCCTTTGGGAGGCTTACACGGAGACATGGGTCCAACGTGAAGAGGCCCTTCGAGAGTTTTAATCAAAGGTGGGATGGAACACCTACAGCGGCACTAGCCGCAGCAGGCGCAGGACTATTGCTACGTATGGATTCTAATATATGGGCTATGGGTATGGGTGTTTGATGGACTGGTATATTGGTAACTATGGCTGATAAATCGGCGTCTGCCCTGAATACTCTAATTGCATCAATCGAATGGACAGACGGTGACTCGCCAACTCACTAGATGACCTCTGGTATCGCGTTAGTCTCATTAGGAGATAACGACTGTCCCAGAGGGGTTTATTATTATTATTATTATTACTTCTTTAGAAACCAAATTATAAACCAATAATAATTCAAAAATGGAAAGCGTTCGGTGACGATGACGCGAGTTCTATGATTTTTGTTCACCCAAGTAGTGCTCAACGCGCCTAAAGAAGTTTTCACTTCAAAAACATATAGAAAATCAAAAATAATTTGCCTGACTTAAGAATCGAACCAAGGATCTAACGATTGGCCGCAACATTTGCGCAAACTTATGCCACTGGATCAAAGAAGCAGTTTATATAAAGCTATCTTAAAAATAGACACATTATCAATATAATAATACAATATCAATCTTTCTTCTTTGAAGTCGAATTATTCCCCTGCGTATTGTATTCAACCTTTAGCCAATAAAGGCTTTTCTACGAATGTTATTTTCCGACGATACATAGAAATACAAAAATACACAAGGTAACACTGAAAATACAATATATGAAAATATTTTATACTGAATAAAGAGTAACACCCATTCAATAAGTTTCGGTCACAGCGGCCAATCTTTGTCTACATATTTAGTGTAGTGGTTGAAAAGCACGCCTTGCTAATGCCGCCGCATTTTATACAGTAAGTTAAATCTATGATAAAGTATGGCTATTTCGTAGAGAAAACTAGAATAATAGATAAGAATTAAACTATATATCTTGTAATATAATTGTGTGATCATATTTTACTTTCATGAAGAAATGGTAGTATTTAAAGTAAAATATGATCACACAATTATATTGCAAGGTATAATTATAGTTTAATGTTTGATACGATACGATGCTATCATCGTGGAGTAAAATTATTATCTTTTGAGATGGTCATCTAACAGTTTTTAATCTATAATTTGCACGTTTGGCGTAGTAGTTTCAGTAGTTGTCTTGCTAGTGACGCCGCGTCGAATGTCGTGAGTTCAATCCCCACACAGTAGAAGGATGTAATCCACAAATAGAATTTTTTAGAATATTAACAATATCTCAGAAATGGTGCATCCTCCGCAAAAAGTAACGAAATTTCGACCCCCTTTATAACTCCGAAGAGAGTATCAGGAACTAGCATCCGACCCGCCCCTTTTTGTTTTCTTCTTTGTTTGTATTTTTTTTTGGTTTATATTGAAGTGTTTATGATCAAAGATTAAAGTTTTCACTTTTATCGGCAGTCCCCAAAGAAAGCCCCAAATTTTTTTTTAGAAAGCTCCTTTATTAGCATCCAATTTCGTCAAAGACAAATCTGCGCACGAGATATTACAATGCATAACTGTGTGCATTGTAATATCTCGTGTTAATATTATGTCCCTAGTTAATATTATGTAATAATAGTGTTTTATAAAAGACTAGATGTGCCCGCGGTCTCACCCGCATCATTAGTATTTGTGGTTACTGCGCCGCTCCCGTGAGCTGTAGCGTGATGTTATATAGCCTATGTCCTTCCCAGGGACTCAGGCTATCTTCATTCCAAATTTCATCTAAATCAGTTCAGCGGATTGAGCGTGAAAAGGTAACAGACAGACAGACAGATAGACAGATCGACCGGCAGGCAGAGTTACTTTCGCATTTATAATATTAGTAAGGATAGTACCTAGTTTAAAGTTTCAAAATTATGTAATAATAATAGTGTTTTATAAAAGATAAACAACGCGATAAAATCCGTATAAAGTTTGTTTAATTTCAATGTATAACATTCTCGTAAACATAAGACAAAATTACGTTTATCCTAATTATAAATGCGAATGTATGTTCGTTTGTTACGCTTTCACGCCTTAACTACTTGACCAATCATCATGAAATTTCGCACACACGTTGTCAGAGTTACAGAAAAGAACATAGAATATCATTTACCAGGAAAAGTACTGTTCTCGAGCAATATCGCAGGCAAGGGGTAGTGAAAAATAAACGCCACACCTCTCATTGAAAACTGTCTATGCCTCAACAGATCTCAAGAACAGAAGATTTACATTATTATAAATCCCAGCTCTGAGCTAAGATTCGGTGTAACAGCCAGACTCCTAATGGAACAATCGTGTCTATGAATATCAATAAAAATTCTGAAACGTTATCCAAGGCCTCTGTCATGGGTGCTATGCACACAACATTTGAGTTGATTTCTATTTGTATATTGTAATATTTTCCTGTCAAGAAAGTCTGAGTAAGCAGTACGGAGTCTAGAACTGAACCCAGCAAATGGCAATCTCTATATATGGGCGCTTTAGAAGCTATTTTTTGAGATCGGTGTTTCGTGCAAGCTTTTTTTTTATTTTAATAGGATACCTAGCAAGGTATCCTATCCAAGGCAGTTTAATCTATACTAATATTATAAAGCTGAAGAGTTTGTTTGTTTAAACGCGCTAATCTCAGGAACTACTGGTTCGATTTGAAAAAATATTTTAGTGTTGGATAGCCTATTTATCGAGGATGGCTATAGGCTATATAACATCACGCTACAATTCACGGGAGAGGCGCAGTAACGATAAACGCGGGTGAAACCGCGGGAACATCTAGTTTATTTTCCATTAATCTGCCTTGGTAGCACAGCCGTAGTGTATGCGACTGCTGTGCACAAGGTTTTGGGTTCGAATCCCGGGTCGGACCAACAAGGAGTAATTAAGTTACCTGACATGAAATTCCTCATATCAGCCAGGAGTTAGGCAATTGCCGGTGTTAAACACCCCCGCAGCCGAAAGCAGATTAAGCCATTGATCCTGCGCCTGATCTCTCTCCGGTTGTGTCGGATCGCCGACCCTTAAGATTATGAGAGTTAGGGAACAGAGAGTGCACTTGTGTTTGCGCACACACTTGTGCACTATAATATCTCCTGCGCAGATGGTTAGTTTCCGTTTAGATTGGCCGCCGTGGCCATAATTCGGCCTGGAGAATCTTATGCTTATCGTTTTGTATTTGCAACTTTATACAACTAACATTATAACATCACACATGAGCTAACATAGTCACATGTTATTAACATTATATATCTGTATATATAAAAATCAATTGCTGTTCGTTAGTCTCACTAAAACTCAAGAACGGCTAGACCGATTTAGCTGATTTTGGTTTTGAAATGTTTGTAGAAGTCCAGGGAAGGTTTAAAATGTGAGTAAATATAAAAAAAATCCTCGGAATATAGTAAAAACAACAATTTAGCTTTCCCTTAGAAACTATTCCTACCTGTCAAAAATTTGATGTTCGTCCCGTCGTTTAGGAATCAATTAAATTTAAAAGTCGTTCAGAAATTAAGTTAAATTTAAAAGTGAAGTTCTCTTTTTTAATTTTTGTGTATTTAAATCAAGGGAACGCGGCGGATAGAGTGGCACGTCCACTGTCGACCACATTAACCAGTTTCTTCTCAGTTTGTCAAACAGATGTTTAACTCGCACTTTGCTGTATGCTGATATGCCACGCTATTACACATGGAATGCATAATTGAAGACGTTTCAGCGTCGGAAACAAGGGACACCAGTTGAAGGACATCCAAATACATTTGCTTCAGACGCTCTAGGTCGCATCTACACAGTACATCCAAATAACGACGAATGTTATTATCTTTGATTATTGTTGGTGAATGTTCGTGGTCCGACATCGTTTCAACAACTGAAAACAATTGATGGACATCTGTGTGCGACTTACCGTGAGGCGTGTCAACTATTACAGTTACTCGAGAACGATTCGCATTGGGATAATACGCTCAAGGATTCCGTCATATCTTCATCACCGCATCAAATTCGTACATTGTTTGCGATTATCATATCGACATGTTTCCCCTCGAACCCAAAAGATTTGTGGGTAAAATATAGGACCGTACACTACAAACTTTATTTTGTAAGCTCCTAACCTTTGTGACATAACAATTTTTGAAGCAACATCATGTGTAATTAAAAATAATAATAAAACCTAATATAATGTTAATAACATGTGACATTTTGCTATGTCTGCTAGGATATATTTTCGTGTCATCTACGCTACGATATCGAACTCTGAACAATTAGCATTCAATCCAGAACATTTTAATGACGTACATTAGGATACCAATCCGCTGCCATTTGCATAATTCTGTATATGCAAACGGTTTCTACTAATCGTAATTTAACGCGGTCTGTTTGTGGCATATTGTTTCTACTCGATAATTATTTACTGTAATGGAGCAATCACACATGATGTGACAAAGACAGAATATATAACGTCTGACTGCCTTAGCGGCGATGGCGCAGCGGTGTAATTGAATGCGACTACTGGTCATGTTCCCACGTTCCCAAGGTTCATGTTCCCACGGTTTCACCCGCGTTTATCATTACTGCGCCGGCCCCGTGGGTCATAGCGTGATGTTACATAGCCTATAGCCTTCCTTGATAAATAGGCTATCCAACACTAAAATATTTTTTTAAATCGAACTAGTAGTTCCTGAAATTAGCGCGTTCAAACAAACAAACAAACTCTTCAGCTTTATAGTATAGTATAGTATATTATTAGTATAGATAAGACAATAATAAACGGGATGATTTTCATTTTTTTTGTCATTTAGTTTACTATTTGGTAATAAATAGATCAAATGCTGTGTTCAACCGTAGGTAATCGGATCCCGAATAATTAACATGTAAATTATCTTTATCTCTATTATTATTCGTATTTATAATTAGTTATCTTTAGTTATGCCTATTGAATAAATAGATGTCAAAAATGCTTAAGATTCAACATCTTTACAAACTTTCAAATTTATAATATTAGTAGACATCAAATCCAAGATGGCGCGTCACGATTAAACAGAACTAGTAGCATATCTGACAACTCACAGCTGACACTTTCTTTACACAGAACTGACATTCATTCACCAAGAATTTTATATCTAATTCTAACAATCCATCATATTTTTCCAACCAGGTCACAAGAGTTGCTTTCGAGCCAATTTTACTTGAGTGACAAATCAACAACATAAATAAGAATATCGCTGAATCACTCTAGTTCTCAAAAGACATCAAGAAAAAAAGTGGAGAGTGTAACCGACTGCCACGCCTGAGCTCGCGGGTTAGATTCCCGCACAAGTCAAATATTTGTGTGCATGAACATTGATGTGTCTTGGTCTGGGTGTTTCTGTGTATAATATGTATGTATTTACAAAAAAAAAGAAGTATATATGTATGTTTATCCATTGTCTAGTACCCATAGTATAATTTAGTCACATAATAATATTCTATCACACACACAACACCATCTAGCCCAAACTAAGCAGAGCTTGTACTATGGGTACTAGACAATGGATAGACATACATATATACCTTTTTTTTTGTAAATACATACATATTATACATAGAAACACCCAGACCAAGACAAACATCCATGTTCATGCACACAAATGTTTGACTTGTGCGGGAATCGAACCCGCGACCTCAGGCGTGGCAGTCGGTTACACTAACCACTACGCCATCGAGGCCACGAATCACAAAGATTGATTGGACTGCACGGATGACGTAGTGGTTTAAGTAGTCGCCTCACCGCTGTCACAGCGCCGAGTGTTGGGGGTTCGAATCCCACATGGGACAAAATGTTTGTGTGAACCATAAAATATTTTTCCAAATTTGGATGTTCTTTGTGCCCGTTGTTTGAATGTTTGTAATGCGTATAATCCTTACTAATATTATAAATTCGAAAGTAACTGTCTGTCTATCTGTCTGTCTGTTCCCTTTTCACGGCTAAACTACTCAACCGATTTAGATGAAATTTGGTACAGACATAGTTTAAAACCTGGGGAAGGACATAGGCTACTTTTTATTCAAGTAGGTACCACGCGGGCGGAGCCGCGCGCAAAATCTAGTAATTCATAATGCGGGAATTATCTTTTTAAAAAGAAAGAAAATTATAAAGCGCCATTTCACACAAAATCTATATACCACGGGTTTTATTCATCCGTGCTAGATCTTCGTAATGTTCGTGGATGAACTCTGAAGATATTCGCGACATTACCCGAACATTGCTCAGACTCTTCCTAGAAGCAATGACGCAACGTTCAAATGTGTTAACTGGCGAAAAGTTAAAAGTGGTGCCTCGGGCACTGAGCCAACGTCGGCATTCCGTGATGTCTAGACGCGCGTTATAATAAAATATTTATTGTTTTACTCTATGGAATGTATGACTGCATTTGTTTGAAACAATCCTGAGCCTTTTTTGTCATGTATATTTGACTGGCTAGCTAGCTTTTATTTTGGCTCATTGTGAGATTTTGGATTCAATTTCCGGTTGCTTATATAATATTATTTTAGAAAATTCTTAATATACCTCAGAAACCGTAAATATATCTGAAGAAACAGCAATTCCTTATTACTTTGAAGGTAAAAATTATTTGGAAATTCTAAAAATAAATTCTTCCATTCAGTTCTATCACTGAAAACTCTGAGTTTTGACTCTCTAGAAGTACCAAGGGATGTATTCGTATATAGGAGAAGTTGGAGAAAATGCCACTTTTTGCCAAGGTGACAGAAAATCCTAATTGCATTCTCGTTGCCAGGAGTACAAAAAGGACAAAGAGTACCTTTATTTCAGACAAAATGTACTGTTCCCTCCCGATCGAGCTAAGCCGCGAACAAAAGCTAGTAAAGAGTATTTATGAATACCCGAAAAAACGAACAGCACCGCGGCTTTAATTATAGCTTACAACTAAACCCCGTCCTGAATATTTCCGAATCAGTAATATAAATAGCAGTAACCTAGGAAAATTCATACCAATTGATACAAGATCCGTATAACATACAACTCCAGAATAAATTTGTAAATTGTTTAACGTAGGAACTGATATACAATGGATGTTCACATTTGACAAATTTAATGTGATCATAAATTGCGTTTCAGTTCACATTTGATGTTTATTAGACTGGAACTATTTAGAACATAATTTATTACGAAATTCCTTCTGGTGTTAAATATTTGCTCAACGGTCTAATAGTTTAAACGAGTACAATTTATTCTTAAAGTTACTGTGACCTGAAAAGAGCAGCGATAGCTCAGTGGGGAGACCAACAGACTGCAATGCAGAGGGGCTCGGATTCGAACCACGTCGCGCACCTCTGACTTTCGGAAGTTATATGAATTTTCGAAATTATGTGCGTATTGATTGACAACTATCGCCTGCTCCGTGCCTCGGAGAGCACGTTAAGCCGTCGGTCCCGGCTGCCATGAACATCTATGGCAGTCGTTATTGGGAGAGTGTCGACACAAAAGATCCCACTGGGTCGAAGTGTCGCCGATCTGCACCGACTGGCCCCCACATAAGGTAAGATACCGTGACCTGTAAGAAATTTCGAACACAGTGACTCCTTTTTTTGAAGTCAATTCCCACACTAGGAAATGATAATAATATAAGATAATGTCCTGTGTCACGGGAGATTTTACTAACATTCAAACAACGGACACAAAGTACACCCAGACTCCGAAAAACTATTTGTGGTACACACATATCTTTGTCTAGTGCGGAGATTGAACTCACAACACCCGGCGCAGTAATCTATACATCTATAAAATTGAAGTGTCTGTTTGTAATATCAAAATAACAGCTTTTTATCTAATGCATATGAAAGTATATAAGAAAACGTCTATTTTTAAATTTTTGTCTGTCTGTCTGACTGTCTGTTCCGGCTAATCTCCGAAACGGCTGGACCGATTTTGAAGGGACTTTCACTGGCAGATAGCTGATGTTATAAGGAGTAACTTAGGCTACTATGATTTTAGAAAAAGTAGGGTTCCGCGGAGACAAACACATTTTAGATAAAATCTACGCGGACGAAGTCGCAGGTAACAGCTAGAAAATAAATAAAAATACTTTTATTATCAGAGTGAAACATACATCATTGTAATACCATTGCCGGGGCGACCGCTTAAACCACTACGTCATCCATGCAGTCCTTTTTAAAATACTCCTATGCCTTTTAAAAAAGGAAGAACTGGTAGAGATGTGGACCATTAGTTAATATGTACTAAAATAATCCGTCTGATAGTTAAACAATCGACTCATTTTACATCTATCACATCTCGCCAGAAAGTTTGCATCCATCATTTCGCGTGGCACGTAATACATTGCTGCATATCTTTGCAGCTCGAGATCGACCGGTAGAATATTCTGCTTAAAAATATCGCAGGTATAGCTTAATTTATAATGAGCGTATTATATACTCTTAATTTATAACGAGTATTAATGCGATCATGGATATTGTTTACTTATTGCTTGAGGCTACGACCATGGTCGGTGTAAACAAAATGCACGATCGCGTTAATTTCTGTTACACGTTGTTGTAATACGGGCATAAATAATGTATATTACACATAATACGGTAGTTGAGTCACATTTTCCTATTATTTAAGTCAAATACTTACATTGCCCAAGGAGCAGCGATAGCTCAGTGGGGAGACCAACAGACTGCAATGCAGAGGATCTCGGGTCCGAACCCACGTCGCGCACCTCTAACTTTCGGAAGTTATATTATGACTTTTCGAAATTATGTGCGTATTGTTTGACAATTATCGCCTGCTCCGTGCCTCTGAGAGCACGTTAAGCCGTCGGTCCCGGTTGCCATGAACATCTATGGCAGTCGTTATTGGGAGAGTGTCGACACAAAAGTTCCCACTGGGCCGAAGTGTCGCCGATCTGCACTGACAGGCCCCCACATAAGATAAGATAAGATATGATACATTGCCCAAACTTTAATATATTATATAATTATATATTAATACACATAATTCTTAATCTTTAGTAGATTTATGAAATCTACAAAATATTAGAAAGATTTAAAGATATCTAAAGATTAGAAGAAGCCTTTCAAATCTGGTAACAGGGGTAATTGTCAAATGACAGAAAAAGGATGCAGCTGTGCGAGAGAGATAGCGAGTTGTCTCCACTACACTCCCACTCTTTCTTAAATCGAAACCATCAATTACTTCCTTATTTTGCAACTGATTTTGTTACAGTTTTCAGGAAAAGATATATTTTGATTGCTTTGGTTTTGTGTGTAAAACATTTCATAAAAGTAAACACAGCCAACTTAGATTAACTCTAAAATAAAAATCCAATATTTATACTATTTCCATATAATGCTTTTATTTTTTTGTGTTTTACATTATTATTATTTAAATACAGTTGTTATATTATATAGTTTATTTTAATAACTCACCTGTGGACGCTGTTTCGCATTTCACATAAATTTCTATTTCACACAACCGCTTTATGTTATAAACATTACACTTAAGTAATAACTCGCCACAATTAGCTATATTAGATGGTCTCACTAATAATAATATCAAAACAAAAACAAACAAAACAATGCGAATAGCCTACCCAGTAATGATGTGTTCTACAGCCGAAGGTTGCAAAAAAAAACAATTCTATTTGATTTAATTTAATTAGAATAAAACTAATATTACAATAAGTTGATTGATTCGATGTTGGAATTATAATGAACATATTTTATTAGCTAGAAGGTTCCTACATTCTTGGATTGACGTCAGTGAAGTCATCTTCCGGTGATGCTGCAAAAGGGTGACCTAGTGCCGAGTGCACCGTTGTTGTTGCGACATGCCGAGTGTGCATATTGCATGTATTAGGGTTCCGAAACACAGTCAACAACGCCTGAGGTCGATCACTTTGTTTATGTTTCACTCTGCGCATAATCTTGTGTTATCAGTACCTATTATGCAATGATATTTTTATTTTTTATTTGTACCCACCTCCTTAAATTTTAGTTATTTGATGGTGACGTATTTTATTTTTTACCCCTGTTCTCGTATTTTTGAAATGTGCCGAATTTATAAACATAATTTAATATGCCCTATACGCTGTCCTTGTGTATGAATGTAGCAGAACCACATTTATTGTATTTTTGTTGTAATGTTAAGCATTTGCCTTCGTCCGTGCACCACGGTATCGGGTGACCAACTGAAAACCAGCGCTGGTGCACTCAATTTGGGTGCCCAGCTAATGCTGAGGTGGTGACCCTTTTCGGCGAGGGCATACACATTTTTTTTTATAATATGTATAATATGTTTGTTTATTTTGTTTTATATAATTGTGTGTGCTCTGTACGAAATAAACAAATTTCTTTCTTTCTTTCTTTTCTTTCTTTCTAAAATCTAGCCATGACATATTGATTGATAGTTATAATAAAATATCTCTAGATTTTGCCCCGGCTTTGGTCACGTAAATGTAGGTTAGGTTACTAGCAGTACTTTTACCTGGTTAAAAGGAGGTCTATATCCTTTCCTGTACCCCTGACAAATTTAATGATGATCGGTCTAGTAGTTAAGGCGTGAAAGCGTAACAAACAAACAAACTCACACTCGCATCTATAAGTTAGGATAAGTTAAACATTAAAAGTTATTATCCTCACACCTTTCAGTTACATCCTGTATATAACATTACTTTCACAACTCGTTCGTCTAGTTGTTAAAGCAATGCTGCAGTCCAAGCTTCAACTCCCGGGCCGACAATAACAACGTTCAATCCAGCATCCACTTGGGACTCATTAAATGTTTATAGACCCAAAGTTCAGACCGAACATTGCTTATCTCTTTCACTCTTTGACAAAACGAAATATTTTGTCTCTTACCCATAAATAGATATGTCTTTTGCTAGGGAGAAAATGTAATTAAAAGTATATTTTTGTTTTGAAAACTGAAGTCGTTATAGAGTAGAGTAAATTTTAATACGTCCCTAATTAAAATACTTTGTTTCAGGTTTTTAGTTGTATTCTTTCATATTTAGCTTCATAGTATACTAGCTTTTGCCCGCGGCTCCGCTCGTGTTAATTTAAAATTTGACAATCAATTTGGGTTGTACTCTGCTTGTAATAATATAATTCAATCATGATTCGAAAGACATGTGGCGCCACCTATTATCATAAGAACGTTATTGTTGTTTTCCTCGGGAATAGTAATTTTTTTCGGGATGAAAGGTAGCCTATGTCCGTTTCTGTATACCTAAAAATGTATATTTAAAATTTCAGAATGATCGGTTCAGTGGTTTAGGCATGACAAGGTAACAAACAAACAAACAAACAAACTCATTTTCGCTTTTATAATATTAGTTAGGATTAGGATATAAAGCTTCTAGCGGTAGTGAATACGAGTATTGTGCTTGAGGTCTTGGGTTGGATGCCTAGGTTGGCCAAAGTGTTTTTGGATTCGTTTGTCTAGATATTATGTGTGGCACAGGAGGGCAATGCAATATTCCTAACAGACTGCATGCAAAAATTTACATGGATTCTATATATTTGTAACCGATATTTTGGCAAATAAAGCCATCTAATGTATTCTATTCTTCTAATATTTTTATTTTTTAAATAATAACTAGACAATAAATATTTTGTTATTATATTGAATATTGAGTTCCAATTGGGAGAGGGCTATGCCAAGCAATGGACTGTAAAAGCCGATTAAAAAATAAATTTCCTTATAAATTTCTGGTAAAACATTTAACAATTTTCGGCCTCAATGGCGTAGTGGTTAGTGTAACTGACTGCTAAGCTTGAGGTCGCGGGTTCGATTCCCGCACAAGTCAAATATTTGTGTGCATGAACATGGATGTTTGTCTTGGTCTGGGTGTTTCTACGTATAATATGTATGCATTTACAAAAAAAAAGTATATGTGTATGTTTATCCATTGTCTAGTATCCATAGTACAAGCTCTGCTTAGTTTGAACTAGATGGTGTTGTGTGTATGTGATAGAACATTATTATAATTATTAACATAAACAAATTTATAATTACTTAATATCACAAAATAAATAATTGCGATTTTATCATTTCTCAGTGTATTTTAGTCGCCACGTTTTCCATATTTACATGATGCAACGCCATTTGCATGGAGTCGTTCCTTCATCCGTGACAGTGACTAACGAACTGAAAATAGTATTTATAATTTCTTACGCATTACTCATATCCTGTTATGAAATATATTTTTGTTATATTAATATAGACTAGCTATCCCACGTTGTTACACCCACCTTTACGGATACTATTTCACTTAAGTGGCTTGTAGCGTAATTTTATATCACCTATAACTATCGATCAAATATACCATAGATGCACGATCGTCGCTCGAAAAACGGCCCCAACAAAACTGTGCATAAATCAGTCGTATGCGCTATATTATGCACCTGTCCCACTCACTCTTGCGTGCGCTGCCGGTAAGCGAGAACGAATCGACACCACTACTACGGTGGAGACCGTATCATATACTTAGTACGCTTGCGTATCGCGAGTAACACACTTAGGACGCTTTACATTGACGCGTTTTAACTAAACTATTACAAAATGTTTCTCAGTGGGCGTTCAATGGTTATTTCGGTTTATTTCCTGGATTGCATAATAAATGCAGACACTTATAAGTAGGTAGTACTGGTCAGTGCCACATATTGACGCGGTTTTTGTATGAGAATGTTCATCTATGATATATTTGATCGAAGCCTATAACTTCAAGAATAGCGTTATCAATTGCACAAAGATTTTTCTTATGTGGCGGGTAGTTCAAGAGATTACTGCGTTCAAACAAAACAAACAAACTCTTCAGCTTTACTATATTAGCAAGTAATAAATATTTATTTTCTATTATTTACATCCTTAGTTCCCAAAGTGGTCTAGGTGGACCCCCAGGTGTCTACGTCTGTCTGTCTACGTTGACAAAATATGGGGGTTCACAATTCGTAAGCCATATACCACGAAAACTTATATTTGCTTTCGATATTGAAGAACTATGAAATGGCACAAAATATAGGACTCTCTTTTTTCCTAGATATGTATCCCATCCTTTCCTTATTTTCTCCTGCACTTCGCTCTGTCATTGACATCATCGTCAGTAACATTGCATTCCCTCTTGTCCTTTAGCACTACATCTTTCCACCTTGTCCTGGGTCTTCCTCTAGGTCTCCGACCAGGGAGGTCAAGCTGATCAAAATATAGGACGGTAAATTAAAAAAAAAACAGAATGGCTGTCGACCGGAAAAGAGCCCAAAAGAATGGCACCATACTACGCTGAATGGCAATGCTGATTCGTTGAGTCAAGAAGAGTCCAGCTTTATGGTCACACGAAGCGTATATTAGCATAGATAATATACAGTGTTAAACTTTCGGCTACCATTCTTTATTTTTATTTCACTGCAATTATACATTTCTTCAACCTACATATATACGCGCGTACATATCTTGTTTTCAATTTGAAAACACTAATGTTTTCAAATTGAGAACAAGATAATTTTTAAAGGCCATCGTCAATAAAACATAAAACGTAATTTAAATTAGCAACCAACATTTTTCTAAACGACAGACAAATACAAAAGCGTTTGACACCACATTTTATGTGAAAATACCAAGAAACGTTTCCACTTTTTGAATTAAAAGAAAAAGAACATAAGAAATCTTTAAATGGTTGAACATTCTGACGAAAATCGTGATCCAAAAGTTCTTATATTCCTTCAGAAAACGGGCCAAAGTAACACTGCAGTACAATTTATAAATTAAAAAAATCTCTTTGAGATCCGTAACTTACATAAAAGGTCGAAAATCAAGCTAATTAATAAAATACTTTTAAAATAAAATAAATGAAATAATATTTGAAACACGAGACAATCTCAGAACCGAAGATCTTTGGTATCAATGAAGCTTACGAAAAATGGTATAATTCAAAGAAAAATATAATTGGCACCTTTAGAAAGATGTTTTTAATAATCATTTATGTAAATAAGATTGTTTGTGTTTGTTTAATTAACGATTGAAAATAACGGAATGTTTTTAATTTAGGAAGAATTAACAAGACTTAAAAGTACAGTGTACATCTGAATAAGAAAATATTTTACGTATACAAGAATATTATTATTGTTATGATGCATAGTTATCTATGGGCCTATGCAGCCCGAAATAAATTATATGAAATGAAATGAAATGATAGTTCAAAATGTAGACTGCCTGTGAATGCGTTTGCTGCTGTTCAATAAAGTTTGGGATTCGATGACCGGATCGGCAAAGTAGCCTTCAGAAATCTATAGATACAACCTAAATTGAAATTTCTAATGTTGTAATTTTGATAAAAAGGAAGCCTCTTGTTTCGATTAAATTGAATCTCGGTTTTGCTAAGTTTTATCCCATAGTATAGTAAATATTTCTTTATTCTGAGTTCTTAAAACAAATATGTACTTACTTATAATTAAAGTCAAATTACTTTATACAGTTATATTAAGCTATTATTATCTTTAGTTTTTTATAGTCAGTAGTATATGGCATAATGGCTGTAACAACTTGTTAATCTGAGTTGTAAAATACTGAAATTATATTTAACTGACGATTTAAAAGAGTGGCCGTGAGTTTCTTTCAGGTTTCTTCTCATAGGCTCTACCCTTTGCCTGAACCTAGCAACTAACCTAAATGTAGCTTCAGTAAGTAAACTCACTAACCTATATACTTTGACGTTCATAAGTGTTACTTTGTGACCTAAATGAATAAATTATTTTTGACTTCGACTTTGACTATTACATAAAATAAAATGTATATAAAGAAGTAACGATGACGAAAACATCGAGAGAAATGCATGTCTGTCAGTTCTCCAGAGTGATCTTAAAGATTTTTGAAGCCACCCGCACTGAGCTTGCATATCGCTGGTCCAATATTACAAGGTTCTATGTAACATTTTTGAAAAAAATGATTTATGAATATTGCATGGTTCTATATGTCATTCCTTTTTGTTTAGACTAATATAGTAATAGATGGAAGCACTTACCACCTCACAATATTAAATCGCAAATAGTTCTAAGTTATTTTTTAAGTTATTTTTACTGATATGCATATTTTAAACCTCATTTCCCCAAAGTTAAAAAAAAAAACATAGAACCTTGTAATAGTGAGCCAGCCATATGGTCTAACACTTCTCACGCCAACAGGAAGCGCCTGCCCAGGAGTATGATAGTTTATAAAGAGCTGATATTATTACCTATACTAATATTATAAAGAGAAGATATTGGTATCTTTGTACGATCGATGCAGGTTGATCGAAACGTCGGACAATCAGTACGTATTTATTACCTTTTAAATAGGTACTTTATCGCAAATATGACCCGTTACCTAGCATTATATTAAATATGTTTGAAATTAATAACAATAATAATATAATATACTATCACAGACACACAACACCATCTAGCCCAAACTAAGCAGAACTAGTACCATGGGTACTAGACAATGGATAAACATACATATATACTTTTTTTTGTAAATATATAAATAACATACATAGATTGCCGGTCTAACTGAAAATATAATGTCAATTGCATTCAATTACTCATTTGTCATACATGCCTTAGCGGCTGAAAAACGCAAAGAAAGAGAGAAGTATTTATTGCTATACAGCTGAGCACAATGTGTATAAAGATATAACAAAAATAATAATAAAAAAGGAAGAAATAAAAACAGTAACATAAAATATTCAATGAACATCCTGATATGCGTCTCACAGCTGCAGCAATCAGGACTCCAGTTCAGCATTTGCCTGGTCTCAAGAACCAGGCACTGGTCTTCCACTGGAGCCTGTTATTGTGATATAATATAATATAATATATTCTATCACATACACACAACACCATCTAACCCATACTAAGCAGAGCTTGTACTATGGGTACTAGACAATGGATAAACATACATATATACTTTTTTTGGAAATATATATAAATATTATACATAGAAACACCCAGACACAGACAAACATCCATGTTCATGCACACAAATGCTTGACTTGTGCGGGAATCGAACCCGCGATCTTAGGCGTGGCAGTCGGTTACACCACTACGCATCGAGGCCGCCAAATTTATGTTTTGCAATTTAATATAATCAAAAACAACTAGACCGAGTTCAAAACTTATTTTACCAGTAGAAAGCTACCTTATCCGGCAATTACTTTATTTATAGTTATTATATAAAATCATACTACGACTCACAGAGGTGAATCATAAACGTATGTGAAAGCACGGGGAACAGCTGGTTACTATATAAAAAAAAAAAACAACGGGTTGCACTCCGGAAGTGCGGGCAGAAGTGAAAACTTGAATATTAACGTTATGCATTTTTGATATTTTGGAATGGTTAGGGAATAATTTTGCACGAATTGCTTTAATTATCAGTATAAAAGTACTATCATTTATGTGGTAAAATACAATATTCATTTATTGCGCTATCGTACACAAACATGACAATTTTCGATCAGGTCACGTGTCCTGACGCGAGTTTAACATTTTTTACCCATCACAAAAAGTGCACAACGCCGCTAAAGATGTTTTCACTTCAAAAAGTAAGAAAAATATTAAACACCAAGCATTTTCCAATGCTGTGTGGCGTTTGCTATCACGCTATTTACAGCACAACATGTCGCATAGCCTTTGTTAATTGGCGCAGGCACACAATTTGGCAGGAATACGAATATTGGAGTAACACGTAGCTAGGAGGGTGAATGCCGGGAACCTAATGATCCTTACGGATTTCATTAAAAGTCTGATTTCATAATTTGTCTGCAAAAATGTGAGAATTGTATAGTCTCTTGTTGGTTCGAGCCTAGAGTTATGTATTAGGTACGAGTCCATTTTCATAGACACGTTTTAAGGCCTGGCATATTTGCCAGACTACGCGCTGCTATCGAAAAAAATAGCCTTATAGAACAACCAAAACATATATTGCGCTATGGGCAATCCGGGATAAGAACCCGGACTTCGACAATCACCCCACTATGAGCCCTAACTTATGCCAAGGGTCCGACATGGTAATCATGATATATCCGAAGAGAGCTATTGCAAAATGTTCATACCTACTTTTAATATTGCAGTATTCCAATAATCATTATGAAGCTGTCAACAATTGTGATTGTGAGTCTTGTGGGAGCCAAATGAAATAAGTAAGACCCAAATCCTAACAATTATGACTAATATTATAAACTTGATGTTCCCGCGGTTTCACCCACGTTTTTCTTTATTGCGCCGCCCCCGTGGGTCGTAGTGTGATGTTATATAGCCTATAGCCTTCCTCGATAAATAGGCTATCCAACATTAAAAGAATTTTTCAAATCGAACCAGTAGTTCCTGAGATTAGCGCGTTCAAACAAACAAACAAACTCTTTAGATTTATAATCCTAACTTCCTAACTAATATTATAAACGCGAAAATGAGTTTGTTTGTTCGTTTTTGTTACCTTTTCACGCCTAAACCACTGAACCGATAATCTTGAAATTTTGCATATACGTTGTCAGGTGTACAGAAACGGACATAGGCTACCTTTCATCCCGAAAAAATTACTGTTCTCGAGGAAAATAACAATAACGTTCTTATGATAATAGATGGCGCCACGTGTCTTTCGAATCATGATTGAATTATATTATTATTACAAGCAGAGTACGACCCGAAATTATTGTCAAATCCTAAATTAACGCGAGCGAAGGCGCGGGCAAAAGCTAGGATTAGTATAAATGCGAAAGTGAGTTTGTTTATTTGTTACACTTTCATGCCTTAACTACTTGCCTTATCATCATGAAATAGGGTATATAAAAAAAGTTCATACTTTGCCTGAGAGATAATAATGTATTAGCAAATATCTGCACGGATGGCGTAGCGGTTTAAGTGGTCGCCTCGACACTGCCACTGCGCTAAGAGTTGTGGGTTCGAATCCCACACGGAACACAAATTTGTGTGATCCACAAATTATTGTTCCAAGTCTGAATGTTCCTTCTGTTGTTGAATGTTTGTACAGTCCCCCGCGATACAGGAATTATTTCTAGTGCGGGAAACCTGTCAAACTTCATGAACATCTAGGGGAAATACGTAAAAAATAAATTAAAAATTCATTGTGCAAACAATACACAAACGTATAAATGTATATGCGCTCGACACTGGACTCATTAACGAGTCAAGTGTGCAGCGGACATACATTTGTCGTTGTTTTTTTTTTTGACTCATTTTGCGTACGGCGTATGTCCGCTCGACAGTCGACGGTTTAAAAAAATAGTGTGACTATATTTACAGATATCAGTCACACGTCAATAGATATTCAAATAATGACGGAACAAATGATTGCGGGGAGACGAGAAATTGCACAAAGCGACAATCAAATAGAGAAAATATGTTGAATAATTCAGATTCCTACATTCAAAATACCAGTCTATTATTGACAAAGCGTTTGAATTATTTGAATGTTCAATCAATAATTGCACATTACTATCGACGATAATTTTGACAAAATGAAATGGTACTAAACAATGCCATTTCATATCTGCATTCTATTGACCGCTTACATCGCAATTCATAATACATTGTTCTGATTTGTTTAATGTTAAGCTATTTATGTCACTGACTGTATTTATCTCGACGCAAACATCAATCTATACTAATATTATAAAGCTGAAGAATTTGTTTGTTTGTTTGAACGCGTTAATCTCAGGAACTACGGGATCGATTTGAAAAAAAATATTTTAATGTTGGATAGCCTATTTATCGAGGATGTCTATAGGCTATATAACATCACGCTACGACCCACGGGGGCGGCGCAGTAACGACAAACGCATGTGAAACCGCGGGTACATCTATGTATTCATGATAAATAACAAGATTAAGACTACACGTGAAATGCAACTTTTTCTGTATAAAAGGTATGCTATGTTCTTTTCTGTACCCCCGGCAATGATATGCAAAATTTTATGATAACCGGTCGAGTACTTAAGGCGTAAAAGTGTATCAAACAAACAAACTCACATTTGCATTTATAATATTAATTAGGATGTAAAGTACCTATCTCTCACGATTGAGTAGCGATAACTCAGTGGGGAGACCAACAGACTGCAATGCAGAGGATCTCGGGTTCGAACCCACGTCACGCAGCTCTTTTCGGAAGTTATATAACTTTTCGAAATTATGTGCGTATTGATTGACAATTATAGCCTGCTCCGTGCCTCGGAAAGCACGTTAAGCTGTTGGTCCCGGCTGCCATGAAAATCTATGGCAGTCGTTATTGGGAGAGTGTCGACACAAAAGATCCCACTAGGTCGAAGTGTCGCCGGTCTGCACTGACTGGCCCCCACATAAGATAAGATCTCTCACGATTGCCGGTCTAACTGAAAGTATAATGTCAATTGCATTCAATTACTAATTTGTTATACATGCCTTAGCGGCCGAAAAACGCAAAGAAAGAAAGAATACTATATTGCTATACAGCTGGGCACAATATGTATAAAGATAAAACAAAAATAATAATAAAAAAGGAAGAAATAAAAACACAGTAATATAAAATATTCAATGAGCATCCTGACGTGCGTCCCACAGCTGCAGCAATCAGGACTCCAGTTCAGCATTTGCCTGGTCTCAAGAACCAGGCACTGGTCTTCCACTGGAGCCTGTTATTGTGATGTACGGAAGCCAATAAGTATGACGATATCTATATATTAATACGTGAAGCAAACACTTTGTACACCTTTTTACGAAAATTGCGCGGACGGAGGAGAATGAAATTTGGCACAGTTAAAGTTTTTATGGAGAAGGAGGGGCGAATCCTAATATTTATATAAAATATGCATTAGAAATACATTAAATTAATGAAAAAGCACTACACGCACACAACCATGCATTTGACACACGCAGTCAAAGCGCGTAACTATGGTTACTTATATCAATATATAATTACATATATCAGCAATATCTTTCAGGCAAACTGGTCGAATTTCGAGCACTAGGCGACCGCTAATATATGTACATAGATATCTATAATTTAAAATTATGTACACACTATTAGCGTGAGAAGGCCAAACATTACGTGCGAAGCGAGCAGACCGAAGCAGTAGTCATTTTAAATATCTGTAATAATAATGATGACGATGAACGTCAAACTCATCTGTTAATCACACAAATCTTTGTCTCAGACGGAACTCAAACCCGTTACATGTACATTCAAATGCATAACAACAATCTATCTATCTATATATATAAAGGAAGATGTCCTGACTGACTGACTTAGAGACAGCCTAAGCCGCTGGTCGTAGGAACTTGAAATTTGGAGAGCATGTGTGTTTTAATTTGTAGGGGTGTACTAAGAAAGGATTTTTTGAAATTCCATCCTTAAGGGGGTGAAATAGGGGGGTGAAGTTTATATGGAATTTGCTCATTTCTGGACTTATAAGTATAAAAATAGGTATACAAGTTACTGATTATAATTGAAAATGACCTGTCAAGCTAAAATGGACAAAACTCCCCCTAAAAAGGTAAAATGGGGGGTAAAGTTTGTATGGAAATTTTCTCATTTCTGGATTTAGAAGTATGAAAATTGGTATATTGGGTCCTGATTACAAACAAAAGTGATCTATGTAAGTATAATGGACAAAACTCCCCCCTAGAGGGGTAAAATGGGGGGTAAAGTTTGTAACGAAATTTCTCATTTCTGGTTTTAGCAGTATGAAAATTGGTACATAAGTTTTCGATTACAATTGAAAAATATCTGTGTAGGTGACATGGATAAAACTCTCCCCTAAAGGGGCGGAAGGGGGGATAAAGTTTGTATGAAAATTTTCTCACTTCTGGACGAGTACGACCCGAATTGATTGTCAAATTCTAAATTAACGCGAGCGAAGCCGCGAGCAAAAGCTAGTACCACATAAACATAAAAAGATACAACATAACGTGGTGATGCGAACACAAGACTTTTCTCCCTTTCAGCCGTCGGCGACTCTCGTGCGGTACTTTCCGGTTTTCTTCGGTACTTCTATGGCACTTCTCTGGTACTTTTGTGGTACTTCAACACTTGCGGCTGTGTGGAGTGGCCATTACGCTCACCACTATGACATATTGCTTCTTTGTTTTAGAGATGTGATGAAGAAATATCACTGTTGTTTTCTAGGAATGTTCTTTGACAATAGTTGTGATATGAAGCGTATAAAACTAACTTGTTAATAATAAGGTATGACGCTTTGGTACGGCAGTGTGTATTGTTAGACTGCACGGTTAGCCTTGCCAGTGTGATGGGTTCAAATACCGGATATTTTTTTTTTAAATAATTGTAAAGTAATTTATTTTTTGTAATTAAACTACGATATACGGCTTTTATCGCGTTGTTTAGTTGACACTTTATTACAAAATATAAATAGTATAGTAATAGTATAAATAGTTTTAATAGTTTCAATAATTTAATTAGCTTAAAAATGAGTAATGTTTAATAGTAATAATAGTGTAATAGTTTTCAAAATTTTGTAATAAAGTGTCAAATAAACAACGCGATAAAATCCGTATATAGTAGTTTAATTTTAATGAATAACATTCGCGTAAACAGAAGACAATATTAAGTAATTTATTTATATAAAAATAAAATCTTCTTAAAGCATCTTCTCAGGCCGTCAAAGTAGAGACCTCAACATCGCCTCGGCTACTGTGGGGGCGATGTGGAGGCCACTGCTCTTAGACCACACGACTGCTTACCATCAGGTGGAGTGTGGTCATTTTGACGAGCACAAAAAAAAAAAAAAAAAATTACATTGTAGTTATACACACAGTCTTATTGCTATACACGATGACTGTATACGTTAACTACAATAATGGTGGGTGGAGTACAGTTACTGTTCTCCTAGATAGGCTACTGAGCAGCCTGTTTTAAGGAGGCACAGTGCCATATTATTTGTGTGATACAGAAATGATTATTCGGAGTCTGTATGTATGTACTTTGTGTCCGTTATTTTATGTTCGTGGAGATCACCGTGATATAGAGATCCATGGCGCGGGAGACGTCTTTTAGAACAAGTTTATCATTTGTAAAGTCTTAGATTTAATGTCGATATAAGTTAGCGTTATTTGATGTTTTTACGTAAGCCCTAAATACATATGGTAGAATGTTAGCTGATCTCTCAACCAACGACGGATATAGGAATACGCAAGGCACCTAGGACGTCGGCATCCGAGCTTAACTAGACTACTTAAAACGTAAATGAGTAGTTTAGTTTCAAAATCCTCTAAAATACTTTTCACCAAATAATGGTAAATCTCAAAAAACCATTTAAAGACATAATTTTAGCGGTGTTTGCAACAAACTGCTACTTTTGTGAGCTAATTTAATAGAATTTTAGTGGGTTTCGTTGAAAACTATCAGTGCAATGCGATAGAAGCAACGAAGGATCTTCACATTCAATCGGAACATTATTTTTGTTCTGATATCGTTTTGGCGGCTTTTGACACTATACTCCTCAAATTTGTTATGATAGTCTTCTTTTGTTTAAATAGCTTTTTTATATTTTCGTAGTTTTGATAACAGCATTGATTGAGAGGTACAGTCATATGAAAATATTCAGACGCGGTAGCGAAACTGGGTGCAGAAATTTGTGCGCTATATAAAATGCTTACTAATATTATAAATGCGAAAATAAGTTTGTTTGTTACCTATTCACGCCTAAATCACTGAACCGATCATCCTGAAATTTTGTATATACGTTGTCAGCGGTACAGAATAGGAAATAGGGTACCTTTCATCCAGAAAAAATAACTGTTGCAAACCTAATCTTTTTTTTTTTTTTTTTAACCTAACCTACATTTACGCGAGCGAAGCCGCGGGTGAAAACTAGTAGTGTATAATTACTTGCTGTGCCTTTTATCTCCAAGATTGAATGCTTTAAATAGTCACATTTTAGGAGAAATCTGCTAAACATTTATCCATCCAAAGAATAACCACGCCGAACATAGCTTAACCGCAGATTACGAACAAAAATGCAGCAATACGTAAACAGTTATGAAGAGCAAAATAAAAAATAAAAAAAGTTAAAATTTTACCGCGATAGCAGATTACGGACAAAAAGGCAGCAATAGGTAAACAGTTTTGAGGAGCAAAATAAAAAAAAAAATAAAAAAAATCACCGCGAAGTCTAGTTCTTTCAAAGTACTGGACATCAAGATATTGAGACAACCACCATTTTAGTTTCCCATGATCATCGCTGCTGTAAAGCAACCGAAATGTCAGGCAAAGTATGAATTATTATACGTCGTAATGAAAATAAATTGCGCCAAAATTAGTATAATAAACATAGTAGTTTCGAAGTTAGCGGAAGTTTTCGAAATAACATTCGCATAACCTAAGACAATAATATGCATTAAAAATGTTTAATGATTTTTTATACCGAATAGAATCTCTTTAACATAAAATGTAAGAGGTTCTAGTAATTTTTTTTTATCACATACAACTCCATCTAGCCCAAACTAAGCAGAGCTTGTGCTATGACTACTAGACAATGGATAAACATACATACATACATAATATATACTTTTTTGTAAATACATACTTATTAACCACGTTAAAAAAAAGAAGATTAGCAACAGTACTATTTTCTGGATGAAAGGTACCCGATGTCCTTTTCTGTTCCCCTGGACGTGTCCCTAGATATACAATTAAGTAAGATATAGAACTAATATATTTTTGATCCACTACTATGAGCGCCCTCCATATTATTATTATGAAATTGGTTCAATCGTCAGCAATTTAACCATCAAATCAAATCAAATCAATTTATTTGTGAAACATAGGTATTAACATTTTAGATGGATCTTAAGAACTAAATAGTGCGCTATGTCTTGTCACGAAGCTCCTTGAACCGACGGGCGTGTATGAGGAATGTGATGAAAGTGAATGAAGCCAGAGAAGTGTGTCAGGATCGTAGCAAATGGAAATCCGTAGTCTCTGCCTACCCCTCTGGGAAAGAGGCGTGAATCTATGTATGTATGTATGTATGTCTTGTCAATTTTGACGTACAAATATTTATAGAACAAACATGCATGCATGCGTAGTTTTGAACTTTATATTATAAGAAATTATTAACATATTGGAATTGAATTAAATAATTAATTTACATTAAATTACAATACTTTAAATCTTCTTTGGTATTAAATTATCATTTAAAAAGTCTTCAATTTTATAGTAACATTTGTCAATTAGTAACAATGTAAGCTTTTTTACATTTATGACAGTAACCAACATCCAAAGTTCCACATATATAATATTAGTAGATAGGTACTACAACAATTACGGTAGCAATACCTAAACCCTACGGGCACCGAGCGCTTCTCTCATCGCGAACATACTTGTTCGATTTTCGAATACCGTGTAACTCATTCGTCTCTATGGTATATTACTTTCACATAAGGTTTTATTCCGCTCGTAAAACCTCTGTAGTACAGGTGTTTGCCTGCAGCAGAACTGTTCGTATAAAATAAAGTATAAAATGAGCATTTACTCACAAATTGCGTAAGATTTTTACAATGCTACCTTAATATTATAAATGCGAATGTGAGTCTGTTTGTTACGCTTTCACGCCTTAACTACTTGACCAATCATCATGAAATTCGCATTGCATAGGTACACTTTATCACGGACACAGAAAGGGACATACTAAATCCCTGATTCCTGTATCCCTTATAACTAAATTTCCATTCCTGAGGAACAGTCCTTTATTCTGGATGAAAGGTTCATCGACAAAAAAGACGGTTGTTGAGAGAAAATTTATCAACAAAACCAAGTTAATTTGACGCGAGCAAAATATTGTCCTAGCCACATTTAGCCAATTTCGGCATTCAAATATTTTAACTATAGGTACAATTTTTTTCAATAATTTTTACAATAATTTTTTTGTCGGTCTCGGTGGCGCAGTGGTTAGTGTAACCGACTGCCACGCCTGAGGTCGCGGGTTCGGTTCCCGCACATGTCAAACATTTGTGTGCATGAACATGGATGTTTGTCTTGGTCTGGGTGTTTCTATGTATAATATGAATGTATTTACAAAAAAAAGTATATATTATGTATGTTTATCCATTATCTAGTAACCATAGTACAAGCTCTACTTAGTTTGGGCTAGATGGTGTTGTATGTATGTGGTAGAATATTATGTTATTATTATTATTTTATAATACGTTATAACTATAGTCAGAACATTAAATATAACATTAAATACTATCAATTAGAAGTAGTTCGAGACGCCTGTTAAGCTGCGTAGCCGAGGTATAAAATAATAACATATATTTTCTTTTGTTCACAGGTAGTGGAACCAACATTAATTGAAAACATATCCAGAAAATAAATAAGTGTCAAATAAGTGAAAGTGCTGTGGAAAATCACAATTAAAAATAACAGTGAAATTTAACAGTGCTACTGCTACTAGTGATAAAAAAACAGTTATAGCAATAGCTATGCTTTTCTAGTGTGGTGATATTGATGATTTTGTCACCGTCATCACGAATGCGGGCGGACGGCCCATCAGGCCGGCAGGTCAATGACATCGCCGGCACTCTTCGTGCTCTCCTTGGCCCTTGGTAAGTTATCTATACAATAACTTGATTCAACATGAAGTACTATGCGTTTCAACTAAAAATAGGACCGAGATAGATGTCAAAATTTCTACTGGTAAAACGATTTTCTATGTAGAATTAAAAGAAATATATTTTAGCCTACTTACCATTTCCTTTCCATACAATAAACAGAATGAATGGGCGTTGGGGCAGAAAAATTCTGAAGTGGTGGCCACGCACCGGAAGACGCAGCAGGGGTTGGCCCTTCCACAACATGAACCGACGACCTGGAAAAGGTTGCGGAAAGCACTAGGATGCGGGCGCATCAAAACCGGTTCATGTGGCAAATCTCGGGGAAGGCCTATGTCTAGCAGAAGACGTCTTTCGGCTGAGCTGATGATGAACGGATATATAACATAAAATATTCTTTTCTCACTGCCAAAGAAATGTCTACACGGTATCTACACAAAGTAGAAGAGACCGAATACAAAATATGAGAAAGCATACATTATGATGGTTGTATAATAACATAATAAGGGACACAGCGATTCCTAAACTGACACTGTTTTTTTTTTATTTTTTTTTTATTTTGCTCGTCAAAAAGACCACACTCCACCTGATGTTAAGCAGTCGTGTGGTCTAAGAGCAGTGGCCTCCACATCGCACCCACAGTAGCCGAGGCGATGTTGAGGTCTCTACTTTGACGGCCTGAGAAGATGCTTTTTCACGCCCCGCTTAAAGAACCCAGGATTGAAGGAAGAAGGAAACACGTGCCTTGGCAGAGAATTCCATGCCTTGGTCGTTCGGCAGAGGTATGAGGACCCAAACTTTTTGGTACGCGCTCTAATCGACTCTACCGTGTAAGGATGGCATCTGAGCCCAGCACGCGTTGTTCTGGATACTTGCTTGACTTGCTCGTATTTTAGAAACCGATGGATAAAACTAAGTCGTGTCATTATAGTAACGTATAGTTATATGACAGGCTTTGAATTCTTGACATTGGCAGTAAATAAATAAACTGTAAAACCAAACAGTAGGCCTACCATGAAACTTAAATGTCGAAGTTTCGGTCCAACTGTTTGTAGCGAGAAACATAATATATTTATTCCGAAATAGGAGCTAAATTTCGCTACGTAACCTATTGATTGTCCTAAACCCTTTCATCAAGTAATCCGAACAACAGAGCAATGTCATTTAAAAAAAAGAAATTCCATAAAAATACATTACAAGTTACTCTCGTTTGGCCCAAAGTTTCAGATCGACGTTTTAATGGTAGACCTATAGTTTATAGGCACCATTCCCAATTAATAGTAACGTCCATTTTTTAGTAGAGTCGAGGAAGAAGCTTTCAAAAATAAACTGCGGTTACCATGGAAGTAGTTCTTATTTTAATAAAAGATAACCCGCACAAAGAATAATTCCTCTCTATAATATTATTAAGTTATTATTGTTATTATCTTTAGTTTATTATAGTCAGTAGTATGTGGCATAATTGCTGTAACACCTTGTTAATATGAGTTGTAAAATACTGAAATTATATTTAATTGGCGATTTAAAAGAGTGGCCGTGAGTTTCTTGCAGGTTTCTTCTCATAGGCTCAACCCCTTGCCTGAATCTAGCAACTAACCTAAATGTAGCTTCAGTAACTCATTAACCTATATACTTTGACGTTCATAAGTGTTACTTTGTGACCTAAATGAATAAATGATTTTTGACTTTGACTTGACTTTGACTTTGTCTCGCGACGAAAAGACTCGGAACAACCATTTGTGGTTCACACAAATTTTTGTGCCGTGTGGGATTCGAACCCACAACACACGGCGCAGTGATAGCGGCGAGGCGACGACTTAAATCACTACGCCATCCGTATAGTCGTGCAGTAGTGCTTTTTTATGTTTTATCTCCATTCACTGTTTCATATTATAAAGCAAAGTCCAGTGTATTCATTTATTGTTTCAAGATGGCGACAAAACGATCTTGTTCTTAGTTGAAACGCATAGTACAACAAATATATCCCTTCTACATAATATGTATTTACAATGCGACTTTTTATGAATATTATAAACCAATACTCTACAAAATATTTTTTATTATTTAGCACCAAGTTAACGAAGTGGGAGTCAAACTCACACACGTCAATTGAACCATCGACAAGATATAAAACTACGTATTCTTTTTTAATTATTTAGCGTCAACTAATAATAATAATAATGTGCACTAAACCGAATTTCGGTCACGGCGGCTAATCTTAACAGAGACTGGCCATCTGCGCAGGAGTTAACAGAAAAGCCCAAAAACTTTTAGTTGGCTCGAACCGGGTTTCGAACCCTGAGGTCTCTTATTGCACAGCAGTCATTTACTACTGCTGTATATACCTACTCTGTGAAAATTTCAACTCGTTACCTATTATGGTTCATGAGATACAGCTCGCAGACAGGCAAATGGACGAAAGCCTTGATGGCGTAGTGGTTAGTGTAACCGACGGCCACGCCTGAGGTCGCGGGTTCTATTCCCGCACAAGTCAAACATTTGAGTGCATGAACATGGATGTTTGTCTTGGTCTGGGTGTTTCTATGTAAAATATGTATGTATTTACAAAAAAAAAAAGCACGTATGTATATATGTTTATCCATTGTCTAGTACCCATAGTACAAGCTCTGCTTAGTTTGGGGTAGATGGTGTTATGTGTATGTGGTAGAATATTAATTAAAGAATAATAATTAATATTAAAAGCTTTGGGTGCAACCCTTAAAAAAATAAAGAATGTAAATCATCTTACAATTTCCAGTAGCGTTTGCTTCTGCTGATTCATACTTAGCCTGCGGCATTACCTGCGTGAATTCCACTAGAACGCATATGGGGATAAAATGTACATATTGTATTCTATGTTATAATTCATCCAATCACGGTTTAAATGCTGGATGACAAACATCTAAACATTTTCACAAAAATTCGTATTGATATTCTATTGTAACTAATATAATAATAATAATATTCTATCACACACACAGCACCATCTAGCCCAAACATACACACAGCACCATCTAGCCCAAACTAAGCAGAGCTTGTACTATGGGTACTAGACAATGGATAGACATACATATATACTTTTTTTTTGTAAATATATACATATTATACATAGAAACACCCAGACCAAGACAAACATCCATGTTCATGCACACAAATATTTGACTTGTGCGGGAATCGAACCCGCGACCTCAAGCGCGGCAGTCGGTTACACAAACCACTACGCCATCGAGGCCGATATGTTATCTTTTCTTATCTTATGTGGGGGCCAGTCAGTGCAGACCGGCGACACTTCGACCCAGTGGGATCTTTTGTGTCGACACTCTCTCAATAACGACTACCATAGATGTTCATGGCAGCCGGGACCAACGGCTTAACGTGCTTTCCGAGGCACGGAGCAGGCGATATTTGTCAATCAATACGCACATAATTTCGAGAAGTCATATAGCTTCCGAAAGTCAGAGGTGCGCGACGTGGGTTCGAACCCGAGACCCTCTGCATTGCAGTCTGTTGGTCTCCCCACTGAGGTATCGCTGCTCGGCTGATGCGTTAAAATGCGAATGTGAGCTTGTTTGATACGCTTCCACGCCTTAAGTACTCGACCGATTAACATGCAATTTCGTATACAGATTGTCAGAGGAACAGAAAAGGACATATTATAGCACCGTTTATATGCGTGATATTTCTGTATTGTAGTCCACAGGGGCCTACAATAGAGCGCTGATTTTCAGTACGGACCTTCAATGTCTCATATTAGTAGGACTTTAAACGCACTATTATAAAAATACATAAACCTAATACATTTTACTCAAAATATAACCATCCTCATAGTATGTCTTCCAATATGGATGGTATGATAACGATCACAATATTGACTTGACTTCCCCTACCGTACCCCGAGGCGCGCATTTAATTTATGGAATATAGAATATAGCAGATGCTACCCAACATTGATGATAAAGTATTTGCACCGAACGCCTTGAGCAATAATCACAGGTGGAAAATTTGAGTTGCAAAATCGCATATTTTAATATAATGATGCCGTCTTTTGCTGTTCCATTAAGATGTAATATCTAATAGCATTTGTTTTGAGACAAAGTATCATATACGGAAAGGGTTTATAAAGAAATCAGATATTTGTACACTCAAAAATCGGGTACGTATCACAATACCGAAATTTAAAAGACCGTATTTTAAAATACCTATGGAAGAAATCCGGAAAAATTAAACGCCAAATGATTGTTTGGCCGAAAGTTTTAATTTCCGAAAGCTCATTTGCCCGAAAGGTTAAATCCCGAAGATCCATATCCCGAAGTCATCCGTACGATTTCGACTCGGAAGCGGTAGGTTGTGTTAGGTTCTCTTTTGTAAACCCACCCAGAAATAGGAGCCCCGCGAAGCGAGTCTCCGTCCAAAACTCCCATTAATTCTACCTTAGAACTGAGGAATTCCATTCGGGATTTCGTCCATTCGGGGTTTCATTCTTTCGGGCATTTGGACATTTCGATATAACGGCTATCGGCATTTAAAACTTTCGATATTTTGAATTTCGTTGTTTTGGACGTCGGTATTTCAGTCATAGTTATTATGAAATTTTGGTATTGTAATACGTACCCCAAAAATCTTATTAATTCCATCTCCGAGTGTTTCCATCACAAAGTAAAAAATTCTAAAACCTATCCAAAGTTCAGAGGATTGTAGAAGGTTTTATAGCCAGAAACTCTTAGCAGTTTATACAACCGAGAATTAAGATTATTTTATTTATTGGTCCGTAGCATACTGAAATACTACTCTAAGGTTTGGTCTCCATTTTATGAGGTTCACAATAACCGACTTGAACAAATACAAAGGAGATTCATCAGTCATCTTGCCTTTGCCATGAAATTGCATCATTCATTATAATCGTACACGAAATGTTCGTCGCGTTTCTAACAGACATGAAAGTAATAATGATATTTGTACTGAGTGACGAACGGCGCCGAGCGCAGACATATAATGTTGGCCTCAACGGTGGCAAACAAGCATACGGCCCACCTGATGGTAAGTGGTCACCGTAGCCTATGGACGCCTGCTACACCAGAGGCATCACTTGCGCGTTGCCGACCTTTTAAGAAAGGAAGTGGGAAGGAGAAGGAGCGGGATGGGAGAAAAGGAGTGATTGGGCCCCCGGCACTCTCACTCACCGAACGAAACACAACAGTAGGAATACTGCTATTTCACGTCGGTATTTTGTGAGAGGGTAGTCCTTCCCCGGTCGAGCCGGCCTATTGATGCTGAAATCAGCGAAGCTCTACTACTCTGAAAGTTACTCTGTAAGTAGTTAAAGACTAGCTTTCACGTTTACCATAAGATTCTTTATGACCAAGAGTGCTGCGTTCTTTACTTTCAGTGGCTTTGCAAATTATTACTGAAGCCTACCCTGATATCCATCAGCAGTGGCTACTGTAATTTACATACATTCAAAGTATAATACCTTCATTCCCAAAGGGCTAGGCTGTGCTTGTGCAACACTAGCATTTTGCTGGCTATGTTTTTAAATTTAATATTATAGGTAGTAGGCTTTTTATCACCAACCAGGCACAGTCTAGGCTCTGCACTGCCACTGAGAATTTGTTAATAGAAATCGAAAAATCTTTTTGCTTCAGGCCTCAAGTCTCTTGCACAGCAATCGCATTTAAACACACTCGCACCTTTCTATAGGTAACTCTACATCATAATTCTATGTTATTATACATCATTACTCCGTTACAAAAAAAAGCATTTAATATAGCAGATATTATCAAAGAGAATTCATCGCTTCTATACGAAAACGTACAATAAAGATCACCGTCAGAATAGCTCTCATTCGGGCGTTACGCACTGGTGCCTACCTAATGATAACATATAACACTCGTAAGACATTGGGGCCGAACGACAAGGATTTTATTACTATAATAATGTACTTTGTTACCGTTATTTTTCACAGTTATATATCACCGTTATTTTTTTCCCATCCCGAATATTTTGCGATGATAAAAACTGTTTTGTGAGGAAGTTTTTGGATTATCATACGTCTGAAGGTAATAAAAATAAAATTGATAATGTCTGAAGCAGTCGATATCTCATCACAAGACTATACGATCTTGGAAAATATCACTTTTACCTCATATATATATATCTAGTATTATTATAAATTAACAGTTACCTGCGACTTCGTCCGCGTAGATTTTAACTAAATAGTGTTTGTCTTCGCAGAACCCTAACTTTTTCTAAAATCAAAGTAGCCTAAGTTACTCCTTATAACATCAGCTATCTGCCAGTGAAAGTCCCGTCAAAATCGGTTGAGCCGTTTCGGAGATTACCCGGAACAAACAGACAGACAGACAGACAAAAATTTTAAAAATAGATGTTTTCGTATAGGTACCTTATATACTTTCATATGCATTAGATAAAAAGCTGTTATTTTGACATTACAAACAGACACTTCAATTTTATTTATTTGTATGTATGTATGTATGTATGTATAGATGTGAATGTGAATTTGTTTATTACGCTTTCACGCCTTAATTACTTGACCGATCGTCATGAAATTTCGTTTTCAAGGTAAGTACACGTTTTCAAGGGAACCGAAAAGGACATAGAGCACCTTTCATACAAAAAAGGACTGTTAGGTTAGGTTATAACCTACATTTGCCCGAGCGAAGCCGAAAGCAAAATCTAGTTAAACAGGTATCTATAAAATCTATAAAAGCGCACAATCTGCAGGGCTGCCTGTAGTGAGATAAATGTGAATGGAACTGCGATCCTGAATGCCTTAGACAGTTAGTGGTCTCCGGATCACCTTTATTGTTTGGCTAGAGTGCAATTTCAAGAACGCTCGTAGGACTCTCAACTTGCTTGCCTTGACCGACCGGTCAGCCGGTCACAGGAAGCCTCTATAACAATATGCTCGAGGGAAAGTGTTATTTTCAAAGGCATAACTACAGGGCATCTCGCTTTGAAACGTCGAGACGAAACCCGTGATGGTGAATCCGGACCGCACTGTTTAACCCTTGCTGCTTACACTGATGTTGCTCTATGCTACCTTTAAGGCGTGTTTGACTATCATGGCAATTTAAAGGAGACTGTAATGGTAGTAGTAGTCGCCTTGCCACTGCCGCTGCGCCGAGAGTTTTTTTTTTTTGTACATCTGAGGTGGCAAACAAGCATACGGGCCACCTGATGGTAAGTGGTCACCGTAGCCTATGAACGCCTGCAACACCAGAGGCATCACTTGCGCGTTGCCAACCCTTTAGGAAAGGACGTGGGAAGGAAAAGGAGCGGGATGGGGGAAAGGGGGTGATTGAGCCTCAGACACTCTCACTCACCGAACGAAACACAACAGTAGGAATACTGGTATTTCACGTCGATATTCTGTGAGAGGGTAGTCCTTCCCCGGTTGAGCCGGCCCATTCATGCTGAAATCAGGGAGGCTCTATTACTCAATAAAAATGTTGTGGGTTCGATTCCCATACGGCACCAAAATTTGTGTGTTCTTTATGTCCGTTGTTTGAATGTTTGTAAAGTCCCCCGCTACACAGGATATTTACCACAAAGCGGGTGGGGTCTTTAAAAAAAAAATGCGAGTTTGTGAGCCGCCGTCTGCCATTCAGAATTTGTATTGGAACAATAAATCTGCCGAACGCCGTTTTATATTCTTTGTTACAGGTCCATGAACTCAACCCCATAGACCAGTATTAGATTCCGTAGCAAAACTTCTGCATCTGCTGCGGCCCATGCCTCCGTAGGTATTTCACTTTAGACTAATTTTTGCTCGTTGCTTCGCTCGCGTAAAAGTAGATTAGGTTATGTTAGTAAAAGTAGGTTTTTTAAATAAAAGGTAGCCTATGTTACTCGGTGATAATACGGCTTTCCAACGGTGAAATATTTTTTTTACATCGGTTGAATAGTTTTAAGTTAAATCCTTACAAACAAACAAAAATCAAATATTTTCTCTTTATTATATTAGTATAGATAAAAACTGTCAAAGAGCCTTTTCAAGTTGGTCCAATGTCCACGTGTGAGCCTCCCACACCGAGTATTTTTCAGGCATCGATGAGTTCTGACACTCTTTTAATTTTGTATTTCATAGCAGTGATTGATGATGACAATGAATTCATTAATGTTTTGCTTGCTCTTGTTAACATTGCAATTTTCGGTTAAACTTGTATTTCGGTCTCGTCGCAGCGGCAGTGAATGCTAATGACATGCATGATGTATTGGACTGAAAGTTTTGGGTTATGGGTTTTTTAAGCTATTAATAACACGACTGTAATTATGGCGTAGCGGCAGAAGAAGAAGAAGCACTCGCTACTGCCGCACCAAGTGTATTGGGCTCGATTACCAGATATAACAATTATTTTTTAGAGAATGATCTCTAAGGCATTATCAAATAATTAAACCGAACAAGTATGAAGATTAGCAAATAAAAAAAAAATTATGGGTAAGGCAGGTCTTTCGATCGAAAGACCTGCCTCATTGCATTACTAAATGCAATGCGTGTAATTGGAAACCATAACCTTTCGATCGAAAGACCTGCCTTACCCATGATTTTTTTTTATTAGCTTAGTTCCAGATGTAACAAAATAAATATTATAGTATAAAATGAATATTAGCAATTTATTTAAATAAAACCGAAATCGCCTGTAATCTTTTGAATAAAATATTTTTGAATAAGATGTAATGATTGTAAAACCAATGCCAAAAAGGTAATTAAATGTTGAAATTAAAAAGAGTGGTCCTGTTTTTGGAGTATTCCGCTTTCGGCACCAATTTTTTCGGCACCTATGGTTTCGGCACCTAAGCTATTCCACTTTCAGCACCAATAGGTATTTTATTCGACATTCGGCACCAAGCAAAAATACCTATTGGTGCTGAAAGTGGAATAGCTAGGTGCCGAAAAAATTGGTGCCGAAAGCGGAATACTCCCTGTTTTTTTACAGTCATTGGGTCACTGGGTCAAGCGTGTTACCTACCTTGGCAACTAATTTAAACTAATAAATTACTGATTGAATTTAAAACATCTTGACGAAACCTGCATATCTAAGAGATCTACACAATGTTCTTGAAGATATGTGAAGTCTGTTAACCAGCACGGGGCCAGCGTAGACGACAATGGCCTTACCCTTCCCACACTGAGAAGAGGCCCGTGCCCAGCACTTTGACAGTTTATATACAGGTCTGCTATTATCACTATATTATACAAAATATTTTGTTCATTTGTTGTATGTTGAAAGTCTGCCGTGAACGCGAGAAAAAGGGTTTTTCTCTGGCATGAATTTTATGTCACATTTATGTTATCCTTCACCAGATAAACTAAAATAAAACTGAGATATTCGTACAGAAAATCTCGGCGGCCTCACAGGGTTATAGTTTGGGGTCTAAAACTGTGCCTAATAAATACTGATAGGGCTCCGTCTTGGGTTTCAGTTTAAAGCTTGTGTCACACATCAACTAGGTATCGCTTCGGTTTATCGCGTCGCCTACGCAACGCAGTGACGTCAGTTGATCGGCTTATTAGAATAGAGACCTGGTGACTGGTTTAATTATTATTACCACTGAGGTACCAGCACATGTGTACCTTGTGCAGTCTTCTCAGCGTTAGCGTAGCTAAGCTAAGACGTAGTCGCGATGACGGCAAGTCGAATTTCTGTTGTTTATGACCTTATCCTCAGATGTATGAGGCATATAGAAGGATGTGTAGGAATAAGTATGTCATAACTATTATTTGTTTTACTGAAGGTAGCTCTACTAACCTATTTAATCACAGCGGCACACCGGCGGCCAGACACAATAGGTTTTTTATTATGTCTGATATGCCAAGAAATTTTTTCTCTCATGCTATATAGGCAAGATGGAAAGTCAGCTTAAAGTTTTTGAGACGCTGTCTTTGCAATAGTATATCTTCTGTTCGTCCTAGTTTTGTCTCACAGACAAACAATTTGATTTTATCGACTGCTTCGTTGGACCAATATAAGCGTGAACATTTTTTATACTACGTACTTAAGTGGCAAACATGCTTACGAGCCTCATAATGTAGGTATTAAATAGTAAGTAATAATGTCCTCTAGAATAAGTTTCGGTCATAGCGGTCAATCTTAATGGATTGTGCATATTGTGCAAAAATGTACGCGCTAACACAATTGCATTCTCCATTCCTCACAATCTCATAGTCCAATGGGACAGAAATCTGACAGGCAAGAAGAGAGATCATGTGCAGTGTCGACGAATTTACGCGCTTTTTGGGGTGAATATTCGGATTGTTATTGAAAATTTCTTTATAGGCAAACCTTATTTGTTGACAATTTTTTTTTCTACCACATACACACAACACCATCTAGCCCAAACTAAGCAGAGCTTGTACTATGGGTACTAGACAATGGATAAATATACATATATACCCACTTTTTGTAAATACATACATATTATGCATAAAAACACCCAGACCAAGACAAACATCAATGTTCATGCACACAGATATTTGATATTTGACTTGTGCGGGAATCGAACCCGAGACCTCAGGCATGGCAGTCGGTTACACTAACCACTACGCCATTGACTATTACAATAACTTATTTATTTGTTGGATTTAAAACCTAAACTGTAAACATTGACTACTGGGTTTAAAAAGTGACTTCTTTTTCAAAGTTATGCTGACAGCTCAATGGCCAAATATCAATCTAAACAATTGCTGACACATGGTGCCACTTTTAGCAGTCTAGAAATCCTAGAGATGTCAGGCTCACTGAACCTCAACACAAGTTGTCTATATTCAAATTTGAATGAAATTCTCATCTTAAATTGGCATAGCATTATCCAGAATGTTTGCATAAATGTGTAGAGGAACATGGTGTGATGTCCCTCTAACACAAAGGGAGGATCCTTCGACCAGGCTGGGTGATTGTGCCTGGCGGGACGCGGCCCAACTGTTGATCGGCTTCGTGAAGTTTGCTTCCAATGACGTTGGATGATGATGGATGATCACGTTGGGTGCTGGATGACGCATGTCACCAACCTGATCGACCTTCGGGGTTAGGGAGGAATACTGCGGCGACTACACAAATGAATTGTTGGTCAAGGGGTATAAATTCGCACTAATATTTGCTTCCGTCCTGAGGTCTCCGTCTCCATCCCATGGTGAAAAGATTTAATAGCTTTTTTAAAATAATACAATTTCGAGCCGGTTGGAGTCTGGTGAAGGTTGACGGCAATAACCTAAAAACAAAGCTGACATACATACATAGATTCACGCCTGTTTCCCAGAGGGGTAGGCAGAGACTACGGATTTCCATTTGCTACGATCCTGACACACTTCTCTGGCTTCATTCACTTTCATCACATTCCTAATGTGTTTATAACACATCTCTGCTTACCCCTTAGCAGATTTACAGCCATTAGTGTGATACGTATGTATGCTAAATAAATACGGCAATATCCATTAGTTAAATGAATGTGAGTGGTTCATGTAAATGATATCACCTATCGGCGATATTTCAATACATATTTGCAATACGATAATACTGAGCTATTCCAATTCAATGGAATTAATTTATGCTTCAAATATTGGTATAAATAGAACCGAGAGCCAATTTCTAAACCCTAAAACCAATGTGGTTGAGTTACATATTATAGTATAAGAGTCAATACTATTTTATTTATCAGTTCGCCCGCGTGAAAGTAAACTTTTTCAAATAAAATATAGCCTATGTTACTCGGTGACGATATAGCTTTCTAATCCTAATCCTTACTAATATTATAAATTCGAAAGTAACTCTGTCTGTCTATCTGTCTGTCTGTTACCTTTTCACGGCTAAACCGCTCAACCGATTTAGATGAAATTTGGTACAGATATAGTTTAAAACCTGGGGAAGGACATAGGCTACTTTTTATTGATGTAGGTACCACGCAGGCGGAGCCGCGCGCAAAAGCTAGTCCTAACTAATATTATAAAAGCGAAAATGAGTTTGTTTGTTTGTTACCTTTTCACGCCTAAACCACTGAACCGATCATCCTGAAATTTTGCATATACATTGCCAAGTGTACAGAAACAGACATAGGTTACCTTTCATCCCGAAAAAAATTACTGTTCCCGAGGAAAACAACAATAACGTTCTTATGATAATAGATGGCGCCACGTGTCTTTCGGATCATGATTGAATTATATTATTACAAGCAGAGCACAACCCGAATTGATTATCAAATAATATTGTGTTCTGTTTACGCGAATGTTATTCATTGAAATTAAACTACTATATACGGATTTTATCGCGTTGTTTATTTGACACTTTATTACAAAATTTTGAAAAACTGTTACACTACTATAATACTATTAAACTTTACTAATTTTTAAGCTAATTAAATTATTGAAACTATTAAAACTATTTATACTATTACTATACTATTATACTATTTATATTTATGTTTACACTTTCCCCGACGTTTCGGTTGCTTTTCAGCAGCCATGGTCACGGGGAGACTAAGATGGTAGTTGTCTCAATGTTCCAGTGTAGTTATTTCAAAGTACCCGAACATAATTTATGATTATCAAATTCTAAATTAACGCGAGCGAAGCCGCGGGCAAAAGCTAGTACTAGTTAGAATATAAATGCAATATTCTTATATCTACTAATTAATACCTGTTATACAGACTCTGTTATTAACTATGAGACTGTTATTAATTATGAGATATTACCTATGAGATATAAATCTTGAAGAATTCAATCATTCGTATTTTACCGATAACATCTCTACTCTATGTAAATAATTCTAATCCTAATCAGCATAATAGAATATCCTCGTAGAAGACGCACCAATATATAATGACGTCACAAGATATTTATGTTCCCACTTAAATAAAGTCAAGATGATAAAGTTACGTTGCCTAACTACTTATTATTTCCGGGTACAGCCTTTTCATTGGCCCTTCATTGTAAAGGAGGCTTGCTAAGTTGTGTTTACGTTTGAGATATTGAGTACCTAAAAGTTAAAGATACAGAAAGATATTGTGTAGAATATTGAGAAAGATATTGTATTTTTCAGGGTAAAATTGCGAAATATTTTGAAGTTGTTTATTGGAGCGTTTCTTTTTAGTTGTGTTTGGATAGTTATAATCTATATATTAATACTTGAAGCAAAAACTTTGTACCCTTTTTACGAAAATTGCGCGGGCGGAGGAGAATTGACTTTGGCACGGTTAAAGTTTATATGGAGAAGGAAGGGCGAACCCTAATATTTTTATAAAATATGCATTAGAAATACATTAAATGAATGAAAATACACTACACGCACACAATCATACATTTGACACACGCAGTCGAATCGCGTTCGTAGTATTTCGGCATTGTTCGTCTGACGTCATACAATTCTTTGTAACTATGGTTACCTATACTTTATTTATATGTAATAAAGAAAAATAGAAAACAAAGTAGCAAGCTTAGGAATTTTGGTCGAATTTTGACCACTAGGCGACCGCTAGTAGACATTAAAACTCATGAGCTTTTAAATTTTATAAGAAAACTACTAAGACTGCATGATGGCGATGGCGTACTGGTTTAAGTGGTTGCTTCGACACTGGCGCCATGTCAAGAGTTGTAGTTTCGATCCTCACACGGAACAAAAAATTGTGTAATCCAACATTAGTTTTTCTGGGTCTGGGTTCTTGAATTTTTGTAAAGTCCGAAGAAGTAATGTCTTTTTTAAATAGAGATAAAACTAGTTTGACACATTTTATTTTGCAATAATTAAATAACATATAAATAAAATATGCCTTACACAAAATGAATTTGTATGCTACAGGTTTTTTAGGCTTGCTTTTGTGCGTGGCTGGGCTACAATGATAAGGAGTATATTGTACTATGTATGCTCAGCGTTTTGCCTATTTAATATCGAAAAACAATAATTGATGCTATGAACTCTAACTAATATTATAAATGCGAATGTGATTGTTTGTTTGTTACGCTTTCACCCCACGCTTGACCGATAGCCATGCTTTTTTTTTATGTATCTTTCATCCAAAAATTAGGACTATTACCAAATGAAGCCGCGGGTAAAAGCTGTAATAAAACATACTTTCTTTTTAATTTTTATGCATTTTTATTTTTATGGATGTTCTATGTAAATATCTTTCTAAACTTTGGGCAGAATGAAAATCAAAACGTTATACGTATAAGAAATCTAAAATCTAACAAAGAAACGAAACGGTATCCCAAACAAAACCTTAGCAAAAACTTAGCTAGTCGTGTTAAAATACGTTCAGAGGCGTTCCCAACAAATCAGTTCGGTTAGGTTCACCATAACGGTTAGCTCAGCTCTTTACCGCTATTATCGGCCGCTATCGTCTATGGGCGTGACATTGGCCCATCCATTCCCACGACGAACGATAACAGGCGATCTCCTGAAATAAATGTTACTTGAATTTGTACTTAGATGTCAGTAGTGTACGGGTATTTTAATTTCGCAAAAGTCTTAAAATAATTGCCTTTAAAAGAATACCAAAAATGTTTATATAACACTTACTTTTGCCCGCGGCTTCGCTAGCGTAAAAGTAGTTTATGTTATTTTAGTAACAGTAAGTATTAACGAAAATATAGCTTATGTTACTCGGTGAAAATAGAGCTTTTTAACGGTAAAAGATTTTTTAAATCGGGTGATTAGTTTTGAGTAAAACCTTTACAAGCTTACAGCTTACTTTTTTTTATACTGTAATAGGCTTGCGTTTGACCGCGATCTCACCCGACCTTAAGTGAAGATGCAGTCGATGATGGAGCACGCTTGCCTAGAAGATACCTATTCACCCGCGACTTGAAGACACCCAGCTTGTACTCATCGGGAAACACAGACTTAAGTAGCGAATTCCATTCCTTAGCGGTACGCATTATAAAAGTGGAAGCAAAGCGCTTCAAGCGTAAATGTGGTATATCCACCATGTACCTGTGTCCCTGGTCTGATTGTCTGGTCGTCCGATGGTAGAATGGGGAAGGAGCAATTAAATTATGCAGTTCCTCTGCACACGCTCCGAAATGTATCCGATAGAAATAATAATAATGTCCTCCAGACCGAATTTTGGTCACGGCGGCCAGTCTTAACGGAGCTTGGCCATCTGCGCAAGATATATTATAGTGCACAAGTGTGTGCGCAAACACAATTGCACTCTCTGTTCCCTAACCCTCAAGATCCAATGGGATGGTAATCCGACACATCCAGAGAGATCAGGCGCAGGACCAACGGCTTTACGTGCTTTCCGAGGCACTGGGGGTCTACCACCGCCAACTTCCTAACTCCGGGCTGCTATTGAGATTTCTTAATATATAAACCCAATAATTTTTGTTGGTCCGACCCGGGATTCGAATCCGAGACCTAATGCACAGCAGTCGCACTCACTACCGCTACGCCACAAAAGCACGTAGGAAGTCTATTTACAATACAAACAGAACATCCATTTCAAGCAATTCATTACCCAGCAACACAAAATTGGTTAGACCTGTCATACTTAAAATAAAGACGTCATACACATCTATAACCCCTCATAGATCTACAAAATTTACGTAACTTTCCCAAAATAAACTCCAAAGCCTTTCCAAAACATTGATTCCACCGAAAAACAAGCACAGCCCTCCCACAACTGCGTCTAACGCTGTTTTTCCAGTCAGCATCCAATGTTTTTCCAGGCCCATGACTTATTATACCGGTATCGTGTTTTTTCTAATGCATTAGCCCGCAACTGCGTCCTTGGCGTACGTCCAAGGGACACGTTTTGCTTTTATTAAATGTAGCTTACCATACATTGTGAGGTTAAGGAGATCTTGAAGGATACTGCGGTCGTTTGAAACAGCTTAGGTATTTGTTTGGTTGGCTAGATGCAACGGCTTACTGATATGTATCGTTATATCAATAATGGTTTTGGATAGCTTTAATATCGGTTTTGGCTTTTTGAGACGTCTGCCTTTATATATCGATTGGATTTCTCTCGCCCAGTGCCGGATTAATCACGTAGCAAAAGTAGCAATTGCTACGGGCCCCGCGCGAAAGGGGGCCCCGCATATTTAAACCCACTCATCTCTGCCTGAGTGTAATATTTTGAGTGAAACTAATTTGATGTGGTATATTGAATTTACTTGATGATGACGTGGAATGTTACAACTTTTCCTACTAAGACAATACACATCAGACAATCTATAACCGAGTATTTCCTTGGCGTAAATAAAACACCGAATTTCATACGGTAAACGCACAAGTTCTACAAAAAGTCGCTCGTATAAATGTGTAGAATTTCAATCAGCCCAATAATCAGCTCTACAAAAAGTCTGACGTATGCAAGCACTCTTACCCGAAATAATTTGCTACGGACCCCGCGCTTGCTTAATCCGGCACTGCTCCCGCCGCTTTGCTTGCGGTAATGTAGATTTTATCAATAAATTTATATGAATCGATAACAGTAGTTTTTTCTAGATAAAAGGTCTCCTATGTCCTCTGACAACGTGAGATTGTGAGTTCAGAAGCAGAACTAACAGCCTTGCGTGCTTTTTGAGGCAGAAGGGTATGCAACACCGCCAAATTCCTAACTGTGAGCGTCTTTTAAGAAAACGGGAAGAAAATGCAATTTACATTTTTTGGCCCGTCCCGGGTGTGTAACCCTATATATCATGCTCAGTCGCACTTTTTACCGTTGCAATGAAAATTTGCCTAAATTTCCGGCATATGCACGCGTATATTTGTATACTAGCTTTTGCCCGCGGCTTCGCTCGCGTTAATTTAGAATTTGACAATCAATTCGGGTTGTACTCTGCTTGTAATAATATAATTCAATCATGATTCGAAAGACACGTGGCACCATATATTATTATAAGAACGTTATTGTTGTTTTCCTCAGGAACAGTAAATTTTTTCGGGATGAAAGGTAGCCTATGTTCGTTTCTGTACACCTGACTATGTACATATATGCAAAATTTCAGAATGATCATTTCAGTGGTTTAGGCATGAAAAGGTAACAAACAAACAAACTAGCAAACTCATTTTAGCTTTTATAATATTAGTTACGATTAGGAAGGATACTATATTTTCGCTTTGTTGCCTTGAAACGTTCATGAATATACATACCTACATACGTATAAACCATAGCTGGGAGTCTGAGTTCTAATTGAAGAGCAACAGCTGGCATGTTCATACCAAGAACTAGTTGAACGAACCGAAGGGCTCTGACCTTGGCGGTTGCTATGACTAAGTGGAAGCCGGATTTTCGCTAAAATTATTATACGTCATTGTGTTTTCATGTTTATTGTGGACTAGATTTTTCCTGCGGTTTCGCTCACATAAATATAAGTTAGGTTACCTAGTAACATAACTTTTTTTCTGAATAATGATATATATTCTACCACATACAAACTAAGCAGAGCTTGGGTACTAGACAATGGATTAACATACATATTATGTATATACTTTTTTTTGTCAGTACATACATATTATACATAGAAACACCCAGACCAAGGCAAACATCCATGTCATGGACACAAATATTTAACTTGTGCGGGAATCGAAACCGCGACCTCAGGTGTGGCAGTCAGTTACACTAACGACTTCGCCATCGAGGCCGACGAAAGTACATTTAATTTCTGTCCTTTTTTGTACCCGTGACAACATGTATGCGAAATTTCATCATGATCTGTCGAGTAGTTAGACGTTAAAGTGTAACAAACAAACTCACATTCGCATTTATAACATTAGTTAGGTTAGGATTCATCACCTTTCGGAGTGAGAGGTCGAGGAACGCCGTCGCCTCCTTCTGTGAGGAAGTTATTTATTTCAAGGAGGCGGCGGAGTGGAAGAGGGATCGCTTGAACCCTCTCCCCAACCGCAGATCCGGGCGCCGGAAGGCGCGAGACGACCTCCAGCCACCCTGAGATTTTACCTGGGGGTGGTGGGCTTCGTATGCCTGCCCACCACCCGTTCAGCACCAGGTCCGAGAGGCAGCGTGCGTGTTCCCACGCGCGCCTGTGTCGTTTGTTCTTCCCCCTTCAAGGGGATAGTAGGGTTAAGTGAGCAAAGTGTGTTTTCGTGAGTGGCCTGTCGTTTCATACAGCGGGCCGAAACCTTGGCGGGATTGGGAAGGATTCGTCACCTAAAAATATCGTGCTATGTCGTCCTACCCGTGACGACTAGCTTACGCAAGTAGCCCATACTAGATAGGTATAAGCGTCATTACCCCATTATTCCTCGCATTACTAAAGCCCTTTATCCTTCGTGAGATACAAATTCTTATGGACCCCGTAAATGACTGCTAGCATCGCTCATCCCTCAGCGGGTCTGTAAAGGGTCTTTTATATTATATCCGTTTTGCATAATGCCCCATATCAGTTATTTAATATCCTAAAATATGTTTCCACAATGAGCTGTCGGCCCCATAGAAACCTCTTGGAAGATAATTTGAATTTTTCGATCTACCCTCATGAAAATATTTTTGTGAATTATTTAGGAGTGAGGCGATATTACTGAGCCGTAAGGTAATGGAAGACTGATATTTATTATTTCTGAAGTATCTGGACTAAATATCTGGACTAAATAGATTGCTTAGTGGTTTAAGTGGTCAGCGAGTGGTTTGATCCAAAGTGGGGCTGAACCTTTGGTTAGATAAGATGTATATTATCTAAATTCAATTCTTTGGCACCTAATATTAAACTTTTAGATAAAATCTGACCGCTGGGGCCATGGGGTCCAAGTGCTAGGTCTATTTATAGAGACCTAGCTAAGCGGCTCATCGATGCTTCGCGTGATCAGCGAGCTGGTATTTTCTTTGCACAAAAGAATAAGTATTGCCATTCAACGTGGCAATGCTGCCAGTCTTCTGGGCACGTTGCCAATTGACGACGATGCGGAGGAATATTATGATGCTTTTTAATTTTGTAGTTTCATTTTTCCCTTTATTTTATATTTCTTGTAAATAATTTGTGTATATATTTTGGTGTTCTTAGATAAGTAGATTGGACCTCTGTGTAATAAATGATATTCAAGAGTTAAAAAAAAGGTATATGTTTGTATACTACATTTAGTTTACAAAATAGAGCCTGTATATATGTATTTTGTGTCCATGGTTTTAATTCCCAAAACTAGGGTTAGCGAAAGTAGTCTTAAAATATCAAAAAACCTTTTATTGCCATCGATTGCAATGAGAATCTACAAGACTCCAAGTCGCCATCAAGAAATTCCGAACAGAAAAAGGGTCTTTCTCGTTGTCTGTGCAATAAGATATAACTGAAAGATATGCATATCTTTGCACTTATATCTTATTGCAGTCGTGAGATTTCTGGTTCAATTTCTAGGTCGAGCAAAACAGTATTAAATTTATCTATTAGTCAATTTTCAATATCAGTACGCTGTTTGAAAATTCGTCTGATAGATAATTATAAACGTGCTGACTGGCGAAATGAAAGTGAAATATAGTTATGATATATTAGCCCAATAGATGACGTATTAGACTTGCGATCAAATTCAAAATATCACGTGTTCGAATTCTACTACCACCGTGAACTCACTCCTAACATAATTCATAATAATAATAATATTCTATCACATACACACAACACCATCTAGCCCAAACTAAGCAGAGCTTGTACTATGGGTACTAGACAATGGATATTTAAACATACATATATACTTTTTTTTGTAAATACATACACCCAGACCAAGACAAACATCCATGTTCATGGACACAAATGTTTGACTTGTGCGGGAATCGAACCCGCGACCTCAGGCGTGGCAGTCGTTTACACTAACTACTACGCCATCGAGGCCGACAAAGTATCCTAACTTAGCTGTAGGGTTACAAGAATATCAGTAATTTGTTACCCAATTAAATTTATTAGCAAAGTCATTGTAGAAAAATAACACTTAGCCTGATTCTGGTAATAAATCCAGGACTCCACAATGGACAAGCGAAAGCACAATCCCACGACACTGAACCATCACGATAGTTGTCAAAACAGACTTTTATTAACAGGATGTGGATGACCTGTTGGTCATCCTGCCCTGGGATAACTATATAATTAGTGTATGAACGAAATAACCCAACTTTAGTCATTAATGCGTCGAGTTAAAGTTGACAAAATTGACTTAAACCATAACAGTTTTCCCAACGCTGAACTCACTCTGACGCCTCATGTTTTATTAACTTTATGACATAAGTTAATATTAACTGTTGCCTCAATTATATCGTAACATAATTTTATAGCAGAGGTACCCACGGTTCTGGTACTAATAGAAGCATACGACCTTTTTATCTTTGCTTTTTAAAATATCTTCTGCGCTAGGAATAGAATTTTACACCATAGTCATATGTTTACCCATAACATAAGTCACTGAATGAATGGCGCGATCCGTTCAAGATGAATAATATAATAATAATAATATTCTATCACATACACACAACACCATCTAGCCCAAACTAAGCAGAGCTTGTACCATGGGTACTAGACAATGGATAAACATACATATATACTTTTTTTTTGTAAATACATACATATTATACATAGAAACACCCAGACCAAGACAAACATCCTTGTTCATGCACACAAATGTTTGACTTGTGCGGGAATCGAACCCGCGACCTCAGGCGTGGCAGTCGGTTACACTAACCACTACGCCAACGAGGCCAACAATGAATAGTTAGTCGAGATTTGAATGAGCCCAGCTATGAATGAAAGGCGTAGTGTAAAGTGAATGAAGAACGGCCTCCAGATTGACTGAATGAATGAGCGATTTTATGCCTTCGAATAAAAAATATGATGCTTGAATCCATTTATATGCATAACAAGATTTTGCTCGCGGCTTCGTCCAGGTAAATGTGTGTAGGTTAGATTAAGTAAGTAACAGTACTCATTTCTGGATGAAAGGTTACCTTATAGCCTTTTTTGTTCTCCTGACAATGTATATGCGAAATTTCATTATGATCGTTCGAGTAGTTAAAACTTGAAAGCGTAACAGCCCGTTCACGAGCTCGCCGCTGTGAGCGGCAGCTTAGCGCGGGGCGGCGAGCGGTAAGATCAAATGTATTAAAATGTTTGAAGTACGCCACGAGACGCCGCTCATAGCGGAAACGCGCGTGGTTTTCTCCGAGCGAATCGCTACAGCGGCGCGCGGTGTGGGGAGCGGCAGGAACAAAAGTACAAGCGAATGAGTGCGACGCTACGTCACAGAGTGACGCGGACAGCGGTGTAGGAGGGCCGCTGCCGCTAACCGCTACTGAGGTACGTGGCGTGCACAACGCTCCGCTGACCCGCTCGCCGCTAAGAACGAAGTCGTGACCGGGCCGTCAGGCCTCGTCCTAGACGCTAGCGGGCGGCGCGGGCGGTGCGCGCGGTTTGCGCGGTGTAGGTGGTCCGTTCACGACGCCAGCGGCCAGATCACTCGGTTTGTTGCGGCGAAGTGACGTTTTAATTATTCGTCTATTTTTATGGTCATAGTGTTTACTATTCCATAATGGAGGCCTATCTAAAACCTCTGAAATGATTTCCTCAATCATCGACATTCTAAGTAAAATATGCAGTACGTCACAACTCGTATTCCAACGCGCGGTCGCCGCTCAACTACAGCTTGACGCTCGTGCTCCGCCGCCCGCACCGCTGTCGTCGAGAACAGCTTCATACAAATCTATGAACTTTGATCAAGACGCGCGGGCCGTCGACCGCGCCGCCCGCACCGCCCGCTGGCGTCCAGGACGAGGCCTAAGGCTGGTTTCACTGTCGCGCCGACGGGCGGCGCCGTCCAGATGCGCGCGCTTAGAATTACACTAGATAGAAGTTACGTTTCATAGTCACGCAGTTCAATCGCGCCGCGAGTGAGACGCGCGCCGTCGGCCAGCGCTGCGGAAGCGCGTACATTGCAAAGAAACGCGACGCGAAAGTGACGAATGCTAATATTGTTTTAAAATTATGCGTAAAAATACATTAAATTAATGAAAAAACAGTACACGCACACAACCATGCATTTGACACACGCAGTCGAATCGCGTTACTATGGTTACATATATCAATATATAATGACATATATCAGCAATATCTTACAGGCGAACTTTGGTCGAATTTCGAGCACTAGGCGACCGCTAGTATAGATAAAGATATAAAGATATTGGCAGATATGTATTTTTTTTTTATCCCCACATTATTATAAAATACATACCTATTAAAATATTTCAAATATTTGAATCTGTAAACATTCGTGAGTGAATGATTCACGGTTGACGGCGACATATTGCTCTTTATGAAGCGCAAGGAATGAATGGAATGAGCGGATCGAAAGGAACGCGGATGCTTGTTAACTATTAACTATTTTAAGCTACGGTGTGAGTGAAGAGACAGTGTGACTAAATATATGCATGTATGTAAGAAAAATAATAACGTGTACAATAGTATTTACAAGGAAATACAAGGTGTCTCAAAAGAAATTTTATATTTAGTGGATCGATTAAGAAAAAAGTAAGCCGTATATAGAAAAACTGTTTATTAATTTTTAAAATACACCTTTTGGGGATTTATTTCTTAAAAATAACATCGTCTAAATGTAGACCCTCGCGTTCCCGGCACTCATTTAATCGAACAGTAAAATTACTTATGACGGCACGGCAGGTGGACTCAGGGATGGCTGCCATTTCATGACGGATATTTTCTTTCAAATGCGCCAGTGAAGTCGGTTGATTCGCATAAACTTTAGATTTAAGATAACCCCATAGAAAAAAGTCCATAGGGATCAAATCTGGACTGCGTGGAGGCCAATTTATGTCACCTCTCCGGGAGATTAATTTGCCAGGGAAAATTTCACGAACACGTGGCAGAGACATATTGGACGTGTGTGAAGTTGCTCCGTCCTTTTGAAACCATGTTCTTTGGTTATAGCCCGAAAAGTTTTGCAGTTCAGGAACCAAGAAGTTGTCTAACATCTCCACATAACGCTCTGAATTCACTGTAACCGCACGCCTCATATTGTCTTCAAAAAAGTAAGGGCCGATAATTCCTCGCGCCGACATCGCAGCCCATACGGTCACTTTAGGCGAATGTAGGGGTTTCTGATGCTTGCGTTTCGGATTCGTTGCACACCAGTAGCGACAGTTTTGCTTATTTACGTGGCCATTAAGATGAAAATGAGCTTCATCCGAGAACAAAATGTTCGTAAACGTCGATAATTGCTCAATCACCTGATTTACGAAATTAAGCCTCTGACTGGCATCTTGGGGCTTTAATTCTTGCACCAATTGAATTTTGTAGGGGTGCAGATTCAGGTCTTTGTGCATAATGCGATGTAGTGAAGATCTATGCACATTTAAAGCACTTGCGCGCTTCCGAATTTAAAGGTTCGGGTCGTCGCGAACAGACTGATTAACACTCTCCACGTTTTCTACCGTTCTTGATGACCTAGGTCGCCCGGATTTTGATTTATCCAGCGTTGTTCCAGTCTCTTCAAACTTCTTAACCCAATTTCGAATAAGAGGAATGCTTGGCGCATCATTTAAGTGACGAAAACCTCGAATACTACAGAATTTTCTACGCGCTACAGTCGCCGAATCACCGTTTTTGTAAAACTCTCGCACGCACAACGCACGGTCTGCTCCCGAGAAACGCTCCATAGCGACTGAATTCCCAAGAGCCAGGCTACCGATTGACATAACCCCCGCGCCCCTCGGATACGTTGCGTTCACGCAGTAAGCTAGCTAAATATAAAATTTCTTTTGAGACACCTTGTATAAGACTGTTCAAAAAATGCTCTATTGATTATTTCTTTTTTAAATCTGTACTGTGTAATTTATATTTTTTTATACATACATACATACATAGATTCACGCCTGTTTCCCAGAGGGGTAGGCAGAGACTACGGATTTCCATTTGCTACGATCCTGACACACTTCTCTGGCTTCATTCACTTTCATCACATTCCTCATACACGCCCGTCGGTTCAAGGAGCTCTTAACCTGGCCTTTGTCCAGAACGCCTCCGATCTAATCGAGAAACGTTCGCCTAGGTTTTCCTCTTGCGCAATACGCACATAATTTCGAAAAGTCATATAACTTCCGAAAGTCAGAGGTGCGCGATGTGGGTTCGAACCCGAGACCCTCTGCATTGCAGTCTATTGGTTTCTCCACTGAGCTATCGCTGCTCAAATACGTACGTTACTTACGTATATACGTAGTGTTAAGTCTTCATCCCCGAAGGTTGCGAAATATATTACACCCACATTTCCATTTTAAGCCTTTTAAATAAATACACTACCACATAGCTCAGTGGGGAGACCAACAGACTGCAATGCAGAGGGTCTCGCGTTCGAACCCATGTTGCGCACCTCTGACTTTCGGAAGTTATATGACTTTTCGAAATGATGTGCGTATTGATTGACAATTATCGTCTGCTCCGTGCCTCGGAGAGCACGTTAAGCCGTCGGTCCCGGCTGCAATGAACATCTATGGCAGTCGTTATTGGGAAGTCAGTGCCCTCTAATATTCTGACACTGGTCTAGCTTTAGGGTATCGTTAGCCTTCGGGTTGCGGAGGTCAGATGGCAGTCACTCCGTGTAAAAACTGATATCCAGTCAAATCCGGTTAGACTAGAACGCCGACCCCAAGTGACTTGGGAATAATAAAACGCTAAGGAGGAGAAGACTACATATTAAAATATTATCTCCATCTACTATCCTATCCTCTATCGGCGAACGAGAGAGGCAGAGGATTATTATACCTTTATGTCTCCAAACATGATTTAGGTCCAATGTAATAAAGTGCGAGCCTCTTGCCGAGGCCGATGCAGATAACGCATTCAATTAGATATTATTATTTACAAAAACATTATGCTATATCAATAAATCAGGACACTTAGCGGTGATATGCAACTGGTCAACTCACGACTCCAAAGATTGGAGCATTGTCGTAATGTTGCCTATCTCTCGGTTTTCTATCAAGTACATTTCGGAGAGTGCGCAGAGAAACTGCATGATATGATTCCTCCTGCCCCATTTTACCATCAGTCGACCAAACGAACAGACCAGCGCCGCAGGTACATGGTGAATATACCACATACACGCACAAAGCGCTATGCTTCCACTTTTATAATGCGCACCGCAAAGTAGTGGACCTCATTACCTAGGCCTCTATTGTCCGATGGGTACAATCTAGGTCTTCAAGAAGCGAGTGAATAGGTATTTTCTTGGCAAGCGTGCTCCATCGTCGACTGCATTGACACTTAACATCAGGTGAGATCATAGTCAAACGCAAGCCTATTACAAATAAAAAATAAAAGAAAATGTTTCACACCTTAATGGCATAATAAAATAAAGAAACATCCAAATACACTACATATCGCCATGAAAAAAGAAGGATAAGTTAGGTATCTAAATAAAAAACAGGGTCCGGTCTAATAGAGCATAAAACATACAATTCATGTATAAAGAAATGCTTTTAACATGTTCAGTAAATATGTGAAGAGAATATTTTCAAAGGACCCAACTCAAAAAAAGAATTGTCGATATTTTGGAACACACACTTCATGTTTGATTTAAAGATTTATTCGTCGAAATGTGATTGTATGTTGCTGTCAAAATTTTTATACATACATATATCAAGCAGCGATAGCTAAGTGGCAGACCGTGGACTGCCACGTGAGGACTCAAGTTCGAAACAAGGCACGCACCTCTGGCTTTACGAAGTTATTTGCGTAGTAGTTAATTATCGCTCGATTTAACGATAACGAAAAATATCGTGAGGAAACCAGCACGTCTGAGAGGTCTCCATAATGTACTCGAAGATGTGTGAAGGCTACATACTCTATCTACAAGTCACTATGGATAAATTAACTCATATCTTCTATTACCTATACTAGCCTTTATTATTTTCAAGTCACTTGAGGTCGGCTTTCTAGTCTAACCGGATTTGACAGGATATCAGTTTTTACACGGAGTGACTGCCATCTGACCTCCGTAACCCGAAGGCTAACGATACCCTAAGGCTAGAGCAGTGTCAGGATATTAGAGGGCACTGACTTCCCAATAACGACTGCCATAGATGTTCATGGCAGCCGGGACCGACAGCTTAATGTGCTCTCCGAGGCACGGCGCAGGCGATAATTGTCAATCAATACGCACATAGTTTCGAAAAGTCATATAACTTCCGAAAGTCAGAGCTACGCGATGTGGATTCGAACCCGAGGTCCACGGGTGACGGGGGCTACGTTGGTGTGACAAAAAATGGGAGTCTACAATTCGTAAGCAGGGGTTTAAGAAAAAATTTATTTGCTTTCGATAGTGAAGAACTAAAACACCTATCAATGTAGGCAGTTAATATGTTAAGAAGCTCAGCGACTGAAAGACTATTACTTGTAAAACCTTGCATATTCCATATTCAGTACCAGTGGTCTCGAATCTACAGATATTTTGGTAAAGAATTACTAAAAAAAAAGGTCAGCCCCAGAGATATGATTAAATTTTTTGGAATATGGTAGAAATGTAGCTGCATGAGGTCCACCGGCACCAGCTACATTTTGAAAGTGGTCTATGAGAAAAAAAAGTCCGGGAGCCTCTGTTATAGATAATAGAAGAAAAATGGTAGCGGTCAAGAATCAGGTTCGATTTCAACGTCAAAGTGATATTATGTTTTCTATCGGAAAATTATTAGTAGCTGCTCGAAATCGTGCACAATGCTGGTAGATGGCAATATTCTCGCTATCTATAACGTGGCACCTGAAAACATAATTAACGAAATTTTGGTATAATTTCAAGACACATTTTTTTTTAATTCTATTCGTCGGTGACAGACGAGCCAGCGGCCCACCTGATACTAAGTGAGAACCGTGGCTCATACACATGGCTGTGTTTTCTTAGCATTACAGAAGCAATGTCAAAAAAACACAACCAAGTTGCTGCCTACCGGAAGGAAAAGGGAAATGGAGCAGGATGGGGTTTGAGAAGGGAAGGGTTACTGGGCCTCTGGCGCTCTCACTCACCAAACGAAACATAACAGATACTGTTACTTTACGTTGATCTTCTGTGAGAGGGTGGTACTTCTCCGATCGAGCCAGCCCATTCATGCTGTAACCAGCGTGGCCCTACCACTCAAACATCTTCAAGGATATAAGCGTAAGACTATGGTTATGGCTTATATAATTTTATGAAAAAATCGAACCCACAACAATCAGCGCATGGGCGACTGGTGACTCGACCATTTTTCCATTAGTAACAATAAATAAACAAACTTTCTATAAAGCCATTAAACTACCCTCCATCATGCTGACACTACAAATCTCTCTTGACCCTACACCATAAAAAACCCATACATACACCACAACGAGTATAACACCAACTCTTTGCTGTCTTCGAACAATTTTCATAAAAATACCCCAATTTTACCACATAAGTAATAGGCCATAACGCGTTAAATGCCACAAAATATGTAGTAAACGAACCCTATAACCATTTACGATATGGCCGATTAAAATAAAGGTTATGTTCTGAAACATTGTTATGGCGGCCGGAAGTGACGATGTAAGTAAAAATAATCCGTTTCCGGTTATTCTCGCGCCATTTTCGAGGTCGATGAGACGCAATAATGGCGGATGTGACACTCCGTTTTGTCTCTGCTCAATTATTTTTACTGGTTGATTATTTTTAATAGTGTTTTCATTTGGTTTGGACTGTTTTCTTAGGGTGGTTAGTAGAATTTACTAACGCACTTTCAATTTGTTTGAAAGCAAACTGTGTTATAAAATGTAAATATTAAATCTCTTGCATACAAACGTGCGTTCGCTTCAGTGCTGCCACGGCGCAGAATGTCGTCAGTTCGAATCACAGGCGGGAAATTTTTTGTGTGATTCACAAATAGTATGTTTGTAAAGTCCCAGTTCTAGCACTAGGTGGTAAGCCATGTATGTGACAACTACCGCAGTACGGATAAAGGCCTGTTGCACAATATAGGGCTACAACAATAGAGCTTACGGTCGTCTACCATTCTAGGTTACGCTGGCTTTCTTCGTGCTGCTTCTAAAAATTTTTGACAGAATATCTCATTAACAGTTTGCCCGATTTGTGGAATTCAACCCGAGACCTGATACATTACAGTCGCGTTCAATACCACCGCGCCACTGAAATTGGCTTTATTTATGCGGATGCAGTATATGAGATCTTGATTTGGAATTCTGGCTTGGGGGTTTAGCTATTGGATTTTTCTGTCAAGCAGCCCGAAGTTAGAAAGTTCGTGGCGTAGCACAACCTGTATCTCAGAAAGCACGTAAGGGCTCGAGTACATGATACCGCCGCCGCGCCGACATTGCTCCGTCACCGTGGCTCTCAGCTGTGTATACGTTCGCAACCGCACCGCTCCCGCGCCGCGCCGACACCGCGCCGCCATTCGCCAGTGTTTGATTTTGCTTATTCCATTACCGGCCGCCAACGTATGCGCTCGTATTAACTTTTTAGTAATCCATCATGGATAATTTTGATTACGAAACGTTCATAACTTTAGTGGAGGACAGAGCAGTGTTATACAATGTATTACTAACAACTGTCTAGTGGTATATTAAAATCAAACGGCGGGGACGCGGTGGCGAAGTGGTGGCGGCGCGGTGACGGTGAGGTCGCGACCGTATACACAGCATAGAGGCGCGGTGGCGGAACGGTGACGTCGCGGCGGCAGCATCGTGTACAGGAGCCGTAAAGGTTTTGGTCTTGGGCATGACCTTAACCCGGTCGTGTCGGATCGCCGTCCGCTCGGACTATTAACGTGAAGGAATACAGAGTCCACTTGTGTTTACGCTTGTGCACTATATTATCTCCTCCTCAGATGTCTAGCCACCGTTAAGATTGCTTTTACTATTATCTTTAAAAACCTTATGGATGTTCCATTACACAAAATTGTTACCTAAAGTTCAAAATAAAACATAAAGTCAAAAGAATAACAAACTCCGATTGACTAAACAAGGATTCGATCCTAAATACACATCATAAAGTTGTTTCTCAAACAAAATCAATATCGGAAATTTAAATTTAAACATATATTTTCTTAAGTTTTTGAGTCGCTGGATGTTTAATTTGTATTTTTTTGGATATTCATTGTATAATTAGTCGAAGAAAGAAAGAAAGAAAAGTAATCTATTTGGCAAGTCTGACTGAAATAAAATTATGGTTTTTATGTTTTCTTAAGCTCGAATTTTGAATGAATCTGTTCATCCGTTGCATTTAAAACGAGCACTTACTAGTAAATGTTTTAAATTACATTTTGTTTGATCTGATTAATTTTAATAGATATCGTCAAAAAATATTACAAAATTTCATACTTTTTATATTTTTAAAACAACATTTCGTTGGTTACGGGGGACGTTTTTTATAGATTACTAGCAAATTTGGGTTACAAATTAAAAGTATTGCTGTTAACTGCTATAGCTACGCAAATATGCTTATGTCAGGAGAGGATTCCCGTGGATCTCTCGATCTAAAGTGCTTTATCATTTACGCCTATGGCTTATGGAGAAGTCGCAAATTCGTCTTCCGGACCAACAAATTACTATTTGGTTTTTAGTTCGGATGTAACCGGACGGAGTCTAGAAACGATACATCCGCTTGTTTCACATAGCACTGTGCAATGCATTCAAGTCAGCAGGCGTAATAAGGTGTAATACATAACTAGCTACCCTATCAGAAGTATGTAAGTCAAAAATAATTTATTATGTATGTATTCATTTAGGTTACAAATTTAATTTTCACATTCAGTTTCTTTTTTATTTCTCTCACCAGGTACATACAGTTGTTTTTATTACATAGTTTTACAAAATAAGAGGAGTAAATTATTGCTATATAATGAAAAAAGACGTAACAATTATTCTGTGCCTTAATGAGAGCTGGAGTCTGTACGAGGCTCGTGGCCTGTTTTACAAATCTTCAGGCAAAGTAACACTTATGAACATCAAAAGGGTTACTGAGTTTATTATTATATTATGTATTATTTAAATCATAAATAATAACTTTTTTTTGAAGAATATGGTCAAGTATACAGATTGGTCGTTTTATAGAAATGTACAGCATATTCTGCCACATGTGGCGTGCAAAATACATCCTTATCCTTACTAATATGTATTATAAATGCGAAAATGAGTTTGTTTGTTTGTTTTTTTGTTACGCTTTCACGCCTTAACTACTCAACCGATCAACATGAAATTTTGCATACACGTTGTCAGGGGTACAGAATAGGACATTGGGTACCTTTCATTCAGAAAAAAGAACTGTTGCAAACCTAACCTAACCTACACTTACGCGAGCGAAGCCGCGGGTGAAAACTAGTATACAATAAATGTTTGTTGTATTATTACATGTGTAATATTATATTAAAAATAAAGAAAATAGCTGGTCCATTAAATTAACAATACATGGAAATGTCAAGTAATGCTTCATGCTTATATATACCTTGAAAATGTCATTTATTTGATAACAATAAATAGGTCTAATTATATATGTACGGTACATTGCTGCCTACAGCACAAGTTGCACAGCGCGTGTAGCTGCGCGCTCAGCATGTATCGTGTGCTACTTACTATAAATTAGCGATACAACAAAATACATGCACTCAGTTGAATGTAAACCAAACATAAGCAAACTTTACGAGTGCATTAAGAGAAAGAATTAGTCTTATTATTATGGACGAGGAGAGACTGACTAAGAATGTTTATAAGGCTAGTGTGAATGGAACAGTCGCAAGAAGAAAAACTAGGCGAACGTTTCTCGATCAGATCAGAGGCGTTCTGGACAAAGGCCAGGTTAATAGCTCCTTGAACCGACGGGCGTGTATGAGGAATGTGATGAAAGTGAATGAAGCCAGAGAAGTGTGTCAGGATCGTAGCAAATGGAAATCCGTAGTCTCTGCCTACCCCTCTGGGAAACAAGCGTTAATCTATGGATGTATGTATGTATTAGTCTTATTTTTACTGTAACTTATCTACTTATACTTCAAATAAATTAATTACGTTATAATTCTTTTCTCTACTACATACTTCAAAATCTTATTATAGTATGCGGAGGTACTAACTAAACAACCCGTACAATATAATTATAAAATATGTAAATAATAAGTAATGCATTTCGATTAAATAGATTATTAAAGTGAAAACTTCTTTAGCGGCGTTGTGCACTTTTTTTGTGATGGGTAAAAAATGTTAAACTCGCGTCAAGACACGTGACTTGATCGAAAATTCGTAAGACGGAGGGAGAATTGTCATGTTTGTGTACGATAGCGCAATAAATGAATATTGTATTTTACCACATAAATGATAGTACTTTTATACTGATAATTAAAGCAATTCGTGCAAAATTATTCCCTAACCATTCCAAAATATCAAAAATGCACAAACTAATATTCAAGTTTTCACTTCTGCCGACACTCCCGGAGTGCAACCCGTTGATTTTTTTACCTAACAATTAAATCCCACATCAATTAATTTCAATATAAATCGCAAGTACTGTTGAAAGCATAAGTCTAATAAATTATGTAAACTGCCAGTTTACACGGGGACGTTTAATCATATTATGATTAAACGTCCCCGTATTTCAGGAACACGTGTGATGTTTACTGTTCACTCACGTTTAACTTCACCGAAGCAATAAGAGGCGTGTCTTCGTCGAAGCACTTATTGCTTCGGGCGTGTTGCTACGTAGACAAGCGATGCGCGTTACCGAAAAGATAATCGAATGAATCGGAAATTATACAATCGATTCATTCGAATAACAATCGAACATTTAATAATTCACGTTTAAATGAAACATTGGGAAGAGCACGAACTGTCTTTTATTCTCATCGTATTATACTAAAGCTAATTTGTTGTACTAATTTTGGCGTTTAGTTAGCTTGTTCTATGATGTGAATCTCCGAAAACTCGGCGGGGTGGCGAGCGCATATGCAAGTGAATCGTGCGGCTCCGCCGATAGTGGTTTTGCCGAAAAACACCATGGTCGGGTTTAGTCGGTATTCCGGGAGGTTCATTATCATGTCAACATCTTTCTTTTACCCCGGCGAGTCCGACATAACTCCTCCGCCCGCCCCCGCGGAGAGGTATGTGTCAATGCATGCAATGCAAATGCCCACACGTAAAAATAAAAAATGTGTGAGTCTCATATTTGTATGACCTATATAGTACTCACGAGATGGAATATAACGCGGCGTCTAAGAAGCTAACATTTCCATGTATAGTCACCTGTACTATATAACCAATTCGCTCTAACTGATTATCATCAATTTATGTATTTACATACATACATATATAGATTCACGCCTGTTTTCCAGAGGGGTAGGCAGAGACTACGGATTTCCATTTGCTACGATCCTGACACACTTCTCTGGCTTCATTCACTTTCATCACATTCCTCATACACGCCCGTCGGTTCAAGGAGCTCTTAACCTGGCCTTTATCCAGAACGCCTCCGATCTGATCGAGAAACTTTCGCCTAGGTTTTCCTCTTGCGACTGTTCCATTCACACTAGCCTTATAAACTTTCTTAGTCAGTCTTTCCTCGTCCGTTCTTTCTACATGTCCAAACCAGCTTAACATACCCTTTTCTATTCTTGTAACTATATCCACTTTCATGCCGCATCTCTCTCTAATCACACTATTTCTTATTCTATCTTTATATATATATTTATGTATTTGAGTCATAGTAATAACTTTGGTCGTGGCTTCCCTCGCTTTGTAAGAGCACCCTGACAACGTAAATGTGAAATTTCGTGAAGATCACTCAAGTAGTTAAGGCGTAAAAGCATAACAAACAAACAACCACATTTATAATATTAGTATGTATCTAATACACCCAACTAATCTGAACATTTAAATCATTCGAATATTTTTGCCGAATAATCTCACATCTCTACGAACCCTTGCCTCGTTTGAACTTGAATACGTAATGACTGACTTGACACTAATCATGTATGATGTTAGCTCTTCACTCACGTCGAAGCGAGGCGAGGCGTAAGGAAATATACACTTCGCCTCGCTTGGACGTGAATTAGAAATTGTTGTTATATCGATACTTTGGAATGTTATAAACATTTTTGCTGACGTCATTAGACGAACAAATCCTGTTATAAATGCGAAGATAAGCCGCTTCTGCATTTGTTTGCCTAGATTTTGTCCACGGCGTCGCTCACGTCAGATTAGGTTAGGTGAGTAACAATATTTTTTTCTGGATGAAAGGTACTCAATGTCCTATTCTGTTAATCTGAGAACGTGTCTACGAAATTTCATGACAATCGGTCGAGCAGTTAAGGCGTGAAAGCGTAACAAATAAACTCACAATCACATTCAAAATATTAGGATTGTGATCACAGAAATAGATTTACCTATATCTGTGATTGTGAAACTGCTAAATGGATTATGACGAACTTTAGCACGAAGATCGTTTTCAATCGAGAACGACATGGAATACTTAAAAAAACGTAGCTAATGAGTAATCTATACTAATATTATAAAGCTGAAGAGTTTGTTTGTTTGTTTGCACGCGCTAATCTCAGGAACTACTGGTCCGAATTGAAAAATTCTTTTAATTTTGGATAGCTTATTTATCGAAGAAGACTATAGGGTATATAACATCACGCTACGATACACGGGGGCGGCGCAGTAATCATAATTTCGGATGAAAGCGCGGGCACATTTAGTATGCCATATGTGAACTATTCGATCCCTCAACTTCGACACATCGATTACTTGATAGCGAGATAAGAACCTAAACCAGCGAGCATCGCATAAAGCTCGCTTTTCCCATCACTATAAGCAGATAAGATATCTACCTATCTATCTCTAGATAGGTACCTTTCATCACTTATTGAAGTAAAATTTTCATATATTAATGTCCAAAGAGAAAGACAGACACACAGAGAGTAAGGGAGATGGACATATTTTTTTTTTATTTTGCTCGTCAAAATGACCACACTCTACCTGGTGGTAAGCAGTCGTGTGGTCTAAGAGCAGTGGCCTCCACATCGCCCCCACAGTAGCCGAGGCGATGTTGAGGTCTCTACTTTGACGGCCTGAGAAGCTTGACATATTATGCGTGTTTCATGATATTATAGGGCAATGTAATAATAATACCAGCCCTGTTTTTACACTGTCCCACTACTGGGCAAAGGTTTCTCCTAAACGAGTTTCTTGCAGGTTTTTGCCTGAACCTAATAACTAACCTAAACGTAGCTTCAGTAGCTTAATAAACTCACTAACCTTTATATTTTGACCGTCATAAGTGTTACTTTGTGACCTAAATTAATAAATGATTTATGACTTTGACTAAATGTGAGAAAAGTTAGGCCATAATCCACCACGCTTGCCCTATGCGGATTGGCAAAATTCACATCTCTTCGAGAACAAAAAGAAAAAGAAAGTTGTTTTCAAATGGTTGAATTCGATGGACTACAATGATGTTGAGAATCTATTAACGTTCATAACTTAAAATTGGTGTACAATTGATTGGTGGACTGCCAAAATTTCGATCCCAAGACACTGTCGTAGGGCCATCATCATCGCACACACACTTACATACACACACACAACACACACACACAACACACACACACACAATACACACACACAACACACACTCACACACACAAACACACACACTCACACACAACACGCACACACACACACACACACACACACACACACACACACACACACACACACACACACACACACATACATAAGCAATTGCTTACCAGTGTAATAGCACTCAATTGAAGTGTAACTTAATTACTAATCCTTTTTATTGTTTTTATTTTCTTTGTGCAATTAAAACAAAAAAAAATCCTTTTCATGATATGTGTTACTTTAATGACATAAAATAATTTGTAACTTTTAACTTCTTGAACATCTAGGAGAAATATGGAAAAATAATTAAAAATTCATTGTGCAAACAATACACAATTTGATGACTCATTTTTGCGGACAGACATATGTCCGCTCGACAGTTGACGGGTTAATAGGGGGAAGACACTGGCTCCTGCAACACACAATTCTAAATTATTGTAGCTTAATTTGTGTCAATAAAGAATTATTCATTATTAAAGAATTATTACTATTATTATTAACATTTTGTAGAACTCTCAGACATGTAGGTTTCCTCACAAGGTTTTCCTTCACTGTTAAAGCGAGCGATAATAATCAACTATTTAATACGCACATAACTTTGAAACGTCACAGATGCCTGCCTTGGGATTGAATTTGAAACCTCTCAGTCCAACGCTTTCCCACTAGTCTTTCGCTGCTGCAACACTTTTGATCACACTAAATATAGAAAGAAAGAAAAATAATTTATCGGACACCAAAAACACAACAATATAAATAAATTTCACATACACGTTGTGAGTGGAATAGAAAAGGACATAGTATCCTATGTTCTAGATTATTAACAGTACTTTTTCTCGATGAAAGGGGGTACCTTTAATCGAGATACTGTTAATAATTAAACTTAACCTATATTTATGCGAGCGAAGCCGCGGGTTAAATCTAGTCTATACTAATACATTAATATTGCAGAAACTACACATTGATAACCAAAACTTGACATATAACAATCTCGAACTAATAAACTAACTCACAGACCTTAGTTGAAGGAAATCCTATTGATAACCCATCGAAATCTCACCAGCAATTCGGGAGAAACGTGGCAATAACCGGACATACATATCTTATGTTAGTTTACGGTTAGTTCGCGTCGAAATTACCCGTAAGGGTCGTAAGTGTTACGTGACTGTACCTCTTACACTCGCCGACAACATTGGATTATAAGGAAAATAGTTTTAAAGCTTAACTTAAGCATATTTTCTTTGTATTATTTGTATTAGCAATTGAATGCGATGAAAATCTTATATAATATAACTAGCTTTTGCGCGTGGCTTCGCTCGCGTTAATTTAGAACTTGACAATCAATTCGGGTTGTAATCCAATCATGATTCGAAAGACACGTGGCGCCATCTATTATCATAAAAACGTTATTATTGTTTTCCTCGGGAACAGTAATTTTTTCGAGATGAAAGGTAGCATATGTCCGTTTTTGTACACCTGACAACGTATAATTATGCAAAATTAAATTTTTAAATCCGTTGAATGCAATAATATAAATCTTCTTCTTTCTTTTTTTCGTGTGGTTAGTGGCCAACCTATTGTCAAGAGTTGTTCAAGCCGCCCGTAGGCCTCGAACATGGCTTAACGACTGCTGTCAATTTGGCAACAGCCGGGACCGACTTTTTACGTGCCCTCCGAAGCACGGAGACGCTCAAATGAAATATCACTAAGCGGTCACCCATCTATAGACTGACCGCACCGAACGTTGCTTAAACTCGCTAATCGTTTACCGATCAGTGAGTGCATCTATAAATATACTAACTGTACGCCGCGGTATAGTTTCTGCTTCGCACTTGTGGTTCATAGCGTGATGTTAAATAGTCTATAACTTCCTCAAAAATTGGGCAAACAAATGCAAAAAGAAAATTCAAATCCGATTGGAAGTTCCAGAGATAAGTGCGTTAAATAAAAAGCCTTTCATCCTTATAATATTCCTAAAGTATTCTTATTATAATCATAAAGCATTCTTACGTACCTGCGTGTCTTGTACGGATATGTTGTACGCGAGTGTACGAATACAGTCCACGTAGATAATGATGTAAGCAGAGTACGGGGCTCACCTCGCGTAGTGATGTAGCGGCGAGACGTTTGATGTGCGGGCTAGTGATGGGACATTGTCGACAAAAACTGTATCGATATCTCCTTACCGTTTTAACATTTTGTTGGCTTATTTTATGCGTAAGTAATGGTATTTTTAATTTGCTAACCGATACCGATATTCCTTTCCGTATTTTTTAAAACTTATATCAGTAATTCTGTTAAAAGCTAAGTTTACATATTATTTACTTATAGTTTACATGTTATTATAGCTAAACTAATATGCTCGTGTTTAGAGTCAGTTCATGTCGACAGTGCAATGGCTGAAATTCGAACCCACGACCACATCGCAAGACTAATGCCTTATCTTTTGGGCTACCACCGCTTAATTTCAGTATCTTTTAACTTATTTATCATAATTGTATTATGTTTTAAGTCTAACAAGCGATAGAGGTTATTGCAAACGCAACGTATCCGGTAGACATTATCAAACTCCAAGCTGTTATTGAAGAATTTGTGATAGAAAACCAAAATAACGCTTAAGTACTGTAATCGAACCTAGGACTTTACAATCAAACGCAAACAAAAGCGTAAACTTCTAAAATAATTACGTAATTAGAAATTTTATACTCACAACGTTGTCAAAAAATTAAAATTATTAACTTTGTTATTATCAAAGTTTTACAACGCGTTATGTTTTCACAATAAATTACAATACTTATACTAGTATACTGAAATTCGTTCAGCCTTCACCGTATTAATTAGTCTTAAATTACCTAATTTGGTATTGAAAATGATGTTTGATAACGTACTTAGGTTTTGTTAAGGTAATATTATGACATTAAATCAGTTTTACGAAAATAATATCTTAATTTTACAATATTAAAGTTGCTGGTTAGATCGTGCCTCTTTTATAATTACATCCAGTTACAATAATTCAAATATTTTATTAAAAGAAACATCGGGTTTTTTGTTTATACCGGATAGTAACTGGGCTACATTCTGAAGAATTATCCAACAGATGCCATCTATTTTTTAGTTCATAATTAATCTTTAGAACTCGATGTATAATATTACTAGCTTTTGCGCGCGGCTTCGCTCGCGTTAATTTAGAATTTGACAATCAATTTGGATTGTACTCTGCTTGTAATAATATAATTTAATAATGATTCGAAAGACCCGTGGCGCCATCTATTATCATAACAACGTTATTATTGTTTTCCTCGGTCACAGTAATTTTTTTCGGGTTGAAAGGTAGCCTATGTCCGTTTCTGTATACCTGACAACGTATATGCAAAATTTCAGGATGATCGGTTCAGTGGTTTACGCGTGAAAAGGTAACAAACATACAAACGAACAAACTCATTTTCGCTTTTATAATATTAGTTAGGATTATATCTTAATAAAAATTGCCATCAATCCATTGCCAAGTTATGCCTTAAGTTTTTTAGTTTTCTAAAACATAGGTTGGTTGATAGAGTGACGGCAATCCAATTATCTTCTGACATAGATACGAATCTTAATAAAAAGTTATGGATTAGTGCAATCATATCAACCTTTCTCACTCTCCCTCTCTCTCACTCTCTCTCTCTCTACTGCTATATCTCTATTTCTTTTTATGATGAGTTCCTAGTACATTACATATAATTTGCATAATATTACATACTTTCTTTCTAACAACATATTAATATACATACTAAAAACAATTGATATTAAAGTTATCGATTATACACATGCATGTATACATGCATAAAATCCTAGCTCTTAACATTTTGATTCACTATGACTTGCCAGCAGACAGACTCAACATTTTGCCAACCTTTCTGGCATTTCAGCAATTGACACAATAACACATATCTGCAACCAATATTTACTGCTGTGATAAAATTAATTCCTCTTTAGAAAAAAGACTTTATCGATACTGTTCGGAGCTACGCACCCGAACAGATACTTAACGCGTCCCATCCCTACCCCGCTCTGAAACATATCCCGTGGGGCGCGCCCTGAGGTCAGTGTTAATTTATTCATTGCTCATTTTGTACTAACTGTCACGGCGCAAGCTCAAAAATTTGTTACGTACTTCTTGGGCTAATACTGTACTTGTACGCTAGCAGGATATATTGGATTATAGACTGGATGCCTGGGTGGCGCAGTGGTTGTAAATGTGACTGCTGTGCATGAAGTCTCAAGTTTGGTTCCCGGGTCAGAAAAAAATATTGTCAAAGTATAATTATAAGGATAGCAGAATATAGTGGATTACAGATGGAACGCTTTGATGGTGCAGAGGTTATGATTGTGAATGATGCGAATGAGATCTCAAGTTCGATTTCGGCGTTGGAAAAAATATTGTTAGGTTATTTTGTTGAATATTTTTAGCAGCAGTATGATATTACGATCTATGCTAAGTAGACACCAATACACTAGATGCATAGGCAGCTTACATTATAGAATGTAGGAGCTAAAATTGGACGTACTTTCTGAAAAAGTTCCACACTCGGGTCAAAATCGAGTTATTATTAGCAAATTAGTCACGGGGTTACTATTTACTAGCTGGAAAAATTTGGTAGCTCTACTATCACTCTAAATATGAAATCATGACTTAGTAGCCCAACCCACATGTATGAAGAAGCAATACGGGATTGAACCTCAATCACGATTATCTCAAAATGTTAACTTTGTTGGTTGGAACGTTTTTCAGAAAGTACGTCCAATTATGACTGGCCAAATTAAAGTGGAATTTCTCCTGCTTATCTCTTTGAAGATATTGATGTGCGACTGTGCTTATACATGTAGCAGAATATATTGGATTCAAGATGGAAAGCCACAATGGCGCAGCGGTTGTGAATGTGACTGCTGTGCATGAGGTCTCAGGTTTCATTCTCGGGGCGGGTAAGGAATTTTTTTCTTACAAAAACATCACGAGTCTGGAACTGTGCACGGTCTATAAAAGGTACAAGCCTTTGGTATAGCTTTGATGTCCACGTAAAAAGCAATGCTGTATTACAAAGATTCAAATTCAGAAAACTGACTCGATAAACTATTAGTGGATCAAACAAATTTTTGTCCCGTATGGGCATCGATCTCAACACACTCGAGTCAGTGGCAATGACGAATCGACCATTTAAACCACTACTTCCTTTTACATTTGTTATTTTTTTAAGCCAACTTTCGCACTCGAAATAATTCCTGTATTACAGGGGACTTCACAAACATTGTCGGCCTCGATGGCGTAGTGGTTAGTGTAACTGACTGCCACGCCTGAGGTCGCGGGTACGATTCCCGCACAAGTAAACATTTGTGTGCATGAACATGGATGTTTGTCTTGGTTTGGGTGTTTCTATGTATAATATGTATGTATTAAAAAAACAACAGTATATATGTATGTATGTTTATCCATTGCCTAGTACCCATAGTACAAGTTCTGCTTAATTTGTTAGTATTCAAACAAAGAACACATAGACTCGGAATGACTTTTATTTTTTTTATTTTGCTCGTCAAAATGACCACACTGCGCCTGATGGTAAGCGATCATGTGGTCCACGAGCAGTGGCCTCCACACCGCCCTCATAGCAGCTGAGGCGATGTTGAGGTCCCTACTTTGACGGCCCAAGGTGCTTTTTCACGCCTCGCTTAAAGGACCCAGGATTGAAGGAATAAGGAAACACGTGCCTTAACATAGAACAGTTTGGGAATAACACATTTTTTTGTTCCGTATAGACATCGAACCCACAACACTTGCCGTGACGGCAGTGTATAAATGCGAATGTAAGTTTGTGTGCAACGGTTTCATGCATTAACAACTTCACCAATCACCATGTAATTTCGCTTACACGTTGTCAAGGATACAGAAAAGGACATTGACACCTTTTATCCAGAAAATAAGTACTATGCCCAAGCGAGCGTAGCCGCGGACAAAATAGTATATAATAAACTAAAAGGAAGATTCAGTATGGTTCGTTTATTTAAACACCAAGAAACTCATATTAATGCTCTCCCAGCCACTACCTAAAGAAAAAAGGAGACAAATAGCACCCAGACTGTATCTTTTCTTTATCTTTTGCAAAGATAAATGATATCTTAATACTGCTTTGTGGCTAAAAGGATTTAGTTTAAGTCTCCTTTGATGTATAAAAACGAAACGGTAACAGAGTAGAATTATAGTGCGGGTAACTAAAAGGTTTGGTCATACCGTTTAAACATGGTAGCTAAAGAGTATTTTGAAATTGAAGTATAATACTTCAATTTCAAAGTACTCTTTAGACACTTGATGTCACCTGTCTTTATGACAGTGTTTAATTTTTTTAAATTATACAACTAATGTGGGAAACAAGCATACGGCCCATCTGATGCTAAGTGGTCACCGTAGCCTATGGACGCCAGCAACACCAGAGGCATCACTGGCGCGTTGCCGACCCTGCCAAAACCTTTTAACACCCTTTTTGAAGAACCCCATACTGTAGTCTTGTGGGAAAACCTGGGCAGGGAGTTCATTCCACAACCTAAGCGTCCGCGGGCGAAAATTCCTTTGGAACCGCTTGGTGCGGCACCAATTAGGTTGTAAGGTGTGAGAGTGAAATCCCTGCCGATGCAATGGCGAGCAGTACATCATGGTACATGTAAGTTTATTTAATGAACTACAATTTGAGGGTTATGTGTTTTGTCTTTATGTGTGCATACATACTTATAAAGGTAATTTAATTTTAATACAAAAAGAATTTATTTACTTTATACCAATCTGTGTCATAGAGGACTTTATAAATACACAATTAACATAAAGGAGTTAATGTAGCGAAATTGTTAAATTTTTCAAGTGAAAACTTCTTTAGGCGCGTTGAGCACTTCTTGGGTGAACAAAAATCATAGAACTCGCGTCATCGTCACGCTTCCACGCTTTATTTTTTAAAGTGAAAACTTCTTTAGGCGCGTTGAGCACTTCTTGGGTTAACAAAAATCATGGAACTCGCGTCGTCGTCACGCTTCCACGCATCATTTTTTTTTTTTAGAATATTAACAATATCTCAGAAATGGTCCGTCCTACGCAAAAAAATAACGAAATTTTGACCCCCTTAATAACCCATAAGAGAGTATCAGGAACTAGCATCCGACCCGGCAATTTTTTTTTTTGTTTATAACGAAGTGTTTATGATTAAGGATTAAAGTTTTCACTTCTATCGGCAGTCCCCAAAGACTGCCCATTTTTTTTTTTACTATTATTTTTTAACTCATATGGACAGCTATTGGACAGGTAATCTGTAAAAAATGTAGTGGGTATTATCTTATGCTCTAATACTTATATACTAGTGTTTCTTTTCCCATGTTCAATAAATAAATAAATAAGCTTTTGGTTGAGGTAACTCGAAACTCTACCAAAAATTTCGATACGTAATATTCTTTTTTTAAATACAGGCAAACCCTAGGTCCTAGGTCCTTCAAAATATCGTATATCGAAGGAAACTTAACAAACAACTAAATAATAAACATGAAAGACATCCAGATTTAGAACAACTATTCGTGTTTAGTTCGTGTAGTGATTGAATCCACAGCTATTCAAGCAGTCAACTTATAACTATAAATAAAATAAAACTCAGTATTGTATCTAAAACATGTTTTTGCTCGCGGCTTCGCTCGCGTAAAAGTATGTTATGTTATGTTAGTAACAGAAGCTTTCTTTTAAATTAAAATATAGCCTATGTAACTCGGTAATAATATAGCTTTCTAATGGTGAAATAATTTTTCAAATCGGTTAAGTAGATTTTGATTTAAATCCTTACAAACAAACAAACAAAAAATCAATTCTTTCCTCTTTATATACGGTTACATATTATAATATCTAAACGTATTCTATTTTCAAAATAACTACGGCCAAAAGACCTACTGTTTAAAATACCTAAAGATCGTTTCACAGATTTTTGTAATAACTAATGAACGAAATCTATAAAGGACAATTCACCTACGGTTCATTCAACTACAATTAATTACCCTAAGGTTGATTGAAATAACGGACGATTCACCTACTGTTGATTTATCTGTGGTCAATCAAAGAAAACACAAAAAATCGGTTAATCATAGTTTATTTACACATAATTAGGGCATTCAATTGAAGTCAAAACATGAATTATTAACGAAAAGTAAAGGTGTTTGTAGGGTGCGCATTGTCTTACATAACTTTTCAACTCCTATCATCGGAGGTCCGATAATATCTCTCATACTATTTAAAATCATAATGATCATTCTTCATAAAAAATTCAAAAACTAAATATTAAAAACTATAATCATTGAAATTCATAATATCACTAATTATACACTTAGTTTTTACTAATATTTGTTTTATAAGTGTCTTTATCCATATTATTGAAAATCATAATGTCTATATTCATACATTTGTTTAATCGAAAATCAAATTGCTACCAGAAACGAGATGCTACCAGACAAGTAGGTTAGGTTAGGTTAGAGCTGTGACCCCAACAACGCGCGAGCCGAGCGAGCGAAGCGAGCGTGCGGTGGTAGCGGCCGGCGAAGCGCCAGAAACTAATTTTTGATAGAAAAGTAGACAGACACACCGACAGAAAGTAAGCTATTCTGAACAACGTTTTCAGCCATCATTACAATATTAATAACAATTTGTACTCAGTTTAACACAAAATGTGTACACGTAACGTGTAAAGACATTGATATTGTAATATTGTAACTACCCACCACTTTAAAACAATCCAGCGCGCAGTATTAATAAACTGTAGGCGAGTCGTCCATTAGGTATTTCATACATAGTCGAAATATCCAATATCTTAAAAAATCATTAGATTAATCGTTCGTTAGTGCGATTAATTTTAGTTTCATCAAAATTAAGTAAGTAAAACAGTACTTGAGTTGACAAATATGCGTTATGAACATATGTGAATCGACCGTCGTTATCTAGAAAATAGAATAAGTTTAGATATTATAATATGTAACCTTATATACATAGTTAAGTCTTGGTTAGATATGTGTATACTAATATAGATATATCTAACCAAGACTTAACTAAGTACATTACATAAAACATAACTAAGTATTTTTGTCCTAACACTTTTAACCGCACAGCTATTGTGGAACTATCATAAAATTTTATGATTCGTTACAGACCCCCAAATACTACGTGAACGCAATCCTAATAAGCTCTTAAAGTATAGGTTCGACTGAGAGATGAGCGGAGCTGTAATGACCTCGCCAAGCGGAACGAGAGCTACACTTGATGTTAATCGTAATTTTCCTTATTGATCATTGAGCTAAGCAATTTGGCCGTGCATAAATTCGTTGCACAGACGGTGTAATGGTTATGGGGTTTACTGCTCTCTCTTATAGCCATTTTGTATTTTTGTTTCCATTTTATACAAGACAGCTTGCGCACAAGGGTTAATTCTCTGTACAGGAGTTGTATTTCATTTAAGATGGAGACTTTATATATAACGGTCACTAAAAACTACACTCATAACAATATAATATAATAATATTCTATCACATACACACAACACCATCTAGCCCAAACTAAGCAGAGCTTGTACTATGGGTACTAGACAATGGATAAACATACATATATATATTTTTTTGTATATACATACATATTATACATAGAAACACCTAGACCAAGACAAACATCCATGTTCATGCACACAAATGTTTGACTTGTGCGGGAATCGAACCCGCGACCTCAGGCGTGGCAGTCGGTTACACTAACCACTACGCCATCGAGGCCGACAACAACAACTATTTTTGTGTCCTTAGCTCACCATCAGAAGTGAGATGACTATTTAAACCAATGTTTTCTCTTACAAAATAACGCGATGATGCTTTCTTTATCCTTACTATTATTATAATCAAATGTGAGTTTTGTTTGGTACGCTTTTAATAATAATAATAATAATAATAATAATAATGTTTATTTATTAGGCAGTCCATTGTTTACAAAATAAGATATACAATGACAACCGCACTAGGCAAAGCCTGTATCGCGGCTGTCAGTAATACAGCGTTTTTCTTAGGACTAATCTTAACAATATAGCCAGCAATTATATAAAAAATAATAGTGTTTGTGTGTGTGTGTGTGTGTGTGTGTGTGTGTGTGTGTGTGTGTGTGTGCGCGTGTGTGTGTGTGTGTGTGTGTGTGTGTGTGTGTGTGTGTGTGTGTGAGGGTGTGTGTGTGGTGTGAGTTTGTGTGCGAATGTATGCGTGTGTGTCCAAAAATCAGGTTCTCACTGAACAGGTTTTAATAATCGTTCTACCTCGTGATAGTTCAGGCCAGATAAGTACTTTATCACTTTTGCTTGCATCTCGCGCACAGAGTCCCTTTTAAATTTACATACTTTACAGATCTTATTGTATAAGTAAGGAAAAAGGTAATGAGAGAATCTCTGTGCAAAAGTTGTATTGACTGTAGGGACTTGGACTCTAAAGATTCTTTTACTCAGTAAACCTTGGTAGTTGTTGACATTTAATGTCTGTTTATGTGTAAAGCTGACAGCAACTTTTACGTAAAGGCGGCGTATACTTAACAAATTGGCTTCTGTGTATATCTGTTCAGTGGGGTACCTGATAGGCTTTTTTAGCATAACCTTTATCACCGACCTTTGAGCCCTTTCTAGTGAAATTAAATGTGACGCTGATGTGCCCCCCCACGCATTTATACAATATGTCAAAATCGACTGGCAAAGAGAAATGTAAATATTTTTGACAAGTTCTGCATTTGCTACGTCTCTGACTTGTTTCATGGCATAAATTATCTTTCTGGTCCTGGATGATAGAGCTGCACTGTGATCGCGAAATGTTAGTTTGTCATCAATATCGACGCCTAAATATTTGATGCAACGAACTCGTTGTATAGAATTACAGCTACAGGAATTTACATTATCCGCTTCATTGCAATGACGCTCATGAATCATGATGGCAGAAGTGGCTAGTGGAGACGATATTGCAGTTTTATGGAAACATAGGTATTTTGATTTGTTAATGTTTAATGTTAATAAATTATCAGAAAGCCAACTCGTGACTTTTGCCATGCCATGTTCAACATTTTTGAAACAATGACTCCAAGTAGTATCATGAAATATCACTGCAGTGTCATCAGCGTAACAAATGATTTGAGCATTTTGTAATGGTAAGGTGGTAAGACTATTTAGATAAATTAAAAATAAGGTAGGACCCAGAACACTACCTTGTGGTACGCCGAATGATAGTTTTACTGAAGAACTAACCCAAGAATCTATTTTTAAACATTGTTGTCTTTCAGTTAAATAACTCTGGAACCAGTCAAGAGCAATACCTCTGACACCGATACTTTCCAACCGCCTCAGCAGGATTGGAATCGACACAGTGTCGAAGGCTTTTGCGAGGTCGAGAAAAACTCCCACGCATACCCTGCTCTTATCTAAATTTTGTACCACATTATCAATCAGTAGCTTAACTGCATCCTCAGTTGAGCGCTTTTTTCTGAATCCAAATTGATTTACCGATAGAAATTTATTACTTTCAATGTATTTTACCAAACGTTTATTAACAATTCGTTCTAAAATTTTCGAGAAGACTGGCAGTAATGAAATGAATGTCTTAACTACTCGATGAAACATAAAATACCGCGTACAGGTTGCCAGGGGCACAAAAAAGGACATAAGGAATCTTCCATCAAAAACAATACTGTCCCAAGGGAATAAAATGTATTGACAATCTAGATTAACGCAAGCGAAGCTGCGGGCATAATCTAATAATGTATATTCCACGTGTATATCATGCATAAAATAAGTAAATACTTGTGCTATTTATTACATTATATAAGAAAATTTCGCTTTTGGCCGTTTTATGTTTCGGGAACTTTACAAACATTCAATGGACAATCATTTGTGGATTACACAAAAACATAAGCAATGACTTGCCTGCTGCATCATCTATAATAATAATAATATCCTCCAGACCGATTTCGGCCACAGCGGCCAGTCTTAACAGAGACTGGCCAACTACGCAGGAGATATTATAGTGCACAAGTGTGTGCGCAAACACAAGTGCACTCTCTGTTCTCTAACTCTCATAATCTGATGTGACGGTAATACGCCACGACCGGAGAGAGATCAGGCGCAGGACCAACAGCTTTACGTGCTTTCTGAGGCACGCGGGTGTCTTACACCGCCAATTTCTTAGATTTCTTAACTGAAAAACCCATTAACTGTTTGTTGGCCCGACCCGGGATTCGAACCCGAAACCTCATGCACAGCAGTCGCATTCACTACCGCTGCGCCACGGAGGCAGTTAAATAATCAGCATCATCTATGTAAGACATAACAAGCATTTATAGTAATTTTATTGACAATTGTATGAGGAATGTGATGAAAGTGAATGAAGCCAGAGAAGTGTGTCAGGATCGTAGCAAATGGAAATTCGTAGTCTCTGTCTACCCCTCTGGGAAACAGGCGTGAATCTACGTATGTATGTATTATCGACAATTGTCAATAACAAATACTATAAAAGCTTGCTTGAAGATGAACGGAGCGGACTTTCAATTGAAATCGCTCCGTTCATCTTCATTTCAGTTGTACCTGACCCTAAGCCTCTATCGTCTTGTTCCATGAAGGTTACATATAAATCACTCTGCCAGTGGGTGTCTTAAGAAGCGATTAAGTGTTTGTAAGGGAACCGAGAATATAAACCAGTTGTTTGCGATTTTGGAACGAATACGACGCCATCTTACCTAATATTATAAACTAGATTTTGCCCGCGGCTTCGCCCGTGTCATTGTAGGTAAGGTTAGATTAGTAACAGTACTTTATTTCTAAATGAGATGTATCCTATGTCTAAACAAACAAACTTACATTCGAATCCTAACGTCTGAGAGTTTTCCATAATGTTCTCAAAGATATATGAGGTCTGCCAACCCGCACTAGGCCAGCGGTGGACTATAACCTAACTGTTCTTACATCAATTAGTTAATACTGGGCTGATATTATGCCAATTAATAAAATAACATATTAGCACGTTTTTATCTCCAAAGGGTACAAATAATATATTTTTATTTTATTACTAGATCTTATTGTTATCTACTCTTAACAGGTGACAAGAGTTTACTTCGTCACCTTTTTAGCCTCGAACCTCAAAAACACCCACTAAATTAAGTAACACAAATTCAATTACAGCTGCCCCTAAATCTGCTTACCCTCTCAAAAATAGGGGCTGTGATAACAAGCTGTACATTTTGAAATTAATACCAAAATCTCAGGAGAGTATATTATCATCTTAATCTGGCATTCTGCTAGCGAGCAGACGAAATATTATGATAAAATAATGACTGAGATGCTATTTTTATCTTCAAAATGTACCAGGTTGCGAAATAAGTACATATATACTTTGACGCCAGCTATGTTTTTAGATCTGACGTGTGTAGGTGCAATTGAGGTCCTGGATTAATTTACTCAAGCAAAGCTTTATTAAAAATTTTTGTCTTAAGACTGCTCCGAGCGAAATATGCCAAAACAGGCGGTCACAGTTAAGTGAATAAAATCAACACTTTTTGTTTAATACAAATATAAAATATACATTTACCATAACAGTGAATGTGTTTACAATTACTCCGTGTAAAAACTTAAAATAATTAATATTTTCGCTTACAAAATTACGTAAATTTGCACGAAAATTCAAAATAGTAACGTGTTACGTGATTTTTAAATTATAACAGTAGAAATCTATCCTATTTTACAGCTTAAACGAAACATAAATAGTTATATTATAATTTTTCCGTCTCAAATATTTAAGTTATTGGTTGACAATAAAGATACATGCCTCCATACAATTTTATTATGGCAGCCCCGCGCCGATTTGAATATGCGCCGCACGAGCTCTGTCATTATCTGTCTTACGCTCGACGCAGTCTTACATGGCACAAGTGTGCGCTTGGAGTAGCATGCGAAATTCTGGATTTACTTGTCTGATCGGGCGATTATGGCCTTTCTGTTATAAATACTAAGTAGCACTACAAAATCTGGACGCGCCTTCTATTACATGAGTTCTAAAATGACTGCCGAAATACGTGTAGTACATAAAGTTACTTTATTACCCTAAGGCCCTACGGGTTATTCAGGCATAAGTCTATGTATATATTTTTATCTATCTTTTTACATACATATCTCACGTCTATATCCCCAAATGTATATATAGACAGAGATGTATTATACCCAAGTTCCAGCGGCTATGATTTAACTTAGTAAACTCACTAACCTATATATTTTGACGTTCATAAGTGTTACTTTGTGACTTAAATGAATAAATGTTTTTTGACTTTAACTTTGAAAAATCCTGCATAAAAAGAAAATGCCATCGCCCATTGCCTTCTACCCGACGTAGTTCTAAACTATGTGCAGCAATTTAGAGTATCTGAACTGACAAACCCTATGATAGATTAACCGATCCGGAATCTAATCTCATGCACAACAACCAAAATCTCTACCGTTACGCCATCGAAACATTCAAGTTAATCTATCTTATTGTTTTTAAATAAAAGCCCTTTCTCACACAAAAAGGATCGGCAAATACAGGTATATTGTCAAGAAAAACATGGTATACTTTAAAATTTCAAAAACCCAGATTTATTCTGTCATCCCTAGTCACCGTTAGATAGGATTATAATCTTTAAGTATGACGTTAGATTTCTTTGAGGCAAGGGGTTGCATCCCCAGGGATACAGTTAGGGATAATTCTCTTTCATTATATTTTCATACATTGGATTATGTATACTGACGTTAGGAATAAGATACATTGTTTTCCGTTTGTTTGTGAAAGATTTATGTTTTGACTGGCTTGTACCGTGGCTTTGCCTGCGGGATTCCCACTGGAACGAATCCCCGGGTAAAAGTGTGTTCTGTTTTAAGCCAGGGCATTGTATATCTGTGCCAAGTTTCATTCAAATCCGTTTTACAGTTTCGCGTAATTGGGTTATAAATATGTTCACAAGTTTTGGCATTTGTGAATTATGTAACTAGCTAAACCTAGCCACGCTTCACTGTAGCAGCACAGTCTGATATTACTTATTAGGGAAGTAAATAAAAGTATTGTATAGCCGGTTTCCGTCGAATTTCGGGGTAAAATTACTCTTATATAGAAATGCCAACGTAGTGTACAAATTCAAATTTCCCTTTTTGCAGACACATACGAGTACATACGGAAGCTGATTTTATATTTTTTAGTTGTACTTACGTGCGATCTTGAAGTCCTAAGTTCGATTATCAGTTTGCACTGAGAATTATTCGTATTATTGTAAAGAAACTTGACAAATGTCTTGACTATAGTAGCAACATATCTGGAAATGTCCCAGTAGATATTCTGTAGCCTTACGGGCGTATTGCAACAGATTTTCAGACACCTTGACGCTACTGAAAATATCCAAACTTTATCGGTTAAGATTTTAATTGTCTTGGATGATTCAACCTAGGATTGCAATAGTATTTAAATTACACAAGAAGAGCGTTCACGTTACAAAATAAATATAGCAAATAAACAAAAACTAAATATTTTAATTTCTAATTTGTCATCGCTTATGCATTCATGATTGGATTTAAATATATATGTTTTTTAATTATAAAACAATTTCTAAATATCTTACAATATACACAAAATGTCGCAACATTCCAAAACTTCTGCAAAATCAGGTCTCCTTTGACCATACCACAACCAAGCAAGAAAATACATTTTAAGAAATCACAACATATTCCTTTCTTGTTACAGTTTGTTCCATCTGCGGCATAGCATCGGAGCAAGAAGCTGATCATGACACCAGCAAGAAGATGAGGCCATCCAAATTTGACCTCGACATGGACAACCATTGGACCAATAAGCTAAATAGAAAATATATCACACAAGACACTGCAGACCATTCAGTAGCCACACCTAAATATAAAAACATTGATGAATTATACGAAGATAATGACATTCAAGTAGCTAACTTTAATATGCATAAGATTAATGTAAGAAGATTGCATGGGGGTCTTAGAAATTTTGACAATCAAGATCTAGAAGTCAGAAGTAGAGGTAGAAGAGAAACACAAGACCCAAGGTGTGCAGATTTTAAAGTAGAAAACAATGAAATTATGCATCCGCATGATAAACTGAGTCCAAAAAAGTTTTATTACAATAATAGTAACTGTGTCACTGTAATTAATGGTAAGTTTATAATACTACATAAATACTCTTATTTCTAAATGTTAATTTATGTTAAGCTGGTTTAGACATGTAGAAAGAATGGACGAGAAAAGACTGACTAAGAAAATTTATAAGGCTGTGAAAAGTGTATAGTGGATAGAACAGTCACAAGAGGAAGACTTAGGCGAACGTTTCTTGACACGATCGGAGGCGTTCTGGATAAAGGTCAGGTTAAGAGCACCTTAAACCGACGAGCGTGTATGACGAATGTGATGAAAGTGAATGAAGCCAGAGAAGTGTGTCAGGATCGTAGCAAATGGAAATCCGTAGTCTCTACCTACCCCTCTGGGAAACAGGCGTGAATCTATGTATGTTTGTATTTCTAAATCCCGAACATGCAAGTAGAGATGTACTACATTCACATTTCACCAAATATGGTTTTAGATCCCACGTGAAAGCGGGCAATGCTAGACATAGCTTCATACTCCGTGTTGTTATTGAGAAGTTCTGGACAGGAAAACTCGATAACATTTTGCTAAACCAGGAATAAGAAACGCTACCTCTTGCGCAGCAGTTGAATTCTTTATAAGCAGAAGCTATGTATTGTAAGCCTTTTAATAATAAACGATATCGATCGATTTAGCCATACACGACCACACCAACGACAATTAGAGTGGAGTTGAAGTAGCTACCTTGGCCGAAATCGGTCGAGAAGGATATTATATTAATAATCGATATAATATGAACTCAATTGTTTTACTAAGCCAATTTAAACTAAGAACTTAAAACTGCATGAAAATCCAGAATACAGCCAGTCCTAACAAATCCCCTAAATTAAACTCTCTATTTCAGCCACTCAAGATAACATGGTGATTACTCTCACATTTGTCGACATGTTCCATATAGAAAATCATCCGCAGTGCGCCTATGATTACTTGGAGGTAAGTAAAGATGTTCAAATTGACTATTTTATTTGGCAAATAAGTATACAAACTGCTTCAAGGTACAGCGTCAAGATAATACTTGTTATACTTGACCTCTAATCAATGGACTGACAGTGCTACCCAAGATTACTCCACCAAACTACATTACTAACAGTACGACTTCCAATAGTAAACAAGTTTCGGTATTAGTCAACTAGGGTATCCTTCTCTAGGAGTACTTAAGCTAGAGGCTTACCTTAGTTGGATTACTTAAACTTGGACAAAATCTAAAGTTAAAGCTGCAAATGACTGTACCTTAACTAAGAATGACCTCTATTGGCCATCCCATATTCTTTTTTATTTGTTAATAAACTATCTGCGAACGAATGAGTAAAGAAATGCATATATGGAAAAATAAACATTAATTATACAGGTTGTTAGGCACACGGTTGTCCAAATGAAATAGAGATCTGGTTTGGGCTATTGCTAACGTGTTGGACTCAGGCAAATTAAATATTATTATTATTTTTTTAATCATACAACGTCGAACTTTGTTCTGTTTTTAGCTCTTTCCGAAACTTGGCAGCCTATTATAATTTTTGTACAAGGTGTCTATAGGAAATAATAATTTTAATGAAATGTAGCAATAGTTAACTAAGATAAAAAATATCATTATGACAGCTAAACCCATATTTGTTTAACATTTTTGCAGTTTTAGTCCAAATTTACGACATTTTATTCAAAAATTAAAATCATATCGCCGAAACTGTGAGACAAAATTTAATTTGCCTGAGTCCAACGCGTTGGCAATAGCCCAAATCAGATCTCTATTTCATTTGGACAACTGTGTGCCTAACACCTTGTATATATGAGTTTTCCTCAAATTTCAATAATTATTATAGTCGTCGAATTTCAACCACTGGGCAAACACAAGTAAAAATGAATATTCAATATTAAAGATGAAGAAATTAAAAGTAAAGTTTAACTTTCAACTACTAAAGGGTAACATTTTACTTTCAATTAAAAACTCGTTCCTATTTGTTGAAATGGGTAGTTAGAAGTATATCATACAATCGAGTTTTTAGCTATAGATAGTATTCATATTCAAGTTAGGGTCTACGACTGTGAGACGGAAACATTCTATGATGCAGAAACTCAAAGTTAGTCTAGTCTTCAACGGCATGGAAAGAGAGCAATACTTTTGAAAACTATGTACTATGCATGTATATCAAGAAAATTTTTACCAGATCCGGAATGGTATCCACGGATACGCTGATCTCCTCGCCAAGGTCTGCGGCCACGCGTTCCCGCGACAAGTCACAACGACAGGACCGAACGTGTGGCTCAAGTTCCGCTCCGACGATACTATAGAGTACGAGGGGTTTAAGATACTCGTCGAATACAAAAATGGAAATAGCCGTGAGTACGAGCACCATATTTTAATTACGTAACAATATCAGGCCTGTATTAAACTGTCGCATTTCTCAGTGTGACAAGGGTTAGGCCAAAGTTTACCACGCTGGCCCAGTGCAGTTTAGCAGACTTCACATCTTCAAGAATATTATGGAGAACTCTCAGACATGCAGTTCTCCTCACGATGTTTTCCTTCACCGTTTAAGCAAGCGATAATAAACTATTTTAATTCGCACAATACTTTGAAAAGTCAAAAATGCGTGCGTGCCTTTGTATCGCACTCAAGACCTCTGCGTGGTACTCCAACCATTTCCTACTAGGCTACCGTTGTCTTTTTTTATTACATCTTCTCCCTAGCCTTTATTATTCCCAAGTCACTGGGTCGGCTTTCTAGTCTAACCGGATTTGACTGGATACCAGTTTTTACAAGTAGCAACTGCCATCTGACCTCCGCAACTCGAAGGCTAACGATACCCTAAGACTAGATCAGTGTCAGGATATTAGAGGGCACTGACTTCCCAATAACGACTACCATAGATGTTCATGGCAGCCGGGACCGATGACTTAACGTGCTCTCCGAGGCACGGAGCAGGCGATATTTGTCAATTAATACGCACATAATTTCGAAAAGTCATATAACTTCCGAAAGTCAGAGGTGCGCGACGTGGGTTCGAACCCGAGACCCTCTGCATTGCAGTCTATTGGTCTCCCCACTGAGCTATCGCTGAAATACTTATATAAAGATAATTTAAAAAAAGAGTTGTTATGGTACTGTAGTGTGAGTGCAGGTGGAAAGTGTCCCAAAATATGAAAAGTTGTGAAAAGTGTCCCAGTGGTCCCAAAATACACGTACATGCTTTAATTAAATTTCGTTTTTCACAGATAAGATACCGGAAGCTTGCTACCAAGAAATAAAGGACAGCTTCGGATATATCGAGAAGCATAAATCTATTAGCACTGAATGTTTGGCGGGCAGCAGTAACCAAGCTTTGGATGTGTTATGGACTATCAAGACATCTCCGAACACAAGGGTACATAATATGCATATAATAATGTCCTTCAAACTGAAATTTCGCTCGCGGCGGCCAATCTTTACGGAGGCTCGTCGGCCTCGATGCTGTAGTGGTTAGTGTAACCGACTGCCACGCCTGAGGTCTCGGGTTCGATTCCCGCACAAGTCAAACATTTCTGTGCATGAACATGGATGTTTGTTTTGGTCTGGGTGTTTCTATATATAATATATACGTATTTACCAAAAAAAGGTATATATGTATGTTTATCCATTGCCTAGTACCCATAGTACAAGCTTTGCTTAGTTTGGGCTAGATAGTGTTGTGTATATGTAATAGGATATTATTATTTAAAAAAAAGGCTGGCCGTCTGCGCACGAGATATTACAGTGCACACATGTGTGTGCGGACCAAGTTTACTTTCTATTCCTTGACTGTCATAATCCGATGGGACCGCAATCTTAGGCTGAGGCTACAGTAGGCAGCGATTCGCGATGCGACTGTGAAAGCGAAACGATATAAACATGGAATGGCTACATGATAAGCGAAAATTTTTCATGAATTCGCTTCAATTTCGCTGACAAGTTGATGTAGCCGATGCCGTGATTACACTAATGTTGTTTCTATCGCATAAACAAATCAAAGATTAATAGCGATATATGGCGTACGGTTTAGCCATGAACGTGAATATGAACTATTTGTTTTTATCGTTTACGTATCGCAGGTCGTGTTGCGGACTAATGTAGCCTCAGCCTTACACGACCGGAGAGAGATCAGAACCAACGGCCTCACGAGCTTGCAGAGGCCCTTTCTAAATCCGCGCTGTTACTTAGATTTTTTAGCAGAAAAGCCAAGAAAACCCAACATCGTTTTGTTGGTCCGATCTGGGATTCCATCCACCTCATACATAGCAGTCGCATATAATATCGCTGCGCCACGGAGATGTAAAGCAAAAAACTCGTTAAGCGCCTAAGAAATATACTATCGCGAAACTTTTTAAAGATCCGGTAGCTATTTAGCTAGCAGTGTATTACATCCAAACTATGTGAAGAAAAATACATTGTTGCTAATTATTTAGTGACAGTGCAAATAACCTAGCTGGGAATCGAATTCGAGACCTTTTGGTGGTGTAGCAACACCACCGAGACAATTATCTTCATCTACTATTTACTTTTTTATACATTATATTAATTTGTTTCAGATATATCTAAACTTCACTGATTACGAGTTATCAAAACCAAACGAATGTGAAGAGAATGTCATACAAGTTTTTGGTTCTGTCTTAGAGTTGGATTCCAAGTAAGTAGAAATAGAAACCTTTATTCGCTTGAGACATGGTATACAAAAAGGGGTTACAAGCTTTTAAGGTTCAAACACATCTCGCCCTCAGTGGACGTGTGAAAATTTTAAATCTATATAATAATGTCCTCCAGACCGAATTTCGGTCATGGCGGCTAATCTTAACGGAGACTGGCAATCGGCGCAGAAGATATATAATAGTGCACAAGTGTGTGCACAAACACAAGTGCACTCTCTGTTCCCTACCTCTCATGATCCGATAGGACGGATAATCCGATACTACCGGAGAGAGATCAGGCGCAGGACCAACGGCTTTACGTGCTTTCCAAGGCACGGGGATGTCTAACACCGCCAACTTCTTAACTCCGGGCTCGTATTGAGATTTATTAACAGAAAAACCCAATCACTTTTTTGTTGGCCCGACCCAGGATTCGAACCCGAGACCTAATGCACAGCAGTCGCATTCACTACCGCTGCGCCACGAGGGCAATACTTTTACTAAATTACATCATTATTTACTATACTTATTTCTACACATTACAAAACCTAAGATATCAATAACATCTATATGTTTTTCTTTTATAGCTAATAAATTCTTTAATATTATAAAAACTATTTTCTAAAAGCCATGACTTAAGTCTAATTTTAAATTTAGGTAAAGGAAGTTCTCTTATCTCTCTAGGTATATGATTGTACAACGTCAAACATAGTTCTATTCCCTTATATTGTCTCGTTATCAGTTTTGGGCTAGCGTAAACCTGAGTCCCAAGATAAAAGAGGTACTCGTTAGGGAAGCTGCTTCAGGTTTAAGGGAAAACTCTGTTCTCACATGTGATTATTTCCTCGAAGAGTTTCTAACTACCCTGCCAAGATAGGCGGTTACAATATCACCTTGATATTGTTATTGGATTTTTCAATGTAGAAATTTAGTCTCCTCTCTTTAGCCTTTATTATTCCCAAGTCACTTGGGGTCGGCTTTTCTGGTCTAACCGGATTTGACTGGATACCAGTTTTTACACGGAGCGGCTGCCGCGTGACCTCCCCAACCCGAAGGCTAACGATACCCTAAGGCTAGACCAGTATCAGGATATTATAGGGCACTGACTTCCCAATAACGACTGCCATAGATGTTCATGGCAGCCGGGACTTACGGCTTAATGTGCTCTCCGAGGCACGGATCAGGCGATAATTGTCAATCAATACGTACATAATTTCCAAGTCATATTATTACTTCCGAAAGTCAGAGGTGCGCGACTTGGGTTCGAACCCGAGACCCTCTCCTTTGCAGTCTGTTGGTCTCCCCACTGAGCTATCGCTGCTATACTATGTAGAAATTCAATAGCTATAATATAACTTTAGAGGTGTATTACAAACACATTTGCCAAATATTTTTTAAGTCCCGCTTAATAATAGGTGAGCCAGCTGTTAATATCTACGTGCTGCTAATCCTCAGTAGCTGTATCTCAAGTTGCTGGCTGATACCTGGACCTTGCCATAACCAGGAATCAAATCCGAGATTTTGTGCACAGCATTAACATTCACTACAGCTGCAACACCGAGACAACCATATCTATATTAATATTATATAGCTGAAGAGTTCGTTTGTTTGTTTGAACGCGCTTATCTCAGGAACTACTGGTTCGATTTGAAAAATTCTTTTAGTGTTGCAAAGTCTATTTATCAAGGAAGGCTATTGGCTATATAATATCACGCTACGACCCATGGGGGCGGCGCAGTAACGATAAAGGCGGGTGAAACCGCGGGAACATCTAGTACTATAATAATTTTCGTTTTTTTTGCAGATTAGCCCAATTTTGTGGCTCTGTAGCCAATTCTGTGACCACAAATGATGGTGCTGAAGGCAATATTATGCACGTTAGGTTGTTCGTGGCTAAAAAAGAAAATAGAGAGAAGTTAAAGTTTAATGCGACATTTAACGCTTATAGAGTACTGGATACCACTAAAGAAGGTATGTGATCGGTATGTTAAAAGCGACGATATCAGATTATACATGTTTACCAATAAATTTTATTGTTTTAAAGAATTGATTATTTTAGAAAAGGTTTTTATTTGAGAATTACCTATATAATTAAAAATTACCTATATAATTAGAGAGAGATGCGGCATGAAAGTGGATATAGTTACAAGAATAGAAAAGCGTATGTTAAGCTGGTTTGGACATGTAGAAAGAATGGACGAGGAAAGACTGACTAAGAAAGTTTATAAGGCTAGTGTGAATGGAACAGTCGCAAGAGGAAAACCTAGGCGAACGTTTCTCGATCAGATCGGAGGCGTTCTGGACAAAGGCCAGGTTAAGAGCTCCTTGAACCGACGGGCGTGTATGAGGAATGTGATGAAAGTGAATGAAGCCAGAGAAGTGTGTCAGGATCGTAGCAAATGGAAATCCGTAGTCTCTGCCTACCCCTCTGGGAAACAGGCGTGAATCTATGTATGTATGTATGTATATAATTAAAAACGTTGTATTGTATACAGTTAGGACTGTATAATATTTCTCAAAGATAGAGATGCACTCACATTTTACTGGCTCCAATACAACCACTTTCAACTGCAGTGATTAGGTTATCGTTCAGGCAATTATTTTAACACTTTCCGTACACCAAGTGATAGGGGTTTGATTCTCATACTGGTCAAATATTTGAATGATCCACAAATGTTCTGGTGAAACTGAGTGAATTAGATTCTTTTTTATCCTGGAAGGTAGTCTTTTTTACTCTTGCATTAAAGACCAAGCCTTGTTCACATTGGTCAAATATTTGTATAATCCACAAATGTTCTGACGAAACTGAATGAATTAGATTCTTTTTTAGTCTTGAAGGCAGTCTTTTTTACTCTTGCATTAGATACCAAGCCTTTTGACGCGAGGAACTTAACAGATTTACAATTAACGGACATAGAATTCTACCCAGAGTCTCTGAACTATATATAGATCACACAAATAACATTTTGGATTTTTGTGGGTCCACCGGAACACTCGTGTGCAGTTAATATTTAAATGATGTAAGATCTACTGCGACAAGGAGAAATATATATGGAAATCGTCTTTAAAACATGGTTTATTGCAGGTGCTGCTTGCAAAGACGATGAATTTGATTGCCAAGATAATACTTGCATACATGTGGGCTTAAGATGTGATGACGTGGCTCATTGTAGGTTAAAAGCTGACGAAGACCAATGTCATGTAAGTATGCCTCTTGTATATGTAGAGATGTGCTTACTATAAACATCGATAAACTAGTGAGGAGACATTTGAACTGTCAGAGGTATCGAGTTGGATCCGAAGGGGACCCGGTTTTTCGAAGGCTTTTTAAGTCTAGTTATTGAATTATATAAACGCAGGTAGCCTAAGTAATGTATCTTATCTTATGTGTGGGGGCCAGTCAGTGCAGACCGGCGACACTTTGACCCAGTGGGATCTTTTGTGTCGTATCCTACGATCTAAATTCCATAGATTCAATATACTACCGACGTGAATGCATTCCAAACACAAGAATTGAACTTAGCTAGAAGGCTTAACAAGAATACTAGTGATTTTTAATCCACAATGACTATTATATAGTATTTTGAGAAAGGATTAATAGTTTACATAATGGCCTATGGCCTTAGCCTTCTCATACTGATAAGAGACCCAAGCAGACCCTAGCAGTGGAACCGTTTATAAACAGAGTTAATTTTATAATAATAATAATAATAATATATCTTTATTTCGGACCAATGAATCCATAGACTGTTAGTAATACAATTTAACTTATTTCCTAGTGTTAGTATAAATTAACCTAGAGACAAACTTTTTTAAAAGTGGAGAATGGAAATTCTCAGCAACAGTTCTCAGGATGCTGTTAGGACTGTCTCTCACTCTCTTCAGTAGCGAGACCGTTTTTTTTTTAATATATAAATACAAATTATTGTACACAGACGGAAACGCAATCAATCCTAAGTGAAACCCACATCGTGGTGATTCTCGTCATCTTCTCTCTGATTCTCTCTGGCATGAGCTTCGTCTTCATCTTCAAGTGCATAAGGAAACTGTACCAAGACCATAAGATTATTAAGGTAAGCAATTTAACTCCTTATCTCTTCTTGACTGGAGACCGCGACTCGGCAAACGTAGTGTAGGACGCCCTCCGACTAGGTGGGATGACGATCTGCGAAAGACTGCAGGCAGATGCTGGATGCGGCAAGCTGCAGACAGGGCGCTATGGCGCTCTTTAGGTGAAGGCTATGTCCAACAGTGGACTATTATAGCCTGATGATGATGATGATCTCTTCAATTAGCCGATAACCAGATTCAATAAAAAAGCATTGTATCTAAGGCCAATGATACCATAATTGGAGTGATTAAATCTTATTTCCTTTATTTTTAGGTTTTAAATGGCACGGTGGTTTAAGTGGTTATCATGCCCTTATGGCGCACCTAGTATCGTAGATTCGATGACCACACAGCACCAAAAATTGTATTATCTGCCACCGCTACAGATTAACTTCATCTTAGCAACACCAAGACTTCTTCAGTAACTTCTAAATATATATTAAACTTTAATCATTTATATCTGTTTTAATGTTGGTTATTAAACTACTACTACATTATAGTGCGAAAACAAAACTGCAGAGATGAAACATTAAATAGCTTTTTTAATCTCAGGAACATCTCCGCCAGTCATGTGAAGACCGCTTGGACAGTATGCACAGCAGTCGTCTCACTCTAGACCCGAAGAGACTGCAGAGGGACAGCCAACCAAGAGCAAGCTTAGAGCGAGAGAACCATACAAATGAAATGTTTAAAAAGCAAAGGAGCTTTTCCAAGCATAAGGTAAATATTATTATTTAAAATAAAACAAGAAAGTATAGGATATATATTTCTGTCACATACCTTGAATCCAACCTGAAATCCAATCTTGAGACCTTGACATAAACCAAATTCCAACCTTGAACCGAATCTAGAAACCAAACTAGACTTCAACCTTAAGCCCAATCTGAAGTCCTTGAACTTAAAACCAGATTCCAACCTTACACCCGATCTGGACACCTTGAACGTAGAACCGGATCCCAACCTTGCACCCAATCTTGAGACATTTGACCCAGAACCAAATTTCAACCTTGACCCTAATCTTGAAACCTTGAACTTCGAACCAGATCCCAACCTAGAACCCAATTCTCAGTCCTTGAACTAGATTCCAACATAACCTTGAACCCAATCTTCAAACCTTAAACCAGATTTCAACCTTGAACCTAACCCTAAACCCAAACTTGAGGCCTTGAACTTCGAACCAGTTTCCAACCTTGAACCCAATTTTGCAGACCTTGAACCAAATCTTGACACCTTGCACTTAAAACCAGATTCTAACCTTGAACCCGACCTTGTGGTTCTTATATTATCACATATTGCCAATCGAAGAGGAGAGACATTCTCTAATCAGATTACAGGCGTTTCGGCCAGGGTAGTCAATGCTTGAGTTTATGGCTGATCGTGAGATAAGATTGGGGTAATCTTATCTCACGATCTATCTTATAGACCTCAAATGAATGTTATTTTGTATATGACCAATTAAAATGCGTCATAATAAATGTAGATATACATTAACTGGTACAGTCTGCAACATGAGTTGATACACAATTGCGAGATATACATACCTATATAGCTCGTATCTTTCAATATTTAAAAAGAAAGTTCCTTTTTTAATAATAGTTTAAAGATAGTTAATTTTATCATAGTTCATATAAACAGAATAATAATTATGATTTTCATTTCAAAAACCCTTTTATGAATTTGTTAAATGTTTAGCTTCTCATGTTGCTAGTTATAAATAATAAAAAAAATTAGGGGTACTCTCTCATGGTTTATTAAGGGGGTCAAAATTTCGTTATTTTTTGCGTAGGACGCACCATTTCTGAGATATTGTTAATATTCTAAAAAAAACTAATAAAGCGTGGAAGCGTGACGATGACGCGAGTTCCATGATTTTTGTTCACCCAAGAAGTGCTCAACGCACCTAAAGAAGATTTTACTTCAAAAATTAAGCTATGACCTAACTGCACAAGAGGCGACCAACACGCATGCCAAGCTTGCGTTAGAATATCATATATCTGCAAAGTTCCTACAGCTTCCAGAATATTATTATTGGATCGAGATCACGTAATATCGGATTTTACTAATAGAGAATTCTCAGTACCAGCACTGGATTTAATACCTACTGTACCCGATAGACAGCAATTGGCTAGATTATTGACTTAGTACTAACTATGTAGCATAGATATTGAAATGTGTTATACATCTGTTACGTTTACTTCTTCGAAATATACGTCATAATATTCAGGCATAATAACGGAGTTGACTCACATTTTTTTATTATTCACGAAACTCTAAAATACATAGGACTTTTGAAATCTATTCCGAAATATTTTATGAGTAGTAGAGCCTCGCTGATTTCAGTACGAATAGACCGGCTCGACCGGCGAAGAACTAACCTCTCACAGAATATCGACGTGAAATAGCAGTGTTCCTACTGTTGTGTTTCGTTTGGTGAGTGAGAGTGCCGGAGGCCCAATCACCCTCCTTACCCCTTCCCGCTCCTTCTCCATCCCACTTCCTTTTTTTCTTAAAGGGTCGGCAACGCGTAAGTGATGTCTCTGGTATTGCAGACATCCATAGGCTACGGTGACCACTTACCATCAGGTGGATCAGAATGCTTGTTTGCCACCAGAGCTGTATAAAAAAAAAGTTAGATGCATTTTGAACCTGGTACCTAGTAGGCGTAATTGTCAAATGACAGAAAAAGGATGCACCATACAAACGCTATTTAACTGCAACTGTATGACCCCCTCTATTTCTTATTGTAATCCTAACTAATATTAAAAAAGCGAAAATGAGTTTGTTTGTTTGTTACCTTTTCACGCCTAAACCACTAAACCGATCGTCCTGAAATTTTGCATATACGTTGACAGGTGTACAGAAACGGACATAGGCTACCTTTCATCCCGAAAAAAATTACTGTTCCCGAGGAAAACAATAATGACGTTCTTATGATAATAGATGGCGCCACGTGTCTTTCGAATCATGATTGAATTATATTATTACAAGCAGAGTACAACCCGAATTGATTGTCAAATTCTAAATTAACTCGAGCTAAGCCGCGGGCAAAAGCTAGTATATTATAAATAGTTGGATCCTATAAGTTACGTCACGCACTAAATATGTAGCAAGCGAGTCGCCAATTATTCATTATCATTTCTGAGCCTTATATCCCGGCACGAAAATGCATTTCTACTAATACATCACACTTATATCCAAATGGAACAGGCCTATGTCCAGCAGTGGACTGCGGTGGGCTGATTGATTGATTGATTGATATATCCAAATTTAAAATATTAATATCTCTCTTATTTTCCACCAATTTTGATACTGTTATCAAAAGACATTTATTTTGATTGCTATTTACTCATGTGTGTAAAATAATGCACAAAATCAACCATAGATAACTAACCTATTATATACATTTTCGATGTACATTTAAGGCTAATTACAAAACAACGATAAAATGATCGAATTAAAGACAACAAATACTTAAAAATTTGATCTTCTTTCAGCAATCCAGCATAGAATCAGTCTACATCCAAGAAACGCAACTGGATATAGACGAGGAACCTTGGAGAAGAGAAGTAGACAGCATGCCAGTAGAAACAGAAGACGTAAGAATAGAACGAAACGGCAGAACAAGAAGAAGTGACTTGAGTAAGAAGGAAGAGTCTATGAGGAGTAGGACAAAAGAAACTGATGATAGCAGAGGAAAGAAAGAGATAAGAGATGTGTCTGTTGGAGCTCCAGATACTAAGGAGTCAGGGTGTCAAACAAGAGAGAGTTTGTTCCAAACAGATCCACCGCCTAGTTCTGATGGTAAGTATCGTGTATATATTAAATCAACGATGAGCCATGTTATTGCTATAGCAAAATATAAATCCGAAAAGAAAATACGTAGTTACAGTATAAGTTCATTAATACAATGTTCTTTTCTTTTTAAAGTTTCTAAAAATCTATTAACTTTTAATCACTTTTATACTTCGCGTTGCATGATTTATATCACGGAAAAGGGTATTGATAGCCGTGGCCGTATCAGCTATGATGCACTAGCCATCTTATCTTATCTTGGGGTCAGTCAGTGCAGACCGGCGATACTTCGACCCAGTGGGATCTTTTGTGTCGATACTCTCCCAATAACGACTGCCATAGATGTTCATGGCAGCCGGGACCAACGGCTTAACGTGCTCTCCGAGGCACGGAGCAGGCGATAATTGTCAATCAATACGCTCATAATTTCGAAAAGTCATATAACTTCCGAAAGTCAGAGGTGCGCGACGTGGATTCGAACCCGAGACCCTCTGCATTGCAGTCTGTTGGTATCCTCACTGAACTATCGCTGCTCTTAAAATCTAGTAACTTTTAATCACTTTTATACTTCGCGTTGCATGATTTACATCACGGAAAAGGGTATTGATAGCCGTGGCCGTTTCAGCTAGGATGCACTAACCATAGTCATAAGTAGAGTTTTCTTGTGCCCACGGCCAGAGTGCAACATGTCCGAATCGTCAAGCTTTTTCAAAAATGTTAATGTTTTTATATAAATACTGAGCATGATTGCTTTAATACCCGTTTTCCGTGATTTAAATCTATTTATATTTTTCCTTAGTTATAGCCTATAAGCCAGCGATAGCCTAGTGGGAAACCGTTGGAGTGCCACGCAGAGGTCTCGAGTTCGAACCCAAGGCGCGCATCTCTGACTTTTTGAAGTTATATGCGTATTAAATAGTTAATTATCGCTTGCTTTAACGGTGAAGGAAAACATCGTGAGGAAACCTGCATGTCTGAGAGTTCTCCATAATGTTCTCGAAGATATGTGAAGTCTGCCAACCCGCACTAGGCCAGTGTGGTGGACTATGGCCTAACCCTTCTCATAGTGAGAAGAGGCCCGTGCCCAGCAGTGGGACAGTTTAATACAGGGCTGATTTTATTATATTATTATGGTTTAAAAGACATGACAGATAGGTTGTCCGCTAGTCTGTTACCAATAGCAAACATAAAATAACTATCATGTCTTGTAGATCCCGTGGAATATTTTTGCGACCGATCGTTTTATGTCCCGGTCGTGCAAAGCGTTTTAAAGCTTTTCTGTTAGGAAATTCTCAGTAAATAGGAGTCTGTAATGTTTTTGTAGAAAGCAATGCTTGTATATATATTACGGAGTACTTAAAATAAAGCTAGCTCGATATTGGTGTATAAGAATGAGCACCACACCTAACTTTTTTGTTACGTTACTCGGTCTGTCCCGGGAAAAGATGATGTCGTCTCGGTCCTACCGACTAAACCTACCACGGTACCTTCTCACAGTCTATGGCCGAGACACACACAAGTAAAAATATTTATATAAGGATATAATATTTCGACTGACTTTATTGAACCTAACGTCTCACAAAAGATAGTTTTATACAGATTCTTATTACGTCGTCAAGGCAGTTCATACAGTGTGTTAAATAAATTACTTGCAGAGCTGTACATACCTCCTATAATAATTGCAAATGAGGCATTACGCAGTCTTTCAGTTGAAACTGCGAAGCTGTTTTATAATTAAGTCTTGTTTAGATGGCTTCGTCTTAGGGTACCGTAATAGTATGATAAAAACGGAACGCTTATAGTGCGCTTATAGTCTGTTCGTTTTACTGTCTGTTTGTCTTAGTTACGCCAGGAGTTGGGACTGTGTTGATATATTGGAATGAGTTAGTCAGTTCATTCTGTTATCCATATTATAATATAATAAAACTAAACAGTATGTCTGTTTTTTGTGTGAACACGCTAATTCCTGGAGCTATCCGAATATAATAAAATCTTAAGGATTTGATAATCTAATTCTTGAGAAAGGTTGAACAGGCTGACACAACACTACGAGCCACGACAACAGAGTAGTAATCATAAACGTGGGTAAAGCCGTGTGGGACAAATCCTAACATTAATAAAAATGCGAATGTGAGTTTGTTTGTTACGCTTTCACGCCTTAACTACTCGTCCGATCATCATTAAATCTTGCATACACGATGTCAAAAAAGGAAATAGGTAACAGTACTTTTTCCTAGATGAAAGGTACCCTCTGCCCTTTTCTGTACCCCTGAAAACTTGTAAGCATAATCGGTCTAGAATTATTTCATTACAAACATACAAACGAAATCATATTGACGTTTATTATATTAGTGAGGATATAAAAATTGGTAATAGGAGGTACTATCGCTCTATTAAAAGATAAAATACAATTTAAACAAATGCTTAGTTGTCAGGAGACGTTGTAGGCTCTTAAAACGTCCTTATATTAACATTGTAAAGTGAATTTGAGCGATAACAGTTGTTACTAATTACGTAAAGTGAGGTCTGTGTTAAAATCATTTAAATGTTTAATTAGATAGTCTACAAAGTCGACTTAGACGTATATAGGGTGTCCGTTAATTAATGGATAACCTTGAAATGTCTTATAGTAGAACTGATGGCCATAACATTGATGTTTGTCTTGGTCTGGGACCAAGACAAACATCAATGTTCATGCACACAAATGTTTGACTTGTGCGGGAATCGAACCCGCGACCTCAGGCGTGGCAGTCGGTTACACTAACCACTACGCCATCGAGATATTAGATAGGATTTCTGCTAAAAAAAATTTAGTAGCTGCAGTCTACAACTGGGTCCGATAGACGACAATAGGCTCACTTTCTCTTTAGTAGTACCAAAAACCATAGTACCAAAAACCATACCAAAAACCAAACCAAAATGTGGATGTAGTAGGTATATCTGCCAACACCATCGGAGATATAAACCGTGTATATATTATACTCTATATTTGGCATTTAATTAAACTGTTGCTCTATTGTGTATACAAAACTTAAAAGGTTATTCAAAGTTTTAGTTAACGAGTTTCAAGAGACTAACTTTCAATGTTTAAACTACTTAATAAAAGCACTTTGGAACGCTTAAAATACTTTGCATACATCTCTATCATCCCAGATTAGTTTTCGCAGTACATATTTTATGTAAATAATATATGTACTACATATGTAAGCAGCGATAGCCTAGTGGAAAACCGTTGGAGTGCCACGCAGAGTTCTCGAGTTCGAACCCAAGGCGCGCATCTATGACTTTTCGAAGTTATATGCGTATTAAATAGTTTTATTATCGCTTGCTTTAACGGTGAAGGAAAACATCGTGAGGAAACCTGCATTGCTGAGAGTTCTCCATAATGTTCTTGAAGGTATAATATGTGAAGTCTGCCAACTCGCACTAGGCGAGCGTGATGGACTATGGCCTAACCCTTCTCACAGTGAGAAGAGGCTCGTGCCCAGCAGTGGGACAGTTTAATACAGGGCTGATATTATTATTATTATATATGTACTACCAACTTTCATACATAAGAGTAATAATATTAGAGTCCATACGAAGCAATAATCTTACGCCTGCTGTGGCTAGTGTCACCGTAAGTGTTTCATTGCACTTTATGTAAAACTCTCGAAGGGCCTCTTCACGTTAGATCCATGTTTCCGTGTAAGCCTCCGAAAGGGCCAAGTATTTTTGTAGCACAATATGTAAAAAAATACCTGTGATAGATTAGTAGAAATATGTCGGCCTCGATGGCGTAGTGGTTATTGTAACCGACTGCCACGCCTGAGGTCGCGGGTTCCATTCCCGCACAAGTCAAACATTTGTGTGCATGAACATAGATGTTTGTCTTGGTCTGGGTGTTTTCATGTATAATATGTATGTATTTACAAAAAAAAAGTATATAAGTATGTTTATCCATTGTCTAGTACCCATAGTATAAGCTCTGCTTAGTTTGGGCTAGATGGTGTTGTGTGTATGTGGTAGAATATTTTTTTATTATTATTATTATTTAATAAGCGCATAACATCGAAACGTCTGAGGTGCGTGGCTTAAGATTGTACTCGTAACTTCTGCATGACAGTCTAACATTAACCCACCAGGCTATGGCTGCCTTCCTATAAGAATAAAAATACTTTATTTGCGAGAAACATGATATCAGAATGCTAGGTACAAAGTTTTAAGAGTTACATGTGTCGCCTTTATTGGTATGTAAAAATAAACATTTTATTAACCCGCTAAGTGAACTGCGACACTACCAGGAGCGAACTTAAGGCAACCACGGTAGAGTGAAATCAGTACCGTCACACGAGACAGTCAAAAATAAATTGTAACTCACACTAAACAAGAAAATATTACCTTTAAAAGAACAATAAGATTCTATTTCAAACAAAAAAACAATTGCAAGAAATCCAAAATGGCCGTCTAATATCCAACATGTTTCTTTTTGTCACGACACTTTGAAATATAGGGGTTATATTAGAAATGTAATACGTTTGGTGAGTGATTTCTCAGTCGACATCCCTATATCGGGGGTGTGAACTTCCGGGTTGTGAGTTCGATTTATTTCGGGTAAAATAGGGATGTGTGTGTTGTAAAATAGTTTGAGACCCTTAGACTTTGTTTTAACGAGAATGAAAGTAAGAAGAGGATTATGAAAGTTATTTTTATGCTTGATATAGTTTTGTTTCAAAAGTTTTCCGTGCCGCCGAGGTACCTAGAAATATAACTAACAAAATGAAGACACCCCTGTCTCTGAACTGACAGATATAGAAAGATAGCTCAAATGCGGGCAAACAGATAGCCCTCTGTGCCTATTTTGCATCTGTACTACGTATTTAACCAATATATTATTAATATTGGCTCTGTATACTGCTGGGCACGAGCCCTTACTCAATGTAAGAAGGATTAGGCCATAGTCTACCAGGCTGGCCCAGAATAGGTTCGAGTTGTAGGGCCACCCTGATTACAGCATGAATGGGCCGACCGGGGAAGTACCACCCTCTCACAGAAGATCGACTTAAAATAACAGTATCTGTTATGTTTCGTTCGGTGAATGAGAACGCCGGAGGCCCAATCACCCTTCGCTTCCCAAACTCCATCCTGCTCCATTCCCCTTTTCCTACCGGTAGGCAGCGACTTGGTTGTGTTTTTTTGACATTGCTTCTGTAATGCTAAGAAAACACAGCCATGTGTATGAGCCACGGTTCTCGCTTACTATCAGGTGGGCCGCTGGCTCATCTGTCACCGATGAACGCAATAAAAAAAAATAAAAAGAAGACTTCACTTATCTTTAAGAATTTTATTGGGAACTATCAAACGTGCAAGTTTCCTCACGATGTTTCCCTTCAACGTTGAAGCAAGTGATATTTAACTATTTAATACGCACATAATTTCGGAAAGACAAAAGTGTGTTCCCTGTGATTGAACTCGAGAGCTCTGAGTGGCAGTTCAATGGTCTCATTCTACAGCTTTAAGCTTAGCTAATATACTAACGTACAATTACGCTATATTACTACTCTTACTAAATCTAACTAAATTAGAAATCCACACATCAAAGCAACGCAATTCGCTGTTACATTACGTCACAAAGCCTTTTATGTAGTCGTTTGTAATGAGTTTATCAATTATATGAAGAACCAATCGCCTTTATTCAGGTTCGGTTTAAATCACTTACTATACCAAATTCTGTATGGTACACCAAATATAGTAATTGCACACCAAAATATGCTTACTAAAATATATCATAACGAACACCTATCTAATTAATCTTATTTAATGTTGTACTCGCTTATTCTGCACATTCACCCAAACTATATATATATATATATCTCACTCGCACACTCACACACTCATACACACATACACACACTCACACACATATACACGCGCGCACACGCGCGCGCACATACACACACACACACACACACACACACACATACACACACACAATTGATCATATTTTTCTTTTTTAGTTTTTTAGTCTTTATTTTGTATTTTTCATATAATATTGTATATTGCTCAAAACTATAAAGTAGGGAAGAGCGGAGCCTTCAACTACAGGCATTTTCTATGCTTAAATGGAGACTCCTCGACAAGCAATGTAAACCAAATATGATATGAAATAAACCTATACGCCTCTAAACACTGCATTCCGTCTCGGAAGGGTTAGGTTATGTTAGGTTCCTTCTTAAACCCACCCAAAATTAGGAGCCCCGCGAAGCGCGGCTCTGTCCACTTATTTTAATCTCTTTGCTGTGCAATTAATATTTTTGGTATAAAAATGCGGTTTTAATTTTGGTGATCATTTACTATTTTTATCTGTTATATTTTACTATATCTGGTGATGAGTTAAACATAAGCCTTTAAATAATATTCTTTAAATCATACATGTGCACTACTATGTTTAAATATTTCCTTTTTAGATCATTAAGTTGTCTTACGACGCGCAATGCTGACGCATACATTTTTGACTGCTTTCATGAACCCGTGGTAAAAGGTTACTTTCGTCCCAAATTTGATTCCCGGATGGGTTAGTTATAGTCATGGCAACACTTCCAGTAGATTTATTTAGTAAATTAAGTAAAATTACACATTCCTTGCCATACATCCAAAATCTACAAAGTATCTAGCATGGTATTGGCCAAGTGAATTATTCCAATAACAAAATCTATAATTGAAGACGGCATGAAACAAAACGGTAAAAATAAGTATGTGGGCCTTCAGAAATCTTATTCATCGAGCGAAAAGCAGTAACAGTGATCACTCTTACGCTGACCGGTTTGCTGTAAAGCAAGTGCTACCTCAACGGGTCACCAAGTAATTGGCAAAGACTGGCTATGTTTGAGTGCAACAGTTTTGAAGCCTTTGTGGAACAGGCCTTTGTATCCACCTATTTTGAGCTTTAGTTGTATCATTCTTTAATAAATGTAAATGTAGAAGAACAATGTGTACTGTTCTTGCATCACAAAGGTAGAATCCTTTAGCCTCAGTGATCGTGCCTAACGGACCGCGGCCCCACACCTAATGTTGATATATTTTATACATAGGAAACTGTGTTAGCGCGATGTAAGCTTTCGTACAGGTTGCACGTAGTAGTGTATAAGTAGTACAGCGCCATCTATTGTTGCTAAATATAAATCCTTCGTAATGCATACGTAGAATCCACCAAATAATCAAAAAGTATTGAAATTGTAATTGAATGGCTATTTAAATGAGTGGCGGTGAGTTTCTTACAGATATCTTCTCATAGATATCCAGTTTATGCGAAGATACTTGAAAAACTCGCGGCCACTCTTTTACTTAACCTAGTAACTAGCCTAAATTTAAATTCAGTAACTTCGACAAACTCATAAAATCATTAACTTTGACGTTCATAAATGTAACTTTGTGACCTAAACGAATTAATCTTTTTGACTTTAACTTTGACTTACCCTTAGCATCCACCACCACCAACAATCCAATCCTATTCTAACATTTTTTTCTCTAACAGACTCACCCATTTATTCCATGGACCAAGCCGGATTCAAAATGACACGAGCGCGACTCACACCAATGCGACTCAATTCAAGTAAGGAAGAATTCTTTAGCTTACTTTCGTTCTCAGGGTCTGGCACTAACAGCAGAGGGTTCTCGACCTTCGGTTACTCTGGAGCCACGATAGCTAGGCCTTCGCCCCCGGCTGCTACGAACACTTCGGAGATCCATATTGAACTGCTCAAGCAGATGCCGTCACAAGAATCGAAGTCACGTAAGTAGATTTGTTTCCCTTTTTGTTAATGTGGTAAATAAGTATATGATCAGCCTGATAATAAATAGTTCCTGTAGCTCACAGTACTAGAGGTCTTTCGCGCAATATCCCTTTTATAAATAGTCTGCTGTACAATGAGCATAACGGGTTAATTTATAACCGCCATAGTATATTATATAATATGGTATTACGTTTACACAAATATTATACATAGAAATTAAACTATTTTATACGAATCTTATCTCGGTTTAAAGAAGTTTAATTCGACGTACTTTCTGAAAAACGTTTCAACCCACACACGGGTCAAAATTGAGTTATTATTAGCAAATTAGTCACGGGGTTACTATTTACTAGCTGGAAAAATTTGGTAGCTCTACTATCACTCTAAATATGAAATCATGACTAGCCCAATTCACATGAATGAAGAAGCAATACGGGATTGAACTTCAATCACGATTATCTCAAAATGTTAACTTTGTGGGTTGGAACGCTTTTCAGAAAGTACGGCCAATTTTAAAATGTTGTAGTTTATGCAAAATCGTGGATAAATTATAAAATGTGTTGAGATTGTTCAGTTTAAAAAGAAAAACAAGTCCATGACCAAAAAGAAGTTTTCCAATGGCCTTCTCAAATATTGAAATAACAGACACAACAAATATCCGAGCCCGGTGCAACTATTTATATATAGCACAATTTTTTGTGTATTTTATTTGTAATCCAGGAGATCGTCTATATGAATGCCAGAGTTTCATCTAAATCCGTTCAACAGTTTAGGTGATTAAGTAACAAACATTCAAACATCTTCACAAACTTTGACATTTATAATATTAGTGGGTTTCATAACATAGACCCTTTTTTCCTATTCATGTTATTTTTAACTTCCCGTATTAATATACGGAAGTTGTAAGGCTTTACCATTTCCGCCTCCTCAATTCCTTTTCCTATATCTAATATTAGATATAGGAAAAGGAAATCTTTTTAGTTTATATTTATCTTACTTGTACTGATTTAAATAGATAGCGCCTTTTTAATAATAAATCTAAAGTGACACAGTTTATATTAATAAATGTAACTTTGACGTTTATAAGTGTTACTTTGTGACTTCAAAATAAAACATAAATATCTTTGATTTAATTTGAAAAAGATTATCACAAACATTGTAAAAGTGGTAACAATTTAAGGTCTGCCCCTTTTTTATGACTCTGCCCGCTCTGTATTCGTATTGTGAGACTTTACAATTTTTTTTTTTGATTGTGAGACTTTACAAACATTAAAACAACGGACACAAAGAATACTCAGACTGTTTGCGTAATTCGGTTTTCCTGTAAAAATCTTAACAGGACCACAATTTTTAAGATTTTCACCTAAGTTTTCAGAAAGTGTTATGTCCACATCAGTCTCTAATTCTATTATATAATTTACTAGCTACATCAATAAAAAGTAGCCTATATCCTTCCCCAGGTTTTAAACTATCTGTACAAAATTTCATCCAAATCGGTTGAGTGGTTTAGCCGTGAAAAGGTAACAGACAGACAGAGATAGACAGACAGAGTTACTTTCGAATTTATAATATTAAGTAAGGAAGTAAGGATTAATTCCACGTAACATCTGTACTTTACAGTCACAGATGACATAGTAGTTTTAGTCATTGTCTCGTTACTGTGACAGCTGTCTATGAAATCTCAGGTTCGATTACTAGGTCGGACAAAGTGTTATTGAGTACTTCTCTCGAGATCTCTCAATAGCAAAACTGAGTCTGGGACTATATTTAGTTAGTTAATTAGTTGGACGTGTGTTATCCGCACTTAGCCCAACAATTGGGCCATTGTGCGTAAGTACCCGACGCGAAAAGTTGTTCGGTTACTGATACCACCTCAGCTCCATCCAGAAAGATAATAGGCGATATGTGTCGGTAGTATAACCGATACATTTCGTCAATGAAAATATATATCTTTGCCTATCTCGTCGCTGATATAGACGAGAGTTTATGTATGTATAAACATAAAATTTAAAACACAAAGGAACCTTGAGAGTTTAGTTGCTCACATAAACTTACTCGTAAATATTTACAAGAATCTGTTTATGTACAACAGATTGTGACAGATACAAAAGTTATTATACACAGTTGGAACTTGATAACATTCAGATAAAGTTTTAATAATCCTTTAAACAGAATTTGTTACCCTTTGATGTGTACTTAGATTTGCAAAAGTTATTCGAATAGAAATCAGTCAGTTCATCTTGTTTATCAAAGGGCACAATAAGTTGTGGAATTAAATCTGCCTATCCGATTTTGTGATTTAAAATTCATTGTAGCAGCAAGAGTTTAGATTTACGAACTGCGTAGATATGAGACGCAAACTTATCCAACGAGATGTACTCTGTAATAATAATATTTATTTCACTGCCTCCCTGGTTCCACGGCAGTGAATGGAAATGTTGTGGCAGTAGCGAGGAAATCACTTTATCTACTACGCCATCCATGCAGTCACTAGTTGTATGTCTTGAAGTGACAGGGCAGCCTTGCATTAGGAATAATCCAATGCGTACTGTAATCCCAGCTCAAAAATTAGAGGATTTGTAGTTTCAAACAAAACATCTTATACAAATCAGAAATATATTTATTTCCTTTTCTACAATTTTATGCAAACACTTGAATTCACATTAGGCTTTACAATTGACAATATTCTCATACGACGTTTATTACACGACCGATCACTTCAACGCTCCGAAGAAGAATACCGTGCTATCAGTTCCGTAGCCGTCAGCTGCACGTTTGAAAAAATATATGGTATTGCCAGAAATAAAAATATAAGCCAATAGAACAATCAGATTTATAAAATACTAGATGTTCCCGCGGTTTCATCCGCGTTTATCGTTACTGCGCCGTCCCCGTGGGTCGTAGCATGATGTTATATACCTTCCTCGATAAATAGGCTATCCAACACTAAAAGAATTTTTCAAATCGAACCAGTAGTAATCACGCAGAATAAACCAGGAGAAACATCGTTTGTACTGTCTGTAATGGGTAATTATTTTGCTGCGATGTTATTTTAAAACTGCTATATCTCCTAAGATATTCATTGAAATCGAATAATGTAAAGGGCAATTTTGTTTTAAATTAAATACTTGTGATGAATAACATATTTATTTGGATAAGGATTAATATCATGTTTATAAAAATACCTTCGCAAATAATGCATTATTTTAGAACAAATTTCGTTAGCATAAAAATGGTTATAGTGAGCCAACCTTAAAAGATAGACATATGCTGTTGCGGACTTTTTTTTAGAACTTTTAAAGGGGAACAATTCTCTCATACATGATTTTTGCGAAACTTTAACTGTTTACGCAGCGCACGCAGCGGAAGCTCTCAAAAGGAAAAAATACTCTCCGATTTTGAAACATTCTTCATTGGTGCTCCGCTCCTATTGATCTTAGCGTGATGATATATAGCCTATAGCCTTCCTCGATAAATAGGCTATCTAACACTGAAAGAATTTTTCAAATCGGACCAGTAGTTCCTGAGATTAGCGCGTTCAAGTAAACAAACAAACAAACAAACTCTTCAGCTTTATAATATTAGTATAGATTCGGAGTTACCAGTAGTCATAAATATAGGTTAACAGTACGAACCATTTGATTTTATATTTTTTTCTGTCCATTTTCTAAAGCGCTTTTCTATCAATAATTAATCAGTTGTCCTTTTTCCCTTTCTTACGTTCGGTCCAAAGTTTCGGGTCAACATTTTCATGATAGTCGTACTGATAGCGTACCATCAGGTAGGTCGTTACTGATAGTGTTATTAACCCCTCGAGCTTGTGCTACAAAGGTCATATTAATAGTGTAATTGATTAGAGATTGCCCCAAAACCTATAAATCACAAGTCCAATAAATAATCCATTGTACAACCGCTTCTTAAAATCGATAAGTTCGTTGAGAACATCTGATAAAAGTATAGTTAAGAGTTGTGATTCATGAGACATCCTTCACTTAAAGTTTCTATAGCAATTTTTCAATACCAAGTCTGACGTTAAAGGATTTAATTTAAGGCTCTTGAAGCATTTAACTGAAGCCTTTCACAGCTCAAACAGGTTTTTTTTAATTGGACAGCATTCAATGAAGATTGGTCTTTTTTGTCAAAGTTATAAATGCTTTTTAAGTTTAAAATAACTTATTTGTATTAAAATTAAACTATACTATAAAATAAAATAATAATATTAATTAAAATAAGATGCGAAGAAAGCCGTACATTTTATTTATGAAAAAAAAGGAAAACATAGGGACATGCCAATAGAGCCCATACATTTTTTGGAAAAAATTATTGCTTTACTGGCATTATCCAGGGGAGAAACAGGGGACTACCTTTATATGGAAAAACGGACCTTGTGTTTCCTCTTAAGATTGGCCGCCATGACTGAAATTCGGTCTGGAGGAATTTACTTACTATGAAAAACCAGCTTTGAATGTTTTAGTATTATTTATTGTTCTAGTATAGTTTAAATCTACAAAGGTTGTACTTTATTTAGTCGAGTGGCGAGAACATTAAATTTGTTGACTCAAATTGAACAGACAGCGCAGATAAGCGCTCTGGCCACACCTTTTCCTATATAGGAAAAACCGAAAATAACTTACATTGGTAACTTTGTCGGCCTCGATGGCGTAGTGGTTAGTGTAACCGATTGCCACGCCTGAGGTCGCGGGTTCGATTCCCGCACAAGTCAAACATTTGTGTGCATGAACATGGATGTTTGTCTTGGTCTGGGTGTTTCTATGCATAATATGTATGTATTCACAAAAAAAAAGTATATATGTATGTTTATCCATTGTCTAGTACCCATAGCACAAGCTCTGCTTAGTATGGACTAGATGGTGTTGTGTGTATGTGATAGAATATATTATATTATATTATTATATTAACTTATTTCTGTTTTTCCTATATAAAGAACGCCAAATGTAAGTTTGCCCTATTAGGTCCTAAAGCCATTCCTTTAATTGTTATTAAAAACTAAACTGTTACTTTGTTTACAGAAAAGAAAATGGATCGTCGTCCAATAAGCACAGAAACTACGCGGTCAGCTCCTGATGTCATCATCGTGTCCAAACCGATTCGCTGAGGATGACCTTTGGGGCCCCCTCCTTGGGCCCCAATACCCCCAGACTCCTGGTACCCCATCGAACCTCGCACCAGACCCGAGGGGTCGTACCAGCCGCACACGTGTCATCTAGACGCCTTCTCAAAAAGCATGTCTTTTGACAACTGTGATGGGTATTATAGTAAATATTTTGACGAAAGACCAAAACTAATATATGATTATTGTCTTAAAAGTGATTTTGAGTATAAGAAGTCGCAGACACTGCCTAGGAATTTAGGGTCTTCTGTAGACTATAAGCCTAAAGTTTACCCTCAAAGAAGTGTATGTTTCTACGGGGTGGATGACGAGGACGAGTGTCGGAAGCCAAGACAGACGTTTGTGGTGACGGCGGACGTTGAACCCCATAGATAACGATTGTGAGGACTTTTATAGCATTTTTTATAGATAAGGAAGTGTTTTCGTATTTAAGATATTGTTGCCAAACAAATGCTTGTTTTGAATTTTTGATATTAGGCTGGGATTTATTGTCACAATTTACTTAAAGTGTATCCAGTTATACGTATACTGACATAGATTCACTTTAATGACCACATTCATCGTCAAGTGAGTGAGTCGCAAAAGGGTAGCCTTTGAAACTGTAACTCCTAATTTTTAGTCCTTCTTTCATTTTAAATACTGACAGCCAAGAATCATATTTGGACGCGTTCCTATTAAATTTCGAGCCAGCTTCATTAGTCGTCAAAACGACAAATAACTTAATTATGTATATTGTACATTTCATTCGTTTTACTCGGCAAATTGCGTGATGTAGATTGTGGCTAAAGCCCAGTTACCATTTCAAGTAAATAAACCTCAATTTTTATATCCCAAAGCCAATAATATGATACATTAGATATGTCACTTTTATAGTAATGGACATTGAAATTCTTCTGTTGAAAGTTAAATAAATAGCGCAATAGATAACAAAAGAGCTTACGTGAAAGAAATGGCTATCTTGCGAACAATTGTGCTTTGACTGTTTTGTAAGAGATTTTGTGGAACCGATTTTGTTTTGAGAACAATAGAAAAATAACGACGTGGTATTTTCTGAGTCTTCACTGCACTAATAACATATCTGCTTTTTTCTGTATCATTGACCCAAACGTATTAAATACATGAAATAACTGGATACATGCTCCTATAGTCGTTATTAGCTTTCTGGTACGTATGACCACGAATAGACATACCATGCTCGGCTATGTGAGCTCCAACCCTAATAAAATAAAAAATAAATAAGATGCCCAGCTCTAATTATTTATTTATTTTATCGTTTGTGAGATAATAAATAAATTGTATAACGTTTTGTTATTTACGTAATAAAAATTGTAAAATATATTTAAAAATATGAGTGAAACTGCGATTTATTTTATAGATTACGAAAAATGTTACCTATGATACCGATACGCACATAGTTTTTATGGTATAGGCCTAACTGACCCAAACAACGGGATGTTAAGGCATGTACATACTAACTGACCCAAACAACGGGATGTTAAGGCATGTACATACTAATTTTAAAATTAATACTGCCATTGTGTTTAAAATTTTAAATATTATTAATTTATGTGATAACTGTTTATTGTAGAACTACTAAAGCTTGGTCTGTACTAATATTATAAAGAGAAAATATGTGTTTATTTATATTTGATAAACTCTGAAACGAATGAACCGATTTTAATAAATCTTTCACCATTAGAAAGCTACTTTATACAGAAGTAGCATAGGCTATATAACATCATGATATGAGTCACGGGCGCGAATCAAGAATCATAAACATGGGCGAAACCGCGGCTACTACATCATATATTTAAAAAATATACTAGGTCGGATAAATTCTAATTAATGAGTCATAAAATGTTATATTCTTCTTGACTCATTCTAAATAATGTCATCAGCTTTCATAAGCAGACTTTAAACTAAAATTAAAGTAAATTATATTGATAGTAATTGAATTTGTCTAATAAATATAAAACTGGAAAACTTTCTAAAAGATGGTCGTGTGTCACATCGAAATTGGTTTTATAATTAGTTTACGAACTTAGTATGACAATAAAATTAAAGCTTCACGTAATTTTTTTGTCAATACTTCACTTTCTTGTGGTTGTATATATCCCGCTGCACTGCATAGGGCTTGAGGAGTCCTGGGCTCCCCCAATGGCAATATCGGTAGGACTAAGGCCCTTCAATAATTTATAATGTCACTCTGGGTAATTGACACTAACTATATTAACAGAAGCGAAAGATAATATTCGCCAATTTTTTTCTATTGGATACAATTTACATAAAAAATTATGTTGCCTTAATTAAAATATTGCTTTTTATGAAATCGATGTCTCTGGGTTTGTTACAAGGTTAATTAAATAATACTAATAATCTTGAACCCGTGATTTATTTATATCTTATTTTACAACTTTTGTTCTACCACTTTTCATAATTAATTACTTGATCTTTTTATACAAATTTTAAAATAGATTGCTCTAATCGGACGACTAAGATCTGTCTTAGGCAATTTGTATGATTCCGCGTTTTACAATCGGCGTCGTGATGATTCCGATGAGGCCTAACCTGTTATATAATAATTATTAAAAAAAACGATCGAATGCTTGTTAACATATTGGCTATTTATATAAGATAAATAATATTATAGTGTGTACCAAGCTTTTAGTAATTCTACAATAAATCAAGAAAATGTGTTATAAAATAGAAAATTTTATTGTTTGATTAATAAAAAAAGATATGTCAAAAATATCGCTTTAGAATATAGCTTTAAAATATTAATCTTCAGTTGCAAACATGTTAAAATATTGTAAAAAAATTGTTTATAATTATTTTAAAATTAGCCCACGTTGTGTTTTAAATTAAATATATTCATCCTGTTTTTTATAATTTTATTTTATTAATTGAGGCTTTATTGTGGTTTTAAAATATTTTTTCAATACAAGTCTTCCAAAAATATCAAAGATATTTATTTTCTTGATTCACACCGTTCTAGTCAAATTATGTTAGAGTGTGTCCGTGTTTAAAACTTTTAGGACACTATAAAAAATAATTGAGTCATAAAATGTGGATACACTCAATTGATTACATTTAAATGTAGTTTAAAATTAGCTGTTAGACGAAGGAATAAATAGACCAATTCGACTAAAATGTATGTTTAAGAATCAATAAAAATAAGAGTGAATTATAATAAATGTAAATAAAAATGTAGATAATTTAAAAAAAATGTTAGTTAATGTTAAATAAATTATTTTAATTAATATTGTAATTACATGACAATATTATGTTAAATTTCATGATTAACAAAAAGTTTTCTATTACTGTTAGCTCAAAATATATGTATATATTTAAAAATATTCGTATCTTTTGAACAATTTAGATAATATTGATTGCATGTGTCTAAAAGTTAAAAAATATTAAGGCAAACATATTTATGTTCTTGCGTTTCGATTAGACAACACAAAAAGCTTGCTCCATTTTGTAAGTGCAATAGACACTAGATTAAAAACAGTATTCAATATTTTGGCAGTATATTTCTTTTACTTACTTTTGACACGTGTACTGAATATTCGCTGAAAGTATAAAAACATGTATTTTGGGTGATTCCTGTAACACCTTTTTGATTACTGTTATTCCTTTTAAAAAATGAAGTATGACGTCAGGTAAAATCTATCTATATAAACTTGGGCAGAAATAACAATGTAACAAGATGCAACTAAATTATTTATCCTTTGGCAAAGTCAAACTTTAAGATTCTCTAAAATGATTTTAGCAATATGCACAATATCACTCTGTGCCTCCTGTGATGAGTAACATAAGTCGAGTTGTACCCTTTTTATGATTATAACATAGAAATAATAAGAAAAAAACGACGCGTTTTACTAACGGCGTCGTCCGTTTAAAAATGCTCGTTAATTGTTATAGTAGGGTGACCGTCGATGGAACCGGAACGGAACCGGACCGCTTCGCGGGGGCTCCTATTTTTCGGTGGGTTTAAGAAGGAACCTAACATAACCTAACCCTTCCGAGACAGAATGCAGTGATTTGAGGCGTATAGGTGCTCGTTATGCTGTTGAATTGTCTATCAAATGTTGTGGCATATTATAAAGTGACAAGGCAAGTTACATTTTGCCTTCGGTATATTTTTAAACAGCGAGCGTTTTTAAACGGACGACGCCGTTTGTAAAACGCGGAATCATACAAATTGCCTGCGACATATATAAGCATGGCCGGGCCAGTAATAAGGCTACCTCTCTTATCTTTGCCTACAACGACATTATTTGGCACAGACATCGGGCGGAAACTATCTTGCATTCACAGCTCACTGATAATTAATATCCTCTTTAGTTTCAATGAGATGGGTATTCTATCGAATGGATATATTTATATTATCTATGTATTTCTTTACTGACTCATTGGTGTGGTTGTGGTCGATCTTCAAGACTTCGTTTCGATTCTTAAGTTGGGTAAGTTGTTATTGGATTTTTGGTTAACCTATTGAGACAGCGGCACACCGGTGGCCACACGCAATAGATTTTTAATTATTTCTGGTCTTGTAAGACTCGACAGATTAAGAATTGTCATTTGAAATATGTTGTTTTAAGTTTGCCGGTAAACGTTATAGATTACCTTCCGTTAGCTACCTAGTACAGTTAGCAACAAAAGTCGATACACACCTGCGAAATTTCGACAGTCTCTACCTTTTAAAATTGAAACAAAATAAATTTTAGTAGCAGTTATAGTTAAAGAAGAAAAATACTTTAAAATACTTTTTTTTGTTGCTGAAATCCTAAAACAAATCTGTCCAAATTTGGGTGTAATCCTGCACCAGTATATTAAAACTAATCAAGTCCTTTGACACACGCATCTCCATAAATAAATTCTCTACGAAAATTTGATATGGTAGCAGATTTAATAATTGTGCAGTTACCGAGTTTCTCTCAGCTGCGGCAAGCTTATAAGCTATATGCAACTTTGAGTTTTCGAAGTCATGAAGAAGTTAATCTACATGACCCGCTTTTACGATGCTACTGTAATAGAAAACATTGTAACAAAGCCTATTATTAACATTGTTTTTAGAAGGAACTATCGTCGCACATGTACACATATACGGTATACGATAGACATATACGGTAGACATACTGAGATAAAAAGAGCAGCGATAGCTCAGTAGGGAGACCAACAGACTGCAATGCAAAGGGTCTCGCGTTCGAACCCACGTCGCGCACCTCTGACTTTCGGAAGTTATATGACTTTTCGAAATTATGTGCGTATTGATTGACAATTATCGCCTGCTCCGTGCCTTGGAGAGCACGTTAAACCGTTGGTCCCGGCTGCCATGAACATCTATGGCAGTCGTCATTGGGAGAGTGTCGACACAAAAAATCCCACTGGGTCGAAGTGTCGCTGGCCCCCATATAAGATAAGATAAGATACTGAGACAAAATATCCTATAGGATACGTATTTTTATATTTTTAACTAAAAGTTATTTACTTCATTTCAAAATATAATATACGTTTACCTTTAATTAGTTAATCTATTACATTGTCATAATGCATGCCATTTACAAGCGCGGGCTCTTCTAAGACCGGTCGATTGAGCTCTCAAACCATATTTATATGAGAATCCAGTACATGATCTATCTTTATGCCAAATTTTAAGCGTGATTTTATAATAAACATCCAAACTCCTTGACAAACTTTTATATTAAAATTAGGATATGAAGCCTAAACCACACTCGGTCAACGAGGCAAATGACCCCATCACATTCAGAGAAAAGACCCATGTGTACCAGAGGCACACTTTATAAACGAAGTTCAAAATTAAAATTGGTATCCAAAAAGCTTTTAACCATTAAACATCGCTTCTCCATTCCGTGTAACTACGGAAAATTGGGTTGTCAATGGGCTCATGTAAAACTTTTATTACTTTCCAAATCCAATTAATGTCTTATTTTAATGCGCCTCTTCGGAGCTTCGGTAGCGTTGGCGTCGTATCGAGGCTTGCCACGTCATATAAGATAGATTTATCGTTATTTATTTTCGTTAGTTTACATTTTCGAAATATTTTATATAAAATAAAATTCGTCTTTTTACTCTCGAATGGGACGGAGGTGAATTACAACCAAATTTCGTTTGCAAGGTTTTGTATGCACTATTATACAAAAGTGGAAAATAAGAAGTTGTAGTCATCGATCAAATATACCATAGATGCACGATCGTCGCTCGAAAAACGGGCTCAACAAAATTGTGCATAAATCAGATTATGCACAGTTTTGTTGGAGCCGTTTTTCGAGCGACGATCGTGCATCTATGGTTTATTTGATCGATGTCTGTATAATGTCGAATTAATATTTACTTTTACTTTAAACAGGGATATTTTTACATCAATTCGGTTAATATTATCTAAATGCGTCCTGCAAACCTCATCCAATAACATAATTTCTAAACTTATTCGTCATTCAATCAAATCTTCAACTTTCTACTTGCAAAATTAACTGGCTCAGAGGAATTATTTAACGGCCCATCAAGCAAAAGGAATGCTAAACCTCCTTACAATTCGATTTCTTAGTTTAAATTAATTGAATAACAGGACTTCAAAAAGGCACCTTGGCTCGGAGGTATTGGGTAGAGCTGCGAGCAAAATTAATATTAGCCAATCAGAGCGCTGTAACTTTTAAATTTAATTTTAGGCCCGCGAATGCGTTTTAATCAAGGCTAATTCGTTTGAAGGCTCGCGTTTACTCTGTTTTTGGATACTTGCTTGTAATTAGTTTCTGATTGGACGATACAGGGTATAAGTTTGAAATTAAGTTGTAATGGACCAGTTTGTGGCGAGATTAAAGGATAATGTGTTCATTAAGCTCGGGTCATTTCTGGAACAAGTTGTGGTCGATTAAATGGACTCTAGTTCATAAATGTGTTGCTAGATACGCTTATGTTACAAGGCAAGTATAACACGGATGGCGTGGTTAAGTGCAACTGCTACTACGTCGTGTTGTGGGTTAAAAAAAAAAGAAAAGGAATTGCGAGTTTGGGTGTACTTAATATCCGTTATTTTAAATGTTTGTAAAATCGTGACACATAATTTTCAAACGTTGTCTTTAAAAATAAATATTATTTTAGGCACAATCTTAAATGAGTATTAAACTTTGTTTGAATTTAATTGAATTCCGTTGTCCTGTCTGATGTATATTGTCAAATTTTAATTACTATAATTAACTGTTATTTTCTTAGTGAATTAATAGCAGTGTTTCATTTGAATAATTTTCACAGCAAAATTGTCACATAGCAGAAACATTTTACATGGGCATTGTCATAGCTATTACGAATATCAAAAGAACACAAATGCAAATATAAATAAATCTTTCTAAATTTAAAAGAGACAAACAAAAATATATTTTAAGTCTGTCAATGTACGCGAACCGTCTCTCGGTGACATTCAAACACGTTGAATAGACCACATACTAAACAAGGTTCTACTTCAAAACGGAAAAATAGATGAAAAATAAAATAATTCACGTCTAATTTGACTAAAAGACCGGGCCCTTACACTCGAACGAGTTCAAACGAGATTTATGTCCGTACCCCAGCCCTTTTGAGTTTACAAGTGAAATTAAAACTTTTGGGAACGGCTGAAGCTATGTTTTGGTGGAAAAATCTTGCAAATTTACCAGGAAAGCCTTTGTTGAATTGTAGAAATATCTTATCTTACATTTTTTGGATGAATGAACTGTTTACGTTTTGAGTTTTGATGCTGAGTAGAAATGCAAGTGAATATTTGAAATATTCTGCCCGCATTTTGTCAAGTAAACTGTCTATTGTTGGAATGCCAGCCATAATTGAAAACCTATTGTATCCGGCCGCTGGTGTGCCGCTGCGGCTCAATAGCCTAATTATCTACACTATTGACTTATGTTAGAATAATAACAAAATTCGAAAGTCTGCCTTATTATGATGCCTAAGCTAGACGTTTTAACGAAGACAGCTTATGGAATGTTAACAATACAATGGTGCCAATTCTGTTGTCACAAAATTCTCTAAGCTTAACTACAAATTACTAAAATTTATTTTGGTCCTCTCAAATGACATTCGTATTCTGAAATCGTTAAAAGTGACAGAACTAAAAAAACATTTAGTGATTTTTAGTTAAGCTTAGAGAATTTTGTTACAACGGAATTGGCACCAATCTCTACTTTATCTTAGTAAAACATTTCTGAAATATCCCATGAAAATAATACTGTTGACGTATTTCAAACCTTTAAATCTTATTTTGAATATTCTACAGACATCAGGCTTTTAATAAATTCAGAATACAAATCTATTGTGTCGCACAATTCGTTGCTGTTAGGCTTGTCTACTCCATTTAACACTAGGTGAACCAAATTTGTTTAATTCTAATATTATAAATGCGAAAATGAATCTTGTTTGTTACGCTTTCACGCCTTAACTACTCCACCGAACATCATGAAATTTCGCCTACACGTTGTTAAGAGAACACAAAAGGATATAAGGGTTCCTTTTAACCGGAAATAAGCGCAGTTGCTGTAGGATAGAATTTTTTTTACAAAAATTGAGATTAACTCAAACGAAGCCGCGGACAAAATCTAGTAATATTATAAATGCAAAAGCGAATATTGTTTGTTACGCTACTCGGCTGATCATCATAAAATTTCGCATACACATTGTCAGGAGTACAGAACAGGACGTAGAGTACCTTTCATCCAAAAAAAGAGTTCTTCTTCTTTCTTTTCGTGTGGTTAGTGGCCAACCTGTTATCAAGAGTTGTTCAAACCGCCCGTAGGCCTCTGACATGGCTTAACGACTGCTATCAATTTGACAACAACCGGTACCGACTTTTTCCGAAGCACGGAGACGCTCAGATGAAATACCACTAAGCAGTCACCCATCTATAGACTGACCGCACCCAACGTTGCTTAACCTCGCTAATCGTTTACCGATCAGTGAGTGCAACTGGCTATGAGCGCCTCAAAGAGTTCTTGAGAGATAGAAATTAATTGAAACAATTTTATTTTTTTTACATCGCGGAATGCTTTGACGCATACCTCTCCGCAGGGCGACGGAGAGGTTATATCGGGCTCACCGGGGAAAAGATACTCCGGTAATACCGACTAAACCTACCACGGTATTCCTCGACATAACCATAGACGGTGAGGCTGCGCGAACTTTTTCACATACAATCGCGACCCCACCGTGGTTTCGGCCCGCCGTGTGAAACAGCAGGTCACTACACAAAAAATACTTCCTCTACCATCCCCCTGGGGGGAGAGGGACAAAGACACGACACAGAGGCGCACGTAGGAATACGCACGCTGCCTCTCGGACCTGGTGGTAATCGGATGGCAAGCAGGCCCACGCAGCTCACCACCCCCAGGTCAAACCTCAGGGTGGCTGGAGGTCATCTCGCGAATTGACACAATCTACACTAACGCGAGCATGCCGCAGGTAAAATCTGGTATCTGGTAGTTGTTTTATGTATAGTACTAGTTTTCACCCGCGGCTTCGCTCGCGTAAATGTAGGATATGTTATGTTAGGTTTGCAACAGTTCTTTTTTCTGGATGAAAGGTACCCTATGTCCTATTCTGTACCGCTGACAACGTGTATGCAAAATTTCATGTTGATCGGTTGAGTAGTTAAGGCGTGAAAGCGTAACAAACAAACAAACTCATTTTCGCATTTATAATATTAGTAAGGATTGTACCATCGCTTTGAAACTTAAGAACACATCAATGCGGCAACGCTGTTTATAAAACTTTGTTCTATATTAAAGTGCTCCTGTCTTGTCCGGTGTCAGATTGAGAGGCAAAAACTATAAGCTTAAATTGGTGAATGTACGATGGCACGCCTCCGCGATTTCGTCTATGAACATGGCCCAAGTTTTTATGTGCATATATTGGCAACATTTATAAAATACGTAGTAAAAAACAAACGCAATAATTATGAGCTGTTTATAGTGAAGATTTAAATAATAAAATATGTAATGAAATAAACGCCATAATGGTTATAAATTAAATAATATTATAATTTTAACACTCAAAAGCTCCTCATCTATAATTTCTATTATTCTTTCATACTATTTGAAATTAATTATTTCATACTAAGTATATATTTTTAATAATTATTGTAATTGTTTTATCACAGGGTTAAACTAATAATTTTAAATTCTTTATTTATCTAACAACTGTATGTTGTATTTTTTGTAAGAAATATCTTCGTCGGAAAATTTTATGAATTAAAAATGTGGTTTTGGTCAATTCTATAATTTCTCTGGAGGCTCTTTCTTTCGGTTTGACTTTTCTATTATTATGTTGTATAGAAGTAAAGAAATTGAAACAAATATCAAAAAATATTTATTTGGTTTTGTGTAAAAATATTATATATATTTTAAGTCGTTGCAAGAATATTAATTTTAATGAGACCATATTATTGTCTGGGAGCTGTAAACTATTTTACGAAAATCTACGTTCAGGACTATTTGTAAAAGCTGTTTATTTTTCTCAGTACTGTGGAACATTGGTACACAACAAAAACTAAAAATGTTATTGGATTGACAGTTTTTTTAAATATTTTAGGCGTGTATAATTATAATTTTAGTTTATGAATTAACTTGGAATACTTAAATATAGCCGTATAGATAAAGCCTTTTATTTGTTTTCTTACTTATGGCAATTAAAAGTGTTTTTATTTAATGGAAATAGGTAATAATCGCAAAGATCGATACCCCCTAAAATTGACAAAATGTTTTATTTACTATTATCTATCGCTAAACTACAAAAAAAAAATTGAAAAGTATAATAAATTATTTTATATAGGTATATTATTTTGTGAGAAATTTAACTTAGTATCTATGAATGGTTATGTGATTAAAATTTTTATTTTAAAACTGTTATTATAATATTTTTTTGCGTTTGAATTGTTTATTCAGAATATATTTGCAGCTTCACAATATTTAATATTTCAGTAGTGAACATAGTGTAAATAGTATGTACTTTGTACATAAATTACTGATTTATATATTGTTAAATTTGTAAGTAAATAAATTTTAAGCGTTTTTCTTAATATTTGTTTTATTCAACCATTCCTTTATATATCACCCTCGCCTTAAAATCCTAAAGGGCGTTCCATCACCAGACTCTGAGTTCGATTCCTGGGCCGGACAAAGTGATATTGTTACTTTTTGTCTGTTAGCTCGCCCCTTATTAGGTAGGACCTTACGTACTTTTTTAAATTTATTCAGGGTCTCCGACATAGAATATGTAGGTACAAAATTACACAAACATATAAACTAAGTTTTATATAGTATGGTAACTTCCTATGACTTTAGCCCTAAGGTGTGACATGGGCGCTTGGAAAAAGCTGTTTAATTGGAAGAAGCTGTTTTACTGACAGTTTATAGTGCATCTATTGATTTCCACGTGTATTTTTTCGGCAAAAACTATGATAGTGGTCTGGTGGGAACTTCAAACTTTTTCTAATTAAGGGCCAATGTCACCCCTCAGGGCTAAAGTCATACGAAGTTACGGTACACCTGCTTCAGTTATATGAGACCACAACATGCATTCTAACACCAAAGCTTATAAATTATAATAGAAAACGCAGAGATGAGTTCGAACCCCAGGCGCGCATCTCTTACTAATCGAAGTTATGCGCGTAGTTAACTATCGCTCGCTTTAACAGTGCATGAAAAGATCGTGAGGGATCTTGCATGTTTGAGCGTTCTCCATAATGTCCTCGAAGATATGTGCAGTCTTCCAACCCGAGGCCAGCGTGATGCCAGCCTTACCCTTTTCACACTGGGAAGAGGCCCGTGCCCATCACTGGGACAATTTAATACAGGGCTAATATTATTATTATAATTAACTAGCTTTTGCGCGTGGCTTCGCCCGCGTGGCACCTACATCAATAAAAAGCAGCCTATATCCTTCCCCAGGTTTTAAACTATATATGTTTCAAATTTTATCTAAATCGGTTGAGTTGTTTAGCCGTGAAAAGGTAACAGACAGACAGACAGATAGATAGACAGACAGAGTTACTTTCGAATCTATAATATTAGTAAGGAAGTAAGGATTATAATAAGTTACACATTGCGAATGTATTTAACAAGAGAAATAAAAATATAAAACTTACATAAATTCCTCTAAATCCTAATCCTAATCCTATCCTAACTAATATTAAAAAAGCGAAAATGAGTTTGTTTGTTTGTTACCTATTCACGCCTAAATCACTGAACCGACCATCCTGAAATTTTGCATATACGTTGACAGGTGTACAGAAACGGACATAGGCTACCTTTCAACCCGAAAAAAATTACTGTTCCCGAGGAAAACAATAATAATGTTCTTATGATAATAGATGGTGCCACGTGTCTTTCGAATCATGATGAATTATATTATTACAAGCAGAGTACAACCCGAATTTATTGTCAAATTCTAAATTAACGCGAGCGAAGCCGCGGGCAAAAGCTAGTGTCTTAAGGCGGCTGTACACATTGGGCCAAGGTAGTGGGCCAGCGTATTGGGCCAACGTGTAGAGATCTACTTGGCGGTATTTATTTATTTATTTAGGGATAACAAACAGCAGCGTATTAAACATTACTATGATAGTACTTAGTAACTAAATGTACAAAATACGCCACCCACGGCATTATCCACAGATTGCCATTGAGAAATGTTGTCTACTAATAAAGACAGCTTACATAGATAATACACTAATACCGGGCAAACAGCTTAGACGCTTATGAAAGAAAGAAAACATATTTATTTCTAAAATCACGAAATCTTTCACATAATCTAGGCATATACACAATAATAAATAAACATAAATTAAAGTGACAGCCCTGCGCCACAAATGCCACGTTTCAAATCAAAATCCGCTTACGCTACGAGACTTCCATGAAGGTATAGATAATCATTGTTTATCTATACCTCCATGGAGAATACACGTTACGCGCGATCGACTTTTAAGTTTTTCTAATTAATCTGTGCCTCAGACGTGGCTAGCAACTTGTACATATCTACGTGGCGTTCACCACGTGTCAACTGTCAACTGCATGGTTTGGCAGCAGGTTATGTTCAAAACTTATTTATCCCAATATTATAAGAATAGTAACAATATTAATCAAAGTTAATAGCGAAAGATACGTCGTGTTTAAGAAATATGGATGGACACTCAGCATACACTGAGTTGGGCATAACCCACCCCAGTACTGATTTTCAGTTCCAACCACGTGTCGTGTCACCTGACGTCGGTCGGCGACGTCCACAAATACAAAAAAAATAGACCGTGACAAATGAGACAAAACAAAAATAAAAACAGAAAAGACAATAAAACAGTACAAACTCAAAAAACAAAAAAAAAAGAAAAGAACAAAGAAGAACAGTGCTACATGATATACATAACCTATGCAAACCATCATGGTAAGTTTTATTCAATATATTAATAATAACAATAATATAGGTATATATATACATATATACCCATATATTACATATATATACATACACACACATATACATATCCATCTTTTCAGTTATTCTAATACTTTTTGTACTATACCTATTAATAATTTATTTCAGATTCCCCATCTCATGTCAAGTACAATCTCCACTCCAACCATAATATTTTGCATGTGCATCAAACTTAGATAATAACAATTGTATGGAGGGACTGCCTTAGGCAAAGTAGCGGAACCACTGGAATGATCTACCAGGCAGAGGGGCCATAACCTTCAAGGTACTGATGCCTGTGTTTATTGTTTTTGAATTAATATTCAAAATGTTTTGTATTTTGATTTAAAACTGTATTTGGTTTTCAGGTCCCTTATAGGCGGTGGCAAATCATTCCAACACCTTGTCGCTGAGTACCTAAAGGAGCCCCGGAATGCTGTAGTTCTATGTTTTGGTATGGACAATGCATTGTTTGTGGTTCTGATGGAATATGAGCAATGATCTTGCCTCCAGTCCATCTTATCATATAGGTATGTAGGTTTTAGGCTTTTCATTAAACCAAAAAGTAAGCTGGCTAGATGTAGTTTTCTCCTGGCTTCCATTTTCAATATATTGTTCTCATTTATGTATGGTGTTACATGATCTCTTTTTGGTATATTGAAGCAATAGCGAGCATATGTATTTTGCATTCTTTGTATTAGGTTCCTAGTTCTAGCCAGCAAACATGGACCATAAACTATATCACAATAATTAAATCTAGATAGTATGAGACTGTCTACAAGTTGTTTTCTCATATTTGTGCTGAGATAGTCACGTATGTTGTAGAGAACCTTTAACCTATAGAAGCAATTCCTGACAATTCCATTTATATGTACCACAAACTGTAGCCTTGGATCCATTACCAACCCCAAATTAGTGACTTCTTCAACCCTTTCAATTCTTTGACCGTTTAAAGTGATTGTAGGAGCATATTCCAAAATTAACTGAAGTTGCCTCTTACTCCCCAGGATCATTAATTTTGACTTGAGTGGGTTTAATATCAGTGAGTGTTCCCTAGACCATATAGCCAATCTTTCCAGGTCATCAGTGATTTTTGCCATTGCTGCAAGAGTGTCACTAGGCTTAAAGGACAAATACATCTGTGTGTCATCTGCGTACATGTAAAACTTACAGTGTTGAAAAGATGTGGTAATATCTGCTGTGTATAAAATAAAAAGTAATGGTCCCAAAATTGACCCCTGTGGTACTCCCCTCGTCACATTTAATGGGGTCGATGTCATCACAGTGCCGTCTTCTCTACGTATTTCCACATACTGTGACCTATTTGAGAGATAGCTATTAAACCATTTAATTGCATCTGATGAAAACCCATAATAAGCCAACTTGGATAATAACAGTGAAGTATCCAAAGCATCAAAAGCACGTGAATAATCTAGGAGCACTAACGCTGTGCCCTCCCCCTGGTCCCTAGCCTCCAATATGTTACCAACTACATCACTTAAAGCTGTAGCAGTTCCCCTTCCTTTTCTGAAACCTGATTGTTTATCAGGGAGGATATTATTATTTTCAAGATATTCCATGACTTGCAAATACACTACCTTTTCCAGTACCTTAGACATACAGGGGAGTATACTAATCGGACGTAGGTCCTTGTTAGTGTTTGGGGGGGAAACTTTGGGTAATGGTCGCACTATAGAGCATTTCCATAGCCTTGGGTATTCCTGCGTGCGTATAGATGTGTTAATTATTTTAGTGATGGCACCTAGTGTATGTGGTAGTGTTAGTGTTAGCGTCTGTATATTAATTTTGTCTATTCCTTGTGCCTTTGTTCCTATGTTGTTAATTATTTTCAGTATTTTTTCTTCATCTACAGGTTTTAGTTCAAAAGTATTTTGGGTGTTATATCTATGAAACTCATAATATGTCAGTTTTGACATGCTCACTTTACATTCTCTTGGCACATCTAAAAAGGCTTTATTAATATTATCCAAGTTATCAAAATGGTCAGGCAGACAGAAATCCCTGTGTGAAGGGAGTATATGGTTTTTCAAATTTTTCCAAAGGGTTTTTTGGTTATTTATGTTATCGTTTATGTTTTTAGAAAAATAAGCAGACTTCTCATTATGCAAAGCCACAGTGGCTTGATGTTTTAGGTCAAGATAGTACTGCTTTTTGGATTCAAATCTGGTATTTTTAAAAATTATCCTAGCTTTGTCGTGCAGCCTAAAAAGTAACTTTACATTTTCAGTTATCCATGGTGTGTACTTTGTTTTAAATTGCTTATGTTTCTCAGGAGCATGCATATCAAACAAGTGCAAAACCCATGAGGATAATTGTTCCACCATATCATTAACCCCGTCCTGTAGCTCAAGCGTGTGCCATGGAATATTCCCTAGATCACCATAGAAGAAATCCATCAAAATATCCCCATATGCACTGTAGGTAACCCACCTAGGTTTCTCCTTCTGTTTTTTAAAGCGTGACTCACAGGTTACAATTGAGTGCTGTCCCAGTTCGGGAACATGAGTAACTAAAACATTTTTAACACTCATGTCAGTGCATATTACATCTATTAAAGTACTGCTGTCCCCTACAAAATGTGTTGGGGTGTTTACTACTTGGTGCATATTCGTGTAGCTTAAGAATTGGTGAAGTTTTTTAGTGTTAGTACTAGACACACTTAGCATATTAATATTGAAATCACCCAAGATAATAATATGATCATATGGAGCCAATGCGCAAATGCTGTCACTCAAGCCGTCCAAAAATCTATCTACACATAGCCATGGTGGCCTATATGCCGTTCCAACCATGATCCTTTTACCCATAATGGTAAATGATAGCCAAAATTGCTCTATGTCTGGATGTATTGGGTGACTAATGTTCCTTGCATTTACTCCTGTCCCGATATAGAAACCCACTCCTCCTCCTTTACCACCCCTTATTGACTTAGGTCTTGGAATATGCCTTAGCTTATAGCCTGGTACCGAAGGAGCTCTTCCCTGTTCACCTGGCTTCAACCACGTCTCATTTATTGCCAAAAGATGAACTGAGTGGAGGTTCATGGCTATTAAAAATTCATCATGCCTAGTACCTAATGATCCTGCATTGAAAAGACCAAATTTCAAATATTTGTTATTATTCATTATGATTAATTGTATCTTTCAATGCAATATGTATCAATGTAGTAATTATATAGTAAATAAATATAGTATCTGTTTATATGCAGTTTGCAGGTATTAGTTATATAAAATATTTTTAGCATCATATCGAACACTCTAGTTACTCTATTATGTGTATTGATATTCAGACCATTTATGGTATATTGTTCATATATTAGATTAAAGGTTCCCTCAGCACATCCCATGACATATCCGATCCTGGTTGGACAAAATAATGAATAGTCTAAACAGCCACACACTACAGCAAGTCCATGTGTACCCTTTGCCAATGTATAGCATTCCAAATAAACATATTTCGGGTTAGGAATGTTTATGTTATTGCAAATTCTTGTCATGTATGTATTGTAAATATTTGTTTTGTATTCATTGTAAATAATCGTGTTATAGATGTTGTAAATTATAATAACTTTTGTATATAATCTTGATATTGGTGTACACTTGAGACATATTATATTTGATAATTGAATATTTACACAGCTAAACAATTTGTAACTTCTATGTAACTTACCATATTTGTAGCAATAAAGTACTCTTATTTTTATAATGAAATTGCATGCATACAGAGAGATAACGTTATAGGTCAATCCTATGGAGAAAAAAATTGTGTGTATAGATGTTTCCATACTATACTTTAACAGTCTTGACAGTCTCACAACCAAATACTCGTTTGACATCGGGCTCTGTGCGGATGGAATAAGGACGTTTTCCATCAGCTTCTTCCCCCCCGACCGCTCTACCCGGGGCCCCACCCGCTCTGCATATACTATATCCTTCTCTTCTAGATGTACACCTAACTTCTTAGCAACCATCTCGACCGTATGTATAACATTTTCGCCAGCACATTCGGGCAGATTTGAAATCTCCATGTCGGATAGCAGCAGGTCCTGCTCCCTTTCATTGAGCTTGGTTTTCAACTGACTAATTGTTTGCTCAAACTGGTGTGTAGGGGGGGTCGCAGCCTGTTGGTTCTCAATGTGCTCTAAGCGGTTTTCTAAATTATCAACCTTCTTTTTACAGGCTGCTACTGATTGGCGAAGGTCAGCCATTTCGAGACGGAACTCCCTAAGCTCTGCTTTGAGGTCTTCCCGCATTGCCCTTATTTCCATCCTCAGCAATTGCATTTCGTTGCCGAAGTCAACCTGAGGCGACGATTTGTTGGCTGGCGTCTGTTTACTCAGCTCTTTATCACACCCTGAGCCATTTGTGGACTGAGAGGAGTCGTATTGGCTGGTAGGAGTATTTTCCCTACTATCGCACAAGCCCTGGATAGGGGTGGGCCGGGTGGTGTCCCTTGATGTTTTACCCTTACAGCTCAGACATTTCCAGTCATTGCTCACCTTTGCAATTTCTGGTAGATGCACACAAGTGAGGTGAAATCTATTTGTGCATTTACAAGTAGCAGCTTTATTAGAGACAAACTTGCCACAAACAACACACTTGCCAGCCATGTCCCTATCTGTTATGTATGATGCGGGTAGTACTTTTGGCAACCAACAGATGGCGCTACTATGCGTATTTACACTGAGGCTTTGTTTACAGCACTATAATGTTCGCACTGAAAGATTGACTGAACGCTATTGTCACTGCGCACCAATTCACACTATAATGTACTTTAATGTTTTAGTAAATACTTGTTTTATTCTAATAAGTTTATTATTTCCACACTATAGGGTAGTTTTGTCACTGTTTTAATTAAATATTTTAATTTTTAGTTTATTTAAGTTTATATCACTAGATATCACTGGATAACGCTATATGTATTTTATTGTAAGTTGCGTAACACTGATCCAATAAATTTGTTTTGATAACTTGCACAATTTATTTTTATTTACGTTTTAAACATAAGGTGTTTGCAAAGTACGAATGTACGAACCAACGACCGATGACCGAATTCTATGCTATATAATATTAATGCTAAACAGCGAACAAAATAATAACAATAACGGAGAAAAACGGTATGTTGGTAGTTGGCTCCTAAATTGGCCCGCCAACCGAATGCTGTCGGTTTTTCGTGCGCACATCAAAGGATCTTGGCGCGCTCCGCAAACAGGGTTTAAGGCGGCTGTACACATTGGGCCAAGGTAGCGGGCCATCGTTTTGGGCCACTACCTTGGCCCAATATGTACAGCCGCCTTTATATTTTGGTAAGGATTCGCTAATGTTATAAATAACAAACAATATGCTATCGGAATATTACTTGATATGACAAAGGCCTACGACAAAGTACAATTCAAAATATTATTAAATAAGTTACATGGAATAGGTATACGCGGAAAAGCTCACGAATGGCTCACTTCATATTTAACCGGTAGGAGACAATTAGTAGCAATAGAATTTTTCAACCAAAATACAAACACAATAGAAAGAATTCAATCCAGCAATAATCTGATCCTATCACACTGCCTTGGGGAATCCCAAGGCAGTGTGATAGGATGCCTATTATTCCTCATTTACATCAATGACCTGCCAAAAACTATAGAAGGACCCTGTATCATGTTTGCCGATGACATCTCCCTGCTGGTATCTTGTAAAGCCAACCTAAATTTAAGCGATAAAATAAATTATATACTAACCAAAACAACAGACTGGATGACAAAACATAATTTAGAAATAAATTACACTAAGACTAAAATAATACCTTTCCATCCACATCAAAAGAAATCATTAAATATAAATTTCAGTTTTGAAAGACTCCAATTGGAAGTTGTAAAGGAATTTAGCTTGCTTGGACTAATAATAGATACTCATATTAATTGGAATCCCCATGTAAAAAAAGTAAGAGCAAAACTATCAAAATTTGCATACGCTCTACGTGAAATTAAAAAGACCACAGACCTATCAACTGCTCTTGTTACTTATTACGCATATGCTTACTCTTGGTTAAGCTATGGTATAATACTCTGAGGCAACAGTACAGAAGCACCCTCTATACTCACCATACAAAAAAATTTAATTAGAATATTAGTAAATATACAAGAAACAGATTCTTGCAAACCTCATTGTCATAGTCTAAAAATTTTAACTTTGCCATGCATTTACATCTTGGAAATTTGTAAATTTGTTCGAAAGCATCCAGAATACTACACTATAAGAGAAAACATACAAACCAAATACACACTTAGACATAAAAACAGACTGAACTTACCAACTTCCCAGCTCACTATGCACTCAATAAGCCCTTTGGTTATGTCCATAAAAATATATAACAAGTTACCAGAATTTATTAAGAACGAAGAAAAACCAAATAATTTTATTAATAAGTTAAAACTTTTTCTTCTACAAAAAAACTACTACACTATAAAAGAATACATGGATGAAAAATAACAATCTATAATAATAATAATAATAATAATCTTTATTTGCTAGAATATGGTTCAGGTATACAGGTGGTCATTTTTTAAATTTGTACTGCATATTCTGCCACATGTGGCGTGCAAAATTTAATTAATTAAATTACATTGGTACAATTTTAAAATTACATGCATATTATTTAAATGACATATTGATATTTATTAATGAATTGTATATAATCCAGGAAAAAGTAAAATAATAAAATGAATATACAGCACGTTAAACATTCATTTAAAATATTAATTAGAAAAAAAAAGAAAATCTGACAAACACATATCTTAATCTAGAATTGAAAATATTTTAATAACAGTAATGTATTTATATGTAATTATATTAATAATATCATCTAGATTATGAATCTATCATTAAAATATTCAGTTACCGAATAATATATTTTATCAAGTAATAAATTAAACAATTTACGCTTAAACAATGTCATTGGTAACCTAGTGAGATCATTGGGTTTCTAGGTTTAATAATGTAAATATATACATATATTATTTCTAAATATTCTAATACTTGAAATTACAGTATAAATCTAAACAGCGCAATAATAAGCAACTCCAAATATAATGGTTAGTAACAATAAATAAAATTATTTTAGAGAATCATATTAAATATAATAAATAGATAATGCAATAATTAAATTAATTAAGAACATAGGTACTATATAGCCAAAAAATTTTTTTTGAAGTGGTCCTATATGTTTAATTATATAATTAAATAAATAAATATAAGCATGTAATAAAATATTTTCAAACACTAATAAATAGTTTAAATAATTTTTAATAATAATTTATTAATATAATAAAAATATTAAGGGACAAGCCCTCTTCCTCTCTCCTAATATATTTAGTATGCTGTGCCCAACAGGGTCCACAATTGATACTTAGCTATAAGTCTACCATCTATTATTATTACATACTACATTGTGGCAAAGCAATAAAATTTGAATTTGAATTTGAATGTCAATATCAAGTCTTTGATAAAGTATATTATTGCCTGCAAAGCCTTGGTACACAGTGTAATGACCCAGGTTTGTTATTGCGAACGGAATATCAAATAGATTACAATTACTTTTTATTGGATTTTATTCGGTTACGTATTTTTATGCGTAAAGTGCTTAAGGCGAGGATTTCCCAAAGTACAGTGTTATCTAGCGTGCTTAAACGCGTTTTATTTGTAAATAACATAGATTTAAATTCTGAAAAAAATATGTGTTATTTTACAGCATTAGATCTTGATTTGTCGGGCATTCGAAACACGATTACTGACATTTTATACGATCGAAAAAAATCGTGAAGATAGGTCTGATTTAAGCATTTTTCGTGTTTTATTTGAGTTATATTGAGAATTGAATTTTCAAAAATATACCAAAAGAAAGGTCATGTAAAAACGGTTATTTGTCGGGCATCACAATATGCATTATATAATATACAAAAATATAATACCGAAAATATGTGATTTCCTACTAGCCGCCGCGCTCTCTCTAGCGTCTTGCACTCCCGAGCGGGATGTAATGGGGACAGGACGTATCGCTAGTTTGCAGAGCGCACCGCAGAATTACAAATAATTTTATCGTCAGTTACGAATGTCATCACTTATTGATAAATATATTATATCAAGATTTAGTTTGTAAATAGGTATTATACATTTTTAGTAATAAGAGTGTATATAATTAGCATAGTTTTGAAAATATCGTTTTGATTATTGGACGAGATAACGGCCTTGACAACAACAGCATAGTTAGGTACCACTTACCAGTGCAAGTCCATTATTGATTTATAGATGACGAGTGTAGAAATGGGCAATAAAATAAAAGAAAATCAAGGTTGTCATCTCTAGCCTTACGTAGGCTAAACAAATGTAAAAGGTAGGTTGCCTACGTATTATTTGAAAATTACTAAACACTACCAGACTTGAATCATTATTTTATAGCATTATTATTATATTAGGTAGGTATACGGGAATAAAAATGTGAGATGTGCCTAAAAGCAATATGAACGAATTTTATAGGTAGGTACCTGCCTACCTAAATAAATACAAATATTATCCGCAGTTATACCTGCGCGTTGTGGTATTTATGTTTACTGCACCACCCTCGTGTGTTGTAATGTTATTTGGTACTAGATGTTCCCGCGGTTTCACCCGCGTTTATCGTTACTGCGCCACCCCCGTGGGTCGTAGCGTGATTTTATATAGCCTATAGCCTTCCTCGAACAAACTCTTCAGCTTTATAATATTAGTATAGATAGCTGACCCGCGCAACTTCGTCTGCGTCACATAAGAGATAGAGTGGGTCGTAGGCACCTATATTACAATTTTAAAGGAGCTGAAACTTTCTTTGTTAAATCCACGAACCACATAAGAACCATTGAACAACATTTTATAAATATACCTACAGTGCTAATTTAAAATCACGCAAAATAAACCAGGAGAAACCAGGGCAACAATTCTGTCATACATGATTTTTGCGAAACTTTAACCCTTTAAAAGTTCTAAAAAAAAGTCCGCGACAGCATATGTCTATCTTTTAAGGTTGGCTCACTATAACCTTTTTTATGCTACCCAAATTTGTTCTAAAATAATGCATTATTTGCGAAGGTGTTTTTATAAACATGATATTAATCCTTATTCAAATAAATACGTTATTCATCACAAGTATTTAATTTAAAACAAAATTGCCCTTTACATCATTCGATTTCAATGAATATCTTAGGAGATATCGCAGTTTTAAAATAACATCGCAGCTAACTAAGTATAACGAAGTCGCGGGTTAAAGCCAGCTTTAGCCCAAAGTAACTATTCCACGCGGACGAAGTCGCGGGCAGAAGCTAGTATTCAATAATCCTATTGACTATTACCACACTATTACCAAACATGGAATACGGTTTGATTGTTATGTTTACCTAGTTTTCATGGACACTTAATAATATTATCGTATTATCTATCACTATCACGCCTATGAAGAATGCACTAGTGTCGCAGCTTAGAAATGTTCTACCCAAACCGAGTTTCAGTATCCCTCTACCCAAAAAAGGCATTGCAAGAAAGCAAATTAAGCTATTAACGTAAAAATTACAAGCAGTCAAAGTTCAAAAAAAGTTGACACGGCCGATAATTGGTGCCACCACCCTACCTACGTCACCGGCATTCGCGAGTAGCATAGCGCCCGACTCATCGTAATTATAGACGTCGGCGTACGCGCGAACCGGTGAAGCGGGGGGCCCCAAAACCTTTCAGCGCTCGGAAATCCTCGCCTTAAGAGTTCCCTACAGAGTTCGTGATGCCGCTCAGCATTTTACACAGAAATATAGAATCTAGTTTAGTTTAACTCTGGCGCTCTGCTAATGTTTTAGTATATAATGTGTCAACCATGCTGTGTAATTCGAAATTCGTTTTGCTAAATTGTCATATTTGTCGACCTCGATGGCATAGTGGTTAGTGTAACCGACTGCCACGCCTAAGGTCGCGGGTTCGTTTCCCGCACAAGTCAAATATGTGTGTGCATGAACATGGATGTTTGTCTTGGTCTGGGTGTTTCTATGTATAAATATGTAAGTATTTACAAAAAAATAACAACTTTTACCATGACTCAAATATCAAACTGAGAACCTCAGCTGCAAGCATAAGCACAAATATAAATTTACCCCGCTGGTTCAACGGCTCATTCTCCCTTACTTTCAAGGCTATAGCAGACTACACTACGTTGAAAAATGCAATACCCGTGGTAAAATAATAAAACGTGGTTTTATGAAAGAGCGTACGCGATATCATTTCTGAAATTATTCGCAACACGCCGAACAAAGCGATGTAATAACCGCAGCCGTACACTGGACACTAATAAACGATCTATCGTGAAAACTTCAGTTACTTACATGATGTTACACCTGAAAATCTTGTCAGGTTTACCCTACTACAGGCACCCATATTATATTACCTATATTAAGTACTTTATGGACTGTATCATGTTTTACCACTGTAATCAATAAATAAATTATTATTATTCACATTCATTTATTATTGATCAATAAAAATTTCATTTTTAAATATATTTATAAAAAAACACATTTGAAAATATATAAATTATGGAGACCCACCGTTATTATTATTATTATTAACTCCTAACTAATATTATAAATGTGAATGTGAGTTTGTTTGTTTGTTAGGTACGCTTTCACGCCCTAACTACTCGACCAATCATCACGAAATTTCGCATACTAGTTGTCAGGGATACTGAAATGGATGACTCTATCCCTCGGGAATAGGACTTTTTTCTAGATGAGTACTAATGTACCTTTCATCTAGAAAAAGGTACCCTATGTACCTTTAACTAGGTAGGGTAGGTACATAGGGTACATTTTTAGGATTGAAAAACTCAGTAGAGTTTATAGATGAGCCCGCTAGATGGAATAGACTTGTCCCCTAGTATGTGGAACTAATAAACATAGCTCGCGAACTATGGCTACTAATATTTTGTTAATGACTTTCTTTTTTTCATTTTATGTACGTATGATAGATTTTTTTTGGTTTCTTTAACTTAAACTTTTTTGTAAATAACGTTTAGGTATATATAATATAATATCTATTGTTATAATATTCAGTGCGTTGTGAGTTCGAATCCCACACTGTACAAAATGTGTGTGATCCTCAAACGGGTGTTCCGAATCTGAATGTTATTTGTGTCCGTTTTTAAATGTTTTGTAAAGACCTCCGCGATACAAGATCTATACCTAGAGCAGAAGTTGTATTAAAAAACATTTCATAACGAAATAGATTAATAACATTACATTTCTCTGTAAGTCTCCAGTCAAATATGGGAAACGCATTTGGTTGACTTGATCTATAGAGTTTGAAGTAGGATAAGGTGTACGCAGTCCGGAAGAAATGCTAATAGAGTCACGTCGGCATCCACGTGAGGAATTGTTAGACGAGATAGGAAGACCCGTACAAATGGCCGATACATGAGCCGTGTGGAAAAACAAATAAAAATATTAATTCTTTAAAACTGTTATATCTGATATCAATCCTAACTTCCTAACTTAATATTATAAAAGCGAAAATGAGTTTGTTTGTTTGTTTGTTACCTTTTCACGCCTAAACCACTGAACCGATCATCCTGAAATTTTGCATATACGTTGTCAGGTGTACAGAAACGGGCATAGGCTACCTTTCATCCCGAAAAAAATTACTGTTCCCGAGGAAAACAACAATAACGTTCTTATGATAATAGATGGCGCCACGTGTCTTTCGAATCATGATTGAATTATATTATTACAAGCAGAGTACAACCCGAATTGATTGTCAAATTCTAAATTAACGCGAGCGAAGCCGCGGGCAAAGCTAGTATGAAAATAAAGCAAGAACTATTGCTTAATCTTTAATCTGCATCTTTCTTTCTATAGTTGAGGAGCTATCCAACAAAAACTGTTACGATACGATATCCTAATATACCTAACTAAATATAATCATTATAAATCCGTATGTTTGTTTTCATACAGAAAAAAGTACTGTTACTTACCTAACCTAACCTACATTTAGCGAGAGAAGCCGCAGGCATAATCGAGTATTTTATAGGCTTTAAGTTTCTGGTCGCGACTTCGCATGTGTGAATCCCACGTGACCCATACCGGGGTATGAGATCCAGCGCATGGTCTATATCTATCTGAATACAAAGTTTCAGCCAAATTCGGTTAGCAGTTTACGCGTGATTTAGTAACAAATACCTTCACAAACTTTTATATTTATGCGCGGCTACTGGGAATAAGCTATACCTTTGCATAAAATACGTAGTATCATTCTGCTGTAGCTGTCTGAAAGAAGGGAAACTAACAACAACGGCCTATGGTGACCGGTGACCGTAGCCTTTGATCGCTTGTATCAGGCGTATTACTCAGACATTAAAAATGGGAAAGTATAGCAGAGGTGCTCGTATACCTCTAAAACACATCTGTAGTTTAAATCTGTAGTAACTTTGTGGTAATAATATCTTTATTTTATTTCTAGCTACGACTTGCTTTTTCGGCTTCGCTCGCGTAAACGTAGGATGACATTTTTTTTTTATACATCTTAGGTTGCAAACAAGCATACGGCCCACCTGATGGTAAGTGGTCACCGTAGCCTATAGACGCCTGCAACACCAAATGCATCACTTGCGCGTTGCCGACCCTTTAGAAAAAAAAGGAAGTGGGAAGGAGAAGGAGGGGGTAAGGGGAAAGAAGGTGATTGGGCCTCCGGCACTCTCACTCACCAAACGAAACACAACAATAGGAACACTACTAGTCCACGTCGATATTCTGTGAGAGGGTAGTCCTTCCCCGGTCGAGCCGGCCCATTTATGCTGAAATCAGCGAAGCTCTACTACTCAAAAAATTATTATAGTTATAATAGTTGTGACGTTAACAGTACTTTTCATTTTTAATTTAAATATAGAACATGTTACTCGATGATAATATAGCTTTCTAATGGTGAAAGAATTTCTAAAATCGATTAAGTAGTTTTGGAGATAAATCCTTACAAACAATATAGAAAAAACAACTACCGACCTAATAATCATTTCTGCGTCGTAGGGACACTGCAAATATTCAAACAACGCACACAAAGAACATTTAGACTCGAATCAACCAATTGTGGATCACACAAATGTATGTCCCGTGTGAGATTCAAACCCACAACATTCGGCAGAGTGAAATCAGTGAGGCGACCAATAGAACCACTACACCATCCGTACAGAAGAATATGGTAAATTGCCAAGCGTTGCATCATTGGAATCATCACCAAATGATTGGCAATGTTGAGTTTCCAACTCAATATAATCCTAACTAATATTATAAATGCGAAAATGAGTTTGTTTGTTACGGTTTCACGCCTTAACTGCTCAACCGATCAACATGAAATATTGCATACACGTTATCAGGGATACAGAATAGGACATAGGGTACCTTTAATGCAGAAAAATAAAAATAAAAAAAATAATACGCGAGCGAAGCCGCGGGTGAAAACTAGTTTGTTATAATATGATACCAAGTGCAAACAAGAACTGAACTCGCTAGCTCTATTGACTTGAAACTAATAATATATAATCATATTGACTCTGAACCGCATCACAAACATCATCTATCACTCTAACAGCCGCAGTGCACAGGACAAATACAATTTCTATGTTTCAGTTTGCTTTGAGCAAATTGCTCGTAAATTTATTGTCACCGGTCTATATGGCGTCGAATTTTAAGGTATGGTTTTTATTTAGGTATTGGTTATTATAAGTATAGTAATAGCATTGGCTACAAGAATAATAGTGGTACTTTAAAGTGCGCCTGTGGTCCTGGCTTCGAAGGCCAGCGGATGCTGATGAAAGGTACCCCATGTCCTGTTTTGGACCCCTGACAAAGTGTATGCGAAATTTCATGATGATCGGTCGAGTAGTTAAGGCGTGAAAGTCTAACAAACAAACAAAGTCACATTTGCATTTATAATACTACTAGCTTTTGCCCGCGGCTTCGCTCGCGTTAATTTAGAATTTGACAATCAATTCGGGTTGTACTCTGGTTATAATAATATAATTCAATCATGATTCGAAAGACACGTGGCGCCATCTAATCATCATAAGAACGTTATTGTTGGTTTCCTCGGGAACAGTAATTTTTTTCGGGATGAATAGTAGCCTATGTCCGTTTCTGTACACCTGTCATTCCTGTCAACGTATATGCAAAATTTCGGGATGATCGGTTCAGTGGTTTAGGCGTGAAAAGCTAACAAACAAACAAACTCATTTTCGCTTTTATAATATTATATATATATTTATATTATAGTTAGGATAGTTAGGATTAGGATTAGGATAGTTAGGATAATAGAAACCCAAAAAGTATCTGATATTCGGTATATAATATTTTTTTATTTATATTACCTTAATATATTAATAATACCTTAATATATTAGTACAATAAATTGGTTATAGCAGTGTATCTAAAAGCTAATTTTTTTGTATCTATTCTAGGGTGTAGGTATCACACAACTGTCCGCAAATCACACAATTTCAATTCACAAACTGATAACATTATTAGATATACTGACCACTTAAACCACTTTGCAGTCCATCAAATATACTTGAATCTATTAATTATACCCAAACCATTTAAACAAATAGGGACACGGGTACATAACATTAAACACCACAAAACAGAAATCCCAACTTCATACACATTTCTCAAAACCCTAATTACAAGTTGTCCAAACTATGTATATACACGCGTTTAGAACCAATTACCGGAACCAATGTAACTGTCCATAACTTTAACTGTTATTAAGATTTAACTGGACCCTCGGCGGTCGGGATTCAGATAAAGTTCTTATCATTGATCTGTAATTGTCCACTGGTAAGCATGGATCTGATAAACCATTCGGTATGATACACCATTATGGTACGACGGGATAAATAAAGTGACCTTTTCTGAGGTGACTTTGTACTGATACTTTCGATTGTGAATGGAGTTTTTATCTTTGACTAAGCCTCTGTATTTTTATATATCTTATTATTGTCTTCTGTTTACGCGAATGTTATTCATTGAAATTAAACTACTATATATTTTATCGCGTTGTTTATTTGACACTTTATTACAAAATTTTGAAAACTGTTACACTACTATTACTATTAAACTTTACTCATTTTTAAGCTAATTAAATTATTGAAACTATTAAAACTATTTATACTATTACTATACTATTATACTATTTATATTTATGTTTACACTTTCCCCGACGTTTCGATTGCTTTTCAGCAGCCATGGTCACGGGGGTCTTAGTCTTAAGATGGTAGTTGTCTCAATGTTCCAGTGTAGTTATTTCAAAGTACCCGAACATAATTTAATCATGGGTGTTTCTATTTACGCAGACTGAGCTCAAACTATCATGAAATCTAGCTGTGGTTTGCTTCTTCTTGGGTTTGACTATTTGAATTACTGGATCCCAAGCTGGTGGTACATTCCAACCATCTTCTCTATTGAAATTAGGATGTTTCTTGATTTCAATAGCCTCGCGAAGCATCCTTGGTAGGTATCAAATAAACAACGCGGTAAAATCCGTATATATTAGTTTAATTTCAATTTATATATCTTATTTATTTTAATAAAGCTACTGTTTTGAGATTGACTGAGGCTTCTATCTTTGCCTGAGGGTTATATGTTTGGCTGATATAGCTGATATTTGTCTGGGGCTTAACAAATATTCTATCTGTTTCTAAATATTTCATCTTTGACTAAAGCTTCTTCTGTTACCAACTTAACACTATTTTTAGTTACATCAGTTTCTTTTTTATTTCAATTACACTTTATTCATATAAGTTGTAAAAGAAATGATAAGTGAATGGCAATTCAAAAGGATGGCCGTGAGTTTCTTGCAGTTATTTTCTTATAGGATCAATCCCTTTTCCTAAATCTAACAACTAAACTTAAATTCAATAACTTCACTAAAATCTTCATAAGCTTTGACGTCTACGGTATTTTTTAAATTGTTATATAATTTCATTTGAGCTCGATCTCACCTGATGTTAAGTATTGATGCAGTCGGCGATGGAGCACGCTTGCCTAGAAGATACCTATTCACTCGCGACTTGAAGACACCCAGATTGTACTCATCGGGAAATACAGACCTAGGTAATGAGTTCCACTCCTTTGCGGTATGTATTACAAAAGTGGAAGCAACGCGCTTCGTGCGTATATGTGGTATACTCACCAAGTACCTGTGGCGCTGGTCTGTTTGTCTTGGTCGTCCGATGGTAGAATGGGTAAGAAGAAATTAAATCATGCAGTTGCTCTACACACTCTCAAAAATGTATCTGATAGAAATGTATTTTACAAATGGCGTCACTATAATTTGTCGCGCCCCTGCAGGGTAGTCTAAAAGTAATTATCGTAACTGTCCGCAAGTTTAAAGGCAGTTTAAATTTAACGCACCTAACAGGTGCTCAAATTAAGTACTTTGTCGTAAAATGGGACCGAACAGCGTTGTGTCGAGGTTGTATTTCAAAATCTATTTAATCAGTTCATGACTTTGACTACAATCTTTATAAAAGACTAGCTTTTGCCCTTGGCGCCGTTCGGGAACAGTCCTTTTTGGATGGCTGTGTACTTTTTGTGACCTTGGCAACATGTCTACAAAATTTCATAACGATCGGTTAAGTAGATAAGATAAAGTGTAACGAACAAACAAACAAACTCGCATACACATTCACATTTATAATATTACTAGATTTTACCCGCGGCGTCGTACGGGAATAGTACTTTTTTGTAGGTAAAAGATACCCTATGTCTTTTTTTGTACCCCTGACAGCGTATATGCGAAATATAGTGATGATCGGTCGAGTAGTTAAGGCGTAAAAGCGTGAAAACAAACTCACATTCGCATTTCTAATATTTACTAAACTGTGCCCGCGGCCTAGCTCGTTTGGGAATAGTACGTTTTTTTGGATGAACAGTACTCTAACAGGACTTTTTTTTTGGTTTATAAAGAAGTGTTCATGATCAAGGATTAAATTTTTCACTTCTATCGGCAGTCCTCAAAGACTGCCCCAATTTTTTATTTTTTACTTATTTATATAAAGTTATGGTCATAGACCCACGCCCACCCCCACCCCTCCTAAGTCCGCCATTTTTAAATCTTGTAAATTTAACCGAATGTCTTTTTTAAAGAACAATTTTGAAGATGGGCTTTAGTCCTGACACTTTACAAGCTTTGAAGTAAGGTTCAAAGTTGAAATATCTATTTTTGCTAAAACAAACTTCATTTGTAAGAACACAAAGATTATTTCAGCATGAACTTGATGCATTATAATTTGTTCTTTTTGTCAGGCATCGGGTCCCAATAACAAAAATAGTAGGATGGAATTTGTTCTTTACAAAGGTACGCTAACATGTGTGTTAAAAAGGATATTCGGTAATTATATTGCAGTAACCCGATAAAAGTTTGGGTCCTCATATCTCTGCCGAACGACCAAGGCATGGAATTCTCTGCCAAGGAACGTGTTTCCTTCTTCCTTCAATCCTGGGTTCTTTAAGCGGGGCGTGAAAAAGCATCTTCTCAGGCCGTCAAAGTAGAGACCTCAACATCGCCTCGGCTACTGTGGGGGCGATGTGGAGGCCACTGATCTTCGACCACACGACTGCAAAAAAAAAATTCGGAACTTAAAGGCGTCGAGCTAATTGTTCTTTTTAAGGGATAGTAGGACGTAGGAGGATCTCCAAAGAGGTAGATGACCCACCCACGTTTTACCATCTACGATTTTATGTTCTACGTAATAGGAGAGGCGTTTAAAGAGCACAGGTGTTTTTGTAACCGCTGGTCACAAGGTCTCGTCTTCAATTCACAACTTGCATTCTTTTCATCCGTATTAATAACTGAGTTTTTATTATTTTTACAGCTACCAGCACTGGGTTAATGTTATTAAAGATTGTATAACAACTTTTCGTCTCATGTAAGTGATATTTATTATCTAAATAAGAAATAAAGTTCTTTAAGTCGAATTATCAGGTCTGGCATGGAGCCGCTGGTTAATATTTTCTTAAAAAAAGTAAGCTTGCGCATTAGGAGATTGATGATTATTCAAACAACGGATAAAAATTACACTCAGACTAGGAACATCTATTTGTCCATCACCCAAACAACTTTTATCTCTTGCAGGATTCAAACCCATAACACTCAGTGTCATGGCAACTAAACTAACTAAACTTCCAAATTCTAGTCCTCCTATATAATAAATTCTATAATCTTCAGAGCTACCGTACGCTAACTAAAAAGACGTCAAGCCATATGCGTTCTATGTATTTTTAGTTAGCGGACGGCAGAGAGATATCAGGTACAGAATCTTTGCTCAATTCAAGGTCAGATTGACTAGAAATATAACATCAGACTACAGAAAATCGCAGCCAAATAGCCTTATATTTGTACGTGCTATCGAAGATTCTAGAGCCTGTCAAAGAGCTTGCTGTCAATAGGGCTTTTGGACCCTTGCAACGTAATTATGGTTCACATATATATATTTAGCTGCAACCACTTCTCAACTGTACTTATAAGTGACTAAACATTTTATTTTTAGGATCCCCAAATACCTTCCTAATCCACAAAAACAAAAATCCTAGGAAAATGTTTTTAGTTCTTGTTAAAAGGTTTTTTTTGAGTGAAATGAATTGAAACGTTTATTTATAACAGAGAATACTTATACCCTAATCTGTAAATAGGCATGCACATAATTCGAGGTTATGCAAGTCTTTGTTAATCCTATTGTATACTTTGCAGCTAATAGATTTGAACTGTCTTCTGGCAAAGGAAGTTCTACAGGGGACTTCATGGCACGCCAATGTCTTGCTTCTTCTGCTTAAGTCAGCTCGGGGCACGTCGCGATGTTTTCTCAGCTTGGTTTTGTCCACAAACAGCTGTCGGACAGTTAAGACTTTACACTCAGAGTATAATTTTGCGGTTGGATATCGGTATGTTTTTTTGTCATCACTTTTAAGGTAGCTCTTTGTGCCCTCTCCAGGCTGATTAATAGCGTTTTAGCTGCCCCTCCCCAGACTGGAATGCAGTACAGTATAATTGACTGAGATAGGGCTAAGTAAACTAATCTTAGTTTTTCAAACGGTACAGAATCTCTTAAAGGTTTAAATGTGTATTAGTCTTCTCACTCTGGAGGTGACTGTTTTTATGTGCCTGTTCCAACGCAATCCGCTATCTACATAGACGCCTAGGTACTTTACCCATTCCACGCAGGTAATTGCTTCGCATGTACAAACATCCTGGGAGACACAGTTATGTGCTAATATATTATATTGAGGCGGGGGAGAGCTAATTTTCCTTATTGAGAAGGCAACATACTGCGTTTTAGTCACATTTAATGCCAGTAGGTTACGTGTGAGCCACTTCGTTATTTTGCGTAGGGAGTATTCAGCTTTCTGCTTGACCGTATTCCAGTCAGCTCCCGACACAAGGATGGCAGTGTCATCTGCATACGTGAATATTTTCGTACTTGGGAGTGACATTTGGCAGAGATCATTAACGTACAGCTGAAAGAGGGTAGGGCCTAGTATACTCCCTTGCGGAATGCCATAAGTGAGTGTGTTTTCATCGCTCAAATAGTCTGCTATTCTTACTCTTTGTTTGCTATTAGTTAGGAAGTCTGCAAAAATGCTATGTGTTGTGCCCCGAACACATAGTTTATATAGTTTGACGAGGAAAAACTTTGAAAAAAAATTGTTGCACTCCGGGAGTGGCGGCAGAATTCAAAACTTGAATATTAACGTTGTGCATTTTTTATATTTTGGAATGGTTAGGGAATAATTTTGCACGAATTGCCTTAATTATCAGTATAAAAATACTATCATGTATGTAGTAAAATACAATATTCATTTATTGCGCTATCGTACACAAACATGACAATTCTCCCTCCGTCTTACGAATTTTCGATCAGGTCACGTGTCCTGACGCGTGTTTAACATTTTTTCTTTATTTTTACCAAAAAAAGTGCACAACGCCGCTAAAGAAGTTTTCACTCAAAAACACCGTGTGAAAACCTGCATGTCTAAAAGTTCTCCATAATGTTTTCAAAGATGTGTATACCTACATACATCTTTGAAAACATTATGGAGAGCTCTTTCATATAGGTATTCATCCCTATCAGCATTTAAGCGCGAGACTTAGTATGTATTTACATAAACCGAGGTTAGTCTAACTTCAATTTATGTAAATGTCGATAATCCTCACTGGGTTACACACAACACACCACCGTGTTAGGTCGTCTATCAAGAGCTGTCATCGTGAGTCTGATGGACGCTAGGTGTGGACAGGCGCCGTAATATCACGCCTATTGTCGTACGTCACACGTATGATTAGATCTCGATATTAGACAGTTCTGTTACCTTGACATAGTCGACTAGTCATGTGAATGCGATTGTTGTGCAGGTCTCGAGCTCAATGCCAGGTTTGGCTAAGTGTTATTTGATTTTCGTTATTGGATCAAAATATAGGCAAAAAAATTAACTTACGGCTATATTTCCGAACGTACAGACAGAGCTATCAATTAATCCATTTTAAGCTACACTGGGTAAAAGTGATATTGGTGTAAATCACAAAGTATTGTATACTAGTTTTTGCCCGTGACTTCGCTCACGTTAATGTACATTTTGTCAAAAAGTTCCTATCACTCAGGAACAGTACTTTATTCCGGGTTGATAGATACCCTATGTCCGTTTTTGGACCCCTGACAACGTGTATGCGAAATTTCTTGATAATCGGTCGAGTAGTTAAGGCTTTCATTCATAAAAAGGACTGTTTCCGAGGGATACAAGTTTATTGACAAAATCTGCATGACGAGCGAAGCCGCGGACAAAATCTAGTAATTTATCTATGTATTAATACGTGAAGCGAAAACTTTGGATCCCTTTTTACGAAAATTGGGCGGACGGAGGAGTATGAAATTTCGCACACTTATAGTTTATACAGAGAAGAAGTGACGAATGCTAATATTTATATAAAATATGCATTAGAAATACATTAAATTAATGAAAAACCGCTGCACGCACACAACCATGCATTTGACACACGCAGTCGAAGCGCGTAACTATGGTTACATATATCACATAATAATGTCAATATATATTATTATATCAGCAATATCTTACAGGCAAACTTTGGTCGAATTTCGAGCACTAGGCGACCGCTAGTATATATTAAACTAAATAATAATTAGTAGTATTGTCATACATGTTAGAAGATGGTCACTCAATTGTATTAAATTTAAAACCTGTGAAAATAGTAGTTTTTTTTAGAGGATAACCTCTAAAAAAAAACTACTATTTATTATTATATATTAATTATTATATCGTGTATATATTGATAATAATAATATTATATGTCAAAGTCAAAGTCAAAAATCAGTTATTCACTTAGGTCACAAAGTAACACTTATGAACGTCAAATGGGTTAGTGAGTTTGTTACATTTACTGAATTTACATTTATGTTAATTGCAAGATTCAGGCAAAAGGTTGAGCCTATGACCTGCAAAAAACTCAAGGCCACTCTTTTAAAATCCATCAAATTATAATTTCAGTATTTTACAACTCATTTATGTACCGGGTGTTGCAGTCATTATGCCATGTCACTGTCCATACAAAACTAAATTCTAAAAATAAAGGAAATATAATAATAAATAATAATAATAAATAATAATAATATATATTATTAATGAACAGTGGTAAACTATGGCTTAACACTTCTCACACAGCGAAGAGGCCCTAGCAGTGGGACATTTAATTAACAGTGCTTTTCATTATCATTACACTCAGAGTGAGTAAACAAATAAAAAAATGAAAAATTGTTTATTTACAGCGTTTAACAAATTAGAAAAACTTATCAATTTAAAACACCTTATAAAATAAAGTAATTTGCCAAGCGCTGGCAAAATTAAACAAAAATACTTCTGTGGTTCACACTAGGCAAGCCTGTATCGTGAAGACCCAAAACAATTACATAATACAAAAATTATAAGTACAAAAAATTAAAAAAACATAAATTAATGAGAAATAATAATCAAATGTTTCAAGTTATGTAGTAAATGTGTATTGTAAAAGAAACAATAGTTGATAAGTATATAGTAGAAATAAATAAAATAAAATACTGTTTTCGAGCGTAGCCGAGGACAAAATCTAATAGAAATCCAAATTACAAGTAAATTATTTTAATAAATATCATCTGTATAAACATAAACCTAATTAAATATCTTTATTCCAGCACCCTTGTAACACGTAACTCGCTCAATTTTCAACCGAGTTTACCACATGGCGCCCGCGCGACATCGCACAAAGTTTTAAATACAAACAAAGTCTAAAAACAAACTTTAATTTTGTTTAATATAAGCCTGTGCTCGTGACTTCGTCTGCCAGAATTACGTTACATAATATGTAGCTCTTATTTACGCTATTTTGACTCTTCTACTGAATGGAATCAAATTAAATCTGGCTTGGTTTGTTAGACTGCGCCGAGCGTAAGACAGATAATGACAGAGCTCAATCTCAAATCGGCGCGTGGCCGCCATAGTATTTTGAAATTATGATAATGGACCGCCCGGAATACCGACTAAACCTACCACGGTGTTCCTCGACAAATCCACTATTGACGGGGCCGCGCCAGTCGTCGCGGCCCCGCCGTATGAAACGGCAGGCCACTACACGACGAGACCTACCTTTTGGCACTTCTCACTTTAAAACCTACTGTCCTCCCCCTGGAGGGGAGACGGACTCGACACAGAGGCGCGCGTGGGAACACGCAAGCCGCCTCTCGGACCTGGTGCTGATCGGATGGCGGGCAGCCCACGAAGCCTACCACCCACAAGTCAAACCTCAAGGTGGCTGAAGATCATCTCGCGCCCTCCGGAGACTGTTGCTAACCTATATTTAAGTAAGCGAAGCCGCTGGCTAAATCTAGTAAACTACTATTCCTACTTACCCTCATAAAGAAAGTTCTGTATAAATTCACAGGGAAAACAAAACCATGCAGTATAATGAACGAACACAATTCAATTTTCTTTTTCCGCATAACGCGGTGTACTCGCCGCGTGACTTATCACGGCGCGCCCGCGGCGAAGCTTATATAGAGTTAACTTTAACTAGGAGTGCTAATACAATTGTTTTACTAACTATATTACTGTTCACTGTGTTAATTTCTGTGGTTTTCTAGTCAGTGGTTAGACAGCCTCGGTGGTGCAGCGGTTGTGAATGGGACTGTTCATGAAGTCTCAGATAATTTTTTTTTTTTTTTTTTAAGCATTACTTCCATCGTAGTATTAAAACCTGTATTGCGGGGATCTGTACAAACATTCAAACAACGGATACAAAGAACTAAGGAGAACCAGGTGTAGAACAACTATTTATGGATCATACAAATTTGAAGTCCCGTGTGGGGAGGGGATCGAACCCACAACACTTGACGAGGAATAACTTAATCAAATTCTAAAACACGTGAGCTCACGACCCTTTTAGCAATATAGATGTGAGACTGTCTATGTATACCAATGAACTAAGTGCAAGTTTGATGCCTGCTTGCAACAACAACATCATGCATTATAATAATATAGGTAACTAGTTTTCACCCGCAGCTTCGCTCGCGTAAATGTAGGTTAGGTTAGGTTAGGTTTGCAACAGTTATTTTTTTTGGATGAAAAGTACCCTATGTCCTATTCTATACCCCTGACAAGTTGTTAAGGCGTGAAAGCAAACAAACTCATTTTCGCATTTATAATATTAGTTAGGATAATTTGCAGCAACAAGAACAAAAATCAAATCTTTCCTCTTTATAATATTAGTTTAGATGACAAAGCATTCCGAAATTCCGAAAATGATTATCGTCTTACGTCGCTGTATTAGGGGCCGATTGATTATCAAATGGCGGAGACGTTCTTACTTACATGGCCTACCCACCACACATTGTTTTCTATGACGATCACTCAACCCACTCACACACATTCTCACAGACACACACACCCACACTCATACACACACACACATTAGAGTACCAACAAACAAAACAAATGATAGACACGAAAAAGAGGAACACAATGTACAGACTGTCCCGCTACCTCTTCCACGACTGAACACTGCTTCCCAAGATACAGGCTATTTGCCTAGTTTGAGTTTTCAGTTTCAGTACCTATCCTAATAACTAGTTAACGATTTGTATTTACCTTTTATCTTATCTTATCTTATGTGGGGGCCAGTCAGTGCAGACCGGCGACACTTCGACCCAGTGGGATCATTTGTGTCGACACTCTCCCAATAACGACGCCATAGATGTTCAAGGCAGCCGGGACCGACAGCTTAACGTGCTCTCCGAGGCACGGAGCAGGCGATAATTGGTAATCAATACGCACATAATTTCGAAAAGTCATATAACTTCCGAAAATCAGAGATGCGCGACGTGGGTTCGAACCCGAGACCCTCTGCATTGCAGTCTGTTGGTCTCCGCACTGAGCTATCGCTGCTCGTATTTACCTTTAAGATCAATGTATATAAGTCTTATGTCCAATAAACGTTTTTTTATCGCCATCTATCGGACAAATTTCCAAGCTCTGTTTTTTTTTATACAACTAAGGTGGCAAACAAGCATACGGCCCACCTGATGGTAAGTGGTCCCCGTAGCCAATGGACGCCTGCAATACCAGAGGCATCACCAGCGCATTGCCGACCCTTTAGGAAAGGGAGTGAGAAGAAGGAGCGGGAAGGGGGAAAGGGGGTGCTTGAGCCTCCGGTACTCTCACTCACCGAACGAAACGCAACAGTAGGAATACTGCTATTTCACGTCGATATAAATCTGTCGATATAGATCTGTGCAGTTACGAAGGTTTAATTTATTAACAGAAAATCCTAGTAATAAATTGCCCGACCATGCCTGAAACCTCATGCATAGTTAGTGCATTCACTACCGCTGCGACTGCGGCACCCATCTAAACATATCAAAAACAACGTTTGAAGTCTAACGTTTATTAATTAACCCCATTATATTGCTGAGCGTACACCTAGTGAGCTATATCATAACGACGGTACGCCGGGGAGCTGGCAGTATATTAAAGATATTGAGCTAGTTTATTTTCATCGTGCACGTTGCAGTTAAAATATGAAATCATTTGTTTTCGTATACGTACACTTGGCACGTTTGGAGAGAAGTACGATTCGATATATAATATTAAAATTGTGATAGGGTATATATACATGCTATGTATATTTATACCTATATATCTCTGCAGGGGTAGGGGAGGGGTATTATACTCGACTAGATATTGCTCGCGGTTTCGCACGCATAAATGTAAGCTAGGTTAGCACAGTACTTTTTTTTGGATAAAAGATACTCTATGTCCTTTTCTGTTCCCCTGATAACGCGTATGAGAAATTTCATGTAAATCAATCGAGTAGGCAAGGTGTGAAGCATAACAAACACACTCACATTCGCACTTATTATATTAGTTGGGATTAATAATAATATTAGCCCTGTATTAAACTGTCCCACTACTGGGCACGGGCCTCTTCTCACTATGAGAAGGGTTAGGCCATAGTCCACCACGCTGGCTTAGTGCGGGTTGGCAGACTTCACATATCTTCGAGAACATTATGGAGAACTCTCAGACATGCAGGTTTCCTCACGATGTTTTCCTTCGCCGTTAAAGCAAGCGATAATCAACTATTTAATGCGCATATAACTTCGAAAAGTCAGAGATGCGCGCCTTGGGTTCGAACTCGAGACCTCTGCGTGGCAGTCCAACGGTTTCCCACTAGGCTATCGCTGCTTGGCTGCTTAGTTGGGATTAGGATATTATATTAAAAGGATATTATATTAAAATTGGTATGTGGAGATATAAGTTGGTTATGTTTCTAAGTATGATTGCTGATATTGATTTTTACTTTAACAGCGAAGAAATACTTCATGGAGAAATCTGTTGTTTTCCATAGTATTTTCGAAGCTATGCAAAGACGTAGACTACAGAGGTTCCCTTCTTATAATAAGAGCGCCCGTGTCCAGTAGTAGGACAATTTCATAACATGGCTGGTATTATTATTATTATTTTTAATAAAGTGAACTTTTTGCACATTTCCAAATACCGAGCAACTACTAACACCTTTATTTTTTGTTACATGGGAATGCATTGACGCATACCCCTCCGCGGGGGTGGGCGGAGGGGTTATGTCGGACTCGTCGGGGTAAAAGAGAAAGATGGAATAAGAATAATGTACCTCCCGGAATACCGACTAAACCTACCACGGTGTTCCTCGACAGAACCACTATCGGCGGGGTCGCGCGAATCACTTGCACATGCGGTCGCGACCCCGCCGAGGTTTCGGCGAGGTTGCGGATCCTAAGGTCACCACTAAACAAAAATCCCTACTGTCCCTCCCCTAGAGGGGAGACGGACACGACACAGAGGCGTGCGTGGGAACACGCACGCCGCCTCTCGGACCTGGTGCTGAACGGATGGTGGGCAGGCCCACAAAGCCCGCCACCCCCAGGTCAAACCTCAGGGTGGCTGGAGGTCGTCTTGCACCCTCCGGCGCCCGGTTCTGCGGTTGGGGAGAGGGTTTAAACGCTCTCTCCTTGCCGACTCCTTGATGGATATCACTTCCTCACAGAAGGAGGCGACGGCGTTCCACGACCTCTCACTCCGGACCATAGACTGAACTACGGCCGGGAGCGTGAGGACAACCAATCCGACTGCCGCGATCAACTACTAATAACACCTAACAAAAAAAACGCACATAATAGTTTTTTGATCCGGCACAACCAACGAGGCCTTTCTCTCTTTTCTGTATGAGAGGTACTCTATCTCTTTTTCTATTTCTTCTTCAGAAAACATGTATGTATGCGAAATTTTATAATAAATATCTCGAGTAGTTAAGGCGTGAAAGCATAACCAACAAACTTACATTCACATTTATAAACTAAGACACTATTTAACGTCACAGGCTCGGCCTAGTTTAGACGTTAGGGTTCATTGAATATAGTATACATACAGTTATTGTATCATAGGTTAAGAAGTAGTATGTATGTATGTATTGTCATCTCTTTGGAACCAATAAAGAAATTATTATTAAATTATTATAATTTTAGTTAGATTGTGTCGTGCGGTTGCCTTGATGCTGCCGAACGACACACTTATTTATTTATTTATTTGGTTAACTCACAGCATATATACAATTTAGTGAAAATTTAGATGACAGAGTTCTAATATACATGCCACTTACGAGCTAACACAGCATTCACAGTTGAGACAACAAAATTATGTTAAGAGTTTACAATTTTCATAAAATGTAAACCTAAAATATAAACTAACATAAGGTAGGGTTTTAAAATTTAAATATGAATGGAATAACATAAAAGAAAAAACAGGATAAATAAACAAAACATAACATAACACTTTGCTTATTCTACTTAAATTTAATGTTTTAGAGCAATAAGTACTTATTAATATCACGTTGTATCGTGTTTCCTAAATTATTTCAATATTTTTACCCGGAACTGGCTCTCACTATTGTGATGCACATCAGCATCAGGCACAAACTTCATGAACGAATTCAAATTCCTACACAATCTACTTAACTATCTTGCTAAATGAAAAATCCTTGATAATTGGAATATATTTATTTTCTTGATACACAAGTTTATCTTGCTAAAGACTTATTGTAAAGTAAATAATTGAAACAAATAAATGTATAAGTATTGTAATGCGCTGACGCGGTCAAGTGCGCGGTATATCGCTGACGCGGTAACTTATGAGGATAATAAACCGAACAGATTGGTTCATCTAATTCGGTTGCTGTAGTATTAGGTGTACGCAACCCAAACGTGAGATGGCTGCCCAAACGTGAAAATGTCTAGTATGTGTCCAGAATTCTGTGATATCCGGTATTTTAAGGTCCGTAGTTTTCAAATTTGTGAAGTCCCTTACAACATAGGAATATCATACTTAGCGAGGAAGTCTTGAACAAAGGTAACAAAAGAAAGTTTCCTTCACGAGTGTAAGATTGATTTATCGACCCCAAAGTAAAACGATGTAACGTTTTAAGCAGCCTATGTTGCAGTCAGCCAGCAGCAGTGATGAACACGAATGTTTTATATTTATATATTTTAGGTCTTGGATTCGATTCTTGAGTCGAGCAATGTACGGATACACGATTGGCGTAGTGATTTAAGTGGTCGCCTCGCTTCTGCCGCCGCGCCGAGTGTTGTAGATTCGATCCCCACACGGGACAAACATTTTTGTCGAAACCGCCCGATTGTGCATGTCAATATTTACCTACCTATGTTATGATTATAGTAAGACAGCTCATGTTTAATTAGTTACAAACCTACCTTGGCTGACACCGACTCCAATAATAACAATAATTTAATTATTCACAAGAATATGCAATTATTTATTAACTTTTTAGTGCATTTTAAGTTTTAGAATATTCTTCTTTGAAGTCGGTTTTCTTTTTTGTTAAAATTTTGTTTTTTACATATAATATGTGGGTTTTAAAATGGACCAAATCCTTTTAGTAATGTCGACGGAAACACTGCATCGTTCATGCATTAAGTTCGTGTTAAAAAAACACATTTCCCGCTTTGATAAAAACAGCAACAGTTTATAAAATCGTTTTAAAAATATTGTACGTTAAACGTATATTTTAATAAAAAAATATGGCGCCTCTGGGTGTAGTATGATACTCATTTCTCTTTATTTTAAAATTTATTATTATGTACGCTAGGGGGCGTGGGCTACGTGCCCCGTTCCTTGAAATATCTAACATTACTGATGCATGCCAACGGTGAAATTTTCGATACCCGAGTGGTATAAATAAGATGGCTTCCAAATATTCGTTTGCAGAGGTAAGTTTGTACAAAATATAGTAAACTAAATATGAGTGAGGTTAGGAATGGAATAAGCAAAGTATGGAGTTTAGGTAAGTGGTATTCTATTTTATTTAACACATTCTATTTACAGTGGTAGTACAGAAATATTTTAAATATATTTCGATGTCGATATCTTTGAGCCAAATATCTTATCTTATCTTATGTAGGGGCCAGTCAGTGCAGACCGGCGACACTTCGACCCAGTGGGATCTTTTGTGTCGACACTCTCCCAATAACGACTGCCATAGATGTTCATGGCAGCCGGGACCAACAGCTTAACGTGCTCTCCGAGGCACGAAGCAGGCGATATTTGTCAATCAATACGCACATAATTTCGAAAAGTCATATAACTTCCGAAAGTCAGAGGTGCGCGACGTGGGCTCGAACCCGAGACCCTCTGCATTGCAGTCTGTTGGTCTCCCCACTGAGCTGTCACTGCTCGTCTTGAGCCAAATAAATACTTACTAATATTATAAATGCGAAAATGAGTTTGTTTGTATGTTACAATTTCACGCCTTAACTACTCAACCGATCAACATGAAATTTTGCATACACGTTGTCAGGGGTACAGAATAGAACATAGGGTACCTTTCATCCAGAAAAAAGAACTGTTGCAAACCTTTTTCTTTTGTATTTTATTTTTTTGCAAACCTAACCTAACCTACATTTACGCGAGCGAAGCCGCGGGTGAAAACTAGTATATAATAGAAATAGAAATAAAACTTAACAAACAACGGACATAAAGCACATCCGTTATTTTGACTCGAAACAACTATTATTTCGTGGAACACACACGATTTTGTCCCGTATGGGATCGAACCTATAACACTCAGAGCAGTGGCGAAGCGATAACTTAAGCCAATACGCCATCCGTACAGACAACATGGGGCGAACCAGTCATTAAAAAAATGGGTGAAATCGCGGGTTTAGCTATTATAATCCTGACTAATATTATAAATGCGAAATTGAGTTTGGTTGTTTGCTACACCCATCGGTCGAGTAAGCATGAAGCATTAACTAAACGACAGATTATAATGGAATTTCGTATACAAATTGTCAGAGGTACTGAAAAGGTCATAGGGTATTTATCTTCCAAAAAAAGGGAATATTTATATTCTTGCATTTATGTTTGTACTTAATTAAATTAAAAATTACTGAACTTATTTTAACAATTCTTTCTCCTTATGTAAGTTACGTGCTCCAGAAACAACATAGCCTAATTATCGTAAAGCTACAAACAACGACAGCGGACCGTTCACCACAAACGTAAATAAAACCACAGGGGACAAATATTTTAGACATATTCAACAAAGTCTGCAGACCGCCCCACGGTTCACCTCAATGATCTCGGAGCTCTAATTAGACGAGTGTCAGCCCTTGACTCGTGCAGTGTCAGCCTCGCGACACTAATTGCTCTACACCGCGAGAATCGCCGCCTTCCAGCGACATTTTTTATTTCGTTAACTCGTAAATACGGATGTAAGTGGCGGAAGGGTTGAATACGTCTTTTATATCCATGAATTAGTCTTTATTAAGTGAGAGGGTTATGAACATAGTGCTTGTATATCTTAGTGGTGTGTTTCTATTGAAAAAGAAGCACGAATGGTAGAAATTGTATGATTTGGATACGATTTATTGAAGTGAAAACTTCTTTAGGCGCGTTGAGCACTTCTTGGGTGAACAAAAGTCATAGAACTCGCGTCATCGTCACGCTTCGTCATCGTCACGCTGCCACGCTTTCCATTGTTGAATTATTTTAGAATGCATGGTTGTGTGTGTAACGTGTTATTTATTGAAAATAATGTATTTTTACGCATAATTTTAAAAAAATATTAGCATTCGTCACTTCTTCTCTGTATAAACTATATAAGTGTGCGAAATTTCATACTCCTCCGTCCGCCCAATTTTCGTAAAAAGGGATCCAAAGTTTTCGCTTCAGGTATTAATATATAGATAAGTAGCCTGTAATGTGTTTTGTAAAGATTATTATTATTTATTGAATAAAAATTTATTATTATTATTAAGGCAAAGTTACGTTGAATATTTAACATCCACCACCTTCTCTTCCTCCATCTATTTTTCACGACCTTTTTTGATGCACATTCCGATAATGATTATATGTACTGAGCAAATAGATAGCAGCAGCCGCTATCACTTCGACGTCCATCTTCAACAGACGACAGTGAGTAAATGTAACAGTCACGATTGTGTAGAGAGCAACCCATGATTGCAGCGATGATGGCCACTTTTTTAATCGCCCATCTTGTGCCATTGTTTAGAGGAGGTTTTAGACGAAATAATTATTAGTATTATTGTTATGCATCTGCTGCATTTTGTGTCGGTTAGTTGTAAGTTTGTAAAGTCAAACTCGCCACAGTATTTGCTAACTACTAAAAAAAATTCATCTATCCGAATAAATTGTTAGTTGCCCTATAATTATTTCATTATTTTATTGACGGCCTCGATGGTGTAGTTGTTAGTGTAACTGACTGCCACGCCTGAGGTCGCGGGTTCGATTCCCGTACAAGTCAAACATTTGTGTGCATGAACATTGATGTTTGTCTTGGTCTGGGTGTTTCTATGTATAATATGTATGTATTTACAAAAAAAACAGTATATATGTATGTTTATCCATTGTCTAGTAGCCATAGTACAAGCTCTGCTTAGTTTGGGCAAGATGGTGTTGTGTGTATTTGGTAGAGTATTATTATTATTATTATTAATGTAACAGATGGCGCCTACCAGATTAACCAATACCACTTATCACCGTAAAAACAATACTAGATGGCGCTGTAACACATTTTTGTAATTACAGACATCGCAAACGGAGCTTGAGACGCAAACTAGTACATAGAAATGCTGCACAGCTTAGAGTATTGCTGACATCAAACATACACCTGGTTATACAAGGTAGTTTCCGAATAGAGTTACAGTTGGGTGAGCGGCTAGATTTCAACTCCCCTTGTTGGGGAACTGACACTTGTTTAATTACACAGCCCAGACCACTGCAGTTGAGTGAGGCCATATTCTTAAGCTTTGTGAGACATTCCTGTACTTGCAACTTAATAAATACCTACGTATACCTTTAAATCTCCAAAAGGGTAGACAGAGATGTAGAACACTGACCTTTTTATTCAAAAGCATGTTTATTATAGTAAATCGATTGTCATCTAAGGAAACATGAAAAACATATATATTTTTTCGAAATTGAGGCATTTATGTACTTTAAAATCAGTAAAAATGACGCATCCGTCATTATATCATTATCACTACATATTATAAAACAAAGACATCGCCGCGTCTGTCTGTCTGTTCGTGATTAACTCAAAAATTACTAAACAAATTTTTATGCGGTTTTCGCTAATAGACAGCGATTCATGAGGAAGGTTTAGGGGTAAAATTTGTTAAGGTTTTGTAATACCCGTGTCAAGCCGGGCGGGTCGCTAGTTTTTATATATATAAATCTTCTGTGCGTGTGTTTATAATTGAACTCCTCCTAAACGGCTGGACCGATTTTGATGAAATTTTTTGTGTGTTCAAGTGGATTCAAGAATGGTTTAAATTTAGTTGCTTTTCTTTTTTTTTCGTGTTTCCAGGACAACGTCTGTCGTGACAGCTAGTTAGATATAAAATACTGGCAGATCTACCTTTATGCCTTATGAAGGCAATATACGCACGCCTGGTGTTGGCAGAGCTGCATTGCACAGACATTTCACTAAGTAGGTTTTAACGTTGCAGGCAAACACATATACCTCTTTCACACACACACATGAACACATACACATATACCCACACGTGCATACATACACTAGCACACACATATGTATATTCAACACCACGACAAATAAAAAATGTTTCATTAATTTCATTTCTGTTATTTTTGTTTTTTGCTGATCTCCACCATGTTCACGGATGTGAGTGCTAAGGCGATTAATACACGGCATTGCGCACCGCCGCGGTAGGCGGTGAAGCGGATCTCATGTCACATTGGCCTCTACTAAATCCGTTGATGCCTAAGACACATACACCGCCCAACCACGCGGTCGATCGGTGCTCTCACCGCCACTGACCCTCCACGCTGCCGTCCGCGCGGAGGGGCAGCACCTCACACACGGGATCATTGTTGGTGCAGGACATGTTGCAATTTAAAAATGATCAAACTGGTCAAAACCGCGTTAAATCCATCCGCGCGGACAGGCGCGTAAACCGTCTTACCGCGCGGGGCACCTACGAAATCCGCTTTACCGCCACCGCCCTCCGTGGCGGTGCGCGGTGCCGTGTGATAATCGCCCAAGTGCAGCGTCACAGTTTAATACTACCTATTGTAGCCTTTAAAATACTTATTTTTGTACCTACATTGGAAAAATAAAAGTTATTATTATTGTAATAGTGTCGACTGTCATCTAATAGGCACAGTTCTAGTCTATATCTTTGAGGGGTAGATAGAGGCAAATTACATTCAGATTTCACTACGTAAGATTTTAGCATCCTCAAAAGAGCCTATACTTATCTACTAAGTACTTGCCACTGAAAATACCTCTACAGAAAGGACCAAAAATATTTTTGGCGAGTTTAAAATAGAACTTCAAACTTTAGACTTGACCATAATTCCTTATAGCCACTAAGATGGCGCCACAGAAAAGTCCAAAAACACTTTGACGAGCGGTATCGAACCTGAATCTACAGGATTGCCCATAACGTCAAACGGCCACTAAGAACGCCTTAACAAAAAGAAACAAATTGGGGCAGTCTTTAGGGACTGCCTATAGAAGTGAAAACTTTAATCCTTGATCACAAACATTACTTTAAAAATAAAAAAAAAGGAGCGGGTCGAATACTAGTTTCTGATACTCTCTTCGAGGTTATTAAGGGGTCAAAATAAGGTTATTTTTTGCGTAGGACGCACCATTTCTGAGATATAGTAAATATTCTAAAAAAAAAATAAAGCGTGGAAGCGAGACGATGATGCAAGTTCCATGATTTTTGTTCACCCAAGAAGTGCTCAACGCGCCTAAAGAAGTTTTCACTTCAAAATCCAAAATCACTTTTGGCAAGCCGAATTGGAGCTGAACCTTCAGGATTGGCCATAATTTCATACAGCCACTAAAAATGCCTCAACAAAAAGTCCAAAAACACTTTTGGCAAGCCAAATATCGAATCTGAAACTTCAGACTTGGCCATAACTTCATACGGACACAGAAAAGTTCAAAACCACTTTTATTGAGCCGAGAATTGAACCTGAAACTTGGCGATCGACCACAAACTTAAGCTTCAAGACCAACGATACAATAACCGAAACTATCCTCATATTCATAAACCCACAGTCGTACTACAAAAGGCGAGTGATTAGACAGTTTAAGCTCCACAATATTGTATAATATACTCTATGTTCTAGGTAGCAGTGTCAGATTTGCGCTAACACAGATTTATGTGTTTGCCTGTAGCTTCAGCTAGCAAGTTGTCAGGTGGAAACTAACTGGCAGAAATAATGCCATTCGTCTGTAGGGTTTAATATGAACCTTATGGCTGCATATGGTGACCACAGGTGCTCTCTATTGTATTTTAAACTAATACATTTTGCCAGCGCTTTTGCTTGAATAAATTTAGGTTTTATAAATTTTCCATTTCTCGAGAACAGTACATGTTGTACGTAATGTTCGTTTCTGTTCTTCTGACGACATGTATGCGAAATTTTATGACGATGTAGTTAAGACATGAAAGCGTAACAAACGAACGAACAAACAAACAAACAAACTCATATTCGCATTTCAAATACTTCTAAATTTTGTCCGCGGCTTCGCTCGCGCAAATGTAGATTAGTTTAGGTTAAATTAGTAACAATACTTTTTCTGGATGATAGGTATCCTACGTCTTTATCTGTTCTCCTGACAAAGTGTATGCGCAATTTCGTGATGATCAGTCGAGTAGGTAAAACGTGTAAGCGTAACAAACAAACTCACATTCGCATTTATAATATTACTAGCTTTTGCCCGCGGCTTCGCTCGCGGTAATTTAGAATTTGATAATCAATTCGGGTTGTACTCTGCTTGTAATAATATAATTCAATCATGATTCAAAAGACACGTGGCGCCATCTATTATCAGAAGAACGTTATTACTGTTTTCCTCGTGAACAGTAATTTTTTTCGGAATAAAAGGTAGCCCATGTCCGTTTCTGTACACCTGTCAACGTATATGCAAAATTTCAGGATGATCGGTTCAGTGGCTTAGGCGTGAAAAGGTAACAAACAAACAAACAAACTCATTTTCGCTTTTATAATATTAGTTAGGAAGTTAGGATTAGGATTAGGATAGGATTAGGATTTACGATATGCAGACATCGACCAGTTGTATTAGGTATATGTATACATGTGGAAGTTTGGTATGTATGTTTGTTAATCAATCAAGTGTCAACCGTTGAATGGTTTGGGTGACACACGGATATACCAGGTCCTGGATTAAGACATGGGATAATATTGTGGTTTTGGTATGTGATTGCGCAGGATTTACACGAGTGACGTCGTGAGCAGAAGCTATTTACAAATATGTAGAAACATGAGTTTCTATCTTTGTAAGAAACAAGGTATTTAAATATTTTATTGGTACTGTAGGGTATTTATTGTGGGATGTAGCGTATGAGAAACACATGTTGTCATATATATAATTTATTGGTACCAGAATACATCTTCCTTTTCTTCTTCTCCCTAGCCTTTATTATTCCCAAGTCACTTGGGGTCGGCTTTCTAGTCTAACCGGATTTGACTGGATATTAGTTTTTACACGGTGCGACTGCCATTTGACCTCCGTAACCTACGCTATATGCTATACGCTAATGATACCCTAAAGCTAGACCAGTGTCAGGATATTAGAGGGCACTGACTTCCCAATAACGACTGCCATAGATGTTCATGGCAGCCGGCACCGACGGCTTAACATGCTCTCCGAGGCACGGAGCAGGCGATAACTGTCAATCAATAGGCACATAATTTCGAAAAGTCGTATAACTTCCGAAAGTCAGAGGTGTGCGACGTGGGTTCGAACCCGAGACCGTCTGCATTACAGTCTGTTGGTCTCTCCACTCGGCTGCCATGAACATCTATGGCAATCGTTATTGGGAGGTCAGTGCCCTCTAATATCCTGACACTAGTCTAGCCTTAGGGTATCGTTAGCCTTCGAGTTGCAGAGGTCAGATGGCAGTCGCTCCGTGTAAAAACTGATATCCAGTTAAATCCGATTAGACTAGAAAGCCAACCCCAAGTGACTTGGGAATAATAAAGGCTAGGGAGAAGAATAACAACAGATATTTAAAGAAAACGAAACAAACAAATGGTTTAATCCCCACTTGGGACAAAAATGTATGTGATACACAAATGTTTGTGATACACAAATGTATGTGATACACAAATGTTTTTGATACACAAATGTATGTGACACACAAATTTTTGTGATACACAAATGTATGTGATACACAAATGTTTGTGATACACAAATGTATGTGATACACAAATGTTTGTGATACACAAATGTATGTGATACACAAATGTTTGTGATACATAAATGTATGTGATACACAAATGTTTGCTAATGTTCGTTGTTGGAATGTTTGTAAAGTCGCGATACAGGCATTATTCCGGGAACAGTGATTTAAACACAAAAGACCTGATTGTCTAATATAATTGAAAAAGGTTAAGAAGAATGGAACATAAAATATCTAATTTGGGGAACTTTAGGTGACCCGTAAACGTCCATGTACTCGTGGAAAGTTGACAAATGGTTAAGCAATTAGGATAGAATAGAGAGGTAAAATGAACACAAATTAATTATATTGTATATTTTGTAAACAGAATTGGTTTACAAAGGAAACAATAGGTTGTTGGGGCAATCATTGAACTGCCAAGTCGAAGGTAACACTTGGCGTATTGGTAGTAAAGAGACACCCATTTCAACCTCCACGCCAAGCGTGCAGTCAAAATTCAATGATAATTCATAAATTTCTATTAATCGTCGTTTCAATAAATTTTTCCTTTTCCATATAACTTTAAACTATTTCAATTAGGTACTACTCTCCTCCGTTCGCTCAACATGTTAAAAAAGGGGCACAAAGTTCTTCACATATTAATATATAGATCCCATTCTACACCCGGAAAATAAACTTTAGTTTTAAAATAAAACGGATCTCACCATTACATCACATACTGTACCCGCTCGCCTCCATTCGAAAGTAGCACAAACGAGATATTGCAGCCATGACACTTGTAGACAACGTCCCGCTCGGAATGAAACCCGGTTATACTGGGAACGTAGCCGTTACATCAAGCCATTCGACATTTCGATAAATTGACAGAAAATCGCCGTGATTTTCTTTGTCTGTGACTTGAATATAAATTCTTAGAAACTTAGACTTGCTTGTATTCTCTGTAAGATGTTTCATTGTTATAATAATAATAATAATAATAACCTTTACATCACTATGCAGAAGGCCGCTATACTCAATACTTGCCGTATAGTTCGTAAGTTTTTGCAGGACGAGCCCCTTTTAATAAATAATGCCCCAAATGAACCCCACTTGGCCTAGACCCGTGGTTTTCATTAAATACCGAATTTTATTTCGAGAAAAAACAAATTAAACCAACTAAAATAATAATAATAAATTTCATTTATTCAAGTAACTAAAACGACTCATAATTAAAAATAATTAAATTCTTATTTATTTATTTATTTATAATAAGGCCACACAAACAGATTACAGTCTTAACATGGTAAGTAGTAATAGTGAACATATTATATAAACCGGACAATAAGCCTAATGTAGTGTACACAACAAGTACATATTAGAGCAGATTACTCATGCAAAACAAAAAACATTATTAAAATCTTAAATTCGTTAGCGTAGGATACAAGTGGATAATTGTAAGTAGGTTTTTACTTAATAACTGTAATTTTATATTGTAACTAGATTTGGAACTTTTCGAAACTAATTGTATACCTTACAAACTATGTTAGTGTGATAATAATAAACAAACTATAAACTATATTATCTAGTCGGCTGGACCGCATACATTATAGATGGCTATAGAAGATCTTCAAAGTGCTTTTGACATCTAAGAGCACATCTGTAGTATAACCTAAAAGGGGGATGCAATATAATAAACAAAGTAGATTAAAGACGGAGAGGTCTCTAATAATCTTCTCTGCTCTAAATTTACTAGATTTCCATTTTTCTACTCGCCTACTGTAGTGCAGAGTCTGGGCGATTAGGAAATTAGGCCTAATCACCCAGTCTCTGCTCTGCTAATACCACACTTTCCACAGAGATATTGTAAGTAACGTAAAATTAAAAATGAGAGGATTGGCGGTGTTGGCGATTGTCTCAATTACCCCACTTCTCTTCTTTCTCAATCTCACTTTCTGCGATTCCCCAATCCTGCTCTTACACATATTCATGATTAGAGAACGTAACACGTAATTGAAACATTTTTAGTTCAAAGCAGTTTTCCTTCAAAATCATTTTGTAAAAGAATAAAAGGAGTGACATATCTTTGCAGTGTTTTTTCATTGAGGATATGATATCATACCGTTATTTAGTAAAACATTAAAACACTACTATAATTACAATATAATTAACGTAAAAGTTCGTGAAGATATTGGGACGCTTGTCCCACACTTAGCGATTTTAATTAAACTTGCCACAAACATAAACTATGATCTTGATTAAAAAAACATAGAATACTTTTTATCATAGTACGCATTCCCGCGATATTCCCACGGGCAAAGCCGAGGAGTACCTAGTACATTTATACTACACTATATTTTCCCGCGTTTCGCTCGCGTAAATGTAGGTTAGGTTAGGCTTGTAACAGTCCTGGGGGGTGGTGGGCTGCGTGGGCCTGCTCGCCACCCGATCAGCACCAGGTCCGAGAGGCAGCGTGCGTGTTCCCACGTGCGCCTCTGTGTCGTGTTTTTGTCCCCATGGGGACGGTGGATCTTTTGTGTAGTGGCCTGCCGTTGCATGTGGAAGCGATTCGCTCGGCCTCGCCGTCTAAGGTTATGTCGAGGGACAACGTGGTAGGTTTAGTTGGTATTACCGGGATATCTATTCCCCGGTGAGCCCGACATAAACTCTCTGTCGCCCCGCGGAGAGGTAGCCCCAAGTAAAAAAAAGGGTTTGTAACAGTGCTTTTTTCTGGATGAAAGTCACCATATGTCCTTTGCTGTACCCTTGACAACGTTTTTGCAAACTTTCATAATGATCGGTTAAGTAGTTAGAAGAAAAAGCGTAACAAACAAATAAACAAAGTCACATTCGCATTTATAATATTAATTAGGACTAAAATAAGTAAACTAAGTACATAGTTAAATACTCCTCTAATAAACTACACACTTAAAAAAAAAAAGTACACTATACGATGATTTATGTGTTCGACATGTTATAAAATAACAAATTTTACTATTTATCTGCGACACACACGTTTGCCTTTGATTTTATTTCGTAAAGGGACTCTTGGAGCGGTCTGGCACTCGATCCGAACAGGATTTCAAAGAAAATAGGTGTTTATTTCAAAGGTGGAACTGTATCGGATAGGCAAGGAAAATATTGAAACGCGTTTTATTTTGCATATGACTGTGACACGGAAAGTGTTATCTGATTATTGTTACGTTGTGTCAAGCTATCGAATTCTGATGTATGTGGATTGGAGTGATCATATTTCGGTTGATAGCTTTGTAAGCAAAGTAATAACCATAATACCTTGCTTACAAAACTATAACCGAAATATCACTATTTTCCATCACAATGGGAAACCGTTGGACTGCCACGCAGAGGGCTCGAGTTCGAACCCAAGGCGCGCATCTCTGATTTTTCGAAGTTAAAAGCGTATTAAGTAGATGATTAGCGCTTGCTTTAACGGTGAAGGAAAACATCGTGAGGAAACATGCATGTCTGAGAGTTCTCCATAATGTTCTCGAAGATATGTGAAGTCTGCCAACCCGTATTAGGCCAGCGTAGTGGACTATTTTCTTTTTTTTTTTTATACACACAACACCATCTAGCCCAAACTAAGCAGAGCTTGTACTATGGGTGCTAGACAATGGATAAACATACATGTACTTTTATTTTTTTATGTAAATATATACATATTATACATAGAAACACCCAGACCAAGACAAACATCCATGTTCATGCACACAAATGTTTGACTTGTGCGGGAATCGAACAAGCGACCTCAGGCGTGGTAGTCGGTTACACTAACCACTACGCCATCGAGGCCGTTAGCCTAAGCCTAACCCTTCTCATAATGAGAAGAGGTCTGTGCCCAGCAGTGGGACAGTTTAATACAGAGCTGATATTATTATTATTATTATACTACTGACTACCAAGCCAGTAGTATTGTGATGGAAAATGGTTTGGTTTGTGAAGAGGACTTTGGTTTGCGAAGAGGATTTTGGTTTGCGTTGATTCTAGGGGACTACTTTAGTTTAGTTTAGATTCGATTCAATAAAAGTATACTAAAAAATACCACAAAATTTTTGAAGTTCCTTAACGTTCTGTTTTACTTTGTAGTGCTGTGCCTGAAGTCTCCTGTTCGGTTCCAGAGTCGAGCAAAGTGTTCTTAGTATTTTCACCAGGCTCTGCTCTCCCTTTGGAACCTAAAGCCATAACTGGCAAAATATGGGTGCAGTTTATCTTTAGCCGCCAGCGATAGACGACTGTAAAAGTCAAAGAGTACCTCACTCAACAAACATCCAAACAACACGACTTATAAAACGCACCCATGTTCGGAGCAACTGTTTTCTTATGACACAAATTTCTGTCCTGTGTGGGCATTGAACCCACCGTAGACCCTATGGCAAAACAACCACATAAACCTCTACGCCCACCTTCATGACCTTATTGGGGTCACGTAAGTCTGGTCTTTCAAGAAAATAATGGCAAACCATTTCAATAGTAGATACTGTCGGCCAAAAATATGGTCTACGGTTGAGGTTCATTTGAACGTCATAAAACAACAAGGTTGATTTCCCTTTGCAATAATATTATGACAGTGGCCTTTGCTCTCATTATCATGTATTATATTTACGTCATGCCATGTGTCAAATTTTAATTATCACAGCTAACAACAACTCACCTCCATTAGAAAAGTCAACTTTAGCGATAATTAGATCTCACAGAAACTTTTGCTAAAACTGGTGGACCACTTTCTTGGCCGACTATATCTACTTGATGTATTAATAGTTTCCAATTTATTGGACCGATACCATGGAGAAACAATTTGTTATATTATTTTCAAATTGAAGCATTTTCTCAAAGGTATTTCGTTTTACGATTCACATTTGTGAATCGTCCTCGAGAAATACATTTCTAATGGAGAAATATGAATCAAAGTGAACACTTTTAGAGATTTACTTTTAGAAATATGATAGCTATTTCGCCTTAGTGTCAGCTTGGTGGCAGCGGTTGTAAATCTGTCTGCTGTCAAGGTCTGCCATTCGATTCGTTGTTGGGCAGAAATGAAAAAGAAAAAATAAATGGCAGTCATGCACGCACGCAAAGCGTGCATACGTGCGTCCTTGCGTACGTGCGTGCCTGCATAAGTGCTTGCGTACGTGAGTGCGTGTAATAGATTTGATTTCTAGTGCCTTTTAAGAAATATTGTAGCAATAGTCTTTTGGGAGATCGTTGAAGCATAAGCATAAAGTATGTGAAGTCAAAAAACCCGCACTGGGCCAGCGTACTGGACTATAGCCAAACTATAACTATAACCTATGATGATGCTTACTACATGTATTTAAAGAAACCTTTTGCTTTCAGCTACTGGGTTCCATTAATTACTGGGCTTCAGAATGCCAGCAAACATATTTCAAAATTCCTATACTCTTGGTACTGTTGTTACTATTGGATAGCCTATTTATCGAGGAAGGCTATATGCTATATAACACCACGCTACGACCCACGAGGGCGGCGCAGTAACCATAAACGTGGGTGAAACCGCGGGCACAGTTAGTGTAATAATATAACTAACTAATATCAGCACTGTATATAAACTGTCTCTCTGCTGGGCATGGGTCTCTTCTTAGTATGAGAAGGCCACATCGTTCATGGGATACTTTTTATCCTGGCATGCGTTTCCGTGGGATTAAAGCGAGTGAATCCGCGGACAGATATTAGTTAGAATATAAATGCTGGGATACAAATTTTATCATTAGGTATAATTTTAAATTAATCTCTTATCCTCAATAGCATATTCGGTTGGAAAACTTAAATTAAATCTTTAATTGCCGAACGTAATTTTAAGTTTGTTATCCAAATTTTCGGTTCTAACAAAAGTTATAATTTATGAAATATCTTTCAGGACAACGTTTTTATTTTTAATGGATATCAGTTTTTAAACAGAGCGACTGCCATCTGACCTCCGCAACCCGAAGGCTAACGATACACTAAGGCTAGACCAGTGTCACGATATTAGAGGGCACTGACTTCCCAATAACAACTGCCATAGATGTTCATGACAGCCGTGACCGACGGCTTAACGTGCTCTCCGAGGCACGGAGCAGGCGATAATTGTCAATCAATACGCACGTAATTTCGAAAACTCATATAACTTCCGAAAGTCAGAGGTGCGCGACGTGGGTTCGAACCCGAGACCTTCTGCATTGCAGTCTGTTAGTTTATTTTAAACTGTCCCACTGGCACGGCCCATATAATTATTAATTTGTTTTATATATTTGTTTTATTTTTTGTATTTGTATCTAATGTATTTATAATTATTATCTTTAATTATTGTAATTGGTGTACAACCGTTATAATTAAATAAAATAAATAAATGAACATTGACGTTCATAAGTGTTACTTTGTAACCTAAACGAATAATAATAATAATATAATAATATATTCTACCACATACACACAACACCATCTAGCCCAAACTAAGCAAAGCTTGTACTATGGGTACTAGACAATGGATAAACATACATATATACTTTTTTTTTTGTAAATACATACATATTATACATAGAAACACTCAGACCAAGACAAACACCCATGTTCATGCACACAAATGTTTGACTTGTGCGGGAATCGAACCCACGACCTCATGCGTGGCAGTCGGGTACACCAACCACTACGCCATCCAGGCCGACTTTTGACTATGACCTACAAAGCGTTAAACAGAACGCTCAAATCAATTAACCAACCAAAGCAACGTACAACCAACGTCACTTACATTCAAAGCCGAGCGTCAAGAACACTAGGGGTCTAAGCAAACATCGCTTCATCAGACAGATCACTTAGACCCGTAACAGTCATTACGTTGAGAACTCTTCAAACTACCGGCCACTTCTGACCGATACGATGAAGTTTTGTTCGCACTATACACTGCTCGTACAAAAGAATCGAGGGAAACGACAAATTAGCGACGTCCGACAATCGAATGAGTACTTCGAATCTACAGGCTGTCCCAGAAGTCGACGTCAGGTAACAGGCTAAGTTATAATAGCTATCAGAAAATATAAAAATCTAAGTTACGTATTTTAAATATTACAGGCATTTTAAAAAATATCAAAAATCTACACCCTGTGATGGACTTTTCACAACTCTTACTACGGATGTTCACTTTTTGAATTATTTTTTGTTTGTTTTGTAGATATTCTCGAACAATCGAAAAAAAATCGAGAGCTTAAAGAAGCAATATGATGATTGACTTGACTGTATGTAAAGTTTCGCGCGTCACAGTACTAATTACAGGACAGAAATTGTGTTTTTTTTTAATAAAGATATTTAAATAATAATATTCTATCACATACACACAACACCATCTAGCCCAAACTAAGCAGAGCTTGTACTATGGGTACTAGACAATGGATAAACATACACATATACTTTTTTTTTGTAAATACATACATATTATACATAGAAACACCCAGACTAAGACAAACATCCATGTTCATGTACACAAATGTTTGACTTGTACGAGAATCGAACCCGCGACCTCAGGCATCGAGGCCAATGTATGAGTATACATAACAGTTACGACGACTAACATACATATTATCTCTCTATACTTTTCTTTAATTCTTTTCCTTGGTGTTAGAAAAGCGTGAGTTAAACCTCTAATATTCCAAGCTAAGTTATCCGCTTACCAACGGTACAACATTTTGTTTGTCAACTTTAATATAAGCATAGTGGTTGAAGTGGACGCCTTGCCACAGCCGTTATGGCGAAAATTGTGGGTTCGAATCCCACACGGGACAAATAATTCTGAGGTCCAGGAGTACTTATTCCGAGTCTAAGTGTCCTTTTTGTCCGTTGTTTGTATATTTGTAGTCCCACAGTTTTGTAGACCACACATTGTTTTGGCGATGGAAATCGAACCCACAACACTTGGCTCACTGGCAAGGAAATGACTTATACCACTATACCATCCCTACAGGCAAATTGTAATTCCAAACTCCTAGTTTCAATGAGCTTGATCCTCCAAGGATCAGATACTAAAAAGACACTTAACCCTTAAATACACACAAAAAACATTAATCTAATATTATGATATATTAGCTTTTGCCCGCGGCTTCGCTTGCATTAATTTAGTATTTGACAATCAATTCGGGTTGTACTCTGCTTGTGATAATCATGATTCGAAAGACACATGGCGCCATCTATTATCATAAGAACGTTATTGTTGTTTTCCTCGAGAGCAGTAATTTTTTTCGGGATGAAAGGTAGCCTATGTCCGTTTCTGTACACCTGACAACGTATATGCAAAATTTCAGGATGATCGGTTCAGTGGTTTAGGCGTGAAAAGGTAACAAACAAACAAACTCATTTTCGCTTTTATAATATTAGTTAGGAAGTTAGGATGAATATGCGTGTATTTCAATTTTATCCACAGCAGTGAGTAGCGGTGAGTAGTGGGGTATAAGACCCGCCCGCATCGCACACCAAAGCCGTCGCCGCATCGTGGAAACAATAGGATCTGAATACACTACACGTTTCCGCTCGGTAAACAGAGACAGACGTGGATGTAGCTCGCTAGATGTGACGTCAGCTTTAACACTTAGCGTCATTTTACCGTGAAGCAATCCTAAAGATTCTCTAGAAAAAACTACTGTTCCCAAGGTATAGAAATTTATTGACAATATCTACATTTACGCGAGCGAAGCCGCGGGCAAAAACTATTTTAATAAATAAAAAGGAAAAGATATTATAACTGCTCTAAAAAGATTTGTATCTTTAAACAAATCTTTTTATCTATCAAATGAAAGAAAGGTGAGAATCTAGTCATATCAAAAAGTCGAAAATAAAGCAGAAGACAGAGATGTGATAGAATTTGGTACGAAATATGTTTTTTTTATACTACTGATGTGGCAAACAAACTACGGTGGTCATTTACAACAATGTATGTTGTAAATGGCCACCGTAGCCTATGGACGCCTGCAACACCAGAGGCATCACTTACGCGTTGCCGACCCTTTAGGATAGGTAGTGGGGAGCAGAAGAAGTGGGAAGGGGGAAAGAGGGTGATTGGGCCTCCGGTACTTTCACTCACCGAATAAAACACAACAGTAGGAATACTGCTATTTGACGTCGATATTCTGTGAGAGGGTAGTCCTTCTGTGGTCGAGCCGGCCTATTCATGCTGAAATCAGCAACTACTACTCTGAAAAAGTCTTCACCTGTCAATGTTTGACCAGACATATTAAAAGCCTATTGTGTCTGGCCGCCGGTGTGCCGTTTTAACTCATACATACATACATAGATTCACGCCTGTTTCCCAGAGGGGTAGGCAGAGACTACGGATTTCCATTTGCTACGATCCTGACACACTTCTCTGGCTTCATTCACTTTCATAACATTCCTCATAGACGCCCGTCGGTTCAAGGAGCTCTTAACCTGGCCTTTGTCCAGAACGCCTCCGATCTGTTTTAACTCAATATGTTAAAGAAAAGTTTTATTTTATATCTTTATATGCCAGGACAAGTATTTATGCAAAGTTAAGTCGACCGTATTTCGTCAGCTTTGTTTAAAGTCCCACATTCTGCTCATTGGTAGGATTCGCTTTGCTACAGAAATTTGCCTGACAAAAGAATTGCATTGAGACTGCTCAATGCAATTCTTTTGCTAGAAAAATTTGCAACTTTAAAAAAATGAATCTCGAGAATGAGATTAGTTCTGCAATACCTGTATGCTCTAAATAAGCAAATTATATTATGTTCCTTTATAACTTGGCTTTCCAGGCCTCAGTATTAAACAAAATCTACACATATTCTGTTACAAGAATCACATCAGTATTACTTTACAAAATAAAGACAAGGACACACTGTTATCTCTTAAATAAAAAACATCTCCTGCACTAAGAATAATTCCTAGGTCGAATTTTACTCTGAACAAGTATTTTCTTGCAGATTGAAGTAGCTAGCTAGTCTCCGTTAAGACTGGCCGCCGTGACCGAAATTCGGTCTGGAGGATGCCAATAATTTCATAATTTTTATATAAAAGACAACCACCGCACATGGAATAATGATTAAATTATGGGATCTTTACTAACATTTAGTCATCGAACACAAAAAACACCCACACTCCGTACACAACTTTCTGTGGATCACACAAAGTTTTGTCCCGTGTGGGAATTGAACCCACAACACTTAGCACGGTGGCAGTGGCGAGGTGACCTCTGAAACCAGTATGCTATCCGTGCAGTTAAGTTTATAGTTCCGACCGCGCTTTCATTATATTGCCCACAATAAGCCGGTAACCCATCCAGTTATTATACACCTGGGTTCCGTTTTCCGTCTCCCCACAACTCATCTGTTTAGGGATGTCAATCTTCACGCCAGTTTCTCGGGCGTTAGCAGAAAGACAGGTATTATTGTTGTAAACTGTTAGTGTATTCCAACTAATATTATAAATGCGAATGTGAGTTTGTTACGCCTTAAATACTCGACCGATTATCATGACATTTCGCACACACGTTGTCAGGGAAACAGAAATGGACAAAGGGTACCTTAAATCCAGAAAATGAACTATTCCTGAGCGAGCTAGTAGTATATGAGACTTACCTTGCACTAAACTGTTACCGCAGCCTATCGCCCGCAGTACCATGGATGCCATTCACGCGTTGCCGACCCTAAGGGAAAAGAATTAAAGATGAAATAAGCGAAAAAAAAGCAATTCAAGTAGTAAGTATATGAATCTTCAGAACTCTTAGATTTCGGGTGAAATTCAGTTTCGTTCGGCGAGTGAGAGTGCCGGAGGCCCAATCACCCCCTTACCCCCTTCCCGCTCCTTCTCCTTCCCACTTCCTTTCCTTAAGGGTCAGCAACGCCAAATGATGCCTCTGGTATTGCAGGCGTCCATAGGCTACGGTGACCACTTACCATCAGCAGTATGCTTGTTGTCACCTTCGACGCATAAAAAAAAACTAGCTTTCTGTAAGAAAATGCTATATCCTCAGTTGCTCTGACTTTGAAAACTTTCATATAGACATATCTCTTGATCATCCTAACTAATATTATAAAAGCAAATGTGAGTTTGTTTGTTTGTTATACTATCATGGCTTAACTACTCGAGTGATCATCATAAAATACATGTTGTGAGAGGTACAGAAAAGGGCATATACCTTTCATCTAGGAAAAAGTACTAATTCCAGCGAGTGGAGCCACGGGCAAGAGCTATTCGAAACAGTACATAATATAAACTGACGTCGTAGTGACGATATGTAACATAAATACAACACAACAGTTTTGCTATTTACCACACAACAAATCACCGAATTCATAGCCGTAGCACAGCTACGAGCCTACGAAATACAGCTACGAAGTCCTACGCCATATAAATCTCAATAACTTAAAGTGTATGTTCACACTAAACTAACATATGTAGGTGGATGACTGTGGGGTATTTCCCTGAGGTACTACTGAACGAGTATTGAGTAAGCCGTATTGTGGTCTGGAGACACACTCTGCATATGTTCGAGGACGAAGGCGAGTTGGCATTGTACTTTTACAATACATTAAGGATTTCGGCAGAGATATTACTGGAGGGTTAAGACAGCGACCCATTGCGGTGTAAGGATGTTTGTGACGTCATGTGAAATCACTGAGAATTTATGACATAAAGTTTTAGGGAGTTAATTGTTTGGTAGTAAAAGCTCCACTACAATGCTCATTATAAAAGCATAGACAAGGCATAATATTTCGCTAACTGCTTCATGACCCACGTATTAGGGACAAGGTTTCAGCCGTATATCTTCGTGATGATACTGAGATTTTTCAAGACAAACAACTAATAACACTTATTATTACAAGAAGTTAGGATACCAATATCCTAGCCAATATTATAATGAGCGAAGCTGTAGGCAAAAGCTACTATAATATAAATATTTAAGACTAGCTTTTGCCCGTGCCTTCGCTCGTGCAAAAGTAGATTACGTTAGACTACGTGTTAAATGACAGGCCGAAACCTCAGCGGGTTGGCGATGGCATATGAAAGTGATTCGCGCGACCCCGACAACTATGGTTATGTTGAGGAACACCGAGATAAGTTTAGTTGGTATGACTGCGATGTCGCAATCCTTCCCCGAGTGAGTCAGATATTACCCCTCCTCCCGACCCCGCAGAGAGGTATCCCCTCTCTCTACGACTAGTCCAGTTTATGATATAGCGTTCTCCTATACCAACCGTTAGGCTATAATAGTGGGAGCCGCTGTACCTTCCAGTGCCCGAAAGCATCTTCCCGAACCAGTTATAGACAGGTCTTGTCCCAAATCTCGACTCTCCACCCTAACCTCAGAGATCCGGTTCTCGTAAGCGAGCTACCTCGTCCCCAAGTGACACTACCTATTCTCCAGATAGTTGCCGGAGCAATAAAGCCGCTCACCACTCGCAACTCTGGGAGTTGCTAACGAAAACCTCCGCGGAGAGGTATGTGTCAAAAATAAGGTTAGGTTATGTTAGTCAGTCTAAAGCATATAATACATTATATACGATACGCCATAATAAGCAAGTACCTTATACTCAAATATTGACTTTGTGTCCAGTAGTGTACCTCAAGCTCCGTACATTCAGAACTCTAGTAATGTATCGAAAACCTTTTGAATAGCATCGTTTATATGCGCTTTTGGTTCGACTTAGACAAATACAATCGTATTTATAGATACACTCACGGCTGTATATCCCCAAATTAAGCTATTCCCCAAAAAAGTCAAACGTGAACATGGATATACGGATTTTATCGCGTTGTTTATTTGACACTTTATTACAAAATTTTTGAAAACTGTTACACTACTATTACTATTAAACTTTACTAATTTTTAAGCTAATTAAATTATTGAAACTATTAAAACTATTTATACTATTACTATACTATTATACTATTTATATTTGTGTTTACACTTTCCCCGACGTTTCGGTTGCTTTTCAGCAGCCATGGTCACGGGGAGACTAAGATGGCAGATGTCTCAATGTTTGAACAGTCTCAATGTTTCAATAATTTAATTAGCTTAAAAATTAGTATAGTTTAATAGTAATAGTAGTGTAACAGTTTTCAAAAATTTTGTAATAAAGTGTCAAATAAACAACGCGATAAAATCCGTATATAGTAATTTAATTTCAATGAGTAACATTCGTGTAAACAGAAGACAATACTATGAACATGGATGCTTTTATCTTGGTCTGGGTGTTTCTATGTATAAGTATGTATTTACAAAAACAATAGTATATAGGTATGTTTATCCATTATCTAGTACCCATAGTACAAGCTCTGCTTAGTTTGGGCTAGATGGTGTTGTGTGTGTATAAGAATGTATACCTATATAGTAAAATCTCCAGATCACGCTCGTTACGATAAAAAGTTCGAAATTATGTCTGTATAACCGTAGCTATTTAACCCATTCAATGCGGCGGACGCCGATCGGCGTCTTATTTTTTCATACTCAGATTCGGAAGACGCCGATCGGCGTCATGTATAGGTAGTTGTTTTATATTATACCCAAATTTAAAGATATTATATTAATAAAAGAACAAATGTGTTTGGAATTTACTAATGAAATGCCTGATATGAGTAGTTTTTAGATATCTTGGTATTTTTTATTTCATCAAGTGCGGCTGACGCCGATCGGCGTTTACGTTAAATATGAGCCGATTCTGGTTAGTGAAAGCAAAATTTGTTGCCGCATTGAATGGGTTGAGCGATGTGATATTTAAGTGCTGCTTTATCGAGAGCAATTTACTTTTATTGCAAATTAAAATATATTTATGTCTCAACTCTCAAAACTTAATTGCTTTTTTATTGCAATAACGAGTATCTTGTTATTTTGTATGTATATGTTTTTTTATGTTTCGAAGTGTTAAAATTGCTAAAGGAGCATTTTTGATAGTCATAAAATCTGCTTCGGTAGCGCAGTGGTGTGGAATAAGACTACGGTATTTTATTGCTTTGTTTATTACCACTTTTATTATATAACTAGCTGACCTGTGCAACGTTGTCTGCTTCACATAAGAGAATTTTCTCGTATTTGCAACATTTTTCATTTATGCTCCGCTTCTATTGGTCGTAGCGTCATGTTATATAGCCTTATAGCCTTCCTCGATGAATGGACTATCCAACACTAAGAATTTTTCAATTCGAACCAGTAGTTTCGTAGTTTTAGTTTAGTAGTTTAGAGATTAGCGCGTTCAACCAAACAAACAAACAAATTCTTCAGCTTAATAATCTTTATATATATAATTCTACTGTACGTGTGTATGTCACTGAACTCCTCCTAAACGGCTGGACCGATTTTGATGAAATTTTTTGTGTGTGTTTAAGTGGATTCGAGAATGGTTTAAATTTGTTTTTTTTTTCTTGTGTACAGGACAACTTCTGTCGGGACAGCTAGAATTAATATAGATTTTGAAAATATTAACTACTACTGAATCTATAATACCATTTTTGCTAAATAATATCAGCCCTGTATTAAACTATCCAACTGCTGGGCACGGGCCTCTTCTCAGTGTGAGAAGAGTTAGGCCATAGTTCACAACGCTGGCCTAGTGCGGGTTGGCAGACTTCTCATATCTTCGAGAACATTATTGAGAACTCCAGACATGCAGGTTTCCTCACGATGTTTTCCTTCACCGTTAAAGCGAGCGGTAATTAACTAATTAATACGCACATAACTTCGAAAAGTCAGAGATGCGTTGGGTTCGAACTCGGGACCTCTGCGTGGCAGTCCAATGATTTTCCACTAGGCTATCGCTGCTGAATAAGGGTAACGGTATTAGGCTTGTCCCTATTACGAGAGACCTAATAACAAAGCTAAGTGGAATTGTGGGTTTCATCTATAGGTACCTACCCCTTTGGGGTATAAATTTATGGGGTATAAAAGTGAAGCTATGTATGTATGTATGTATGTATTGTTATGGTATGAAACATACATTGATACATAGATTGCTTTCATAACAATATTTATATACTAATACGTGAAGCAAAAACTTTGTACCCCTTTTTACGAAAATTGCGCGGACGGAGGAGTATGAAATTTGGCACAGTTAAAGTGTATATAGAGAAGGAGGGGCGAATTTTAATATTTTTATAAATTATGCATTAGAAATACATTAAATGAATAAAAAAACACTACATGCACACAACCATGCATTTGACACACGCAGTCGAATCGCGTTCGTAGTATTTCGACATTGTTCGTCTGACGTCGTACAATTCTTTGTAACTATGGTTAACTATACCTTATTTATATGTAATAAAGAAAAACAGAAAACAAAGTAGCAACCCTAGGAATTTTGGTTGAATTTTGACCACTAGGCGACCACTAGTTAATTTTTAATACGGCAATTCTCGTCCTCAGATCAGGGATCGGCCTAGATATAATAGCTTCAATATTCATAGAGTGGTACAATTTTTTGCTTTTTGGGCAATTCCAAACCACAACGTTCAGCGAACTAGCAGTCGCGAGGACACCTTATAAACTACGCCCTCAATATAACAATAAAATACATCAGATTTAGTTACAAAATACTCTTATACATTTACGCGTATAAAGTATAAATGTCTACAAATAAAAATAATTCTAAATTTAAAAAATATACCCTGAATAATATTAATAATACTACTATCTTAGTCTCCTCGTGAATATGGCTGCTGTCATGTAAGCCAATTTAAATATGAATAAATTAATTATAATAAAGAAAACAGTTTATTTTGTCCTCTACACTGGCATAAAACAAATAAAAAAAACAACAAAAAAAACAAAAAAATATAAAACAAGAATAAGCAATTTATATAAAATTAATCATACCGCCAGTGCGAGACCAAAAATGGCAGTTATAAGGATAGTTTAAAATATCTGTTTTTCTAATAATGAAACGTGATATTGTCCGCATAATAAGTTTAATTTCAGTTTGGTTACAAATCAAAGCACTATTTGCCCTATTCTACAATATCAGCATCCCAAACCACTCCTGATTAAATACATCCACGGATTCCAAATAAAAACACCCAAATCAGGCGCTTAATTGACCACAAGGGTCCGTTATAATAAATGGTGTAGACTACGCTACGTAAGCACGATGGGGTCTCTATAGAATTGAAGGCTCTATGGCTATTTGTTTGGTAGAGCCGGTTTAGGCTTTGCGGCGACCAGTGAATGGATTTTTTATGATCCATATTGCAGTCATGTAAAGCGTTTTGGTGAAAATAATCCCCATACGCTATATGTACATTTTTAAACTATTTTCATAGACGAAAAAAATTCAATTTCTCTCGCTCTTGGGATCTGGTCCAATGCTGAGGCGGTAATTTTTTTATTATTGTCTATCAAAATGACTACATTCTGCCTGATGGAAGCCTGTCGTGCAGTCCGCGAGCAGGGCCCTCAACACCACGTCCTCACGTGAAGTGGTACCGAGGTCTCTAATTCGACGGCCTAAGGAGGTGCTTTTTCACACTTAGCTTAAAAGACACATAATCAAAGGAAGAAAGAAACACATGCCTCAGTAGAGAAATCCTAGTGAAACTTGAATTCTCTGCTGAGTCATGGGTTTCCTTCAACAGTTCGGCAAAGATAAGAAGAGCCATACTTCTTGGTACGTGTTTTAATCTGCTCTACCGCGTAAGGGTGACACCCGAGCCCAGCCCGTGTTATTCTGGATAGTAAAGGAGAGGATGAAATGACATGGAAGAGGTAGCAAGAACTCCCCGTGGTCTTTACAGATATATAATTAACTGACAAAGTACTCCAAAGTACCCGTACTCAGTACACACACTGTTCTATTGCTATAAAACTATTTGTTATGACGTTTAAAAATCAGTCTCTAATAAACATTTGCAGTGACAATACGTTTTTTAGTTGAAGTGACCCTAACACAAACAAAACTGAACCTTATCGCATCAACACACACAATAATTGCCCTAGTTGTATGGTGCCAATGACTAAACTATGTTCGGGTACTTTAAAATAACTACACTTCAGAACATTGAGACAAGGGTCTGCCCGTGAACATGGCTGATAAAAATCAAGTGAAACGTCAGGGAAAGTAAATTTAAATTTAAAAAGTTTTCATGGTTTCATTTTAAATAGCTAAAATAGTATTATAGGTTCAGTAGTAGTGTAATATTTTCAAAATTATGTAATAAAAGTGTTCATAAACAACGAGATAAAATCCGAATAAAGCAATTTAATTGCAACCACAACATTAAGTACATTATCCTTATCCTTACTTAATATTATAAATGCGATAATGAGTTTGTTTGTTTGTTACGCTTTCACGCCTTAACTACTCAACCGATCAACATGAAATTTTGCATACACGTTGTCAGGGGTACAGAATAGGACATAGGGTACCTTTCACCCAGAAAAAAAGAACTGTTGCAAACCTAACCTAACCTACATTTACGCGTGCGAAGCCGCGGGTGAAAACTAGTGTAAAATAAAGCTGCCAGCCTGGCAGCAATTGAACTGTTGCAATTGTGTTGCAATTGAACTGCTTACAGTTCCAAAGAAGTAGGCAGAAGCATCTCTGCTTATACCTTCAAGGATAGAGGCGTGAGGCTATGAACGTAATTGAAGAACAAAACTGTACTGCAACTAAAATGGATAACTACAATACCAACTGCTGAAATATGAATACCTTCAACTATGAAGAGTACTTGCAGGCAATAACTGCGCTCCAAACAACAACTAAAATACAATTATTATCATACTTTCATGTTGCTACACAACTAGAAACATTGACTATTCAAAAAATAGGTTTTAGACATGTATTTATTAAAAATGTGCCTCGTGCCTCGGAGAGCACGTTAAGCCGTCGGTCCCGGCTGCCATGAACATCTATGGCAGTCGTTATTGGATAGTTAGAATCATCAAAGTCGGTTTACCTAGAAAAACATTATGAGGTAACACACATAAAAAATACAGTCGAATTGAGAACCTCCTCCTTTTCTTGAAGTAGGTTATCCAACCGTGTAAACAAAATACATACGTCTCAGTTTCCAAACAATTTCTTCAAATACTCAGAGACAACACGACCTCCTTTGATAGAGCCTTAAGCGATATTTAATATCACCTCATTATAAACGTAATGGAGGCTATATTAAACTATCAATTACACTGAAACCTTATAATTATAATCACGAAAGTAATAACTGTGATATTAATAGAACGATGCTTCGCAATATGGTGTTTTTAGTTACAATTATTCGAGCCAATTATATCAAAATGTTTTGCTTATTTAATTTCTATTTGAGCATGGCCAATGCTTATAAAATAAATCTTAATATAAGTATGGCATAAGAAGCATGAGAGCAGAATAAACGCTGTAGAAATGAGAGCGTTGAGAAGCATATGTGGTGTGACTCTAAAAGATAGAATAAGGAATAGTGTGATTAGAGAGAGATGCGGCATGAAAGTGGATATAGTGACAAGAATAGAAAAGTGTATGTTAAGCTGGTTTGGACATGTAGAAAGAATGGACGAGGAAAGACTGACTAAGAAAGTTTATAAGGCTAGTGTGAATGGAACAGTTGCAAGAGGAAAACCTAGGCGAACGTTTCTCGATCAGATCGGAGGCGTTCTGGACAAAGGCCAGGTTAAGAGCTCCTTGAACCGACGGGCGTGTATGAGGAATGTGATGAAAGTGAATGAAGCCAGAGAAGTGTATCAGGATCGTAGCAAATGGAAATCCGTAGTCTCTGCCTACCCCTCTGGGAAACAGGCGTGAATCTATGTATGTATGTAATATACTAGAACTAGCTAGCGATGCTGCTGCATCCACGGAGACTCTTAATCGGCGCAAATACAAAAACCTGTTAGGAGATTGTTTTTGAGCTGTTTGGGGTCGAAACTAGGGTCACGAGGTACCTCGCTCAGTGCTCGTGCTCTATATAGAGTAACTAGATGTGCCCGCGGTTTCACTCGCGTTTATGATTATTGCGCCGCCCCCATGGGTCGGAGCATATATATGTACCTTTTTTTTATACAACTTAGGTGACAAACAGGCATACGGCCCACCTGATAGTAAGTGGTTACCGTAGCCTATGGACGCCTACAACACCAAACGCATCACTTGCGCGTTGCCAACCCTTTAGGAAAGGAAGTGGGAAGGAGAAAGAGCGGGAAGGAGGTAAGGGGATGATTGGGCCTCCGGCACTCTCACTCGCCGAATGAAACACAACAGTAGGAATACTGCTGTTTGACGTCAATATTCTGTGAGAGGGTAGTCTTTCCCCGGTCGAGCCGGCTCATTACTTATAACCTTCCTCAATAAATAAGCTATCCAACAATAAAATAATTTTTCAATTCGAACCAGAAGTTTTTCAATGTTGAATTAAATTATATATTAGATATTAAGCAGTGTTTATTTTTTAACAGCAGTAGGGTAGCTGCCTATTTATGATTTTGTACTTCATTTCATACACAAGAGAACATAGCAATCAACAAACAGTATCAAAATTGGTTGTAAAAATTGGGGCTATAGTAGAAATAACTCGCTATCTCTCTCGCACATCAGCATTTAAATGGCGTGTACGTCACAGTTTGTATCGTGCATCCTTTTTCTGTGATTTGACGATTTCTGCATTAATTTATTTTTGAGTAGATTGCAAACATTGTTTGTATTTAAGTGTTTGGGTGATGTAACTATTTGAATGCGTTATTCTAAAATTAAAATGAAAATGGAATATAGAGGTAAGTAAGTAAGCTTCTAGAATTTTCTACTTAGATGTTTAGCAAAAAGTCCACATTTTCACTTTACCCACTACACAGAACATAAGCCCCACTACACAAGTGCAGATTGGCACTCAGCCAGCCAACTCCCCACCGGGCAGAGCGTGATGTTTGGATTTTAAAAGCTTTACAAAAGTGCCATTATTATCGCACCGCTTTTTATACGAACGCATATATATGTATCTATAATACTAGTGCTTTTTGTAACATACATATCGACTCCACGCATAGTAGGTTAAATGATCGCTTCGTTACTCTCACAGCGCCGAGTGTTATGGAATCGATTTTTGAAGTAAAACTTCTTTAGGCACGTTGAGCACTTCTTGGGTGAACAAAATTTATGGAACTCACGTCATCGTCACCGAACGCTTTCCATTTTTGAATTATTTTAGAATATTAACAATATCTCAGAAATTGTGCGTCCTACGCAAAGAATAACGACATTTTCATTCCCTAGAGAGTATCAGGAATCCGACCCGCCCCTTTTCTTTTTTTTTTGTTTATAAAGAAGTGTTTATGACCAAGGATTAAAGTTTTCACTTTTATCGGCAGTCCCCAAAGACTGCCCCAATTTGTGTCATAATTTAATCTGGCATAACGAGTTAGGCATATTTATTTTTATTAATTAATAAAAAAAAGATTTAATAATTTAAATTATTGGATTATCAAATGCAAGATGCAAAATTTTGAAAACCGTTTAGTAGTTTTAGGTAATAGTGCGTCCAAACAAAACAACTCATCAGCTTTATTATATTACCACAGATCATGTATGAATCACCGAAGGGAGCAAAGATGTGTTACAACCACAATTCGTCAGATCCCTAATACGGTACAATCCTAACTAATCTTCTTCTCCCTAACCTTTTATTATTCCCAAGACACTTGGGGTCGCCTTTCTAGTCTAACCGGACTTGACTAGATATCAGTTTTTATACGGAGCGCCTCCACCTGACCTCCGCAACAGGCTAACGATACCCTAAGGCTAGACTAGTGTCAGGATATTAGAGGGCACTGACTTCCCAATAACGACTGCCATAGATATTCATGGCAGCCGGGACCGACGACTTAACGTGCTCACTGAGGCACGGAGCAACCGATAATTGTCAATCAATACGCACATCATTTCTAAAAGTCATATAACCTCCGAAAGTCAGAGGTGCGCGACGTGGGTTTGAAGCCGAGACCCTCTGCATTGCAGTCTGTTGGTCTCCCCACTGACTAACTAATATTATAAGTAAATGCGAATGTGAGTTTGTTTATTTGTTACGCTTTCCCGCCTTAATTACTCGGCTGATCATCATGAAATTTCGCATACTCGTTGTCAGAGGAACAGAAAAGGACAAAGGGTACCCTTTATCCAAAAAAAAAAGTACTGTTTCTAACCTAACCTAACCTTTTTTCTTTAGGAAAAATGCTTGATGCACTATCCGCCGGCTAAGGGACGGCACCGGCGGGGTGTGTGGGACTCCCCAGCAAGAAAAAAGCGCTGGTATACCCACTAAAAAACCTGGGGTGTTCCCTCTCTCATCCAATGGGGGGGCCTGTTGGGAGCTCTTAAAAGAATTGAGTCATCCATAGCAGGCCCCTCCGTGTGGGTGCGGGCCGGGTTTTTTTTTTCGGACCTGACCACCTCTTGTCCCCAGGGGAGAGCTTCACCGCTCTCCCCTTTCGACGTTGGAAGGCGCACGGGAACACCGCGCGCGCCCTCTCGGGGTTCTTAGTTTACGGTGGCAGGCTCAACCTAACCTACATTAACGAGCGAAGCCACAGGCAACATTTAATAATTTATATCTACTAGCTGCTATCTTTGGCATTATTTGCGATTTACCATTAGTAAATCCTATCCTAATCCTAATCCTAACTAATATTATAAAAGCGAAATTGAGTTTGTTTGTTTGTTACCTTTTCACGCCTAAACCACTGAATCGATCATCCTGAAATTTTGTATATACGTTGTCAGGTGTACAGAAACGGACATAGACTAGCTTTCATCCCGAAAAAAAATACTGTTCCCGAGGAAAACAATAATAACGTTCTTATATAGATAATAGATGGCGCCACGTGTCTTTCGAATCATGATTGAATTATATTATTATATATTATTACAAGCAGAGTACAACCCGAATTGATTGTTAAATTCTAAATGAACGCGAGCGAAGTCACGGGCAATAGCTAGTACTTAATAAATATTATAAAGCTGAGGAGTTTTTGTTTGAACGCGCATATCTCAGGAACTACTAGTTCGATTTGAAAAATTATTTTAGTATTGGATAGCCTATTTATCGAGGAAGGCTATAGGCTAAATGACATCACGCTACGACCCACGGGGGCGGCGCAGTAACCATAAACGCGGGTGAAACAGCGGGAATATCTAGTACTTAATATATAGACATACGCCTAAGGCACCGGCTTTTTTTTGTTATTATTGTCTGTCAAAATACACATCACTCTTACTGTTAGAAACAGTTCGGCGGGGTCGCGATTGTTTGTGAAAGTTATTCGCGCGGCCCGCCGATTGCGGTTATGTCGAGGAAAACCGTGGTAGTATTAGCCGGTATTACCGGGATGTCTCTAGTCACCATCTTTCTTCGACCCGGTGAGTCATACATAACCCCTCCGCCCACGTAAAAAAATAAAGGAAAGCTTACAGAGGGGTATACGTCAATGCATTTCTCCACGTAAAAGAATAAAGACAAGGTTAGAAGCATCACTTTTTTTTAGATGAAAGATACCTTATGTCCTTTTCTGTTTCTCCGACAACGTGTAGGTATGTGAAATTTCATGATGATCGGTTGAGTAGTTAAGGCGTGAAAGCATAACAAACAAACAAACTCACATTTACATTTATAATATTAGTTCATGTCTTAACAATTACACATAAAACGACATCAGTATTTGAACAGGCGATATTAAAGACAACCATTAAAGACGTTAAACACTTCGTAATAACGTAATAACGTTGCTACAACCAATTCAGACTGTTATAATCACTGTTATAGATAATTAATGATCTTAGAAATAACGTGTTTAGAGTATAACAGCTCTGGGGACGATTTTCTACGTAATTCTGTGTAATTTGTGAATTAATGTCTGCTTGGTATATTTAGAATTGCGCGTATGATTATTAAATGACCCGCAATAGAATTTTCATATGCTGCCGCTTTATATGTAAGCTTGGATTTTAAATGAAAAAGGAAATGGGATTAAATATAATGACGACCAAAAATAGTAACTGCACACCAAAATATGCTTACTGAAATATATCACAACAAGCACCTATACGCCTCAAATCACTGCATTCCGTCTCGGAAGGGTTAGGTTATGTTAGGTTCCTTCTTAAACCCACCCAAAAATAGGAGCCCCGCGATGCGGGGCTCCGTCAACTTATTTTGATCTCTTTGCTGTGCAATTAATATTTTTGGTATTAAAATGCGGTTTTAATTTTGGTGATCATTTACTATTTTTGACTGTTATATTTTACTACATCTGGTAATGAGTTAAACATAAGCCAAAGGAAATTTACCAAACTGTAAATTTGCTTTTATATATATTATAGAGAATGTGATACACTTATTGATGGAGTGTGGCAGACATCAGCTTTAACAGGACTCTTCTCGTACTATTTCAAATCAAATCAAATCATTTATTTCGGGCTGCATAGGCCCATAGATAAATACCTTAATCTATATTTACATATTATATAATTTTATAATACATACGACGCCATCTAGCCCAAACTAAGCAGAGCTTGTGCTATGGGTACTAGACAATGGATAAACATTACATATATACTTTTTTTATTGTTTTATAAATACATACATATTATACCTACATAGAAACACCCAGACCAAGACAAACATCCATATTCATGCATACAAATGTTTGACTTGTGCGGGAATCGAACCCGCGATCTCAGGCATGGCAGTCGGTTACATTAACCACTACGCCATCGAGGCCGATTTGATGTTAGTAAATACACCTTAATACTATGTTAGTAAAACTTCACTTCGCGCACTTAATACTAGTGCGCTCGGCTGGTACTTGTCCGCGGAAGCGACGGAATACCACGTCTTGCGGCCAAAAGCTTTCGTCCAACACCTTGTGCAGGTAGCAGTCGGGTACGCGCACGACGAACGCTTTAAAGCTATGAACAATTACTGCGTCGCGGGGAACTTAATAAACATTGAAACAACGGTCTCAAAAAACATCCAGAATCGGAACAACCATTTGTGGAACACACATATTTGTCCCGTGTCGGGATCAAACCCATAACACTCCTCGCGGCGGTCATGGCGAGACGATCATTTAAACCTCGATGGCCTCGATGGCGTAGTGGTTAGTATAACCGACTGCCACGCCTGAGGTCGCGGGTTCGATTCCCGCACAAGTCAAACATTTATGTGCATGAACATGGATGTTTGTCTTGGTCTGGGTGTTTCTATATATAATATGTATGTATTTACAAAAAAGAAATTATATATGTATGTTTATCCATTGTCTAGTATCCACAGTACAAGCTCTGCTTAGTTTGGGCTAGATGGTGTTGTGTGTATGTGGTAGAATATTATATTATTATATTAAACCACTACGCCATGTGCTTTTAGTATGTTAGAGAAACTCCTAACTAATATTATAATGTGAAAATATTTATTGCACATCAAATAAACAAATAATTAACATAATATTTAAACAAATTATTTACAAGACATATTAACTAAAGAGAAAAATAAAACAACAAAATTAAAAAGCGTTATAATACTTCTCTGCATCGTCAATTGGCAATGTGTCCAGAAGGCTGGCAGCATTGCCACGGTGAATGGCAATACTTATTATGTAAAAGTAAGTTTGTTCGTTTTTTTGTAGCGATAGCTCAGTGGGGAAACCAACAGACTGCAATGCAGAGGGTCTCGGGTTCGAACCCACAGGGCCCATATTTCAACTCGAGCGAGCTATGACCCCAAGGTATCTGCACACCAAGTTACAAGTCAATCAGTCCAGTGGTTCCGGAGCTATGCCTGTCACTAACAGACAGGCACACAGACCCACAAAGTGTTTTCATTAACCTTTTCCAAGAAGACTCAGAGGTTAATAAGTAAATATGTTTCGTTCTGCCCAGGTAACGACGGGGCAGGCCGCTAGTCAGCAATAAAACAAAGTCGTAAACTCATTTACGAACTTTTACCGGTCTTACGACGTCAGTAACAGATTCCACAAGTAATTGTTAATTGATGACACGACTTTATTGAACTCATCCCAAGTTAATGACCCCTGAACATCGACGAATAAGGACTTAACCGATTATTACATGGTCTATAAGGAATAATTGGCGAAGATAAGGAGGTTAACTGGCTGATAGCGGGATATACGCTGGAACAGCAAGGTTAAGAAACGTAACTGCATCAATTTTCTTGATGGGAGCCCATTTGCAAGACTAGAGACGTACGGTCAGCTACATAAGTACTTGAACATGACACAATTTTGTAACAGTATTTTATGAATTAAAATTTACTTTTTATTATTTTTATTTTTTTATTGCCATTGGTGGCAGACGAGCAAGTGGCCCACCTGGTGGAAAGTGGTAACCGCTGCTCATGGACTAGCCTAGCAAAGCCGCTGCCTACCGTGAAAGAAGAACTCTCTTTAAACCTCGTTTGAAGAAGGACATATCATAGCGCTCGGGATTTCGCATTCTCCGATAGTAATCAATTGTCACTAAAATACCTAACCTTTAATTGTTAATGCTGTAAAAGATGAGAAATTACCACTATTGTGATTGATAGACCACTTCAAAATCCCAGGAGTGATAATCGACTTATGAGGCTGACTGTACTTTTTAAATAGTATTATTTACTTTTTCTTTTTTACTATAATATATTGTGTGAATTTGAGCACGGCTGGCTTCAGTGACTGCCTCACCATTACCATTCATATCAAATCAAATCATGGTAATTTATCTATGGGCCTATCCCATAGATAAATTACCTTAACCTAAATTTACAAAATTATAAAATGTTATATTACATACACACAACACCATCTAGCCCAAACTAAGCAGAACTTGTACTATGGGTACTAAACAATGGATAAACATACATATATACTTTTTTTTTGTAAATACATACATATTATACATAGAAGCACCCAGAACAAGACAAGCATCCATGTTCATGCACACAAATATGTATTTGACTTGTGCGGGAATCGAACCCGAGACCTCAGGCGTGGCAGTCGGTTACATTAACCACTACGCCATCGAGGCCGATTTATTTATTTTATGCTATAATATGTACTTATGATATAAAAAAATTTATTGTTGTATAATAATTATATTATATTCTATACAGAATTGAATTAAGCGTTACTTGGTGAAACTCTATTGTAAGAAAATAATTGCGAAGAGAGAAAAATCATGTCGTGAGTTCCTGGATACTTGGAGAACCTTTGACGTTTTATCTTCGGCTCATTTGTTGCCATACTGTTTGAAAGGATACCTCACTGAGAAAGAACAGAAAGGAACGTCACCGAGCGAGCGTAGTTGCGGTAAAATCTAGTAGTATAAAAGACTCACCTTGTAGTAAATAGTTACCGTAGCCAATCGCCTTTAGTACCAGGGATGCCATTCACGCATTACGATCCTAAGAAAAATATATAAATACTAGCTGTTACCTGCGACTTCGTCCGCGTAGATTTTAACTAAAAAGAGTTTGTCTCCGCGGAACCCAATTTTTTTCTAAAATCAATGTAGCCTAAGTTACTGCTTCTACATCAGCTATCTGCCAGTGAAAGTCCCGTCAAAATTGGTTTAGCCGTTTCGGAGATTAGCCGGAACAAACAGACAGACACACAAAAATTTTAAAAATAGATGAGTTAATGCGAGCGAAGCTGCAGGCAAAATCTAGTCCTAACTAATATTATAAATGTGAAAGTGACTTTGTTTGTTTGTTACGCTTTTACGCTTAACTTTATGACAGTTTATCATGAAATTTCACATACACGTTGTCAGGGGAACAGAGTCAAAGTCAAAGTCAAAAATCATTTATTCATTTAGGTCACGAAGTAACACTTATGAACGTCAAAGAGGTTAAATAGTATGTTACATTTACTGAATTTACATTTATGTTAGTTGCAAGGTTCAGGCAAAAGGTTGAGCCTATGAGAAGATACCTGCAAGAAAATCAAGGCCACCCTTTTAAATCGCCATCAAATTATAATTTCAGTATTTTACAACTCATTTATGTAAAAGGACATAGGGTACCTTTTATCAAAAAAAAAGTACAGTTATTAACTTTTCTTTTTCGCGCGTAAATGTGCAATCGCTTTCCCCATCGCCCGCCCCAAAGCCGGCGATGGGGATATGACGGGATCCAGCCCCTACGATGGATTTGGGCTGAACCGACTAAAACCACCACGGTGTTCCTCACACCTTTATGGCGGGGACGCGCTTTTTTTTTTTTTTCTTTTTTTAACTTTAGGGTAATGCTTTTACGCACCGTCCGCGCCCGGGCAAGGCGCGGGTGTGTGGGATTCGAGCCAGAGAGGCCGGCCCCATACCCACTAAACCCCTGACGACGTTACCCGGTACCTAATGTCGGTGCCACGGGATTCGCGCTAGCATTCGCCGCGACGCCGACAGGGCCGAGTTACTAGCTTAACCTAACCTACATTTACTCGAGCGAAGCCGGGGGCAAAATCCAGCCAACAATAAATCAATAAAGACACGTCAAGATAAACAGCAAGAAAACAAAAAGATAAACAACTTTCATATTCCCTTACAGATTCGGCGGCTTTAAGAGGCAAAATAACCAAACATTACACTTATCCCTCAATATTACATCTGTTGCGTATAGTTAAACACAGCCTCCTATTGGCAGCTTATCTTGAAACCCTCAATAAACAAAATTAGGCAAAAATACACAAAAAAACCGGACAAGTGCGAGTCGGACTCGCGCACGAAGGGTTCCGTACCATTATCTATAAAAACGGTAAAACAATAATGTCTGTTGTATGGGAGCCCCACTTAAATATTTGTTTTATTTTAATTTAATTATTTATTTTCAAAGTGAATATATAACTAAATATTCTGTGAATATTTCAAGCGTCTATCTGTTGCCGTTATCAATATCGAGCAAACACGAGCAAAAAAATCACGTTTGTTGTATGAGAGCCCCTTAAATATGTATTTTATTCTGTTTTTTTTTTTGTATTTTTGTTATAGCGGCAACAGAAATACATCATCTGTGAAAATTTCAACTGTCTAACTATCACGGTTTATGAGATACAGCCTGGTGACAAATGGACAGCGGAGTCTTAGTAATACGGTCCAGTTTTACCCTTTTTTTTTTCTTTTTTATTCAACTAAGGTGGCAATCAAGCATACGGCCCACCTGATGGTAAGTGGTCACCGTAGCCTATGAACGCCTGCAACACCAGAGGCATCACTTGCGCGTTGCCGACCCTTTAGGAAAGGAAGTGGGAAGGAGAAGGAACGGAATGGGGGAAAGGGGGTGATTGGGCCTCCGGCACTCTCACTCACCGAACGAAACACAACAGTTGGAATACTGCTATTTCACGTCGATATTCTGTGAGAGGGTGGGTAGTCCTTCCCCGGTCGAGCGGGCCCATTCATGCTGAAATCAGTGAGGCTCTACTCCCTTTGGGTACGGTACCCTAAAAACGGTCACAATATATTTACGCACATACTACCTTCAGTATTTTATGTAACAATTTTGTTGTCGACAAGCGAAAAGGGTTTCAAATAAAGATAACCGGTATATTCCCGTTGGTCTTGAATTTATTATGTAATGATGATCTTCGGGCACGATAGACCCTTTCGTTGCTTCAACGAGTGTGTAATCGTTGAGTGGGAGTGACGAGAAACGTTGTTTGGGTTCCTATCTAGAAATACGACTAGTAGTATATCGTGGCTTTGTTACATTGAGTAGTGTATCGAAAATCGGTTGAACTGACGATGTATTAAATGGAATAATAATAATATTCTACCACATACACACAACACCATCTAGCCCAAACTAAGCAGAGTTTTTACTATGGGTATATTATCGTTCTTGTTTCTATTATCTCTATTTATCAGAGAAAATATAGTCTAAAAGCAGTAACTAAATCCTAACTAACATTACAAATGCGAGTGTGAGTGTGTTTGTTAGGCTTTCACGCCTTAACTACTCGACAGATCATAAAATTTTGACATTCATGTTGTCAAGGTTAAAGAAAAGGACATAGGGTATCTTTCATCCAGAAAAGTACTGTTCCCAACGGGATGAAAAATTGACATAATCCTAACTAATATTATAAAAGCGAAAATGAGTTTGTTTGTTTGTTACCTTTTGACGCCTAAACCACTGAACTGATCATACTGAAATTTTGCATATACGTTATCAGGAGTACAGAAACCGACATAGGCTACCTTTCATCCCGAAAAAAATTACTGTGCCCGAGGAAAACAACAATAACGTTCTTATGATAATAGATGGCGCCACGTGTCTTTCGAATCATGATTGAATTATATTATTACAAGCAGAGTACAACCCGAATAGATTGTCAAATTCTAAATTTACGCAAGCGAAGCCGCGGGCAAAAGCTAGTTTACCTATATTTACGCGATCGCAACCGCAGGCTAAATCTAGTGATTTTATAATGCATTGTTTGCTTTCCAAAAAGGGACCATTTCTAATAACTCTGCAGTCGATATTACACCACTTGAATACAAAATACCATCATTTTGACCACATTGTTTTCCCATAATGTTAGAACCTTACCATACTGCATTTTCCGGTCCATAGTTACCTCAAAAACCGTTTTCCCCAAGGGTAGTCGGTAAAAATAAATTGCTTTTGTTTGTCCCATCTAAAACAAGGAATTTTGACAGTTTATGGGATGTTTTAGTAACAATGTAATGACATATTATACAAACACGTTTTTAAGTTTAAAACACTACTAGGGATCGGCCCCGGCTTCGCATGGGTAGTACAAAACCTTAACAAATTATACACCTAAACCTTCCTCATAAATCACTCTGTCTATTAGTGAAAACCGTATGACAATCCGTGTAGTAGTTTTTGAGTTTATCGCAAACTGACAGACAGACGCGGTGGGGGCTTTTTTTATAATATGTAGTGTTAAAACACTATACTAGCGTGGGCGTGCATAAAACAGTTTTTTTTTTATAAGGTTAAGATATATTGCTTGTTCGGGAGTTGTCTTTTAAACAAAATAATTATATAATTTAATAAAGGAATGAGAACGAATAATCAATATTCAGATGCACACACATACTCTTACACACACACCATACAAACACACGCAAAATAACAATGACAAACTAGCCGTAAATAAAAATTTCTTTATCATTGTAATAATCTAAAACCTTTGTAACCTTTTTATTTTTATTTTTTGAAGTAAAAACTTCTTTAGCGGCGTTGTGCACTTTTTTGTGATGGGTAAAAAATGTTAAACTCGCCTCACGACACGTGACCTGATCGAAAATTCGTAAGACGAAGGGCGAATTGTCAAACTCGCGTCAGGACACGTGACCTGATCGAAAATTCGTAAGACGGAGGGAGAATTGTCATGTTTGTATACGATAGCGCAATAAATGAATATTGTATTTTACCACATAAATGATAGTACTTTTATACTGATAATTAAAGCAATTCGTGCAAAATGATTCCCTAACCATTCCAAAATATCAAAAATGCACAACGTTAATATTCAAGTTTTCACTTCTGCCGGCACTTCCGGAGTGCAACCCGTTGATTTTTTTTCTTGTTAATCTTCTGTATGTATATAACATTATAAGCTAACATGTAATGTGGGAAGGCACTGTCTCCTGAAATACAGGTTAATAACTTAGTTCAGGGGACAGTGCTTCTATGTAAAAGTGTTACTGATGGCTACAATAAAGATTATTATTATGATAGGGAGTTTTTTTTTTCTCAGCTTGCGCTGGTAGTTTTTGTGACATTTACGGACTTATATCAAGTAAATGCCACATATTTTAGAAAGGATCAAGTCTGTGGGCTATTGTTGTAATCTTGTTTGTCTATTTGTAAGAATTTTCTCCCGATTCTACAGGTGTTCAATATGGCGGCTTTTTGGAGTTGTGTGTAAGTGTCAGGTTTTAGATCAATGAGTTTCAGACTGTGGTGTATGTGTTTGGGGATAACGCCAGTGGTAGATAGCACTATTGGTACGATGTAAACTTTATCTTGTTTCCAGATCCTTAAGACTTCGTCCTTAAGGTCAGTATATTTGTGTACTTTTTCAGCTATTGTTTTTTGCATATTGTCTGTATTCGGGACAGCTATATCGATTAGGTAAGTAGTTTTGTTTAATTTATTATTATTATTATTTTGGTTGGTTTAATTTGTTTTTTCTCGAAATAAAATTCGGTATTTAATGAAACCACTTGGCCTAGACCCAAGTGGGGTTCATTTGTTATTATTATTATTATTATTATTATTCAACTTTGAATTTTTTACTACATTTCGAATCCCACACGGGGCAAAAATTTGTGTGACCCACAAATTGTTGTTCTAAGTCTGAGTATTCTTTGTGTCTGTTGTTTCAGTGTTTGTAAAAGATGCCCGCAATACAGAATCTATCGCTCCCTGTTAAAAAAAATTAACGGGTTGCACTCCGGGAGTGCCGGCAGAAGTGAAAACTTGAATATTAACGTTGTGCATTTTTTATATTTTGGAATGGTTAGGGAATAATTTTGCACGAATTGCTTTAATTATTAGTATAAAAGTACTATCATTTATGTGGTAAAATACAATATTCATTTATTGCGCTATTGTACACAAACATGATAATTCTCCCTCCGTCTTACGAATTTTCGATGAGGTCACGTGTTCTGACGCGAGTTTAACATTTTTTAACCATCACAAAAAAGTGCACAACACCGTCAAAGAAGATTTCACTTCAAAAAAATTTGGGGCTGTTTTTGGGGACTGCCGATAGAAGTGAAAACTTTAATCCTTGATCATAAACACTTCTTTATGAACCAAAAATAATTCAAAGTAAAATGGAAAGCGTTTAGTGACGATGACGCGAGTTCCATGATTTTTGTTCACTCAAGAAGTGCTCAACGCGCCTAAAGAAGTTTTCACTTCAAAAATTAAATAATCAAATTAATCAATGAAACCAAATGGACAACATTTAGTTGCATTCAACTCCCGAATTTTCTACTACAATATTGTAGACTGTAAAAACTTTTCTTTTTGAAACCTGACCAATACAAAGCGTGTTTATTCTTTACTTATATCAGTTCTAAGATACTCCGTACAATCTTATAAAGTTCAGAGCAGCCATTTTCCGTTGGCTAGAAGCCAAGCTCAAATGAACCAGCCAATAAATATAGCCCAACCTTTCAAATAAAAACGATCTTATGTATTCCGAACGATACCGAACACTCTCCAGTTGTTTTATATACCGTGCCTTATTATTATTTTTTTTTATTGCGTTTAGTGGCAGACGAGCAAGTGGCCCACCTGATGGAAAGTGCTAACCGCTGCTCATGGATTTCAGCAATGTCAGGACACAGCAAAGCCGCTGCCTACCGTGAAAGAAGAACTCTCTTTAAACTTCGTTTGAAGAAGGACATATCATAGCGCTCGGGAAACACCGAAGCTGGCAGTTCATTCCAGAGCTTGCACGTACGTGGAAGAAATGATCGCTAAAAGCGTACCGTCTTAGAATTGAACGCTTCTATAGCACGCTTTATATAGAAATATGAAATAGGTACTAGATTTAATTGTGGTGTTCGCTGAAAATCAGCGCTGTGTAGTACTTGCAGCAATGTAAGTGCCACAGCATTATGCTGAGCATAGCACCTTTGTGTCGTCAGATTTATTTGACAGTTTATTACATAATTTAGAAACTGTTACACTACTACTATTAAACTTTACTAATTTTGAAGCTAATTAAATTGTTAAAACTATTTATATTTAAGCTTACACTTTCCTCGACATAAGCAACCGAAATGTCGAGGAAAGTGTAAGCTTAAATATAAATAGTTTTAACAATTTAATTAGTTTAAAAATTAGTAAAGTTTAATAGCATAAATGTAACAGTTTCTAAATTATGTAATAAACTGTCAAATAAACAACGCGATAAAATCCGTATATAGTAGTTTAATTTCAATGATACAGAAAAGTAAAATTGAATGCACTGCAATGTGTGATGTCCAAATATTAAACTAATCGCGAAATAGCAACAAACATTTTTCCCAACCATATAAGCATTTGTAACGGCCAAACAAACTATGAATCTATAAAACCACGAATAAAATTGCCGCTAAAAATCAACAGTTGTCAAAATATCATAGACTAAAAACACACAAACAAAAAGGTTGAAATATATTTTTGGCGCCAACACCGCGCTAAATATTCCAAACGTGGATTTTTCCGGTGCCTAAAAAAATAAAACCGATTGCTCGGTGATTGATGGGGCATTCACTGTGATACGGTTTTTATCTTTTTTTCTTTCATAAAGTCCCGATTTTTGAACGAAACAATTCACCTATTGTTATGAACGTGTTTCTACACAATTTAGCGCCAACAAAATTGGCGTTGAATAGATCAATTTTGATGATGATAATCGCATTTCCTGAAGTTTGTAAAGGTTGCAAAGTTTTGAAACTTCTATGGAAATATTCAGACGGTAACTTGGCAAACATAACCAATGGCTTCTACGATATTCTGAAGTATCTTTGAACGGCTTTTATATAAGTTGTGAATAACTAAAATGCTTCTCCGTAAACTTTGTTTTATTCGTTCGTAAATAATAACAAGTTTGGACTACGAGTTTACAACATAATAGTATTGTGTTTGCCAAGCGATTTATAAAATAAAATAAAGTTAGAAGGAGCGTGGCAGTTTACTTTAGCTGTGCTTTTGTGACCACAGTTCAGATAGAATGGATGTGATTTATATTTTTAAGCTGATGGTAAGTGCTTTTGTAAGTTTTTATAGCATGTTTTGGGATTTTGTATCGAGGAGTTTGCCGAGGAGTTTAGTAAATATAATCGTCGAAATGAATATTGGACTGATGAGACATCGAAATGTACGTTCCAAATTGGAGCAGCTTGACAAACACACAATTCAAGCATATTATTGGATGATAGCATTTATAGAAGTAATCGGAGGTGTATAACATACATTTTCCAGCAAGTGATTGTTGTCATTATTTGTTTTCTAAGTAATAAGAGGCGATCTTATTGCTGTTCATCGAGCACAGTATAAATACATTTATATTTGTGACAGAAATATTCAATAGCACTTTACCCGATACTTTCATTAGTAACCAAAATGACTAGTAGTCTTTTAAAAAAAGACAAGCTTCTAAATTGAATAACATAGAGAGATTTTATCACATTTTTTCGCAATACGCGTAGAGCAATCTGATCCTTCTAAGTCTAATGACCAGTTCCACAATAATCAAATAAAAGACATCCGAGACATATATTACTTGCAGTCTTTATTCTCTTGTTAGATCAAATACATAGAGAATAAATAATATTTTGCAGTGCACTCTAATTTGCCATGGCTGTAAAAGCCTGCTAAGTTTTAAGTAACTACTTGTATTATAAAATATTTAAGACCTTATGTATGTACACATAGTTTGCAAATAACTGATTTGAATTTGACGTAGCGAGATTTTTATTTTATGGATAAATGCTACTTGGACTTTGTGAAACAGGGTCTAAAAGATAATGCGGTAATACCTTACGTGCCTCGTAAAATCGAATATGTGTCATTGATTTCTGATATTAAGACACACCTTTCCTACGAGATTATTTGTAATTATCCTTCGGGACGACGCGTAGACTTTTAGAGGTATAAGTTTAGCTGGGCTGTCTCTAGAGCCTTTGAAATAATATGTTGTTTTCTTGCTCCGATATTACTTTAATTCTCGAAGGATGACAGTATTGTGAATGTATTTTAATAACATTGAGAGGTTTTCTTTTATAGATGTATGTAACTATTATTGCATGAAAAGATCAAGAGACTTTGAAGTTGAAAATCTTGGACTACTTTCGTAAAACTTTTGCTAGGTATATATATTGTATTCTATTTTATTCTATCATATACACACAACACCATCTAGCCCAAACTAAGCAGAGCTTGTACTATGGATACTAGACAATGGATAAACATACATATATACTTTTTGTTTGTGAATACATACATATTATACATAGAAACACCCAGATCAAGACAAACATCCAAGTTTATGCACACAAATGTTTGACTTGTGCGGGAATCGAACCCGCGACCTCAGGCGCGGCAGTCGGTTACACTAACCACTACGCCATCAAGTCGTCAATATAATATAGTATAATATATTCTATATTATAGTATATTCGCATCACATTGTCTTTTCTTTCTCTTAATTGCTAAACCTTTTCACATGTTTGTTAAGAACTCACTGATCGGTAAACGATTAGTGAGGTTAAGCAACGTTGGGTGTGGTCAGTCTCTAGATGGGTGACCGCTTAGTGGTATTTCATCTAAGCGTCTCCGTGCTTCGGAGGGTACGTTAAAAGTCGGTCCCGGTTGCTGTCAAATTGGCAGCAGTCGTTAAGCCATGTCAGAGGCCTACGGGCGGCTTGAACAACTCTTGACAACAGGTTGGCCACTAACCACACAAAAAGAAAAAGAAGAAGAAGGACAGCTCCTAAAGCCACTTCAATTTAAGTCTCTTATGTTACAATATATTAAAATTATAAAAGTTAATTTATTGTTTGGTCTTGTGGTATAATCTTACAATTGTTTGCGGTCGATCGTAAATTACAGAGTTTGATTCCCATGTCGATCACAATGTAAAAAATATTAAAATATTTTAAAAGTAACCTAATTTTACGGATCCTATGGCGGTTTATTTATGTAAGTTCTAGAATTGCTTATACTTATATTTACACTGTCACCGACATATCGATTGATTTTTAGCAGCTATACTCACGGGGAGACTTATAAAGTGTGTGTCTCGATAGGTAAAGTGTAAAAATAGATTCAAGTACCCAAACCTTGTTAAATTATTATTATCTTCTTGAGCGTCAAGGGGAAATACGGAAAAAAAATTCATTGTGCCAGCAATACACAAACGTACAAACCTATGTCCGCTCGACACTTGACTCATTAACGAGTCAAGTGTGAAACGGACCTACGTTTGTCTGTTTTTTTATTTTTTTATTTTAATGACTCATTTTTTGCGGACAAACGTATGTCCGCTCGACAGTTAACGGGATGATTTTATTTACGCACATGAACTCCATCATAAAGCCTTGTTTTGCCTTTAAAAACGTATAATAATATTATCCTAACTAATATTACAAATGCGATTTTGAGTTTGTTTGTTATGCTTTCACGCCTTAACTACTCGACTAAACATTATGAAATTGCATATATCAGGGGCACAGAAAACCAGATAGGATACCTTGCATCCAGAAAAAGTACTGTTTCCAAGCGAAGCCAGGTGCAAAAACTAGTATTGAGATATATCTTGTATACGTCGATAGTAAAAATGTTATATTATAAGAATAAATAAAAAAATTAAAAAATGCTCTTGTAAGGCTTTCTGAGAATAATTTTGCACTTAAAAATGGCTACCGAAATGTAAATATACACCTCTGCCAATCCCCTCGGCGATACAGACGTGAGACTATGTTGTAATAATAATAATAATAAAGAGTATTCAGGGCAGACGCCGTATTTCATCCATAGTTAGCAATATACCGGTCTACCAAACACCCATATCCATAGCCCATATATTAGAATCCATACGTAGCAATAGTCCTAAGCCCGCTGCGGCTAGTGCCGCTGTCGGTGTTTCATCGCACCTTTGATTAAAACTCTTGAAGGGCATCTTCACGTTGGACCCATGTCTCCGTGTAAGCCTCCCAAAGGGCCAGGTATTTTCTAATATAATATGTTACAAAATACCTGTGATAAGAGAAACATAATAATAATATAATATCAGCCCTGTATGTAAACTTTCCCACTGCTGGGCCTCTTCTCAAAGTAAGAAGGGTTAGGCCATAGTCCTGGTTGCTGGCCCGCTGCGGATTGGCAGATTTCATATTTTCGAGAAAGTTATGGCGAACTCTTAGACATGCTGGTTTTCTCACAACGTTTTCTTTCATCGTTAAGGTGAGAGTACTGTAAGTTTCAAAGCTTCTTCTTTTGACCTTTACCATTTCTAATTGAGATCGGTTATACTAATCTTTTTTTCCAGAAGCAGCTTTCCTATTCTGTTTAATTGGCTACGCACTATTAAAAACAATTATATTAAAGTCTTGCATTGTTAACCAGTAATCCTTCGGTACGTTGCAATGCATCGTATTCCTAGAGGTATTATTTTATTTTACTCAAAAATAAGAAGTAAGAAATAAAAACAGACGGGCCACTTTTAGTGTTGTTGGTGAGCGATTGTATGACTACATCGAGACCACACTTTACGCTCAATCATTTTAATACATTTACATAAACAATTTTTAGGCGTTAACTATTTATTCAGGTCTTCTTGATAACGGACGTATCGACGTATTGACGTTTTGCCGTCTACCGAGCGCATGCCCAAACAACTTGTTGTTTTTTAATAGACACGAACATCAAGACTGTCCGATGTGGAAATCGTACCCGGTATCAAGTTCGACTACAAACATTAGCGCACACTTATATCGCACTTATAACAGATGCTAGTAAAATGGCTGTCTATAAAACTATATTGAAGCCTGTATGGACGTATGGCATTCAGCTATGGGGTACAACCAGTCACAGTAATATCGAAATATTAGAAAGGTTTCAAAGTAAAACAATGAGAGCTCTGTTCAATATTCCATCGTACATAAGCAATAAATATGTGAACCTAGATTTGAAACTGCGAACAGTAAAGGAGGAAATTGAGTCATACAGCAATAATTATCAAACCAGACTAAACCAACACATTAACCAGCTAGCAGCTGAACTCCAATGAGTAGGCAGTCTAAGATTCTCTCGCCTCAAGAGAAATAGTATACCTGATCTAGCAATAAGATTTGCAGACCCTAGATGAGAATGGCATCAATGGGTGCACAACTCAGCTAAATATATATACTGATGAAAATCTGACAACATATTAGATTATTGTTTCAAGAAAACAGATTACTCAGTAGCAGGATATAAAAAAAAAAATTACGTGGTGTCGTGGGACACCAGATAGGAACGAAGTTCCTTTGGCTAATGTAGAATCGACACAAATTGCAAAAAAAATCGTGCTCAATTCACTAAATAGAATAAAGAATATTCATTTATACCAATATATTTAAATGATTCCAAACATTTAAATATATTGGTCATTTAGTGATTTCTGATATCCTGGTATTATACACTACTCGCTTGTGTATGCGACTGTCGCGCCTGCGCACGTCTCATTTAACGGTTTTATTCCACGCACTTTTTTCCACGGATTTTTTCTTACGGTTTTACTATCACATTTTTTTCAGTTCGGTCGCGCAGCAAAATCCCTATCCCCTCCAAGCCTGCCGTAAGGAACTTCGTTCCAAAAAAAAAAAAACTTATATCGCAGGACCAAGGAGGCAGGTTTTATATTGTTTTATAGACTATCTTGCATCGACTATTACATTTCAAACTTCAATAATGGACCAGTTAACATAATACCTTACTTTTTATACGACTAAGTTTACGATTTACTTGATAGTAAGCAGTTAGTATAGCTACTATATAGCCCATACACTCTCACAACACCAAGAATAACATCCGTGCATTACCTACTCGTATCATTCAAGGAAACGAATCGCTTTAGTGTCATCGAAAGGGATGTCTAGGACGTACTAACTCCTCTGCCAGCATACCACATCTTCAAGTAGCCTACACACTACAAAAACACGACATAAAGTTGTTAGACTGTGACTTTTGGCAATTGCTGGGCAACTTTATACCTACTTAGTTTTTAAAGTGAAGTGACGGTAAGCAGAAATTCCTTTGCAATGCTCGGCATTTTTGAAAAAAATTACAGTTAAGGCGCAAGACACACAGAAAAGACGTAAAACGAGGACGCGTCGCAGACGCGGCGCCCCTTCAATCAATTTTCATACTAAATGTATAGAACATTTTGTATGAAAATTGATTGAAGCGTCGTGTCCGCCTCTCGTCCGCGCCCTGTCTTTTCTGTTTGTTTCGTATCGCAACGCTTCTATACATTTTGTATGAAAATTTATTGAAGGGGCGCCGCGTCTGCGACGCGTCCTCGTCTTAACTCTTTTCTGTGTCTTGCGCCTAAGAATAACCAAAATTGTAACTACATCGCTGCCACCAAAAGTTGCTTGTCTGCTTGAGCTGTAAGATAAATAAAGCGCAATATTTCTTGCAGTATGATAAGGATAACAAGTTCACTTGTATTTTACAATGTTCTCTGCACAAGTACATTTCCGATGCAGTTTATTTATCACTATTAAATTATATATGCGAAAATGAGTTTGTTTGTTTGTTACGCTTTCACGCCTTAACTACTCTACCGATCAACATGAAATTTTGCATACACGTTGTCAGGGGTACAGAATAGGTCATAGGGTACCTTTCATACAGAAAAAAGAACTGTTGCAAACCTAACCTACATTTAGGCGAGCGAAGCCGCGGGTGAAAGCTAGTCCTTAATAAATATGTCCGTTCTATCCGTAAGGGTCAGATAATAAATAAATATACACGGAGTATGTAATGAGTATATTCTCAAATGTAACCAAATTTATATTACTTCTATATTTCACCAGCTATATCAAAATATTGTAGATCGCTCTTTTAGTGACTTAAAAGTCTTAAGACTTAAAAGTCACTAGAAGTGAACGAGTCTTATCATTTGCCGGTTTAACAAAACGGATTGATACTGTGTATGACTGGGAGTCGAATCTGGCACTCCGTGACGCACAAGTTATGCTACGGACCCAAAGAGCTAATCACTTTTATATTACTAACAAAACTACTGATTTATATTACTAAACAAACATACCTAATCAAACTTTATTTACAATTTACTAGCTTTTGCCCGATGCTTCGCTCGCGTTAATTTAGAATTTGACAATCAATTCGAGTTGTACTGTGCTTTTTATAATATAATTCAATCATGATTCGAAAGACACGTAGCGCCATCTATTATCATAAGAACGTTATTATTGTTTTCTTCGGGAACAGTATTATTTTTTTCGGGATTAAAGGTAGCCTATGTCCGTTTCTGTACAGCTGTCAACGTATATGCAAAATTTCAGGATGATCGGTTCAGTGGTTTAGGCGTGAAAAGGTAACAAACAAACAAACTCATTTTCGCTTTTATAATATTACTTAGGATAGGATTAGGATGTCAATTAGTTACATTACCGCACCACTGAAATAATATTCAAATCCACTCAAAACTAATTATTATATTAGACTATATGTTAACTTCACATGTCTTCACTTTCTTTATTTTCTAATCGCCTGTTCCTTCTTTATTTTGCATATTGTAATCTCTTGTTATTAAGAAGATGTAAAACCTTATTGTAATTATCAATATGTATACAAGAAATACAATGTCTCAATCATGGCATTGTAATTCTTGTAAGAGATTCTAAAAAACTAAATAATTAAAAACTATATAAACTATTAACGTTTCCACAAGTGATTGTGCCAACTCTAAGAGTTTTTGTGTAGCTCTAGGAATAATACCAGTGTCTCGGTGGACTTCACAAACATTGCAAGACCAGACACACAGAACAGCTAAACTTTGAACAACAATATGCGGATCACACATTTTTTGTCCCAAGTAGGTATCGAACCTAAAACAGTCAGCACAGCGGCAGTGGCAAGGCTAACACTTAAACCACCGCACCAAGCAGTCAAAGCTTAGCTTAGCTTAGCTTAGCATTTCATTCAATAATAATTCAGCTTTTAAAATAACTCTTGCCAAACTATTTGAAAGTGGTACACACAATTTAAAATGACCATTTAATATTCGAAATACATTATAATAGTCCCAAAGGCCTCGTTATTCTCACAGACCCCAACTAAATGTACCCACGAGACTAGACGATGAGATAAAATTAGATCTAACTAAAACATAGAGTGTCTAGGTGGCGCAGCGGTAGTGAATGCGAATGCAGTGCAAGAGGTTCTGAGGTCGATTCCCGAGTTTTCTACCTTTGATGTATAAATAGTCTTCTAAGAGGTTTACTACCTAACAAATTTAATTGAGTTATTGTTTCTCTTGGATTAACCTATAGCTTTGATCGTAGTTTATATAAAATACTAGCAGGCCCCGCGGTTTCACCCACGTTTAAAATTACTGTTTTTTTTTGGATAGGAACACCCTAATTATCTAACGGTCTGAAATATATATACGACCTATTCTCATATCTATCAAATATACTTAAAAAAGTTCATAAAATCGGTCGAGCCGTTTCGGAGGAGTGCGGCCACAAATACCGTAATTTTTATACATAGATTTAATTTTTAACTTGAATGTATAATTGTATTTTATTTTTGACATTTATCTTATACGAGCTGACCCGCGCACATTCGTCTGCTTCATATAAGAGAATTTTCCCCGGTTTTGCAAAATTTTTTTATTGCTGCTCCGCTCCTATTGGTTGTAGCTTGGTGTTATGTAGCCTATAGTCTTCCTCGATAAATGGGCTATCCAACACTAAAAGAATTTTTCAATTCGAAACAGTAGTTTCTAAGATTAGCGCGTTCAAACAAACAAACAAACAAACAAACAAACTCTTCAGCTTTATAATATTAGTATAGATAATATTGTCTTTTTTAACCTAACTACACTTTAATTTGTGAATTATTTTATTCAAAATCTTTAATCAAATTTTAAATTAACATGTAAATTATGTTTGTCAATACCTATTATTTTCGTATTTGTAATGTGTTATCTGTATTTGTGCCTATTGAATAAATAACTAAACTAAATAAGGCCAGCCAACTCCACTTACCCGCAATTAAATCATTATTTTCGTTCAAATACTTAATAGGATCTAAAATCATATTAATACAAACATTAAACCGTATACTTCAAAAGCTATTAAGCTAACACAACCGATTGAAACTACAAAATAGGTCCCGCAAACGCCAAACACGATCAACTTTCGGCGGCCATGACAGCCATATGACACTGGACCCCAAACTTGACAACTTTAGGGTCACGAACAAACGTGTTACCCCATAAGTTGGGCGTTGTTGACAACCACACACACAAGGCGAGTGGGGTTTGATTTCTATTAATTGTTTTCCTATACATCACACGCTTATATTTCCTTGAAGGGATTGGTAGAACTATATTTAACTACTTAGTCGTAAGATAACGTGATCAGAAAACAAAATCGTGGCAGACCGAAGACAGTTCATTGCACTGCACGGATGGCGTAGTGGATTAAGTAGTCGCCACTGCCGCCACGTCGAGTGTTACAGGTTCGAATCCCACACGGGACAAAAATTTGTGTGATTCACAAATGGTTGTTCCAAATCTGGGTGTATTTTGTGTCCGTTGTTTGAATGTTTGTAAAGTCCCCGGCGACAGAGGAATTCATAGTTCGTGAGATGTCTTTATTAGAAAAAAATAATCCTTACGACCTTTCGACCTTGTATATGGATCCTAGAGTCCGAAATAAAGTATTATTATTATCAATATTATAAATTCGAAAGTAACTCTGTCTGTCTAACTGTCTGTCTGTCTGTCTGTTACCTTTTCACAGCTAAATCACTCAACCGATTTAGATGAAATTTGGTACAGATATAGTTTAAAACCTGGGGAAGGACATAGGCTACTTTTTATTCAAGTAGGTACTACGCAGGCGGAGCCGCATGCAAAAGCTAGTATGTCATAAGTTAACGTGACCTGAAAATGGAATCGTGGTAGACTGCAGAGAGATCACGATGCAGAACGAAATCAGCTTAACGTGCTTTCCAAAGCATAGGGGTGCGCATCACCGCCAACTTACTAACTTCGTACTACTGTTGAGAATTCCTGAATCCAAATACCATATATTTGACCAACCCAGGAACTGAACCCTCATGCAAAACTTGGTGATGTCCTCCAGACCGAATTTCAGTCACGACGGCCAATCTTAACGGAAACTGGCCAAATGGGCCGTTAAATTTAGCCGAAGCAGATATTATTTGTGCCCAAGTGTGTGCGTAAGCATAAGTGCACTCTCTGTTCCCTAACTCTCATAATCCAGTGGAGAGAACATGCGACACGATCGGCGAGAGACCAGGCGCAGGTCTAGTGGCTTTACGTGCTTTCCGAGGCGCGGGCGTGTCTCATACCACCAACTTCCTAACGCCGGTCTGTTGTAAGATTTCTTAACAGAAAAATCTAATAACTTTTTATTGGCCTGATACGGGATTCGAACCCGAGAATCATGCAAAACGACGTTCACGACGACTACATAACTACATAGTCGGATGGAAGCTTAGTTGGTGCTCTTTAAAGCATTTTATTTCCAAGTTCCAGAATACATATTTTCTTTGTTTCAAAGCTGCCAACTTGCAGAATTTAAATCTACAGCTACCAACTTAACAGCCTTTGATCGTTTGTTTCACTTTGTCGTCAAAGAAGTTGCGAACTGCATTTAATAAGTAATTGGTATAATGGAAATCGAACACAGTTTCACGATTCACGCAGACAAACACATACTTTAGGGTACCATATCTGGCGTTTTTATCAACTGCTGTAGTGATTCTAATTTTGTTTGTTTCTTTATAAATCGCATATAAATATATACTAGCGGTCGCCTAGTGCTTGAAATTCGACCAAAGTTTGTCTGTAAGACATTGCTGATATATGGCATTATATATTGATATATGTAACCATAGTTACACGCTTCGACTGCGTGTGTCAAATGCATGATTGTGTGCGTGTAGTGTTTTTTCGTTAATTTAATGTATTTCTACTGCATATTTTATATAAATACTAGCTTTTGCCCGCGGCTTCGCTCGCGTTAATTTAGAATTTGACAATCAATTCGGGTTGTACTCTGCTTGTAATAATATAATTCGAAAGACACGTGGCGCCATCAATTGTCGTAAGAACGTTATTATTGTTTTCCTCGGGAACAGTAATTTTTTTCGAGATATTAGGTAGCCTATGTCTGTTTCTGTACACCTGTCAACGTATATGCAAAATGTCAGGATGATCGGTTCAGTGGTTTAGGTGTGAAAAGATAGCAAACAAACAAACAAATAAACTCATTTTCGCTTTAATAATATTAGTTAGGATTAGGATTCGCCACTCCTTCTCCATATAAACTTTAACTGTGCCAAATATCATACTCCTCCGTCTGCGCAATTTTCGTAAAAAGGGGTACAAAGTTTTTACTTCACGTATTAATATATAGATATATAGTTTGTTTATAGAGACAAGTCCCGCAAAAGGCATAAATCCTGTGTTCACGAGGGACTTTACAAACATTTAAACAACGAACAGACGAAGGACTCAAACTAGGAATAACTATTTGTGAATTACACACATTTTAGCATCATTTGCCGCCCCCAATGGCGTAATGGTTAGTGTAACCGACTGCGACGCCTGAGGTCGCGGGTTCGATTCCCGCACAAGTCAAACATTTGTGTGCATGAACATGGATGTTTGCCTTGGTCTGGGTGTTTCTATGTATAATATGTATGTACTTACAAAAAAAAGTATATATGTATGTTTATCTATTATCTAGCAATAATACAAGCTCTGCTTAGTTTGGGCTAGATGGTGTTGTGTGTATGTGGTAGAATATTATTATTATTATTTCATGCGCGAAAACGAATACAACCGTAAACGCGCTCTCTCATTCTTGCTCATGCAATCATAATGCTTTAGTCAATCTATACTACATATACAAGGTTATTCTTAGTAAAGTGAAAACCTCTCAGGGGTGATTATACTTGTTATTATGAACAGCTTTTGTTCTGGGACATTGCCGAAATCGCGAAAAAAAGTCAGCTGTTCCATACATTCTGCCGAGGTCAAAGTCCAATTTTGTATGGAACAGCTGATTTTTTTTTCGCGATTTCGGCAATGTTTCAGAACTAAAGTTGTTCATAATAACAAGTATAATCACCCCCTGAGAGGTTTTCACTTTACTAAGAATAACCTTGTATATCACTATACAGAAAATCTTTTCGTGTACGATCACAACTCTAGTCAAAAAATGTGCACAAATTATCCCTATTATATCTGTCCATGTCACAAATGTAACATTTAGACAACTGAAATATTTTCACGTCGGACGTCCGGATCCGGATATCCGTTCACTACACGGTTCACACGTGTACAGAGTGCGTCCGGATGTAAACACACTCACACTTGGCTCCTGATGCTGGAGAATACTCTCGGAAGATAATGGTCTTTTTATGACTTTTAAAATGCTTTTCTTGCTCTAACTACACTATACTTGTGAAAGTATTCTGAGTTATTGCAACACTAATACCTTGACGGTATAAGTTTAAAGTTTGATGCTTGTTTGAGGCTGATCAAGAGGCCTTGGCTTTGATTCCCGGGAAGGCATAATGCTATTGCGTCGCGTAGCGTTTGTTATGATTTTATTTAGTTGCAGCACAGCATTGCAAGTGTCTGGAAATGTTTTGGCTAACGACTATAATAATAATAATAGTTACCAATATACCAGGCCATCAAACACCCATACCCATAGCCCATATATTAGAATCCATACGTAGCAATAGTCCTACGCCTGCTGCGGCTAGTGCCGCTGTAGGTGTTCCATCCCACCTTTGATTAAAACTCTCGAAGGGCCTCTTCACATTAGACCCATGTCTCCGTGTAAGCCTCCCAAAGGGCCGGGTATTTTCCTAACGTATTAGGAATATACACGTGAAAGAGAAACAAATAATAATAGATTTATTTCTCTCACAAGGTACAATGGGTTAACTATTGAATTTTTACTTAATTACTAGATTGTAAAAAAGCGGTGATTGAATGGCTTATGTCCTTAAATTATATAAACACCGAAAACATAATAAGAATTCTGGAATAAAACTAGCAAACACATATATACAAACAAACACACACACACGCACAGACACACACACACACACACACACACACATACACACACACACACACACACACACACACGTAACAAACACAAAACCTTACTAATCAAAGACACCACTTGTAATAGATTAAACATCATACTTGGCTCATAGTACAGGCTACGCTGAACTGTTTATATGCAAATTAAATAAATCCGGGGTGGAGGCCTGGTGGCCTGAAATACAGGCTAACGCCTAGTTTACGCACCAGTCTCCCACAATAAACGAATGCTATGTAATAATTGTAAGCAATTATGTAACATAATATTGTGGTGAGAGAAATAAAGATATGTTTATGTTTAATAACTTAAACAATAAACAGAGTTCCTTGTTGAGAGCTGGAGTCTGTGCTAGGCTCGAAGCCTGTATTACCAATCTCCCGGCCCTCCACTATCCAAATAGCACATCGTTGTATTCATTTACAAGTATTATAAATTTAAATAGCAGGTAGTAACTACTGTATCACTATAAGGATGAATAGTGTATTAGTGACTAACTTTTGCCCGCGGCTTCGCTCGCGTTAATTTAGAATTTGACAATCAATTTGGGTCGTACTCTGCTTGTAATAATATAATTCAATCATGATTCGAAAGACACGTGGCGCCATCTATTATCATAAGAACGTTATTGTTGTTTTCCTCGGGAGCAGTAATTTTTTTCGGGATGAAAGGTAGCCTATATCCGTTTCTGTACACTTGACAACGTATATGCAAAATTTCAGGATGATAGTTTAGTGGTTTAGGCGTGAAAAGGTAACAAACAAACTAATTTTCGCTTTTATAATATTAGTTAGGAAGTTAGGAAGGATTAGGATAGGATTTAGGCATATCATGAGCGTAACTAGCTAAAATCCGCAGCTCATTCAGCTTGCACAGAGTAAACACACGGCAAAGACAGTCCTCGCCGCTGGGCTTAGTCTTGGAACTAATCCAAAACGTTTATCTTCTTCATACGATTGAACCCATAACTCTTCTATTATCTATGTGCCTCACACATTGGTATCATTATACTCATGTTAGTAATGCAATTTATTTGATAATATTCGAATACAATTATGCATAAAGCGTAATCTACTTTGTATTATTCGAACACAGCACACGTATTTAGGCAATGCAGTTTCTGCAGTTAGGTAAAAACAATTTCGAGAGGGAGGCCAGGAGGAGGATCCAGCTGGGCTGGGCAGCGTTTAGGAAACTACGCCGTCTTCTCGTCATCCATACCGCAATGCTTGAAAACGAAAATTTTTAATCAGTGCGTGCTACCCGTCATGACCTACGGAGCCAAGACATGGACACTCACGGTAGGGTTGGTCCACCAGTTCAAAGTCGCTCAGAAGCGCTGAAGGATAGGATTCGTAACGAATACATCCGACAGAGAACCAAAGTCATCGACATAGCTCAGAGAATTAGCAAGCTGAAGTGGCAGTGGGCTGGCCATATCGCGCGAAGAACCGACAACCGCTGGGGTAAGCTGTTCTTGAGTGGTGACCGCGACTCGGCAAATGTAATGTAGGACGCCCTCCGACCAGGTGGGATGACGATCTGCGAAAGACTGCAGGCAGATGCTGGATGCCGCAAGCTGAAGACAGGGCGCTATGGCGCTCTTTGGTGGAGGGTTATGTCCAGCAGTGGACTATTATAGCCTGATGATGATGATGATGACACGTATTTATGTAAAGAGTTGTTGATATATTCCAAAAAATAGCCCATGGTTACTACCAAATGGATAGCCAGCTACCCATGGAGAGGATACGCCTATTACCACCTACCACGCCAAAGACAAAATAAAAAAATCGTTTACTGACCGGGGAAGGACTACTCTCTCACAGAATATCGACGTGAAATAGCAGTATTCCTACTGTTGTGTTTCGTTCGGTGAGTGAGAGTACCGGAGGCCCAATCAGCCCCTTACCCCCTTCGCGCTCCTTCTCCATCCCACTTCCTTTCCTAAAGGGTCGGCAACGCGCTAGTGATGCCTCTGGTGTTGCAGGCGTCCATAGGCTACGGTGACCACATACCATCAGGTGGGCCGTATGCTTGTTTGCCACCATAGTTGTGAAAAAAAAACTATACCTATGTATATAGTATATATATAGACTCCAAACAGAACTGATTATAAATAGGTATATTTTTAAGTATTCATAATTTCGTTGATTGTTCTTGCTATGAAGTAATTAAAATATTCTTTTTACTTTTTAGTTTAAGTTTGTACATATTATTTAGGTATAGTTTTGAAGTCAGTTTTTGTTTTTTTAAGGCTAGTTTTTATCTGAACTAGTATTGTAAAGCTTAGTTTTAAAAGGCGCTTATCTCTATAACTTTCAATCTGAAACAAATAAAATCTTCTTTCAGTTTATGTGTCTGACAAAAATTTAAAAATACTTCACAACATTCGCACTGCAAAACCAAACATAACTGGCAAACTTGAACCCGAATTTTAAAACAAATATGCATCCCGCATTGAAACAAGAAACCAACAAACTGCTCTCTACCGAGGGTCAGTGAGGCCATCACGCGAGGCCAGAGCTGTAATAAAACCGGTCCAAACCGCTTCAAACTGACACGAACCGGCATCAACTGTTACTAAGTACTATCATAGTAATGTTTAATACGCTGCTGTTTGTTATCCCTAAATAAATAAATAAATACCGCCAAGTAGATCTCTACACGTTGGCCCAATACGCTGGCCCACTATCTTGGCCCAATGTGTACAGCCGCCTTAAGACACTAGCTTTTGCCCGCGGCTTCGCTCGCGTTAATTTAGAATTTGACAATCAATTCGGGTTGTACTCTGCTTGTAATAATATAATTCAATCATGATTCGAAAGACACTTGGCGCCATCTATTATCATAAGAACGTTATTGTTGTTTTCCTCGGAACAGTAATTTTTTCGGGATGAAAGGTAGCCTATGTCGGTTTCTGTACACCTGATAACGTATATGCAAAATTTCAGTATGATCAGTTCAAACAAACAAACAAACTCATTTTCGCTTTTATAATTTATTTATTTATTTTATTTATTTATTTATATATTCTCACATACAACTATTATCACAGTATAATATTATTGAAATTAAACGACTATATACGGATTTTATCGCGTTGTTTATTTGACACTGTTACAAAATTTTTTGAAAAACTGTTACACTACTATAATTACTATTAAACTTTACAAATTTTTAAGCTAATTAAATTATTGAAACTATTAAAACTATTTATACTATTACTATACTATTATACTATTTAGATTTATTTTTACACTTTCCCCGACGTTTCGGTTGTCTCCCCGTGACCATGGCTGCTGAAAAGCAACCGAAACGTCGGGGAAAGTGTAAAAATAAATCTAAATAGTATAATAGTATAGTAATAGTATAAATAGTTTTAATAGTTTCAATAATTTAATTAGCTTAAAAATTTGTAAAGTTTAATAGTGATTATAGGAGTGTAACAGTTTTTCAAAAAATTTTGTAAAAGTGTCAAATAAACAACGCGATAAAATCCGTATATAGTAGTTTAATTTCAATGAATAACATTCGCGTAAACAGAAGACAATATTAAGTATAATATTAGTTAGGATTATAACAAGTGAGAAACGGCAATGAATTGCCGTAAATCTTAGAGTTCGAAAAAATGGTTCAAGTAATATGCAAAGGTCACGCGATACCACGTGACTTTGAGGTCCGAGGTCAAAGGTCATAGTCATTCCGGAGGTATATTGACTATGCTGAGTCTGAGTTGAATAGCGTTGACCGCGAGTTTCTAGCTCTTACGGTTCTTCGGTTGAAAGTTGTATAACAGACAGACATAGGACGGACAAAACTGTTGTATAAGAGTTTTTCCGAACTCTAAAAAGGAGAAATTTAATTTTTTGTTTGTAAGGATTTAACTCAAAAACTAGTCAACCGATTTTAAAAATTCTTTTACCATAAAAGACTATGTTATCCCCGAGTAACATATTTTGTTAAAAAAAGAAGTACAGTTACTATCATAACCTAATCTATTCTATTATTTACGTGAGCGAAGCTGCGGGTAAAAGCCGGTAAATAAATATATGGCGCACTTAATGTTCAAGTCATTTGCTTACCTTTCGCTTTAACTTGCAATATCAAACTACGCTAAACATTTACCAAAACATAGTAATCGCACCAAATGTGGCCAAATGGATAGACGGTGATGCAGGACACCCCTTGTATGGCCACTAACCAGTGCGGCAAAGCCTGAAGAGCCTTTACTGTGTAAACTTGGCGATTAAAACGAGTGGCCATGAGTTTCTTGCCCGTTCTTCTCATGAGCCTTACACCCTTGCTTTGCTGAACGCGGCAGTAAATATATTCTACCACATATATTTTTATTCATTTTATTTTATTTTATTATTTTATATTGTAAATTGTAGTAAATGTAAATTTACAGAAAAAAAATAGTGTAACTTTGACATTCATAAGTGTTACCTTGTAACCTAACTTGAATAAATTTATTTTTGATTTTGATTTTAAGTCATAACAGCTTTGTTAAATGTGTCCATACACTGACCCTGGAGTCATCAAAGGCGAGATGTAACATGTGGCGAGATAATATATATCTTCCTACTTCTTTCGTGTCACCTGCTGAGAGCCTTCCACCTAAACATCAATTGCCATGGTCGGTCTTCTTCCTTAGTCGTTCACTCTTGACAGAGTGGTCGTGGTTGACGACGTTGCATTTTCATTGGCTAAAGCAGCCCCTGCGATGCGCCTCCACTTGTTGCGGTCTTCAGCATCTCTGGAACTTTGGACCATGGAGGTTTGTGTCGCAGCTTTGATAAGGTCTGTCCAACGCGTAGGTGATCGACGGCGTGACCGTTTGCCCTCCACCTGTCCTTGGACAACGAGTCGTTCCATGGAGTGTTCGTTTCGAACAACGTGTCCAAAATATTTGAGGATTCGTATTTGCATAGTCGACGATATCGTCGGTCGACATGGTCGGTCTGGAAGTCGCTAAATATACTCCGAATCCAGGTCAGTCGGTGCCAAGAAAACATGTTTAGGTGGAAATTCTCAGACGGTACCGGTCTGGCTTGCGCGTGCGGTGCAAGACAAACGATGTACATCGTGCCCTGCGTGCCCGTCAACTTGCACGCAGGAGGATCTGATGGCTGCCTCTGACAACGCAGCTAACGTCGCTGCTTTCTGGACGGCAAATATATCATTTAAAAGTGTTTACCAACGATACGCTAAGAAGAAGAATGCGGCCAAACAGAATTAATTTGTTCATTGTTCTAGGTCATCTTTTGTTTTATATCATTTGGTGTATAAAGCAAATCATTAACAGACTTATTTCGGTTTTGTTTTAATTCATCTCGCTTGTTTATCTTTGTCAAAAGAATTATTGTTATTTATGAAACATAATAATATTTATGAAATTTTTTGTTACGTTTCCGGGTGAGATGAGTTGTGATTTATGGGCCACAAATTAGATGTAGCTTGGTCCTTTTATTTATTTCTTCCATTTGGTTTCCTATATTGCTTTCAAGTACACATTTTTGTATATTTGTGTAAAGGTAATTTTTTTTTTGTTATGTCGTTTTTTGCAAAGCGTCCTGCACTAGGCAAAGCCTGTCACGTAGGAAAGCTTTAAATTACAATTTGCCAATATGGATAAATGACAATATTTAAATAATAAAACAATCAAATCAGAAAAATAAACATGCAACTATTAGAATGAATACAATTAAAACAATTAAATACAGCGATATTATCAACAAATTTCATACACAAAAACAAAACGTCACTATACAATTATAATTTAGAACTGTTAGAGAATGCTACAAATCACCTTTACAGGTTTAGGTATACAACACATACGATTAAAAACAAACATACGTGATAAAGCACAAAATAAATTAAAATAATTCTAAACAAAACTATAAATAATGTTTTGTTGAAAATATTGCGAGAACCTTACAGTATGTTCCTAAAACATAGTTGTTGCGACGATAACTCGTAATAAAATAATAAGCAGTGGACTGTATTATAAATATATTATAACGTTATATAATTTACACTGTACTAGGAAGCGCGAGCGCGGGTTTTGTTTAGAACTCCTATAAGGTGACTGGCTGACGGCGCCGGCACAGGCCGCTCGCGTTGACCGATGTCGTTGTCCCGCTCTGGCCGCCGCCGCGCTGGTGTTGACGATTGTCAACATACTCCCCCGGTTGAAGAGTCATCTTCAACGCTAGAGGCCACAGGTAGAGGGCAGATGGTATTGAAAGCACGCCGAATGACACCCTTACGTGTCCGGATGTCGGCGACTCTGGCGATGCCATCTGTACCAGGAAGCACCTTATCAATGCGTCCTAAAAACGAGTTAAGTCTGATTGCAAGTTATCAATATGCAAGCATTGATGAGAAGATGAGTCAGATTGCTGATAGACACCAGAAATGATCCAGCCTAACTTTGACTCGAACAAAGAAGGCTTGTTTTTACCTAATGCGATACGATTCGCGCCTATGATACCCCAAAACACTTCTGCGCCAACTAAGAAGTCGATCGAAGACGGAGTGTAGTACTCAGGGTCGGCAAGACGAATATTCGAAGGTATACAAATATTACTAGTATCAATGAATGTGTTCGGTATCGATGACGATACTTTTGGTAAGACCAAGCACTCAATATTGATTTCATAATCACTATTAAATGATTTGAAAGAAACCAAGCAACCTTTGTAACAATAAGAAGATTGATGATTGATACCTATTACCCTTGACTTGGCATTGTAGGTAGAAAAGTGAAGCTTACGGACAAATTCTTCAGATATGAAGTTCGCCGTACTCCCATGGTCCAGCAAGACTCGCGCCGTGTGGGGTTTGCCCTTGGGATCCATCACTTGTACGAGCGCTGTGGATAGTAAGATAAAACGAGATGTAGTGCGATGATTGGCTGATAATGCAACATTTTGTGTGTTGGAGTGGTCATTATCGGTATTGTCTGCATGTAATAAAGTATTGTGTTTTTTCTTGCAATACTTGTAACATCCTAACCTGCATTTACCAACATCATGACCTGGTCTAAGACAATTAAGACAGACATTGAATGAATAACCTTCTTAAGACGATCCTGGACTGAAAGAGACCTAAACGCCTCACATGAAAATACAAAATGATCCTGCTGACACATTGGACAACATTTAGTTTTGTCAGTGCATGAAAGAAAACTTTTGTTTGATTTATTATTGTTATTTTGTCCTTCACTCTTGGATTTAATGGATTTTGATTCCTCAAGTGTCTCCAGTAAATCAGCCCTATTACTGAGAAAGTTAATAAAGATATGTAATGTTGGAGGGTCAGACAAGGTGTTCCTGTGCTCCTCCCACTCACGGTTTGTAATAGGATCCAACTTGCTAGCCATTATATAAATGATTAAAGTGTCCCAATACTGAACAGGCTGATCAAGTGTTGCCAGAGCTCTAAGATTTTTATTTGTAGTGTCAATTATATAACGTAAACACTTACTTGATTCCTTGCTAACAGGATTAATGTTAAAAAGAGCCTGTACATGATTGTTAATAAGCAACCTTTTGTTGTCATACCTATCACAAAGTAACTTCCAGGCAGCGTCATAGTTTTCTGATTTAAAGTCGAGATTGTCTACGACGAGAGAAGCACTACCCTTTAAAGAAGCGCGTAGATAGTGCAACTTATTAATTTGATCTATACTGTCGTTATTGTGAATGATAGAACAAAATGTATCCCTGAATCAATCACGATAGCTACTTGAAAACTTGGGTAAATTAAATCAATTTTGGGCAAGCGAATGGAATTATGTTTGTGTGTGTGACTAGTACCGGATACAACCTCGGACACTGAATCTCCCAGGTGATGCTTGCGAGCACTACTGATCAGCTGGCGGGCAGAAGCCACCAAACCGTAAAACCGCTTCTCAAACGCCTCACGTTCCGCATATTGCTCACTGGGATCGTCCAACGCTGCTTCCAAATCACTCTGCAACGTATCATATTTCTCATATAAACCTTCAAATAAATTAAGACGATATTCAATTTCGATGATCTGCACATCACTCAACTTCTCACAAGACTTTGAAACGTTTAAATAACTTAGAAATTGCGTAAGCTTAGCTTTAATAGAAGCCCGTTTCTTAATTAAGCTTTTAGTATCAGACATTATAATATAAGCAAATAAGAAAGAATAAAGGGAAAATTTGCAAGTAAACGCAATTAGTTAATTACTGACACAATAAAAAGTTATTATATCGCGCTAATGATAATTATAAATAGCTTAGGCGTAGCACTAGCGATATTGCGAGAAGTTGGATAACGTTATTTAAAATAATAAGTAAAAACAATGTAATTAGTTCTTACATTTAAATAAATTACGGTAACTAATGATTGTTAAAATGGCTAACAATAACCGAATGAACTAATGAAGAGATGAATACAAGACAACACAAAATGACTTGCAAAATTACAACAATGATTTGCAAATTTTACAATTGTTTATAAAGCCAATGGAATGGTTCTAATGTATGACTATGAAACTAAAGGATGAATTATATGATAGGATGGAAAGAAAAACAAAGAGAAAGGAGTTGGAACGATCTCACGATTTTGTTGGCGCAAACCACATATGACAATTGTGACGTGGAGATTCTTCACGATGATTCTCAAGAGACGTCGACAATCTAAGGATTTGGTTCTGCTACCATCGACGACGTGATGATATTATGACGTTCTAAACAAATTTTCAAATCTTGTGTTTCCGTTGGAATGTTCTGGAACGTTTCGAAACTGGCGAAAACGATTATATCTTATAACCGTGCCGATTTACACGACGTCCAAAATATAGACACGATGAATGTAATTGATGCAGCCACGGAGAACGTAGACAAATCCACTTGAACCCGTAGACCAAACTTGGATGACTCGCAGGCCGATGACAACTCAAATCTTCCTTGTTTCAATTCCTTTCTTCGGTTCAATTTTGACGGGAGAAGGACCATATGTTGCGACGATAACTCGTAACGAAATAATAAGCAGTGGACTGTATTATAAATATATTATAACGTTATATAATTTACACTGTACTAGGAAGCGCGAGCGCGGGTTTTGTTTAGAACTCCTATAAGGTGACTGGCTGACGGCGCCGGCGCAGGCCGCTCGCGTTGACCGATGTGGTGATGTGGTTGTCCCGCTCTGGCCGCCGCCGCGCTGGTGTTGACGATTGTCAACATAGTACATATGTATTCAGGTACTTTGTTATTAATAATAATGTCCTCCAGACCGATTTTCGGTCACGGCGGCCAATCTTAACGGAGACTAGCCATCTGCGCAGGAGATATACCTAATAATATAATATATTCTATACATACACACAACACCATCTAGCCCAAACTAAGCAGAGCTTGTACTATGGGTACTAGACAATGGATAAACATACATATATACAATTATTATTTTTTTTGTCAATGCATACATACATAGAAACACCCAGACCAATACAAACATCCATGTTCATGCACACAAATGTTTGGCTTGTGCGGGAATCGAACCCGTGACCTCAGGCGTGACAGTCAGTTACACTAACCACTACGCCATCGAGGGCGACAATATTATAATATATATTATAGTGCACAAGTGTGTGCGCAAACACAAGTGCACTCTCTGTTCCCTAACCCTCATGATCCGATGGGACGGTAATCCGACACGACCGGAGAAAGATCAGGCGCAGAACCAACGGCTTTACGTGCTTTCCGAGGCACGGGGGTGTCTAACACCGCCACTTCCTAACTCCGGGGCTCGTATTGCGATTTCTTAACAGAAAAATCCAATACCTTTTTGTTGGCCCGACCCGGGATTCGAACCCGGAATTCGAACCCGAGACCTCATGCACAGCAGTCGCATTCACTACCGCTGCGCCACGCAGGCAGTTAAAGTTTGTTATTAAACAAAGTACCTGAATACAGTGAGTCAATGTCTATCATGTAAAAAATGTCGATATTATTATTTTTTTAAATGATTTTATTGTACCAACTCATAAGTCTGTTCATTGCGGATTAACCTTCGAATCCCATGGTAATTTACACTGATATAACCACCACACCTTAAGGTTTTAATCTGTTCAACGATTTTACAGTTATTGAGTGGTGCATCCTCACCGCAGTTACATTTTGTGGAGAAACACAGGTAATGCAACATGATAACATTATGTACCATTCTATAAACTTTTTGACTGTTTGTTGCTTTTTATTGGGTAGTATTCAACTGCACAGCAAAAAAATACTAATTGCACAGCAAAATATGCTTACCAAAAATACTAATTGCACACCAAAATATATTTAAAGAGATCAAACTAAGTCGACGGAGCCCCGCTTAGCCGGGCTCCTATTTTGGAATGAGTTTAAGAAGGAACCTAACATAACCTAACCCTTCCGAGACGGAATGCAGTGATTTAAGGCGTATAGGTGCTCGTTATGATATATTTTAGTAAGCATATTTTGCTGCGCAATTAGTATTTTTGGTGGTCATTATATTTAATCCCATATTTATTTAACGCATCTTTCGCATCCATACCAATCGCAACATATATTACAACTAAGTATATAACGAGATGGGTGTAAAAACCCAGGATTCAAACTCTTCGTCTTAAATGTACATCATGTGACCTTGTGACCCCTACATCTCGAGGCTCTTTTGACCCACAGGGTCCATATTCGACTGAGGTATGACCCCAAGGTGTCTGCTCACCAAATTACAAGTCAATCGGTCCAGTGGTTCCGGAGTGATGCCTGTCACTAACAGACAGACACAGACCCACATAGTGTTTTCATTAACCTCTTCGAAGAAGACTCAGAGGTTAGCAATGAGAAACTTTCAAATATAATCGAGTTGCAGAGATCTTATCTTATCTTATGTGGGGGCCAGTCAGTGCAGACCGGTGACACTTCGACCCAGTGGGATCTTTTGTGTCGACACTCTCCCAATAACGACTGCCATAGATGTTCATGGCAGCCGGGACCGACGGCTTAACGTGCTCTCCGAGGCACGGAGCAGGCGATAATTGTCAATCAATACGCACATAATTTCGAAATGTCATATAACTTCCGAAAGTCAGAGGTGCGCGACGTGGGTTCGAACCCGAGACCCTCTGCATTGCAGTCTGTTGGTCTCCCCACTGAGCTACCGCTGCTCAGTTGCAGAGATAATGTTCACAACTCTGCAGGCAATGGACGTGAACCTCCTACCTATAGACAAGTTGCGTATCTATAACATGCAGATGAAGAAGTGATTATTGCAACAGCACGTTTTCTCATAATATATTTAAAGAATAAGGAAAAACGACGCTTGAATTGGATGCGCAAATTATCACTTAAGTCAAGAGAAAAATATAGAGGGATTGAATATACAGGTGGTCCCAGAAGTTGAAGACAGAAGATTGTTATGTAATCTCGAAAAATGTTTCTTTAAGCGCCCGATTTTTTCGATTATTCGAGATTACATAACAAGACAAAAAAAAATTCTAAAAGTAAAAATCTGTAGTAACAGAAAAGTCCGTCACAGTGTATAAATATTTTAGATCTTTTTTAAATGTCTATAATTTTTAAAATACGTAACCTAGATTTTTGTATATTTATTTTTCTGATAGCTATTATAACTTAGCCTGTTACCTGATTCCGGTTTGACGTCGACTTCTGAGACAACCTGTATACCTACCTACAAAATGTTATTCTATGTTGCCATGCTAACAGTAGGTAATGTAACATTCTGTAACAAATGTTGTCGATTGTTACCATTTGTTGACTGTTTTTGGTCATTTTGACTTACTTTTTGGCTTTGACATTCAAGTCCCAATTAATCCATAAACGATCACATAGTAAAATATTTGCATATAGAAAATAAAAGAATTTACGAAAATGGTCACAAAAACATTTGTGTGTTGATATTTTGATATTCAACATAACATTTCATTCTCTACGGATTTAATTCAAACATGTGGAAATGTGCATTCAGTCGTTTCACACCACACGTCGCTGAAACGTATTCACGAACAGTACGCTCGATTCTGTGTCGGAGGTATATATTTAAAAAGTATGTATATAAAAAATGGCAGAGATTTATTTTAAAAATGGTCTCATGTCTATATCCTGGAGAGAATAGACAGAGATTTATTATACAATTTGCCAGCCAAGATTTTAGTTTCGATGTACTATTGCATGAATACCTTAAGGTCTAAAATCATGTGAACACTCGAATTAGAATGAATATGAATGAACTAGATGGCACTATATTACAAATTACGGCTATATTAGTTTTACCCTCAGGGTTTCATTCATGTAAGTATGTGTTCCTTTTTTTACAAAACTTTTGTAAATAGAGACTTATTTAAAGTAAATTTACCAAAATGGAGTTATTAAGAAATTACTTTTTTTATTTTCTAATTGTGCAGCGCCATCTATTATGATATAACTAAGCTACTTAACAGGTCTTGTATTGATTTCCGTTAGATGGCGTTAATTACCGGCTTATACCATTTTAGTTATGACATGGGTATGCATTTTTGCAGCTCACTATACAGTCCTACATACCTCGGTAGACACATCGAGATTTCGATTGACTCTATCCTTCAAAATGTTATCAAAATGACTGCACGGATGGCGTGGTGGTTTAAGTGGTCGCTTCGCCACTGCTGCCGCGCCGAGTGTTGTGGGTTCGATCCCCACACGGGACAAAAATTTGTGTGGTCCACAAATAGTTGCTCCGAGTCCGGGTGTTCTTTCTTCACTACTAGAAAGCTATATTATCAAAGAGCAACATGGGCTATATTTTATTTAAGAAACTACTGTTAATAATGGGCCGGCTCGACCGGGGAAGTACTACCCTCTCACAGAAAATCGACGTGAAACAACAGTGTTTCACTGCTGTGTTTCGTTCGGTGAACGAGAGCGCCGGAGGCCTAAGCATGAGGTGACGATTCTCGCAGCTTATGAGGGACCTGCAGAGTATCCGTAGAGTCATTGTGTGGGTGGTGCGAGTCGACCCAGCGGCCAGGGAGAGCCGTAGAAACGGTGCTCTGCTGGCCGCCCGCGGTATAGTCCAGAGGCCCAACCGAGTCTAACCAACTAGGTTGGCTGCCTTATCATGCCGCGCATAATCTCGAGGTGGCTCGTAGTGCCGGATGGTGACCGAAGGGTGGGTCCCGGCGACCACTTTCGGGAGGGTACGGGGGTCCTTCCGTCCGTCGGATCGGCTATCGCCATACCATACAGTTATATGATAAAACTTGCTCTGCGCCTTGCCCCACTTTGCTGCGAGAACAGCCGCCTCTTTTTTTTTCACGTTTCCCCTTCCTTTCACTCTATGGCAGTACGAACAAAGCATTGTCGTTCAACAGCAGCCAATCGCCGTAACCCCACTGCTGCTTCCTGTGTCGTGGAGTTTATTAACATCAGAGGTCTCCACGCTAACCTTAATGCCGTCCATCACCACCTGGAGACGGCTCGGCCGGCAATGCTTTTTCTAACGGAGACACAAATACGCCGGTCCTGCAGACACGAACTACCTGCAATATCACGACTACGTGCTAGAGGAGTGTTTCCTCGCGAAAGCCGGGATATGCTTGTTTGTTAGGGCGGATATTTGCTGTCGCCGTCTACAATGCCTAGAGGACCCTTCCTTCTCTGTCCTTTGGGTACACGTGGATCATGGCTCTTTCAGCCAAATCTACATGTGCCTCTACCGATCCCATTCAGGAGACGCTGAGACAACTCGACTCTTCAATTACCTGAGTCAGGCAGCAGACGACGCGCAGGAGCGGTTTTCGAACGCTGAGTTGGTGTTCTTGGGAGATTTCAATGCCCACCATGAGACCTGGTTGGGTTCTCCCAAAACAGACCACGCGGGACGAACTGCCCATCTATTCGCTCTCACGCATGACCTGTCTCAACTGGTACTCCAGCCCACCCGGATACCAGACATTGCAGGTCAGGCGCCCTCTCTGCTCGATCTGCTGCTGACGAGTAACCCGAACCGGTACAGTGTGCCGTTTCGTGCTCCTTTGGGCACCTCAGACCACTGTCTAGTTTGTGCCACAGCTGTTGTTGTTACGCCCCACGACCCGAGGAGGCAAGACGACGACTGTGGCACTACTCGTCAGCAGACTGGGATGGAATGCGGGAATACTTCGCATCCATCCCTTGGGCTCAACGCTGCTTTGAGAACAGGGATCCATCAGAGAGCGCTACTGCTGTCGCTGGTGAAATCATCCTGGGTATGGAATATTATATTCCATACAGTGATGTCACGAGCGGCGGCAGGAAAAGGCCCTGGTTCGGGCGTGAATGCGCCGATGCTGTTGAACGCAAACAGACGGCGTATCGCGCTTGGACCAGGGCTCGCACTCTCCACGACCCTAACGTGGATCACCTGAAGGCAGCGTTCAACCAAGCCACAAAGGTCTGCAAGAGGGCATACTTAAGAGCGGATGCCCAGCGCGTCGCACGGTTCGGCCAGGAACTCATGGCGCATCCTACGGGCAGTCGTAGCTATTGGCGCCTGGCCAAAGCCGTGCAGTCCAACTTCTGCCAGACCTTGTTGCCCCCTCTGAGGTATCCGAATGGATCACTGGCTCATCGGCCGCAGGAGAAAGCAGATCTGCTTGCAAATCTCTTTGCGGCCAACTCCCGAATCGATGACTGCGGTTCGCAGCCGCCTAACATTGCCAACTGCGGCTACACCATGCCTGATATATGTATCAGGCAACAAACCGTTCGTGCGATACTGCAGTCTCTCGATGTTCAGAAAGCCAGTGGACCTGACGGCATCCCAGCTGTGGTTCTTAAAAAATGTGCAGCGGAGTTGTCTCCCACACTTACGCGCCTATACCGGACGTCTTACGTCGCAGGCATTGTGCCTGAGGCTTGGAAGGAAGCGAACGTTCAACCGATTCCCAAAAAGGGGGACCGTTCCGAGCCAAGCAACTATCGACCCATAGCTATCACCTCGGTGCTTTCCTAGGTGTTCGAGCGGATTATAAACACCCAAATTGTCCGCTACCTGGAGGATCAATCGTTGATCAATGATCGCCAATACGGCTTTCGGTCTAAACGATCAACGGGTGATCTTCTAGCGTTCGTCACGCACCTCTGGGGTGAGGCTATGGACAAGCACGGCGAGTCTTTGGCTATCAGCCTTGACATAGCCAAAGCTTTCGACAGAGTCTGGCACCGGTCTCTTCTTTCCAAGCTTCCGGCCTATGGCTTGCCCCCTCAACTGTGCACCTGGATTGCAAGTTTCCTGCAGAAGCGTCGTATTCGGGTCCTTTGCGACGGTCGCGCTTCCAAATTTATGCAGGTCAATGCAGGAGTGCCTCAGGGGTCTGTCTTATCCCCTACGCTCTTTCTTCTGCATATCAATGATATGTTGAATCTCGGCAACATACATTGTTATGCGGACGACAGTACCGTGCATGGGCGATATCTCGGACATCCTGGGGCCAAACAGGCGGTGGTTGAGGGGAAAAGGCAGAATCTTGTCGTTGAACTTAACCAGACCTTGGACCGCATCTATGAATGGGGTGCCAAGAACTTGGTAGAGTTCAACGCCAAGAAGACCCAGGCATGCGCGTTCTCAACAAAAAGTCTCCGTTCCTTCCCCTCCCTTCTCTGAAGAACACTCCACTGGTAATACGTGACAGCCTCTCCATCTTAGGTATGGATCTTTGCCGCTCCCTTAATCCCAAAACCTACATCGAGAGCGTCATTAAACAAACTTCGCGAAAACTCGGAGTTCTGAACAGGGTGAGGCGGTTCTTCGCACCTGGGCAACTGTGCCTATTGTATAAGGCACAAGTGCGCCCTTGCGTGGAGTACTGTTCTCATCTTTGGGATGGCTCCGCGCAGTACTTGCTGGACGCTCTCGACCACTTACAGCGGCGGGCTGTCCGTATTATCGGAGATCCAGAGGTCACGAGTTCACTGGAACCTCTGCAACTCCGTAGGGACATTGCCTCATTGGCATGTTTCTACAGAATATACCACGGGGAGTGCTCTGAAGAGTTATTCCACCTTATCCCGCCCTCCCCTTTCCTATCCAGAACAACGCGTGCTGGGCTTAGATGCCATCCTTACACGGTAGAGTCGATTAGAGCGCGTACCAAAAAGTTTGGGTCCTCATACCTCTGCCGAACGACCAAGGCATGGAATTCTCTACCAAGGCACGTGTTTCCTTCTTCCTTCAATCCTGGGTCCTTTAAGCGGGGCGTGAAAAAGCACCTTCTCAGGCCGTCAAAGTAGACCTCAACATCGCCTCGGCTGCTATGAGGGCGGTGTGGAGGCCACTGCTCTTAGACCACACGACTGCTTACCATCATTGTACTCATTAAGCGTTACCGAAATTTACTGTCTATTTTGGTTACCTAGTTCAAATACTATGACTTATATAAAAGTACATAACATTACTGTACATAGGTGGAACATTCCCACACTAACTCGGTTGCCTGCCCAAACATCGACCTCTTCTTGATTCAATTAAAAAAGTAGTCTATAAAGACTATCGAGAATAGAACGAAATGAATTAAAGTGTGTTAAATTATTTTGGATTGTTTAATCCTGCTAATATGAGAAAAGTTTGTGAATATGTTTAGTTGTTTGTAACTCACTCACGCGTGACTCGCTGAATGGATTTGACTTAAATTTAACGCACTTATTAATATTTACGATGTTTTGAGCATATAATTATGACGTACAGATTTATAGCACAAAATTATAGTTCATATAATGTTAAAATAAAATAAAATGCCTACATGAAATTTTAATATAATTCATTTATTCATATGCGAATATGGGTATACATTTGCAGATGTTATGGCTAGTACATTTACAGGTTCTCCACATTCCACCATTAGGCATGCAAGTTCGAGTACTTATTAGTTGAAGTTCACGTGAAACATAATCAAGAACAATCAAAATATTAATTAATTAAATTGTCAAATTAAATGTCATCCATGTCATTGTTTTTATTATACAGGTCAATTTAAATAATATTATATAAGTCAAGTGAATTTAGTTACGAGTCATTAAAAGCTAATTATATTATTGGATGTCATATTTGTCCTCGAGATATTCTTTCAGTGTGTAGTATGCCTTATTAACAAGAAATTGCTTCAATAGCATTTTAAACTTATCTGTGTTGGAGCATTTCAATATGTATAATGGTAAATGGTTATAAATTCGAGGGGCCATACAAAATATGCTGTTGCTAAATTGCATTGTTTTGTTTGATGGAAAACATATTTTATGATTATTACGTTTACTCTGTAGGCGCTCAAATAAAGAGGTATGTGTAAAAACAAAGACGGCTACCTCATATATATAAAGGCATGGAAGCGTTAACAATTTCAGACTAATAAAATATGTTTTACAACTATCCGTCTGTTTTAACTTCACAACTTACACATCTGTTTTGGGCTCTAAATATAATCTAACAAACTTCTGCCCGCGGTTTTGCACGCCTAATACAGTCAACACAACATATCTGAAATTGAATCTGTTATTATTTGATATTAATTTTAATGTATATATTTATTTTCTTATCCATGTAATAATTTGTCATTGTTAAGCTTGACTCTCTGCACGTGTTGGGAAAGCAACCTGTTAGTGCAGAGAGTAACTGTTATAAAATAAATAAATAAATATCCTGGGTTAAACATATCTTATGTGTTAATCCAGGATATGGTCTATTCATATGCCAAGTTTCATCCAAATTTATCCACCAGCTTAAACGTGAACGTGATTAAGTTATAAACAACGAAACATCTTTACAAACTTACATTTATAATAATCATAGGATATTTTAAAGTAGTAATATCTGATTAAAGAAAAGATTTAAATCATATGTACATAGATGCGCCCTACTAGATTTAATAATGGCTACCTTTCTGGACGTTAAATTGTCATCTGACACACAATGACGAACAGACTTTTTTTCAATGCAAAATTTTTATTTCCTTCTATTTATTTTTATTAATGTAATATTAAAATGACGTGTCCAAGAATTGTTTGCACATTTTTATGGAAATAAAGATTTTTGACTTGACTTGAGTTGACTTGAATGACCAACATGAATCAGAATCAGAATTATAAATTTTGTCGTACCACGCTCAAAATTAAAAAGTGTACACTATCATTCTCCATCTTATGTGTAGGCTCACTCTTCAGTGCGAACACTTTTCCGCAACCTAAATACAGTGAGACATATAATATTAAATCTTTAGTCTAAAGCGTTCTTACAATCGAGTTTTCGTAGGTACGCTCTCCACCTATTGGGCGACTATTGATGTGAATCCATTCGTAATACAGCGATTTAGGTTCGTTGGAATTGTTAACAAGGTTACCGGTAATTACTTATCTTATTCAACTAGATCAAAGATGTTCCGGAGACAGGCCAGGTCAAGGTTACCCTAAACCTAGCCGTACATGAATAATTAAATGAGATTTAATCAAGCCTCTTGCTTGTATATATTATGCCAGAAATGTACCAAGTGGAAATCTGTAAGATCTGTGTACCCCTTCCAGAAAAAGCGTGAGTCAATAAAATAGAGGTGTATTTTGTTTAAAAAAACATCTCCTACCCTAGGAATAATTCCTTCTGACAGAACTTACAAACGTTCAAACAATTGCCGGTGTCATAGAACACCTTACAAATATTCAAACAATTAACTAACCGAACAGCCAGACTTCTGAGTCTAGTCCTTTGTATCATCTATTGGATGGGTGGATCTCACAAATTTTTGTCCCGTGTGGGGATGTGGGATTGCCATGTAGTAAAAGGTTCAAGCATCAGCTTATGGTTAGCGCTTCGAGAAAGTTTCCCAGCGTTGTTCTTTTAGTTTAATTGTATGTTTTTAACCATTAAGTTACCGTTACTCTAGGTTCGACCACTCGAATCACCTCTAAGTTTAAATCAGAGTAACTTTTTACAGGTAGGGTACACGGACAACGTCAAATGTCGCATCGAAAAAACAGCTCATCTCGTTTTCGGATAAGTTTTTTCAGTAATATATCTCAATATTTCTACTTTCAATAAAGCGTATGCGGTGTGAGTATATCAGTTCTCTCGAGACATTAAAATAATGTTTGTAAATTTTTCACGAGGTCATTTCCATTATCTATAACGGAGGACCACGATTACATGAACAAAGATGTTAGATTTAGAGCATTAATTCCCAAAGTGGTCCAGGGGAGACTCGACGGGGGTCTACGTTGGTGTGACAAAAAATGGGGATGCACAATTCATAATCGGTGGTGCACAAAAATTCTTTCGATAGTGAAGAATTAAAATGTTGGCTTGCCTTCACCGACTGTTCGACAAGCTCAGAGACTGTAAAACTGACTGAAAAAAACATGGTCAGCCCGCCTACCGTGGTAGATTCATTACCGAGAATTCCTAAAAAAAAAAAAAAAAAGGTCAGTCCGTACAGAGATTTGATAAACATTTTTACATGCATGAACTTTTTAGCTGCAGGGGGTCCGCCGGAACCAGCTTAATTTTGAAAGTGGTCTATGAGAAAAAAGGTCTGGGAACCTCTGATTTAGAGCATCAATAATAAAACTATATATTATTTGCGTTACGATTTGCTATTTTAATGTCACTGGAAAAGTTTTATTACATTCATCACAATTTGTTGGCTCGACTAATGATAGAAATTTGTTTCGAATTCAAATTGTTATCAATCACAAAGTTGTGTCGATTTGATGATATATCTGATATAAAATTGTTGAATTTCATCGATAATATATTTATATACGTTATTTTATTATTACCAGCAACTTGGGTGGTTGGTTTTTATTTGATTGCCAAATGCCAACTTTGTTTGGTTTCGACTGGTAGTTCAATTGAAAATACCTTGATAGTTTAAGACTATATTTAAAAAAAATGGTATACGAAAAAAAGACAGTCGTATTTAGGCAAACGAGTGCCGAGTCGGCGCAGTAGTCCTAGTAGACCTAGATCCGTTGTTGAAGCCCGCTGAACGGTAACCCGCCTGCGTGGGCAAGATGTGACGTCAGAAAGTTACAAATTATTAGGCTTGTATTTAGAGGTTCACGTCGGCAGAGCATGATAGATTTGGAGCCATGACGTCTCGGAGGCAAATTCAATGCCACATTCCCATGATTGGGCTGCGGACGCCGCTTTAGGGTCCGTCGGTCGGCGCTGACCCTAATTCGCTATCATTTTATAGGTAAGGTGACTGAATTGGGTCGATTTAAATGTCTAGATATTAATTTGAAGGATTTCAGAAAACTACCGGATTTGCTGTGCTTTTCTTCGCCATTAAAAGATATTCATAAAATAACAAGATTTAGACCATGGCAGTAAAAACTGTTCTAAATATACTCAGAATTAGAATAGCCTGTCTAAAGAAGGATAACCATGGACTCATGCCTACTGTCCCAATGGTAAATAGAGGCAATGCATCCACATTTCACACGTATTTGTGGCTGATCATAAGATTACGGTATCGATTATATTAGTCTAGGATCCCTCATAATAGGGGGCAACCCGATTGCCGTTTGTCGACCATAGACTATGGACTCCAGGCTTGGTGCTACTACTGAGACTTAATTTACAGAATTTTTATTTATTTACCCAATTACTGTTAACTTGAATTGGGCTTCGAACCCGAGATCTCACGCATAGCAGTCTCATACACTACCAGAAGGCCACCGTGGCAAACAGAAAACATTTTAGTCCAACATAAAACATTGACCCAACTACCAAATGACCCCACTAACATATACCATCACTAATTCTTCGAAACCCATTAAATACGCACACAACTCACGCTGCCAACACCAACGACTTCGACGCACCGAGATACTTTACGATGTAATTAACACATCGTTTCCATATCGTTACTCACAATAAGCCCTCAGGTGCAGTGTAGTGCTTCGTTCCAATTTGCGAGCAAAATCATATTAGTCAAGACGAATTAAATACTTCAGTTAATACGCCATTTTATAGACGCGATAGATTCTCTAGCCGTGGTTTTTTATTGCCCATTTCAGAATATAGCCTATATAAAACATAGAGGTCGTATATGTGGAGAAATTGGATGCTTGAATTTAAAATCGGTCTTGAGAGGTTTAAGTACGCGTAATAATTACTTATATAGTATTACGGCTTATCCCTTAAGGAGGTACATTACACCTACATTTTGCCTGCTTTGTCTCGTTCTCGTTCGCTCGTTCCCTATTACGTGAGACCAAGGTCCCACGAAACAAGCACATTGCCGTGCCATAATGTGCTTTCTAGCCTGCCTATATTATAAAGCTTCTATTTTCTGTCTCAGGCAAAAATAAATTTTTTGAGGTTCCATAAGAAAACCTGTAAACGTGTATAATATTAGTTATGATTAATATTATACACGTTTTCAGGAGTACACAAAAAGGACAAAGGGTACCTTTCCTCTAAAAAACACGAGCAAAGCTGCGGCCAAAAACTAGTATATAATATACTAGCTTTTGCCCAAATTAGTCAATAAATTGACAATCCCTCAAGAACAATAGCTTTTTTTGGATGAAAGAAACCCCATGTACTTTTCTGTAACTGTGATAAGGTAAGTTAAGGTGTGAAACCTTGACAAACAAACGCACATTCGCATTTATAAAATTAACTAGCTTTTACCCGCGGCTTCACTCGCGTCAATTTAGAATTTAACAATCAATTCGGATTGTACCTACTGTGCTTGTAATAATATAAATCAATCATCATTCGAAAGACACGTGGCGCCATCTATTATCATAAGAACGCTATTATTGTTTTCCTCGGGAACAGTAATTTTTTTCGGGATGTAAGGTAGCCTATGTTCGTTTCTGTACAAGCAAGTATAAAAAAGCAAGTATAAAAACGAAAATGAGTTTGTTTGCTTGTTGCCTTTTCACGCCTAAACCACTGAACCGGTCATTCTGAAATACTTGATACTTATCAACATACGTTGCAAAATTTCAGAATGACCGGTTCATTTTCAACTCATTTTTGCTTTTATAATATTAGTTAGGATAAAATAATAATAAAAAATAGAGAGCGACTTCAAAACACAAACAAGAAATAAAACTTAACGAAGCTTCCAATGAAATCAAACTAATGCGGAGTCAGGGCCAACACAAGTTACTACTGAGATGTGTAACCTAGAAGTTCTCATGAACTAACTGAACTAATTATCATGCAAAGCTTGGTACTAACATTATTGGTGAGTTTATCTGTTTTTACTAGCTAGATTTTATCCGCGAATCCGCTCGCGAAGCTGTAGTTTAGGTTAGGTTAGTAACAGTATTTTTGAAGTGAAAACTTCTTTAGCGGCGTTGTGCACTTTCTTGTGATAGGTAAAAAATGTTAAACTCGCGTCAGGACACGTGACCTGATCGAATATTCGTAAGACGGAGGGAGAATTATCGGGATCCCTTCTTTTCGCATAATGTTCTTTGTCCTAATATACTTCGGCATAACGATTTTGGCACAATTTGTTTTGGCATAATAATACTTCGGCATAATTTTTTTAGGCATACATTTTATGTTGGCATAATCATCTTAAAGACTAATTTGTTTTGGCATAAATTTGATTCGCATAACGTTAGTAGGCCTAATGACTATTAGCATAATATGCTGTGCAACATAAGTTAGTGACAGAACCGAATTGCTGCAAAACCGACTCTACGTAGTCTTGTTTGTCCTACCCCTAGAGTGTAATTTAAAATCGTGTAGAAGCGTAGGGGCGAGGCGGCCCGCGGGCTGACGAGCAGGCGGCTGCAAGCGAGCCGCCACCGCAGCTTCGGCTTGTTTCGGCGAAGCCGGCCAGCCTCAGCCGCGGCGGTGAGCGAAAGCCGTCTGCGACGATTAGCACGCGTGGGGCCGCCGGAGGCCCGCAGCGCCGGAGCCGTAACAAAAACTTTATGCTTAATAAATGTATGCTTTAGAATATTATGCTTAATCATTATTATGGTTAGAGAAATTATGCTTAAAAAATTATGCGTAAGCTGTTATGCGTAACTATATTATGCGAAAATATAATTATGCCAAACAAAATTATGCTAAGTTATATTAGGTCTTAAAATTTTGTGCTAATGGATAGGGATCCAGAATTATCATGTTTGTGAACGATGGCGCAATAAATGAATATTGTATTTTACAACATAAATGATAGTAGTTTTATACTGATAATTAAAGCAATTCGTGCAAAATTATTCCCTAACCATTCCAAAATATCAAAAATACACAACGTTAATAGTCAAGTTTTCACTTCTGCCGGCACTACCGGAGTGCAACCCGTTTTTTTTTCTGGATGAAAGGTACTGTTACGGGGCGGGTCGAGATTCGGTTTTAAAATTATTACCTTCTGCAAGAGGATCTTGACAGACGAACGGATTATTGTAATATAAATAAACTTCATTTAAGTATATCCAAGTGCCACTATCTGAATTTTACTCGAATTTTACTAAAAATAAGAATATTTTACAAGCTTTTATTTAACTTGCAATGTATGTATGTTCGGTTAACTATTTAATACGCACATAACTTCGAAAAGTTAGAGATGCGCGCCTTGAGATCGAACTCGAGACCTCTGCGTGGCAGTCCGACAGTTTCCCACTATCGCAATATATTAAAAATTTTGTAGACCAGCCATTGCAAACGTCCAAACAGCTCGTACGCTCGTAAAAGTTTACGCAATCACAGAACTGTCGTGCAACCCTGTAAAAGTTTTTATCTCGGAGTCGAGTGTTAGTTTGACAATAACTATGGACCAAACGTCGTATGTATAACTGTACCTCAGCCAATTCACGAGCAATTTTAAGGAAAAATAATCTACCAGAGATGGGCTACTCTCTTCTCCGTAGCCTTTATTATTCCCAAGTCACTTGGAGTCGGCTTTCTAGTCTAACTGGATTTGACTGGATATCAGTTTTTACACGGTGCGACTGCCATCTGACATCCGCAACCCAAAGGCTAACGATACCCTAAAGCTAGACCAGTGTCAGGATATTAGAGGGCACTGACTTCCCAATAACGACTGCCATAGATGTTCATGGCAGCCGGGACCAACGGCTTACCGTGCTCTCCGAGGCACGGACCAGGAGATAATTTTATTGTCAATCAATACGCACATAATTTCGAAAAGTCATATAACTTCCGAAAGTCAGAGGTGCGCGACGTGGGTTTGAGCCTGAGACCCTCTGCATTGCAGTCTGTTGGTGTCCCCACTGAACTATCGCTGCTGCTCTTCTCTCTTCTCTCCCTCTCTGATGTCTCTGATGGACTACTATTCTAACTAATATTATAAATGCGAATGTTAGTTTGTTTGTTTATTACACTTCCGACTGACCTACCATCATGATATATCCCGTACACGTTGTCAGCGATACAGAAAAGCTTTTAATTTTCATCCAGAAACAAAATATTTTTCCCAATGGGTAGAAAATTATTCGCAAAACAAGTAAAGCAAAATTTTGTTAAAATAAACATAAATGTTCAAGTTTGTAATGTTAATCAATTTCGCGTAAACCGCTGAATAGATTCAGATGGAATTTGACGTACAGAGAAACACTGCATGGTAATGCGTCCCTGTAAAATTCCTGTCGAGAGCTCTTTTTTTTTTTTTAGAGCACGCACCCACTAGGAATAAATCCTTTTTGGCGAGAAACTTTACAAACATTCAAACAACGGACACAAAGAACACCCAGACTCGAAACAACATTTTGTGGGATTTGAATCCACAACACATGGCATAGTGCCAGCGGCGAGGCAGCCATTTAAACTGCTGCGCCACCCATGCAGTCAAATAGTAGTTTTTATTGGCAAGCCAGCTGTCACGCCATTGTAACTTCAAACAAGTGAACTCATATCATTACCTTCTACTATTTTAAAAGCGCCAGACTAATCATGGTACGGCTGAGCTCATCAAGCGAGACAAGGACAACGCTATACGTAAGCAACGTATAAGTATTTCTCGTTCGCGCGCGAGTGAATAACCGAATGACGTCACACTGCAGTACTGCCAGACGTACTGCTGCGCAAGTAAGTGTCAATTCTTACATAGTCTTCTTCTCCTTAGCCTTTATTATTCCCAAGTCACTTGGGGTCGGCTTTCTAATCTAACCGGATTTGACTGGATATCAGTTTTACACGGAGCGACTGCCATCTGACCTCCGCAACCCTAAGGCTAGACCAGTGACAGGATATTAGAGGGTACCGACTTCCCAATAATGACTGTCATAGATGTTCATGGCAGCCGGGACCGACGGCTTAATGTGCTCTCCGAGGCACGGACCAGGTGATAATTGTCAATCAATACGCACATAATTTCGAAAAGTCATATAACTTCTGAAAGTTAGAGGTGCGTGACGTGGGTTCGAACCCGAGACCCTCTGCATTGCAGTCTGTTAGTCTCCCCACTTCTTTACGTAGTAATAGTAATTATTCTTTGGTTCTTGTGAACTTCGAGGTAATGGGCAAACCCAGCAAACATAATGCCTTATGCACACATATGTTATCACTCGCTCGTGTAAATATAGGTTAGATTAGATTAAGTACGTTTTTGGATTTAAGGTACCCTATGTGCTTTTGTTCACCTGACAACATGTATGCGATATTTCATGATGATCGGACGAGTAGTTAAGGTGTAAAAGCGTAATAAACAAACAAACTCACATTTGCATTCATAATATTAGTTAGGATTTGGATTATAATATCGATGTGTCGATAATATTATTTTCACCTTTTACCTCAATACTCCACATATAATTCTTCTATCATCATCAAGAAACAAGAAAGAACTTTATAAGAATACTCTTCTACCCAAGTATTCGCTATACCTCGAAATTTCAGTAATTTTGTTAGTGATAAAGTCAGAAAGATTTACAAGGTTTTCTAGACTTAATAGGTAACCGCATGGCACATATAATTAATATAAATTAAGGTCACCATCTCAGTTGGCAGCACTTGGCACTAAGCCACAATTAACGCGAACGCCGGCGAATGCGCTGATTTAATGTATACGTTGTTTACAACGCTGGGTTTAGGAGTCTAATTTTATACTGTGGCTTGACTCCACTAGTGCTTCAAAGGGAAGGAAATAAAGCCCTATTAATCTATTTATATTATCCAATAACACGTCTATTTTCTCGTTTTAGTATCAATTTCAGAACTAGTTCATACTGAGAGAGCACTGATACCCATAACACAAGTTTATTCTTATCATGGGTATTAGGGTTCAACCTAACACTTATGTATAATAATTTTAGTTGTATCTGATTATTTTTACCTTAGTTTTTAGTGTTATTGTAAAACCCCTTTTTTGTCAAATAAACTCATTTTTATTTTTTTATTTATTAAAGCCCTGGGTACGTGTAGAACATTTTATGAGAGATTGCGCATAGCGAGAAATTCGCGCCGCGAACTCGGTACAACTTGATTAGGAAATAACCTCCGCTTCTCAAAAGACCGCAGCCAAATAATGTCCTGCAGATCGAATATCTGTCATGGCCAATATTAACGAAAGTGGAAACTGCGCAGGCAACATGATATTGCTCAAATGTGTGCGCAGACACAAGTATACTCTTTACTCCTTCATTTTTATAGCCCGAAGGGATGAAAATACGACACAGCCATTAAAAGATTAGGTACTTACCAACAGGTTTACGTGTTTGCCATAGAATTTTGTCAGCAAAACCCAAATGCTATTTTGTTAATTTCCCAGAATACGAACCCAAGACTCCTGACGGAATTCTAACAAATATTATAAAAGCGAAAATGAGTTTGTTTGTTTGTTACCTTTTCACGCCTAAACCACTGAACCGACCATCCTAAAATTTTGCATATACGTTGTCAGGTGTACAGAAACTGACATAGGCTATCTTTTGTCCCGAAAAAAATTACTGTTCCCGAGGAAAACAATAACAACGTTCTTATGATAATAGATGAGGCCACGTGTCTTTTGAATCATGATTGAATTATATTATTATACATTATTACAAGCAGAGTATAACCCGAATTGATTGTAAAATTCTAAATGAATGCGAGCGAAGCCGCGGGTAAAAGCTAGTCATAGATAAAGATAAAAATCATGTCTTAGCTAAAAATAGGCATAAACGTATACTAACGGCACGGCAGAACCGAGGCACACAAACTTATTTTATAAGCATCAACAAAGATTTTAAAATTCGTCCCTAAAGACCACTTCTGTTTCTCAGAAGAATGGGCACAAAGTAAAGATTGCCATTTGCTATAATCCTGGCATATCTCTTACCCCAACAAAGTCCATTTATTATAATCTCGTAAATCAAATATATTAAAGCCAGGCGACCGAATACCCGCTGGGTTAGTACCAAACAAACTGTGACCTAGAATACAGAAGGTTCCACAAATTTGGCCAAAATTTCGATTTCCGTTCAACGAAAAATTATTTGAGCTCTGATCCGGTGCTATAATTGAATCTTTTAAAGAAAATACACATTTGTTAGACCCCGGATTTTCGTATTGAGGTCAATAGCTCATTATGGCGTATTAAAACATATCCTAAAAATCATTGGAAATATTGCCGAGATTATTTTATACGGCCGTACTTTAAATACTGCTTTGCTTAACTTTACTGAGGCTTTATATTGTGATACCACCTTGCTTGTCTAGTGGCTTGCCCAAGGCTTACAGCAGATCATAAGATACCAGTTTCTTATTTTTTATTTTATACAAGTGGTCCCATTTCCACCTGCCAGTATGATTACTGCTCCGTTCTCATGGCTTTTAGCGTGATCAACGTGATCAAACTGCCTCCGTGGCGTAGCAGTGGTGCATGAGGTCTCGAGTTCTGTCATGTAATCTTAATAGAAGCCCGGAGTTACGAAGTTGGTGGTGTTAGGCACCCCGTGCCTTGGAAAGCATGTAGAGCCGTTGGTCCTGTGCCTGATCTCTGTCCGGTTGTAACGAATTACCGTCCCATCGAATCATGAGAATTAGGAAACAGAAAGTGCACTTGTGCTTGTGCACTATAATATCTCCTGCACTGATGGTCAGTCTACGTTAAAATTGGCCGCCGTGACAGAAATGCGGTCTGGAAGACATTATTATTATTATTATAGCGTGATATATCCTATATCCTACTACAATAAAAGGACTACCAAATATACTTAATTTAAATCGTTTTTCACGTTCTGCAGACGGACATCCAAAATTACAAACATTTACCCCTTTGTAATATTAGGGTAGAAAAGGCCACACCCTCACTAAGCAAGCTATTGCTCCTGTCTCAAGGAGTACTTTACAAACATTAAAACAACGGGCATAAAGTATACAGACTTGAACAAAATATTTGTAAACCACACAATTTTTATTTCTTTTATTTTATTTGTCCGAGGCGGTCATAGCCAGTTGCGCTCACTGGTCGGTAAACAATTAGGGAGGTTAAGCAACGTTGGGTGCGGTCAGTCTATAGATGGGTGACCGATTAGTGGTATTTCATCTGAGCGTCTCCATGCTTCAGAGGGCACGTAAAAAGTCGGTCCCGGTTGTTGTCAAATTGACAGCAGTGGTTAAGCCATGTCAGAGGCCTACGGGCGGCTTGAAAAACTCTTAACAACAGGTTGGCCACTAACCACACGAAAAAAAAAAGAAGATTGATCAGCGGCAATTTTTTAAAATAAAATTCAGTCTATGGTACTCGTTGATAATCTAGCTTTTTAATGGTATAAGAATTTTGAAAATTGGTTGAGGAGTTTTTGAGTTAAATTGTTATAAACAAACCATCAAACAAATATACAATAAAACAAATAAACATACAAACAAAAAATCAAATCTTTTTTCTTTATAATATTAGTATAGAAATATACATATCGACGTTTATCTATACCCTTAGTTCCCAAAGTGGTCCAGGTGGACCCCCAGGGGTCCACGGGCGACTCAACGGGGGTCTACATAGGCGTGACAAAAAAATAGTTGGTTCACAATTCGTAAGCGGGGGTCCAAGAACATGTATTTGCTTTCGATAGTGAAGAACTAAAATGTTGGCTTGACTTCACCTATCAATGTAGGCAGATAATATTTTAAGAAGCTAAGCGACTGTTACGTCTTGTAAAAACTTGTATATTCCATATTCAATACCAGCGGTCTCGAACCTACCAATTTTTCGGTAGAGAATTAATAAAAAAATAACAGGGCAGCCCGCCTACTGTGGCAGATCCAGCAACGAGAATTTAAAAAAAAATTATTGGCTGTAGAGATTTAACAATTTTTTTAATTGCATGTACTTGTTTGATTCTTCACTAATATAAATACGAATGCCAAGGAATATGGTAGAAATGTAGCTGCAGGGGGGGGGGATCCACCAGAACCAACTAAATTTTGAAAGTGGTCTATGAGAAAAAAGTCTGGTAACCTCTGATCTATACCTAGACTTTACGTAGGTATTATAGGCACAACAGACTAAGTTTTCGTGTTACCGGCTGTCCGAGTTTGTGAATTGATTTTAGTCGAGTAACACAATGTTCAACTTGTCAAAGTGTTGTGCAGCAATGTTGTTATTGAAATTTGTTTGAAAGTTAAACAAAATTGTTCATAATTCTAACTTCATATTATAAAGGCGAATGTGAGTTTGTTTGTTACTCTTTAACGTCTAAACTACTCAACCGAACATAATTCAATGTCGCATATATATTTTATCAGTGGTACAGAAAAGGACATAGGGTAGGTTACATCTTGAAAAAAGTCTTGTTCCCGAGGGATAGGTAGTAGAATAATAAAAAGGAAACAAGATGGATTTTACCTCATGTAGGTAAACCACACTTTTTTTTTACTTTCGGAAATGCGCCTGATGCATACCCACTCGCCATAAGGGGAATTGAGAGTGTTATGTCCGGCTCTCCCGTAATTCAGGCCTACGGACCAATACCCCACGGTGTGCACGCTCGCTGCCTTGTATAGTGGATGGGCCGCTGGCAAAAGTTACTACCTCAGCGACCCACCCAGCAGTCTACAACTCCTCGGCGACGCCCCCGCACTACATAGGGCGTCGAACCGACTCAATGGCTGGCGAGCGGGAGAACGGGGATCTCCCGCGGCCTTCATTATGGCGACATTAGGCGCATGAAAACTCGCATTCAAATATACGATATCAGTTAGGATTAGGATTATTTCTGTTAAAAAAACATGTCGGATGTACCTTATCCTACAATCCATGGCATACTACTACTAAAACATAGCTAGCTGAATATCTATGTAACAAGCCTCTGCTTCCCCTTCGGGATAATAAAAGCGTGAATATAAATTCCATACGAAGCGTTCATGAGAGAAAAGGCAAACTTTTTAATCAGATAGAACCAGAACGCCATCTCTACATAATAAAGTTTAATTAGTTTTTAATAGTGGAGTCTGACCCCGATGGAAAACGACATCAGATATTAATATGCTGAGTAAGTTTCCTCAGCAAAAAAATTACTAATGACCGCAGGCTTTATAGAATATGAAATTGTCTGACTAAAACTTTTGTCACGTGGACCGGGTCGTGCTAGCGGGTGCGTTCGTGCGGGCGTGGTGGCGCCCCCTCTCTCGATCGCTCCTTTCGAGCGGTGGCCGACCGACATATAAGCTGATGTCGCCCTGGTGCCGACCCGCTTGTACCTGTCGTGCTGACGACTAAGATAAGTAGTCTTTCAAGGGTAGTATTTAACTGCACAGCAAAATATGCTTACCAAAAATACTAATTGCACACCAAAATATATTTAAAGAGTTACATAATATTGTCTTCTGTTTACGCGAATGTTATTCATTGAAATTAAACTACTATATACGGATTTTATCGCGTTGTTTATTTGAAACTTTATTAAAAAAATTTGAAAATCTGTTACACTACTATAATACTATTAAACTTTACTAATTTGTAAGCTAATTAAATTATTGAAACTATTAAAACTATTTATACTATTACTATAACTATTAAACTATTTATATTTATGTTTACACTTTCCCCGACGTTTCGGTTGCTTTTCAGCAGCTATGGTCATGGGGAGACTAAGATGGTAGTTGTCTCAATGTTCCAGTGTAGTTATTTCAAAGTACCCGAACATAATTTAATCATGGGTGTTTCTATTTACGCAGAATGAGCTCAAAGTATCATGAAGTCTAGCTGTGGTTTGCTTCTTCTTGGGTTTGACTATTTGAATTACTGAATCCCAAGCTGGTGGTACATTCCAACCACCTTCTCTATTGAAATTAGGATGTTTCTTGATTTCAATAGCCTCGCGAAGCATCCTTGGTAGGAATCGGTGTTCTTTAGCGAGCATCTGTGGTTTGTCAAATCTCAGGTAGTGGTTGGTCCCCTGTTGCACGTGTTCACACACAGCAGACTTCAACGAGCGTTGGTGTTTTACATCAGCTATGTGTTCTTTTATGCGGGTGCCTATGCTTCTCTTGGTTTGACCAATGTATGAGAGTCCGCAGTCACAATCTATTTTATAGACCCCTGCATCTTGTAAAGGTAGTTGGCACTTGACGGATGGTGAAAATTGACTTATCTTCGTTGGCGGCTTGAAGTATGTGTTGATTGAAGCTCGCTTCAAGATGTAGCCAATTTTGTCAGTGACACCCCTCACATAAGGTAGTATAGCAGGCTGGCGCTCGACTGTGGCTGGCTTTTCTCGGGATCTGTGACAGTAGCGCGGCTGTTGGAGCTTGTTGTCTTGCAGTACTTGCTTGACATGTTTAAGCTCGGCGTCCAGGTGTTTCTTGTCACAGATCCCGTGGGCTCTCTGAAACAAAGACATTCCCACGGTAGCTAACTGTTTAGGATGGTGGTGAGATTCACCGTTTAAGTACCTATTTGTATGGGTCTTTTTCCTATATACAGTGTGGCTCAAAGTATGATCAGAATTCCTGATGACAAGGACATCTAAGAAAGCTAATGAATTATTTGCCTCTAATTCCATAGTAAATTGTATGTTGTTATTAATGGAATTAAGATGTTCTAGGAATACACTTACACTATCTGTTGGTAATATTGTAAAAGTATCATCTACAAACCTCTTATAAATCCTGGGTGTGATGGGGGCAGTCTGCAAAGCTCGAGCCTCAAAGTCTTCCGTATATATGTCGGCAACAACGAGCGATACTGGGGAGCCCATTGCCACACCATCGACTTGTATGTAGAATTTATTGTCCCACAACAGATAGCCAGTTGTTAAGCAATGCTTAAGTAGTTCTGCATATTCCTCAGGCATATTGTACTCTATTAGCTTCCTTTTAGTTATTTCAAAACAGTCAAGTACAGGTATGCATGTAAATAATGACTGTACATCAAAACTAACCATAGTTTCATTGTTTGTAAGACGTAGGTGTTTAATCTCACTCACAAAATGGTATGAATCCTTTACATGGGTCTGGTCTTGGTGTTTTTTGTTTTTGTTGTTTCAACATTGATTAAAAATTAGTAGTTTAATAGTAATAGTAGTGTAACAGTTCTCAAAATTTTGTAATAAAGTGTCAAATAAACAACGCGATAAAATCCGTATATAGTAGTTTAATTTCAATCAACATTGATGTTTGTAAAGACACCCGCGATACAGGCATTATTCCTAGAGCACAATTTATTTTTTAACTAAGCTGGATATAAATTACGTGTCACGTTGTTTGTCCGCTATGGACTCCTAAACTAATGAACCGATTTTGATCAAACTTCGTAACCATCTCTAATTTGGTCCAACTTAAAAGATAGGATAGTTTTTTTTAAGTGAAAACTGCTTTAGCGCTGTTGTGCACTTTTTTTGTGATGGGTAAAAAATGTTAAACTCGCGTCAGGACACGTGACCTGATTGAAAATTCGTAAGACGGAGGGAGAATTGTCAAACTCGCGTCAGGACACGTGACCTGATCGAAAATTCGTAAGACGGAGGGAGAATTGTCATGTTTGTGTACGATAGCGCAATTAATGAATATTGTATTTTACCACATAAATGATAGTACTTTTATACTGATAATTAAAGCAATTCGTGTAAAATTATTCCCTAACCATTCCAAAATATCAAAAATGCACAACGTTAATATTCAAGTTTTCACTTCTGCCGGCACTCCCGGAGTGCAACCCATTGTTTTTTTTTTAAACGGGCAAATATTGTCTAATGTGAAGCAGACGACGTTGCGCGAGACAGCTAGTAGATACATAATATGTAATGCACCCTTTCTTGCAAACCACACATTCCCTTTTGCACTAAGCATTTATCTTTTCATAATCGAAGTGTCCACCCATTCAACTCAGTCTCATCCTAAAAGCCATCCTAGACGGTTGTCTCAATCTAATTATTGAATTTTCTTTTTAAAAACCTAGCCTTGGCGAGGCTCATAACAGTACTGCAAGCTCTACTAATCCCGCCGACGATCCAGCAATTAGTCATATATATATATAACCCCATATCTATACAATTTCGTAACAAAGTTAACTAGATTGGCCTAGGCAGAAGGCCTAACGAGGGCCAAACAAATTAGTTTGGCCTGAATACGAGTAATATACGACGGAATCAAATTACCTCGACTGACGACGTTTTCTGAGACAAATTACGTTTGTATGCTTTTTTATTACATTTATTAAATAAGACCTCGGTAACACAGTGGTAAATGAACCTGCTGTGCGTGAGGTCGCCGGTTCGATGATTCGGGGCGGGCAAATTTTTATGGGACTTCGCAGATAGTAGTTCAGAGTTAATACTCTGATTTCAGCATGAATGAACCGGCTGGACCAGGAAAGGCTACCCTCTCACAGAATATCGACGTAAAATAGCAGTATCCCTTTCGTTCGGTGAGTGAGAGTGCCGGAGGCCCAATCACCCTCTTTCCCCCATTCCGCTCCTTCTCCTTCCCACTTCCTGTCCTAAAGGATCGCAACGTGCAAGTGATGCCTCTAGTGATATTATTTATACCTACATTTTATAATATCGACACTTCGAGGATGAGATATAATAAAATTGCACAGATAAATAAAATTACACAGATAAATATTGATTATCCTGCCACGTTAACGTACAGGCGAGCAAAGCCAAAGACAACAGCTAGTATGTAATTAAACTTTCAATATTTGATTCCTTTTCATTGACAAATTGGCATTGTCAATTTGCCAGTTTTACCAAAATTAAAAAAATTTTGCTTATTTTTTTTTTTATAGGTTCAACTAAGGTGGCACACAAGCATACGGCCCACATGATGGTAAGTGGTCACCGCCGTCCATGGACACCGGCAACACCAGAGGAGACACAAGTGCGTTGCCGGCCTTTTAAATTTACCTCCCCCCAGGAGAAAGATGGGTTGAGCCTCCGGTATCCTCACTCACTTGACGAAACTCAACGCAAGCGCTATTTCACGCTGGTTTTCTGTGAGGCTATGGTATCACTCCGGTCGAGCCGGCCCATTCGTACCGAAGCGTGGCTCTCTCACTATTCTGAAGTAATCTGATGATCGATCGAATAGTAAATGCGTGAAAGCAAACAAACATACGCATATATAATATTAGTAAGGTAGGTACTGCTCCCGGGGATCGAAATTTACTAACAAAATCTGCATTAACGCAAGCGAAGCCGCGGTCTAAATCTAGTCACTATATAAATAAGCTTGGAGCTCATTCTGCGTAAATAGAAACACCCATGATTAAATTATGTTTGGGTACTTTGAAATAACTACACTAGAACATTGAGACAACTACCATCTTAGTCTCCCCGTGACTATGTCTGCTGAAAAGCAACCGAAACGTCGGGGAAAGTGTAAACATAAATAGAAATAGTATAATAATATAGTAAAAGTATAAATAGTTTTAATAGTTTCAACGATTTAATTAGTTTAAAATTAGTAAAGTTTAATAGTAATAGTAGTGTACAGTTTTCAAAATTTTGTAATAAAGTGTCAAATAAACAACGCGATAAAATCCGTATATAGTAGTTTAATTTCAATGAATTTACTATTTACTTTACCTCAAATATACTTTCTAGAATTACAATGCAATTTACCCGTGTGTACTTAAGTCATGTAATTTTTCAAGTACCCTTTTGCAAACACCCTCGTCTCCTTTTACCCAAATAAAGGTACCAGTCATCAATCGCCACCGAACATCCGTAAAAGAAAAACATCGTAAAGATACAACAACTGTATATACACTTCGCTACAATCAGTTCATTAAAATGACACAGCATTACACTGTCGAGACATAAAAGAGTGTAAGCTTTTCTCTTTTATTCGCTCGTTCAACATTAATGTTTTGGTACACTTTGGGACAGAAATTTCGGTCACACTTTTGACAGTTACTTTTAATATGCATATATATATACATGCATATTAAAATTAAATGTCAGCCAGCAAGCATCACATCCAAAGAGACAATAGAAAGACATAATAAGGTGCGGTAATATGAAAAAAAATTCAGGATTCAGAGTACAATATCACATTCTCACATCACATTGCTCAATTCAGAAATCGATCTCAGAAAGTCATACAATAAAAATTGTTTTGAAAAATTCAAGACGAAATGAATAGAGTAGAAGGGCGCATATTTAATAATATTGTTTATAATGTTTATTTTTCTCTCCACAATATTTACAATGTTGACGAAAGATACAAATTGCATAATATTAAAATAAAAAACAAGGAACATTGTGGGAGACTGGCTAGGCTGGAGCCTGTGTTATAGGACTCCAGGACTCCACCCCGAGACAATATGATAATAATTTTGTAAAACACTTTTGTTTTAGTATAATTAAAATAGTCGTTAGTTATTAAAAATCCTTTGTGTTTATCTCTCTATTTTTATACCACCCGTAATTTAACAAAATTAAAATTCCGTGACACCTTTGCACGCGATAGCGGTTCCTGTTTACCGGTACCTATTTATACTCCTAAACAAAGACTTACAAATAAAATTAGACAATTGCTTTTATAAATCATACCTACATGGTCTTGCAATGATCAGTGGCGTTACCTGCCTATAAGCCAGGCTCGCCTTAATTAAAACTTATTTTGTTTAATGTAACACTAGCGTGACATCATTTTCCTTTACTGAGCTCATCCATATCATGCCAGTAAAATTGAAGAATAAAGAGGTATTCTCTTTATATGGATTTTGCCTAATTTACTGTAAAAATAATATACCTTACTTCCATTATACCGAATCGCCGGGTGATTACGAATCTCATATTTGGAACTTAGAAAAAGACTGATATTATCCTAACTATTCCAAGTAATATTTATTATAAATGCGAATGAGAGTTTGTTTGTTTGTGAAAACGTAACAACGCTTTCATGCCTTAACTACTCGACTGATATCATGAAATTTTGCATAGACGTTATCAGGGGAACAGAAAAGGACATAGGGTACTTCTTATCTAGAAAATTACTAAAATAACCTAACCCAACCTACATTTACGCGGGCAAAGCCGTGGGCAAAATCTAGTAATATTAAAAATGTGAATGTGTTTATTTATTTGTTAGTTACGCTTTTACGCCTTAACTACTTAACCGAGCATCATGAAATTTCGTATACACGTTGTCAGGGGTACAGAAAAGGACATGGAACGTATTTCATCCAGAAAATAAATACTGCACCTGAGGGGTATGTCTATGTATCTATTATTGACAAAATCTATATTTATAATAGCTCTTTTGCATTACCACGTTGGCAAATAGTTATTTATCTTAATGCTTGTTGGTTTCAGGACATGATTGCGCTCATATTTTCGATCGAACGCCATCTGCGGTTCACTCCAGTGTCGGGCCAATCAGGATATTCCACGTAGCTGCAAGCCATCTAGCAGTGCATTAGACAGAAAGGCTTACACTTAAACTACCTAACAAAATAGAGTCGGCTAAATGCGGATGTAATACACCTTTTGCCTTCCCCTTCAGAGAAATAGAGACCTAGGTACCTAGGTAATAAATAATTCGAATGAAATCCGCCATTCAAAGTTGTGTTCACAGAATCGCAGCACATTGTTCGTCATTACTATTCCGTGTAAAACACACAGTACGCCTCAATAGTACACGAAACATTTCAAAACTAAAACAGAAATACCAAATACAACAACAGAAAAAACGCAGGGCAACACAGAAAGGGCTAAAAATTCAATTTTCTTTTTATTATTTGTTTTTTATCCGGCTGTATACATTTTTGTGCACGCACTGTAGTTATCTCAAAGAAAGCCTTTCAATTTACTAAAAGGTTGACAGAACAAAATGATTTTAATTTCGTGTCGCTACAACAAAAAAATACATAGGAAATGTTTTTCATTTTTTTTATTATATTATTTATATGTTTTTTATATTAAAGTAGCTCTTTGGGGTAATATTAGAAAGTGTATGTTTGGGTAATGAGAGTTTTTAAAAGGCAGGTAATGAGAGTTTTTGAAAGGCAGGTAATGAAAATGCTTGTCTTTTATATTTCTTAGAATTGTTATTTTTATTTCGGAAGCCCTTTTTTATTTGTTCTCTTTCAACAACTGGTTTTAAGTGGCCTTGTCAACTTGGAGATGTGAACTTATAATGTCTTTCTTGATATGAATGATTATCTACTCATGAATTGACCGCGCTAACATTGTTTAACTTTAGTGGCTGTGTATAATTCAATGTGAGTAATTGTTTCTTTCGTTTAGTAGCTTAAGCTAAATCGTCACCTTTGATTCTAAGGTACTAGGAGGATGCGTTATTCTAGGTCTTTCGGTGTCCTTGACTTCGAATTCTAAAGCTATTATATTACATCATTCACCAATAGGAACATATTACGCTTGCTTAAAATAATTTCTTGATAGCGATCATATAAATAAACCACAGTTTCAATTATTTTGTTAAAGCATTAAACTAACTAAGAAAAATGTATTTTCGGAAATAATATACGACTGGGTACTGTCTCCCAAAATACAGTCTTTAGTCTTTTAAGGAAATAAAAGACAGCGTAAGTTAGCAATAGTTATGGAATATTTAGGTCTAAAACTCACCCTAGTTTAACATACATGGATTCCAAATACTAACATAGCAACTAGCTGAACACAAACGCATACCCACGCATGCTGCGCAGTCGCTCGGTGTTCAAGGAATGCGTTATATGAGGAATGGATCAGATGCTTGTGTTTCAAATGCCTATGTTATAGAATGTAGTTCTAGCACCCAAGTTATTGGTCAAGGACCTGTTTAGTATTAGGTTAGATATGCAGTCCGAACAAGCTTTTGAAAAAGATTTATTATATATCTTTAAAATTAGATATGATTAAATCAATCATAAACTAAATTAATATTATTGTAAGGTAATGACAAAATTATTTATAGCTAATAATAATATCTTTTTATATTTACGTAGGTTAATAATTGCCAACATGCGGAGACATAGAAACACTTTGCCACAAACTATGTTAACATACAAATTATTTTACAAAATCAAATACCCGTGTGAATAGTTGCAAACATAGCTATGGCTTTCATTGGCAGATAGCTTATTTTATGAAGAGTAACTTAGGCTACTTTTTATTCCGTGAACGAGTACCCACGGTATAGGACGCGGGATAGAAGTACTTTTCTCCTACTACGTGGACGAAGTCGCAAGCGTCGGCTAGTCATTTATAAAAAACAATTAAACCGTTTACACTGCAGACCATGCCAAACAAAAACACATACATACATACAACCAAAACTCATTATCATTCCAACACAGTCAGGTAATGACCGCTACACCGTAGCACTGTCTACGTTATCCCGTAGCAAGATCTACAAGCGGTTACGCCGTAGCATCTCGATTCTACGGTTACAGATCGGCAACATTTATTCGAATAGAACCGTCTCGAGGCAACTTTAATAATGGCTACTATATGTCAAGTGGGGGGAGGAAGATTTTTGTAGTGGGATGTACTAAGTTAACTCGCTTTAGCTACAGGGTATAAACAGTGATGTAGGGTTCTTATACACCTAATTGATGATGTACTGATTGCTTCGTGTACTTTTTCTTGTTGTGCAATTGTGGTGTTTAAAAGTGTTATATAGTTTAATGCTGGTGGCGAAAGGATAGTGTGTGTTTCTGCGGTGCATGAGATCTTGGGTTCCCAGATAGGAAAAGTGTTTCTGAAATTTTCTAACATGAAATTTTCAGTAGCAGCTCGAAGTGGTACTTACTACTACGCGGTAAATTGGTAGTAGGGTCGCCCCCTGTTACTTAGGACTTGAACCCATAACTGACCAAAATGTAGTGTAATATACTTCTTTGGGACACAGGTGTGAGACTATTTATATAAAATAGTTGAGAATGTAAATTAATACAACTATTGTGTACAGTGCGGATGTCTATTCGTTATTTATATTCTTAAGGCTGTAGATATACAGCCTTAATATACCTCTGTCCACTTCTTATGTGATAACATAAGAAGTGGACAGAGGTATATTAAGGCCAAAGATTTAAATCACAGATGAGCTACTTCGCTTAAATATGATCACCTTTCTGGGCGTGAAGTTGTTATCTGATCATAATGCCAACATGACATCTAATTGTTTTTTCAAAGAAGCTTGTGTTAGGATTGGGTTCACGTCATTGAGTCGGAGTCGTGCCGGGGCGTCGCCCAAGAGTCGTCGTTCGCAGGCATTTCTTGCCTCTGTTGGACACTGCTGGGTGGGTCGCTGATGTAGTTTCAGTTCCAGCGACTCGCTCACCATCCAAAGCAATAAGTCGGCACCCGGGACTTTCCATCTTCTGTTCATTCACGACGTCGATAGTGCAATGGATGGGGTTCAAACCCGCAACCTGTCGATCGCAAGTCCAATGTATCTATCGAAAGTTCAATGTTCAATCTATTCGCCTACCGCTTACATAAAATATGTAATATTTTATTTCATATATCAAGTTGGCTTTATTTAATAGACTTATGTTCTCTATCGAATGTGTGAGCTCACTCTTCTTAATGTGGACACATTTTTGATTTCAATCTTTTATTGCAAGATGGTACTGGGTTGTCTATTATAAAAATATTAGTAGCAGCACCATGTCTGTGCTCAGTTGACGGCAATTGGATCGACCCCATGACACTTAAAAGTCATAACTGACGAAATATGGTAGTTTCACTTCTGGACCCATTCGAGGATATACGAGTAAGTGTGAGACTACGTATTTGCGTTTTTGACTTCTTAATAGCAGTCCGTAGTTAGAAAGTTAGCGGTGTTGGACACCCCCGTGCTTCGTAAAGCACGTAAAGCCGTTGGTCCTGCGCCTGATCTGTGTCCTATCATGTCGTGTTACTGTCCCATCGGATTATGAGAGTTCACTTATGAGTTTCACTTATGCAAATACTTGTGTACTATAATATCTCCTGCGTAGACGGTCAGTCTTCGTTAAGATTGGCCGTCGTAACCGAAAGGTCTGGCAGACTTTTATATGTTTTTGACGTTATTGGACTAAATAGATTTAACTACCGCATTTACACAACTAAGATCCTTATATGCTGATGTATTGCACGCGGCACTGAAGGCATTCCACCACTGTCACTTACACATCGTTCACCATCCTCCGTTAAAACCCTAATAACGCAGCTTTCCATTGAAAAATCAATCTTATAATCTCGAGATAAAAGTCAAAATCAAATGCACGTGATGACACTATTTGGTGTAACAATTGTAATTGCGACGACCGGAATTGCGATCAGCCTAAATGTGCCGCTAATATGTTGAAGGTAGTTAATTTCCCATTTTCGCTGACTCTTAGTGTTATTAAACTCGAACGTAGTAGGGATCGGTTTTAGTTACAATACAAAGTCAACGTCAAAAGTCATTTATTAATTTACGTCACAAAGTAACACTTATATTGCTAGATTCAGGCAAAGGGTTTAGCGTATGAGAAGAAACATGCAAGAAACTCACGGCCACTCTTTTAAATCGCCAATTAAATAAAATTTCACTAATTTACAACTCATATCAACTAGGTGTTGCAGCCATTATCATAGGTATATTACGGACTATAAAAAAACTAAAATTATAACAATAATAACCGAAAACAGCACATTGGATTTCTCCAAATGTAAATATAAATAATAATAATATTCTATCACATACACACAACACCATCTAGCCCAAACTAAGCAGAGCTTGTACTATGGGTACTAGACAATGGATAAACATACTTATATACTTTTTTTTGTATATACATACATATTATACATAGAAACACCCAGACTAAGACAAACATCCATGTTCATGCACACACATGTTTGACTTGTGCGGGAATCGAACCCGCGACCTCAGGCGTGGCAGTCGGTTACACTAACCACTACGCCATAGAGGCCGATTATTATAACGAAAAATGGGTATTAACGCAATAATCCCCAGTATTAACATACCACGCTTGTGACCACGGTCAATACAACCTGACTGAAACGTCAAGCCTTTCAAAAAGGTATGTAAACATTGAAGATGATCATATTAATACCCGTTTTTCGTGATATAAATCATGCAACTTAAAAGTATAAAATTGGCTATAGTTTTCATAAAGTCAATTTAAAAAGAAATACCGCCTTCAATATTTTCCTAAGTGTAAAACAAACAAACTCACATTCGAATTTATTTATAATATTGGTTAGGATTATAATAATATAATTATAATCCTAATTAGGATTAGGATTATTATATTAACTGATTATCTATTAGTCATACAAATTATAATCAGTAAGTATGAATTGATGACCAATCGGATACGAGACCAATAGATTTATAATTATTATTCTGTAACCTAAAAGAATAAATAGAAATCACAAACTTTAATTAGAGGAGTAAATAACTATGTACATATAACCACAACTCTTTAAAACTAACTTACACCTAAAATATTACAAAACAGAAAGAAAAGAAAACTAAAACCCTCTAATAGGCGTCATAAAATTCCTCCGCATCACAGTCGACCGGTGGTGTGCCCATAAGACTGACAGCATTGCCACGTTGAATGGCAATGCTTATTCTTTCTGCAAAATAAAGGCCAGCCCTCTGGTCACTGGAAGCGTCGATTAACATTTTTGCTATGTCTCTATAGAGCGCACGAGCACTGGGACCCCATGACCCTAGCGTTAAAAAAAAGATGTGTGGCACTCGGAGACTGCCACGGTAAAGCTATTGCATAATATTTTCTTAATTAATATTTTTTCAAAAATAATGTATACATGAATTAAAAGACAAATATTGTAGTACGAAACTAGATTTTGTTTCCAACAAAATTCCGGAAAATTATTAAAATGGTCTATAATATAAATTAAAAAAAATGTGTGTGTGTACCAGAGTACACAGGTAAGAAGTGAAATTTCTTTACGACATTAATTAGTTAATTAGTTAACAAAAATTATTTAACTAACTTTAATATTAATATTTATTTCATAACTTAATAAAAATAATTCAAAGCAGATATTTAATGACTTAATCAATTACACAAGTTATGAATAAATAATTGGAATTATCTTTTCAAAGTAATACAATTATATGATGACAGTTAATTTTGTAGAAATGCAACGATTTTATAAAATTAAAAATGAATAAATAAATCATTAAAAACGAATAATTAAAAAAGATGTACGTATACATATTTTAATTTTCTAATCGTGTTATGTTTTATTTTTAAATTATTATTTAATTTATATTTTTTATTGTTTTTAGAATTAATAATGTTCACTAGATTTACAGTCATATTTATTAATACTTGCTAATTTTAACAGATTTATATAAATTCACTGATACTTACAACCAAAAAGTGAGGTTAACCTCAAATAAATATTAAAATGATGCTCATACGTGTTGAATTTATAAAACGAAACATATAATCACTCTCACTTTTCTTGTAAATTCACTTAAATTTGAATAAGTCTTTTTATTTTATCACTTTCAAATTAATATATTGTTATTCTTATTTCAAACCAAACTTCAAAACTAATATATTGTTGTTATTATTATAAATATATTACATTATATTCTTTACGTCACTATACTAAACTTTGATAAAAAAGCAACATGGCGCGTAACCGAAAAACGTGACGCTGCTACAAAATTTCTCCCATACGTCGATAAAGAAGTTTCACTTCAAAAATTATGGGTAGAATTACTATATTCGTAATATTTATATTTTAGTTTAAATATTTTAATTCATGAAATTACTATCATTTTTGAAAAAATATCGATTAAAAGAAAATTATTATCAAGTTAAATAAAAACTAAAATATTTAATTGACCATTTTTTAGAATTGATTATTAATATTAGTAATATATTTCATATTAAATGGTATTTCTATCGAATTTGAAAATAACAACGTTTCGTTGGATACTTTGCAACTAGCCTGTATATGAGTTAACATAATTATAGTCATTTACAAAAATATATATTTTTAATTCTATTCTGTGGCTAACTTCAACATGTAGCATTTGTGTCACAGTGATGCGCGCGCATCTTAAAATTTCACTCTCATCATTTTTTCATAACGCGCCTAAAGAAGTATAACTTCAAAAAGTATCACCGCTGTGCCGGTCGGAGTGGGGGGTGTTAGGTTATTTTCGTTACGGAATTTCTGGATTCGGTCTCCACGCTCAAGGCCCGCGATAGAAGCTATGCAATATCTTAAAAGAATAAATTATATTAAACTTTCATTAGGATGAAAGTTAATATTTAAAAAAGCAACCGCTGGTACATACGTAAATATATAATAATTTAATATAAAAAATGTGCCTTCGACAAACCGGAAGTGAACCTAACTCAATAGACAAAAGCACGAAATCACTCACATAAATGCTACTATTAAAATCCTTTGTTACACTAACAGCCCTTATCCCTAACATTGTTAACAGAATGACATCTAACGGCCGCCATATTGTGTGACGTCACACCGCAACAATAGCATACTAATAACGTCATAAGAATCGTCATAAAAAAGTCGTGGTCATATTTTATGGTCATTCGTGGTCTATCTAACTACAAACAAACCATAATAAAATCATTAATTTTCTGCCTTCAGATTATATTAATCCCTAATTCATTCTTTTTAATATTCTATCACATACACACAACACCATCTAGCCCAAACTAAGCAGAGCTTGTACTATGGGTACTAGACAATGGATAAACATACATATAAACTTTTTTTTTTGTAAATACATACATATTATACATAGAAACACCCAGACCAAGACAAACATTCATGTTCATGCACACAAATGTTTAACTTGTGCGGGAATCGAACCCGCGACCTCAGGCATGGCAGTCGGTTACACTAACCACTACGCCATCCAGGCCGATATATCTCCATAATATGATTAAGTAATTATTGTTATTATTTTAGAGTTTTATAGTTATTAATAATGCATAAAGAGTTCGGTTTATACATATATTAATTAAAGTCAATATTATATTAAAGTCATTAAATTAAAATACAAAAATACTAATTACGCCAGCAGTACTTTTTTTTGGATGAAAGTTACTCTATGTCCTTTTCTGGACTACACGTTGTCAGGGGACAACGTGTATGCAGAATTTCATGATGATCGGTCGGAACAAGCAAACCAACATTCGCATTTTTAATATTAGTTACGATACATATTATTTCTAGAGTGGCGGCCACGCACCGGAACACGCAGCAGGGGTAGGCCTCCCACAAGGTGGACCGACGACCTGGTAAAGGTCGCGGGAAGCGGTTGGATGCGGGTGGCCCAAGACCGGTCTGTGTGGAAAACCTTGGGGGAGGCCTATGTCCAGCAGTGGACGTCTTTTGGCTGACATGATGATGATGATGACATATTATTATAAGAATAAGAATTCATTTATTTGTTTGAACATGGTATACATAGGTACATTGAAAGCAAGATATTATTACAAATAGTGTTTAGTTCGTAATGTTCAGCCTCATACAGTGGCGTACAAAAAGAGAGATAGTACTACAAGCCATAACGAGAACTTTGTCCGAAAAATTCTTAGTTCATAAATGTGACATCATGATAAATGTTAAATTGTATGTCATAGGAAACAATATTAAATAATGAGAATTTAAAAAAAGAAAATCAGATAATAATATAGAATAATTGTAACTGTCAGAAAAAGTGATGCATCTTTATACGAGCTATAGAAGCTAAAACAATTTTGAAAATGTTTTTGTCTGTTTGTTTGAACGAGCATCACATCACAGAAAACCCAATCACACTTGCCCCGATTAAAACTAACTCAAGATCTCATGCACAGCAGTCACATTCACGATAGCGCCACTAAGACAGTCAAAGTTAAATACAATAAAAGCGAGTACATTTCGAGAAAAATACCGACGTAAAATAATATTTATATTGATACGCACTACGTTACGTATACTCCGCCGTGACATGAAGTAATTTGACAGCTGTCAAGTTGACATATGTCACGGCGAGTCGCGTTATTTTCGGGACATGTGTGCGGATATACGGAAGGAATAACGTGTCAAAGTTATTTTCTCGTTTCTACGTGGAATATTTAAAGTGATATAATATTTGGCGGTATCGTTCGCCCAGTGGTGTAAGTTTACAGGAATATTAATTTTTATTCCATATTTTTCTGATTCCAGGTTGGATGTCCGGGTCAGTTGTGTTAATAGTAATAATAATAATTTAATAATACGTATATACAAGTAGCAACACATCAGCCTCTTCCTTTTATGTCAGTGACGAAGCACACTTAACGAAGCAGTAAATAATTTTAGTATGGGAAATGAAAATACCACGTTTCACAACCAATTGCAAGCAAGAGTAGCAATTAATCGGTACTTGAACCCAATTACTCTCGATGTTGATTGAAATGCAATATTGGTATTGAGGCTTTAGAATAAAAGCGGTACTTTAATAGTGCTCTAGAGTTTTACCGCGATTTTATTCGTAAGAGTCCCTGAATAAAACCGCTTATTTTGTTTGCGGTGACATTTGTGTTTGGATGAACTCAATCTCCCGTAAACTATTTATATATTTTTCAAAGAAGTATCTTTTGACCGCAGTAGAGTAGGTTAGGTTATGTTCTACATCTTGTTACCTTATGTGGGGGCCAGTCAGTGCCGACCGGTGACACTTCGACCCAGTGGGATCTTTTGTGTCGACACTCTCCCAATAACGACTGCCATAGATGTTCATGGCAGCCGGGACCAACGGCTTAACGTGCTCTCCGAGGCACGGAGCAGGCGATAATTGTCAATCAATTCGCACATAATTTCGAAAAGTCATATAACTTCCGAAAGTCAGAGGTGCGCGACGTGGGTTCGAACCCGAGACCCTCTGCATTGCAGTCTCTTGGTCTCCCCACTGAGCTATCGGTGCTCTAGGTTATGTTAGTACCAGTACTTTTTTAATGAAATATAGCCAATGTTACTCTGTGATAAAGTAGCTTTATAATGCAAATTTTTTTTTTAATTCAGTTGTGTCTTTGAGTTAAAAGTTTCCTTACAAATAAACAAAAACTAATTAGTTGTAATGAAATTAGTATCAATATCAATTTAAATTAAATTCTTTAGATTTTTTAATAATAATGCGATGAAATCCGTTAATTATCTTAATTTTAATGTATAACATTCGCGTAAACGTACGCCAATGTAGAATAATTTAAAGTTACAGTATTACTTACACCAGAATATTTTTGCTTTCCCCTGGGAATCACGCGAATGAAACCGTGAACAGAAACTAGAGTCATATCTTCGATCCTACTAAACAGAAAACTTAATATTTCTACCCCAGCAATGGTAGTATGTGTAAATCAATGTTGAATATACATGATCCTAATGTATCATATACTTAGAAATAAATACTATTCTATTTTTCTATTATATTCTTCTTCAGAATCAGGTGAAACTTATATTAGTTTGTAATTAGACTGCACTATACGAATATGTAGTAATTTCAATAATTTTTTCTAGTAGTTTTTACGAATATTTGGCACAAACAAACTTCTTAATTCTAAATACTGTCATGTTTATACCCCTCCAATTAGCCGATGCCAATATGTAAAAAAAAAATGGTATGAACAGACAGGCTCGAAAATTTTCCCTCTGTAATATATTGTATCTTTGTCTGCCAGAACCATAATTCGGCGGCGACATCGTTTACGATTAAATTGAACCTCAAGCTACCAAATTATAAAAACCTCATCAAAATCCGTACAGCACTTGCACAACAAACATTATATTTTAAAAGGAAAACCTACCTGTAAAAACTGATACAAGCATATAAAAACATTTCCTTTTTGATATTGATGGGTCTTCATCATTCAATTGTTACTCGGCTCGCTGAGTCGTTCATTCGTTCTTTTGTTATCATTCACACAATCTGCCAACATCGTTCATTACTCAATCAATCATTTACATCGTTCGTTTATTTTATCATTCACTCTCTTTTGTGTGGGTTCATTCAAATTATAAACTCTATTTATTTATTGTGCGGTGAGACAATTATGTCAACAAAGAAATGATTTATGAATGTTTAAAATGCATCGGAAAGTTAATTTATTACATTTATTTATAACTAGGTTTTGCCCGTGGAACGTGCGCGCGCATATTTGGACACAGTACTTTTTTCTGGGGGAAAGGTACGTCCTTTTTTGTATACCTGACAACGTGTGTGTGAAATTTCATTGATGGATCGAGTAGTTAAGGCGTGAAAGCGTAAAAAACTCACATTCGCATTTAATGGTAGTTGGAAGTTTCGAGAAGCAAGTTACCACCTCAAGAAATTTTAAACAAATATAGGTGTTGGGGATTCAAATCCCACATCACTAAATTATTTTAATTAATTAATTATCGAAACGAGTTCTTTGAAATTAAACAATTATCGTTAGAAAATGCAACTTTCAAGCATTTGCATGTTTGAGAGTTTTGCATAATTATTGTAGAAGATGCAGCGATAGCTCAGTGGGAAGACCAACAGACTGCAATGCAGAGGGTCTCGGGTTCGAACCCGCGTCGCGCACCTCTGACTTTCGGAAGTTATATGACTTTTCGAAATTATGTGTGTATTGATTGACAATTATCGCCTGCCCCGTGCCTCGGAGAGCACGTTAAACCGTTGGTCCTGGCTGCCATGAACATCTATGACAGTCGTTATTGGGAGAGTGTCGACACAAAAGATCCCACTGGGTCGAAGTGTCGCCGATCTGCACTGACTGGCCCCCACATAAGATAAGATAAGATTGCAAAAGATGTGTTCGGTCTGTCAACCCGTAATAGACTAGCTTAGTGGACTATAGCCTAACATTTCCCATACTTTAAAGAGACACATACACTAATTGGACAAGTAATAATTAAGTTCTGTAGGCCTAATAATTTTAGTTACGTGAGTAAGTTATACTCGTTACGTATTATACAGGTTGGGCCATAAGTTTTGGACTTTTGAATTTACATTTAAAAAAAACTATAAAGTGTATTCAAATAAATGTTTATTTAAAATGAAGAATATTAAAGGGAAAATTATTTCTTCAAAATAATATCGTACAGGTGGCCACCATCTCGCCGCTGGCATTCCTGGAACCTGGCCGTTAAATTTTCGAAAACTCTCCGACACAGCCCCGACCTTACTCCAGCTGATTTTTTCTTATCTTAAAAGTCGAGTCTACGTGAATAAACCAATGGATAATATTCGTCAAGAAATATATCCAGCGCACTGTAAACAAACATTAATTTGAATACACTTTATAGTTATTTTTTTTATTGTAAATTCAAGAGTGCAAAATTTTATGGCCTGCCCTGCACAGATACAACCTGCGCTTTGATAGAGGCTCGCCTTCGAGCCGCTACATTTGTACCGTGTATTTGTTACCAGCTCGAATACGAGCCACCAAGTGCGCGCCACTTTGAACCTTATTTTACTAAACTTAACGCTTAAAACTGATTGTTAATCTGCTTAAGTTAGGTGCATCTCCATAAAAATAGAAAGGAACGAAAAGCCAGTTTTAATTGTCGCTCATACAAGAATTAATGACGGCCATATATTTATAAAAAGTGTTTTAAATTATCAAACCATATATTGTTCTGTTTTATTTTAGTAATTACTATAATAATATCAGTTCTGTATATAAATTGTCCCACTGCTGGTTAGGCTATAATCAACCACACAGGTCCAGTTGGCAGACTTCGCATATCTTGAAGAAATCTCAAACATGGAGGGTTTATAACGATATTTTCCTTCACCGTTAAAGCAAGCGATTATTAATAATTCTTATAAGCAATAAACTTATTATTTAATACGCACATAACTTTGAAAAGCCAGTGGTTCGTGCCTTAGGATTGAACTCGAGACCTCTACGTAGCAGTCCGCGGTCCCCCATAAGGCTATCGCTGCGTAATAGTCACTGGTGCCATCCACAAACAGTTTGTTACTTTATTAATGATATATTAATTAATATTTGTATAAATTTTGTAGTCATCGTTACAAACATTTCGCAGCTCATAAGTAATTAACAAACAATCAATTTATTAATACAAAAGTGCAAAAACAAAACCATAGCCGATTATCTTTAATACAGTCATTCGAAATACTACTCCAATAATGGCGTCCAGTCACTTGGAAACCAAGCACCACTCGCATCGTGAAACAGATTTATATCTTCATTCGCGGCACACTTAGCCAACCATTCACTCACTCGGTCGTTCATTCGTTCAGTGATTTATGTCCGTTCGTTTCCTCGCGGTCGATCACTGTAACTTATTCATTCAATATATCAATTGGTTGTTTTATTTCTTTATTTTTGCTGAGATATAATTTGTAGTGTAGCCTCGCATAGTTTCTTAGTGATTAAACAATTTGTGATATTTTTGAGAGTAAATGCTTACTATTAATGGATCGTTGGATTCCCTTAATGGTAAGTAGTTACCGTTGTCATTGAATGCTTGTACTATCAGGGACATGAAAATGTACAAAATGAAAAATAACCACTTTCCTTGTATTCATGCCTCACAAAGCATGTAATTTAATTTTCGAATAACTTTTTGAGTTTGAGCTGATAATTAGCAGATCAGAACGTTCAGCGATGGAACTATGCGATAAAATGTAGTATTGATAAATTTTCAAGCAAATTAGAACACCTAGGTATACCATTGGATCCTGTTATTAATATTAATGGTGAATGGTAGATATTTTTTTTTAATTATTAATTTTAACATGTTAAATTTCGATACAATATTTCTGAATTTGAAATAAGGTGAAAATATATTAATAAATCTTAAAAATACTGGCATTTTTCACACCTTTGTTCCGTAATCATATATACATGTCTCTACACTTTATTTTAAAATACACTACATATAAATATTTATCAGTAGTTTATAAGTTTTTACGTTGGTCACAAACGCGCGTGGCGAGAGGAACTTTCGATAGCTTCTTATCTTAAAGTAAGATATTAAATCAAACTCACGTTTAAACGAAATAACCGACCCAATATACAGGGTTACTCGTAACTCGACGTATTCCCGGCAATAATAGATAGAGGAGCTAAAATGCAATAAATTTAACCCCCCATATTATGTAGGTATGGAAGGGTTATGCCCTTAGGACATAATAAAAAAATTGGCTCATTGTCAAAGTTAAAGTCAAAAATAATTTATTCATTTAGGTCACAAAGTAACACTTATGAACGTCAAAGTATATAGATTAGTGAATTTGCTAAGTTACTGAAGCTACATTTAGGTTAGTTGCTAGGTTCAGGCAAAGAGTTGAGCCTATGAGAAGAAACCTGCAAGAAACTCCCGGCACTCTTTTAAATTGGATGTCTTTTTACATTATTTTAATTTAAAAAGAACCTAGTAATAAAGCTTAATAAGTTAAAAAATACCCATAAATGCGTAATAAACAATAACCATGACTAAAAATGTTTTTAATCTAAATGATAAGTTTAACGTTGCTTCGTAAAATTAAATAAAAATGAATCAAATTAAATTAATTTCTTCGATTAAATTTATTGCATTTTAGCTCATCTGTCTATTATTGCCGGGAATACGTCGAATTACGAGTAACCCTGTATATAAACATACTCCCGCCTACATACGACTAAATATACATAGGCTCAGACCTATATATCCTAGAGAAAAGAGACAGGAGTATGTACAAAGATAATACCATATATCACAGAAAATAAGTTCGTACTCCACCTACATATAGCCAGCTATGTTTTACCCCAAGCCCGTCAACAAAGGCCAGACATCAAATCAAGACAAAAAAGGTTCACATTTCAACACACTTCTTCTTCTCCCTAGCCTTTATTATTCCCAAGTCACTTGGGGTCGGCTTTTCCTAGTCTAACCGGATTTGACTGGATATCAGTTTTTACACGGAGCGGCAGCCACCTGACCTCCGCAACCCGAAGGCTAACGATACCCTAAGGCTAGACCAGTGTCAGAATATAAGAAGGTACTGACTTTCCCAATAACGACTGCCATAGATGTTCATGGCAGCCGGGACCGACGGCTTAACGTGCTCTCCGAGGCACGGAGCAGACGATAATTGTCAATCAAATACGCACATAATTTCGAAATGTGATATAACTTCCGAAAGTCAGAAATGCGCGACGTGGACCCGAGACTCTCTGCATTGCAGTCTGTTGGTCTCCCTACTGAGCTATCGCTGCTGAGCTATCACATTTCAACACACTGCACCCATATAATCATGTGTCATCACAAAACACTCTCACAACATAAGTTTCCTCAAAGCATAACAATAACAATTTGACACTGCCATAATCTTTGATTTTATGTCCTCTTGACTGTAAATGACTAATAAACAATACAACTGAGTGCTCTGATAATAGTGTTCGAGTTTATTGTGTGTAAATCTTTTATTGTTGATAACTGTAAGCTGCCGTGTGACTCAAGTCAATATGTTTGTTTATATGAGAATCAGAATCAGAATCATTTATTATTTGTAAAACATAGGTAGACAAAAATACAGATCTTATAAATAGGTGTTCAGAGCGCTATGTTTTGTCTATGATAAGACATACAAATATAAGTGGTACATTTAAATCTAAAATTAACACAATATTAGAGAAAATATAACATAGATCTTATCTGATGTTCATGGCAGCCGAGACCGACGGCTTAACGTGCTCTCCGAGGCACGGAGCAAGCGATAATTGTCAATCAATACGCACATAATTTTGAAAAGTCATATAACTTCCGAAAGTCAGAAAAAATAACATAGATAAATAGAATGTATTGAGATTAGTTAAAGAATTCGTCAACTGTGTAATAACATTTAGCAATTAGAATTTTTTGTAAAGCTTCTTTGAACTTGTGTACAGGTAAGTTTTTAATCTGATCAGGTATTTTTTTATAAATTCTTGGAGCGATGCCAAAGAAACTTTTGTACATAAGAGATGTTTTACATGTTGTATGACATAATTGATTCACATATTTAGCACATTAATTATTAGTTTTAGTCAAAGTGGTGAGCGGTGTTACCGTAGATTGTTCCGGAAATCTAAATAATATCAGGCCTGTATCAAATAGTCCCACTGCTGGGCCCAGGCATCTTCTCAGCGTGAGAATGATTCAGCCATAAACCACAACGCTAGCCCAGTGCGGGTTGGCAGACTTCACATACGTTGGAGAACATTATGGAGAACTCTCAATCATGCAGGTTTTCTTAAGATGTTTTCGTTCACCGTGAAGGCGAGCGACAATTATCTATTTAATACTTAAATATAATTATCTATTTAATTCGAAAAGTCAGAGATGCAAGCCTTAGGATCGATCTTGAGACCTATGTGTAGCAGTTCAACAGTCTCACTAGTAGGTAGGACTAGAAAAGTACTACCGTCAAATGTTAACAAACGAACAACTTTATGTTGTTTGCCAGGATAACCACTTCCAGGCTTATTTACCAGTTCTAGTGTTTGCCCATGGATCGAAATTCGGCCATAATCATTATTTGAGGCAGAGACCTAAATGATAATAATATAATCATAATAATATTCTACCACATACACACAACACCATCTAGCCCAAACTAAGCAGAGCTTGTACTATGGGTACTAGACAATGGATAAACATACTTATATACTTTTTTTTGTAAATACATACATATTATACATAGAAACACCCAGACCAAGACAAACATCAATGTTCATGCACACAAATATTTGACTAGTGCGGGAATCGAACCCGCGACCTCAGGCGTGGCAGTCGGTTACACTCACCACTACGCCATCGAGGTAAATAAAATTATCGGTTAAGATAATAAAAAAGAATATCAGTTGACAAACACAGAAGAAAAGGTACTGTTTTGTTTTTACATCACTACATATTATAAAACAAAGTCCTCCGCCGCGTCTGTCTGTCTGTCTGTTCGCGATAAACTCAGCAACTACTGGACCAATTTACATGCTGTTTACACCAATGGATAGAGTGGTTCTCGAGGAAGGTTTTAGTATATAATTTGTTAAGTTTTTGTATAGATTGACTAAAATATGACGATATTTGTTGGAGATGTGGGGAAAAATAAGCCGTCTGGGAGCTTTCAACGAAAACGCTGCCTATATCCCTTTGAGATATAACAAAATGATGTACGGTGGAATTGTGTATCTTATATAGGTCTACAGAAAAGTCCGCGATGGCATATGTCTATCTCTTAAGGATAACATACTATATCCACTTTAATACTTTAAAAAATAGGCAATTATAAAGCGGTAATTGGAAAGCTATTTACACAAATACGGTATTAATCCTTATCATTTTAAATACATTAGTTGGCTTAAGCATTTCATGAAGATTATTTTTCCCCTTTACACCATGCAAATTAAATGAATACCTTAGGAGATATAGCAAAATGAAAATAATGCGCAACGAAATTAATTTCGAGTAATGAAGGTAAAATGTTTCTTTTAGATGGAGGCACAGGTAAAACATTTTTCATAAATTTATTATTATAACAAAAGTACGATCCGACAGAAAAATTGCCCTAGCTGTGGCATCGTCCGGCATAGCAGCCACACTTTTGGAAGCTGGGCGAACCGCCCATTCCACATTCAAACTGCCATTAAAAATATGTAGTGATGACGTCACTAGCATTTGCAATATTTCTAAACAGAGTAATGCCGGAAAATTAATGAGAGATTGTAGTTTGATTATTTGGGATGAGTATTTTATGTCTCATAAAGCTTCAGTTGAGGCATTAGATAGGACAATGCGAGATCTGCGCAACAGTAACTGCCCAATGGGTGGTTGTATTGTTTTATTCTCTGAAGATTTCCAATTTTGCCAGTTATAACTGGCAAAATTTGACGGAAATCTAATAGTTATAACTAGGGGAACGAGAGCAGATTAAGTCAATGCATCGCTCAAAAGATCGCATCTTTGGCCACATATAACGAAATGTAAACTTAAAACCAATGTGAGGATTTTATCGTCTAGCGAAGATAATAGGCAATTTTGTAACGATTTGCTCCAAATAGGAAATGATGAATTTCAAGCAGGAAATGTATGTATGAAATGTGAAATTATTGAAAATGTTCATCCCGATATTAGTAACATATCCACTAAGACACTAAATCAGTTTCAAGAAAGAGCTTACTATCAAGTGGAAAAAATAAATGAATTTATTATTTCCAAGTTCGAAGCATCATCGCAAACCTACTACTCAGTTGACACAGTTGTGGATAGAGAAGAGGCAGTACATTATCCAAAATATTTTTTTAATTCTTTGACTTCTCCTGGAATCCTGCCACACAAATTAATGTTAAAAGTAGGTGCCCCTATTATATTACTAAGAAATTTGAGTCCACCGAAACTGTGCAACGGTACAAGACTCAAAGTAGTGAATTTAAACATTTTTTTGATTGAATGTATCATATTAACTGGCAACGCAACTGGTGAAACTGTTTTTATACCAAGAATTCCCATGATACCCTCAGAATTGCCTTTCCAATTTAAACGGCTACAATTTCCCGTAAAAATAGCGTTTGGAATGACAATTAATAAAGCGCAGGGTCAAACATTAAAAGTTGCGGGCGTAGACTTAAGCACACAGTGCTTTTCGCATGGGCAATTCTATGTGGGCAACATACAATTGCCCATGCGAAAAGCACGTGTTACTTCTATCACGTGTTACTTCTAAACAAAATTTGTTCGTTTTTACACGTGATCAGGTTATTAATGTCGTATACAAAGAAATCAACCTGCCCCGGCTTCGCACGGGTTCTTTACAGAAAATATAAAATAGCCTATGTTACTCTGAGGAGATGATATAGCTTTCGTTAAAATTGGTTGAGTAGTTTTTGAGTTAAATCGTTACAAACAAAAAATCAATCATCTTTCCTCGTTATACATAATATTAATTTAGATTATTTTTTGAATGGCAATTATTTATGAAGCAAACAAAACAGAAAACGTTTAGATTAGTTTCTAAGCATATTATTTTAAAAATTAAAAGAAATTAAAGTAAAAAAAATAAAGTTGACGGAAATCTTCAGAGAATAAAACAATACAACCACCCATTGGGCAGTTACTGTTGCGCAGATCTCGCATTGTCCTATCTAATGCCTCAACTGAAGCTTTATGAGACATAAAATACTCATCCCAAATAATCAAACTACAATCTCTCATTAATTTTCCGGCATTACTCTGTTTAGAAATATTGCAAATGCTAGTGACGTCATCACTTTATATTTTTAATGGCAGTTTGAATGTGGAATGGGCGGTTCGCCCAGCTTCCAAAAGTGTGGCTGCTATGCCGGACGATGCCACAGCTAGGGCAATTTTTCTGTCGGATCGTACTTTTGCTAATAATAAATTTATTAAAAATGTTTTACCTGTGCCTCCATCTAAAAGAAACATTTTACCTTCATTACTCGAAATTAATTTCGTTGCGCATTATTTTCATTTTGCTATATCTCCTAAGGTATTCATTTAATTTGCATGGTGTAAAGGGGAAAAATAATCTTCATGAAATGCTTAAGCCAACTAATGTATTTAAAATGATAAGGATTAATACCGTATTTGTGTAAATAGATTTCCAATTACCGCTTTATAATTGCCTATTTTTTAAAGTATTAAAGTGGATATAGTATGTTATCCTTAAGAGATAGACATATGCCATCGCGTACTTTTCTGTAGACCTATATAAGATACACAATTCCACTGTACATCATGTTGTTATATCTCAAAGGGTTTAGGCAGAGTTTTCGTTGAAAGCTCCCAGACGGCTTATTTTTCCCCACATCTCCAACAAATATCGTTATATTTTACCCAATCTATACAAAAACTTAACAAATTATATACTAAAACCTTCCTCGAGAACCACTCTATCCATTGGTGTAAACAGCATGTAAATTGGTGCAGTAGTTGCTGAGTTTATCGCGAACAGACAGACAGACGCGGCGGAGGACTTTGTTTTATAATAGTGATAGTGATATAGCTCGTCAATAGCTACAAGGGAGATCTCAAGGACTCAACGCACGTACTTACGATATTTAAACGAGTATATTGATAGTTTTATCAATGTATTCGAATATAAATCGAATGAAATTATGCCGATAGCTAGATTAAAATATTATAGTAACTTCGATGGCAACTATCCCAACCGTAATAAGATCGACTTTTGATGTAACTTAATCATTCTCTCGCTCCCAAAAGATTACTTAAATTGCTAAACGTCAAGATTAGTATTTATACATATTTGTACTCCAATTTAATTAATTCCATCCCTTCACCCTCCATTATTGAGTCCACGAAATTAAAAATTTAACACTCAAATGAACAAATTTGTGCGTTCGTCATTCACTCAATTATTGAATGAAATTGGGAACGAAAGGGTAGATTGGTTATAAGGGTCCAATTTTAATTGCCTTTTGCAAAAGTGAGTTATCGTTTGGTCTCGACTGAATCAATAATGGACCGTTATGGATATTATTACATATATTATATACTTAAGCTGTTATATTCCCAGTAGGGTAGGATTTTTAATACTCATATTTAGCCAGCTATTATAAATAAATATATTAATAAAATTGCTTACAAAATAAAGAAGTAAATTACGTTTAAAATTTGGATATACAAAAAAGTGTGTTTGTAGTGGGGACATCACGCTATCTCCCTCGGACAGGGGTAATCAAATAGCGGTTACATCATCCTGTCCTAACTAATATTATAAAAGCGAAAATGAGTTTGTTTGTTTGTTACCTTTTCACGCCTAAACCACTGAACCGGTCATCCTCAAATTTTGCATATACGTTGACAGGTGTACAAAAACGAACGTAGGCTACCTTTCATCCCGAAAAAAATTACTGTTCCCGAGAAATAAACAATAAGAAACATTCTTATGATAAGAGATGGCGCCACGTGTCTTTCGAATCATGATTGAATTATATTATTACAAGCAGTGTACAACCCGAATTGATTGTCAAATTCTAAATTAACGCGAGCGAAGCTGCGGGCAAAAGGTAGTAGTCTATATCGTGCATCCTTTTTCTGTCATTTGACAATAACGGATACTACCAGATTAAAAACACTTGAATCTTATTTACATTAGAGTTGTATTCAAAAATTATTTGTATTTTTGAGTTTAGGTAATGTAACTATTTGACTTATAAGCAGCCCTGTATTAAACAGACCCACTGCTGGGTCCGGGCCTCTTCTCAGCGTGAGAAGGGTTAGGCCATAGTCCACCACGCTGGCTCAGTGCCTGTTCGCCGACTTCACATAATATCTTCGACGACATTATGGAGAACTCCCTGACATGCAGGTCACCTCACGATATTATTCCTTCACCGTTAAAGCGAGCGATAGTTAACTATTTAATACGCACATAACTTCGAAAAGTCAGAGATGCGTTCCTTGGGATCGAACTTGAGACCTCTGCGTGGCAGTCCAACGATTTTCTACTCGGCTATCGCTGCTTTTATTCCTATTTGCATTATATATTTGTTTTAAAAACTTCCTCTATTTAAAATACGAAAAGTTAGTCGATGGCAACTTGCAATAAGTAAGTTATCTAATATCCAAACTTTTCACTTCCCAGTACTCACTAACTAAAATATTTTACTAAGTTAACTGTTAGGTGATACTTAGTTAAGTTAGGAAACATAACTTTAATACTTAACAGTTACACCCACACCTGTGCTTGTGCAATGCAATTTGCACAGATGAGCATCTGTGTTGTGCAGTGTTTATGAACGCGTCAAGGTAAGTGCATGAGGCGTGGGATGTGATGGGTGGAATTTAATTAAAATGGTCGCAAACTGAGTTTGTTTACTCAGTTTAGTGTTGTTACGGGTTTATAAACAATGTGTAATATGGTAGAAACTGTTCAAGTGGCGCTGCAGTTGTGAATGTGACTAATTTGCATGATGTCGCGGGTTCAATTCCTGTGTGAGTCTATCTTGCAGGCCCCAACGAGATTTATCAACAAGCTAGCTATGTAGATAGCTTTTTATAAAGACATTATTTTGTACCTAAAAAAAAAAAATAAGATATATTTTGCACCTCGACAGTTTTCGATTGAATGACGTTTTTATAGTGTCTTAGCTAGCAGGCTCCTTATGATTATTTTTATTGTTATTATACTGTTAATAAATAGTGTTCTCAATAGTGCTCGGAGTTAGAAACTATTATGAACCTTACAAATCCAAAATTTCTACTTGCTGTGAGCTGTACTTCAGAAGATATTCGTTTAATTAAATAAGTATTCAACCTAGTTAAATTTGCGTTTGCACAATAAATGGGTGACTAGGAGGGATAAAAATTATTTATATTAAAAATTGCTGGAATTGATTCAGTAGCTGATTTTAGATAGATGGATGGAAAGTAGAAATTTTGGATTCGTAACGTACATAATAGTAATAAGCTCCTAACTATTGTATGATATAAAAGAGTAATATTTAAAAACGGGGTACGCTGGCTGGAAGTTTGCTTAAATCCTAACTAATATTATATAATACTAATATTACTAATATTGTCGGCCTCGATGGCGTAGTGGTTAGTATAACCGACTGCCACGCCTGAGGTCGCGGGTTCGATTCCCGCACAAGTCAAACATTTGTGTGCATGAACATGGATGTTTGTCTTGGTCTGGGTGTTTCTATATATAATATGTACGTATTTACAAAAAAAAAATTATATATGTATCTATGTTTATCCATTGTCTAGTATCCACAGTACAAGCTCTGCTTAGTTTGGGCTAGATGGTGTTGTGTGTATGTGGTAGAATATTATTATTATTATTATTATAAAAGCGAAAATGAGTTTGTTTGTTTGTTACCTTTTCAAGCCTAAACTACTGAACGAATCATCCTGAAATTTTGCATATACGTTATCAGGTGTACAGAAACGGATATAGGCTACCTTTCATCTCGAAAAAAAATACTGTTCCCGAGGAAAACAACAATATCGTTCTTATGATAATAGATGGCGTCACGTATCTTTCGAATCATGATTCAATTATATTATTACAAGCAGAGTACAAGCCAAATTGCTTGTCAAATTCTAAATTACCGCGAGCGAAGCCGCGGGCAAAAGCTAGTAACCAATAACTTCTATTGTTTTTAGCTATCAAGTTCAAAGTGCCTCGAAGATTAACGCGTAATAACATTGACCAAATTTCACCATAATCGAATCAAAAAGTTCATGACCGGTAGTTATGACAGTCAGTCAGTTAACCCAGCAATGGACTTGCCTCTTATTACGTCGCACTTTTTTAAAGACTTCTTTCTCACAAGGATTAAATTACTGTGTTGCGGAGACCTTTACAAACATTGAAATAATCAATACAAAGGATAACCAGACCCAGAATAACTATTAGTGGATCACACAAAGGGAAAAACCCATTTTTGGCTAACGTGTAATTTTTAGCCGCCCAATATTACACGTATGATAAAAAATATATTATAATTTCTAATAATTTTTCGTACTATTCATTTACCGAAAAAAGATAGCAAAATCTATATAATAAAAAAAGTATCGTAACGAAAATAAGTCTTGTTATAATCACCAGTGTCGCCACGTTATAATTTCAATGTAAAAAAGAGATTCAATTCAATTTATTTATTTGCATAATATGGGTTTAACAACAGATATTACAACATTAATAATAGTATCGCCATATTCAGCCGTCCAGCATGCAAAAATTTGCTATTTTAAAATGTTATCACAATATTAATAATAAATGAATATACAAAGTTACTAAAAATAAAAACTATTCAGTCAATCTTAATAATTGTTAATAAGAAATAAAATCATGTCAAAACTGAATAAAATGAAATTAAATGTTTATGTCGTTCAAAAATTCAAATAAGGAATAATAAGTTTTTGTTACAAGTAGATGTTTTAACTGCTTTTTAAATACATTAATATTATTTTCATTTCTTAAAGCTAATGGTATCTTATTGTATAATTTAGGCCCCATGCATAACACACTTTTATGTAAAAGAGCAGTTTTTGAAGGTCTAATACATCATTTATCGGCTTTCCGTATTCTTTTCCGTTGATCAAATAAATGAAGATTGATTTTAATAAATAAAACTTTTTCAAATATATATATGCAGGGTAGAGTTAAAATTTTTAAAGTTTTAAAATGAGATAGGCAGGAATCTACTTGCTCTAAGCAACAAATAGCTCTCACGCATCGTGTTTGCGCTCTGAATGTACAGTCTACATCAGTTGAGTTACCCCAAAACATCACACCATATCGAAGAATGGACGATACAGATCCATGGTATGCTGTCAATGCTGTTGAGATATCAACGACTTTTCTGAGATTACGCAAGGCAAAAGAGTAACTGTTTAACTTATTACTTAAAACTTAGACTAATATTATTGAATAAAAATATTAGAAGTGATAAAGTAATAGCATAGTGGTATTATTATATGTATGTTAATAATCCACAATTAATAAAGCAATGTTATTATGCCAGTAATAAGCAAAATAATAATATCAATTAGATATTGATTTATGACATTTTGTTTTTAACTTGCAACACCGAAACCAACTGTCATAACACAAATCAGCCTCCTTGCTTACTCGGTTTGCGTGATTGTGTTTCTTTCGTTGTGATTTTGTTATTTTATTTACAATCAAGCTCAGTTTTTAAACAATATTTTAATTGTGTATGATAATAATGATGATGTGTGACGAGAGGTGTGTGAAAAACATTTATATGAGACTAGCTGTCCCGACAGACGTTGCCCTGTACACACGAAAAAAGAAAAAAAAGAAATCTAAACCATCCTCGAATCCACTTTAACACACAAAAATTTCATCAAAATCGATGCAGCCGTTTAGGAGGAGTTTAATTACAAATACACGCACAGAAGATTTACATATATAAAGATTTTGTCATCGGTAAAAATAAAAAATATTTTATCTCACTAACTTTTATTTATTAAATTCCTTGATTAATCATTTAATGACATTGCATACTATCATTTAAATATGGTTTTAAATATGGGCACTCATGGCCAAAGTCACTATGGGTAGTGGGCATTCCCCTTTTCGCCCCATATGTGGAACGAACCTAAAACACTCGACGTAGTGGCAGTCACGAGGCGACCAATTAAACCACTACGCCATATTAAATTTCGCATACACGTTATCAGGGGTACAGGAAAGGACATAATATGGTACCTTTCATCTAGAAACAGTACTGTGGTCGGGCGAAGCCGCGGACAAAAACTGGTATACTACAAAAATATTTTATCTTACCCAAAGAAATATACCTTAAAACGCCGGCATATCATACCCACCAATCAATAAAAAAGTAATTCTAAATTATATCAAAACAAATACGCAGTAGGCACGTATAGCTCACTCGTGGGCAGTGGGCACGGCCGCCATAAATCTAAACACCCCGATCTGGGCATAAAGTTGCTCCGTGACCATAAAATAAACCATTACTGTAACCCAAGAAATGGAAGTGTCAGGTGGGGTGACCATAAGATCTGGATACGTAGGAAAAGTCCTGGATTAGTATGATTGACAGTTTTACTGTGTCTATTTTGTATTTTAAATGGTGGCGTAGAAAATTGATAACGCGATACGAGTTTATTTTTAAGGAACTTTCGCGTTTGTCTATGAATAACCTAGCTAAGTTACCTATATAATGGACTACAATACAATTTCCAACTCTGTATTTACCTATGTACACAAAAAAAACATGATTGATTGATTAATTTGTCTGTATATATAGGTATTTGCCGGTATGTCTCTATTTGAATAAAACTGCCTCCGTGGCGCAGCGGTAGTGAATGCGACTGCTGTGCATGAGGTCTCGGGTTTGAATCCCGGGTCGGGCCAACAAAAACTTATTGGGTTTTTCTGTTAAGAAATCTCAATAGCAGCCTGTAGTTAGGAAGTTGGCGGTGTTAGACACCTCCGTGCCTCGGAAAGCACAATAAGCTGTTGCTCCTGCGCCTGATCTCTCTCCGATCGTGTCGGATTACCGTCCCATCGGATCATGAGAGTTAGGGAACAGAGAGTACACTTGTGTTTGCGCACACACTTGTGCAATATAATATCTCCTGCGGAGATGGCTAGTCTCCGTTAAGACTGGCCGCCGTGACCGAAATTCGATCTGGAGGACATTATTTGAATAAAAGTTATACCTACGCGTGAAGAGCGGGACTTTACAGACATTGTATGTAATGTCCGGCAATACAGAAATTATTCCTAAATCTGTGGTGTCTTTAAAAATAACAAAATTATAGATACGGTTTATACGTTCCGATTGACCAGATTAAACTGAAAAACCAACCCTTTAGAGGAACGTAGACCTAACAAAACTGTAAATTAATCATGAAAATAATATCCTAAACGTAAATTGTGATCATCACAGTTCCCACAGGATAGGTTTGCCTAGTGTGGGGCCAATGGATAAGACCATACGTTGTAACGTTTTTGGTAATAAATATTTTTATTTTTATTTTTTTATACTTAATTGGCGTTTTAAAACAGCGGCTGTGAGTTTCTTGTCTAAGCCTAACAACTAACAAAAATTTAGCTTCAACATAACTTAGTAAACTCACTAACCTATCAATTTTGACGTTCAAGTGTCAATTTATAACCTAAATGAATAAATGATTACGACTTTGACTTAGTACCAATACGGGACAAACAATCACATATCCTAAAAAGATACATAGCTACATAGCCACAGTACACAACACGGCAAGTACACACTTTTTATATGTACCACCTGCGCCTTATAAATTGTATACCCTTTTAAATTTATATATTGAAATAATAATCTGATCCCATTGTGCCCGCTTTATTGCTTGACTCATCTGGCTTTGAACTGAAATTATTATATCTCGTTCATTATAATAAATTATGAGTCATTTTTATGATTAATTGTTTCAGTAATCGCATATATCTTTCCGGCATATCGGAATTGGTATGTGGAAATACTTGTTCGTTTTCTGCCGCGGTAGCCTCGTGGGTTTGCGTTGGACTGCCCCTAGGTCTCTTGTTCAATTCCAAGTTATGCACCTCTTATTTGATATTATGTGCATATTAAATAGTTAATTATTGCTCGGTTTAACAGTGACAGGCAACATTCTGCTTGGTTCAAAGTTCTATAAAATGTTTTAACAGATATGTGAAGTCTGCCAACTCTCACTTGTCCAGCGTGGTGGTGTAGTGGTGGATGTATGTCTTCTTCTCCCTAGCCTTTATTATTCCCAAGTCACTTGGGGTCGGCTCTCTAGTCTAACCGGATTTGACTGGATATCAGTTTTTACACGGAGCGACTGCCATCTGACCTCCGCAACCCGAAGGCTAACGATACCCTAAGGCTAGACCAGTGTCAGGATATTAGAGGGCACTGACTTCCCAATAACGACTACCATAGATGTTCATGGCAGCCAGGACCGACGGCTTAACGTGCTGTCTGAGGCACGGAGCAGGCGATAATTGTCAATCACATAATTTCGAAAAGTCATATAACTTCCGAAAGTCAGAGGTGCGCGACGTGGGTTCGAACCCGAGACCCTCTGCATTGCAGTCTGTTGGTCTCCCCACTGAGCTGTCGCTGTTCTAGTGGTAGATGTATGTAAGCCTATATATTTCCGTGAATAACACAATAAACAGTCAATGTTGTATCAGAATTCGTTTGTTTCATTCAACTCTAACTCAAATACATATAATAGTGGACTATGGCCTCTCATACTGTGAGTATGCCCTTACCAGCAGTATTTCTAAGTACCTTTAAAAAATTGTACATACATAGATTCACGCCTGTGTCCCAGAGGGGTAGGCAGAGATTACGGATTTCCATTTGCTACGATCCTGACATCTCTGGCTTCATTCACTTTCATCACATTCCTCATACACGCATCTATACAAATAAATAAAATTGGAGTGTCTGTTTGTAATGTCAAAATAACAGCTTTTTATCTAATGTATATGAAAGTATACAAGGTACCTACACGAAAACATCTATTTTTAAAATTTTTGTCTGTCTGTCGGAGATTAGCCGGAACAAACAGACAGACAGACTGTCTGTTCCGGCTAATCTCCGAAACGGCTGAACCGATTTTGACGGGACTTTCACTGGCAGATAGCTGATGTTATAAGGAGTAACTTAAGCTACTTTGATTTTAGAAAAAAAAAAGGGTTCCGCGGAGACAAACACGTTTTAGTTAAAATCTACGCGGACGAAGTCGCAGGTAACAGCTAGTAATAAATAAATAATAAATTGTATTATTATATTTAAATTTATATATTGAAATAATAATCTGTAATTCTGTACACACTATACCCGCGTTGTTTTACTTTTCTGCCTTTGGACAGAAATAATTATTTCTAGTACATTATAATAAATTATGAGTCATTTTTATGATTCATTATTATTGTTTCAGTAATTGCATATACTTTTCCGGCACGTCCTTGTCGAAATCGGTACGTAGAAATACCATTTTGTTTCATACCACGATAGTCGAGTGGGTGAGCGTTGGACGGCCACGCAGTTTTCGATGCCTTGATCGTTGGGCAAAAAGGATCCAAACTTGTTAATGCGCGCTCTAATCGATTCTTTTGGTCAGCCTCGATGGCGTAGTGGTTAGTGTAACCGACTGCCACGCATGAGGTCGCGGGTTCGATTCCCGCACAAGTCAAACATTTGTGTACAAAAAGTATATATGTATGTTTATCCATTGTCTAGTACCCATAGTACAAGCTCTGCTTAGTTTGGGCTAGATGGTGGTGTGTATATTTGGTAGAATATTATTATTATATTATTATATTCTACCGTGTAAGGATGGAGTCTGAGCCCAGCACGTGTTGTTCTGGATAGGAAAGGGAAGGTCGGGAGCAGACTTTTTAATAATTGGCCTTTGAAAGAGCATGGCCTTCTATGGTCCACCCAACTTACACAATTTTCACACTTATATCCCTAAATAATAGGCAGAGGTGAATAACATTTAGTTTCAGATCGCACGTGTTAGAGGACGAATATAGCCTGCTAGAATTTCTTTAAAAACATCAATAACACTTTGTTCAAATATAACAATAATGTCTACGCAATTTTCAATAAGAAAAGCAATATCAGTATTTTTACTATTTATACTTTCCCATTTTGTTTTTTTTTTTATACAACTAAGGTGGCAAACAAGCATACGGCCCACCTGATGGTAAGTGGTCACCGTAGCCTATGGACGCCTGCTACACCAGAGGCATCACTTGCACGTTGCCGACCCTTTAGGAAAGGACGTGGGAAGGAAAGGGAGCAGGATGGGGGAAAGGGGGTGATTGGGCCTCCGGTACTCTCACTCACCGAACGAAACACAACAGTAGGACTACTGCTATTCCACGTCGATATTCTGTTTATAGGCTATCTATGATATCCGGTATTCGGCATACGGTCAAAGATTATAATGACAGGTTTAATTATTTTAATATGAAACCATTATATTGGAGGAGAGACTATTTGGGTTTATTGTTGCTACATAAGATATGTAATCATGGTGTACTGTACGTCATTAATATCAAAAATAAATATCAACATACCTAGACCATCTGCTAGGTTAGTGAACTATAAGCGGTTTGTGATCAAAACTAGTCGCAACAAATATGAGAGCAACACACCTCTATCCTATATCCTCGGTAAATGTAATGCTATTTATAATAAAGTAGATATAGACATTTTCTCTGAAAAAATGGTTACATTTAAAAATGCATTATTTACTCTAGTATAGTATAATTTAGTTTAGTACAATATAGTTTTAATTTAGTCTTTAATCTAGCCTTAATTTTCTTGTGTAGTTTATATAACTTAGAAATTAAATTGTAACCTTACATGTATGTACACTTTAGATATAGTCAATGCTGTGCTCACCTTTAATTTAAAAGCATACACATATATATTTGTATGAATGTTTTCATGTAAATGCTCAGTATGTATTTTAGTTGGTAAGCCTTATGTTAACTAAAAAAATAAAATAAAATACCTTTAGTATACAAGGTTATTCTTAGTAAAGTGAAAACCTCTCAAGGGGTGATTATACTTGTTATTATGAACAACTTTAGTTCTGGGACATTGCCGAAATCGCGAGAAAAAAATCAGCTGTTCCATACAAAATTGGACTTTGACCTCGGCAAAATGTATGGAACAGCTGATATTTTTTTCGCGATTTCGGCAATGCTTAGACGTCGGGTATTTTATGTGTAGATCAGCTTCCTCCCTGCAAAGAAAGAAAAGTATAAATAGGTACGTAGTTCTAAATGATAGGTGTTCTATGCTTCCGTTGTCTGAATGTTTGTAAAGTGGGCGACACAGGAATTATTCCTAGTGCGGCAGATGTCTTAAAAAAAGAAATCGAATGTACCCCGAAGTCGCAGACAAAAGCTAGCATCTGAATAACACGACATTTGAATTATTCACAAAGTCCTTTGTCCAAAATAATTGAATATCAAATCTCGGATCTTTTATTTACATTCTCGATGTTTATTTAAGTGTTTTTAGTAACGAACTGTTGGAGATAGATTACAATGTTTTATGTGTTTGGATTTGAAGGCTGATCGTAAATCTAAAAGATTCAGGAAAGCAATTCTATTAAGTGTGGCGATTTCTATCAGTATTTATAGAATCGCTTTCTAAAATGGTAATGAGTGAAACGTAATTGAGCTAAACGGTGATGTTAAAAGGTGTGATGAAGCTGAAGAGTTCGTTTGTTTGTTTGTTTGGTTGAACGCACTAATCTCAGGAACTACTGGTCCGAATTGAAAAAATATTTTACTGTTGGATAGCTCATTTATCGTGGAAGGCTATAGACTATATAACATCACGCTACGACCCACGGGGGTGGTGCAGTAAGCATAAACGCGGGTGAAACCGCGGGCACATTAGTATTAAATAATAATTCAGCACAATTGAGTTACACGATTGAGGTCGTAAGTACCTACGTCTAAAATATTGAGGTGACTTAGTTGCAATGTGCCTACACACCTTTGCCTTTCGGATATATAGTTGTGAGACTATCTGTGTATATCTCTAAAGGCAGAAGAATATTATTTACACCAACATTTCGCTAATAGGGAGCAATGCTATAGCCTCCACCGGGCACCTTTCTAGAGACCACATTCCTCAGTTATGGTTTCACATCGTCTCCCTAGCCTTTATTATTCCCAAGTCACTTGGGGTCGGTTTTGTAGTCTAACCGGATTTGACTGGATATCAGTTTTTACACGGAGCGACTGCCATCTGACCTCCACAACCCGAAGGCTAACGATACCCTAAGGCTAAACCAGTGTCAGGATATTAGAGGGCACTGACTTCCCAATAACGACTGCCATAGATGTCCATGGCAGCCGGGACCGACGAGTTAACGTGCTCTCTGAGGCACGGAGCAGAGTTATGGTTATGGCTTAATTGAGAGATCCACTTTAAAGAAGCCTATTGTCATCTGTCGGACATGAAACCAGACTCCGTGTTGCTACAGAGAATTTCAGGACATAATAACCCAACAACACTTTGTTCAACCCGAGAATCGAACCCGAAATCTCATGTAATACAATGTAGTCGCATACACTACTGCTATGAGTGGCGAAATATTATCATCTCAGCCTAAAGATGTTCACTGCTGGACAGAGGTCCGTGGACGTCTATGCCTACCCCAAGGTTTTCCACACAGACCGATCTTGGGCCACCCGCGTGGCGAAATATAAATAATATTAGGTACGATGCGTGAATCATAATTTTTTTTTAACCATAATCTATTATTAAACACAGCAAATAGTTTACGTAATCCTAATCCTAATCCTAACTTCCTAACTAGTCCTAACTAACATTATAAAAGCGAAAATGAGTTTGTTTGTTTGTTTGTTACCTTTTCACGTCTAAACCACTGAACCAATCATCCTGAAGTTTTGCATATACGTTGGCAGGTGTACAGAAACAGACATAGGCTACCTTTCAACCCGAAAAAAATTACTGGTCCCAAGAAAAAAAACAATATCCTTCTTATGATAATAGATGGCGCCACGTGTCTTTCGAATCATGATTGAATTATATTATTACAAGCAAAGTACAACCCGAATTGATTGTCAAATTCTAAATTAACGCGAGTGAAGCCGCGGGCAAAAGCTAATACGTAATAAGCAAGTTACTGTAAAGTGTGGCGGTAGGTCAAAATGTTGTTATGATGTAATATGGTACCTACTAGAAGTAGTACACTAAACACGTCAATACCGATACAAACTGTACTAAAGTTATGATGCCGGTTTGCACTGACGGCAAAATAATATGTTTGTTTTTGTCATTAATATGATTTAAAACAAAAAAAAATATTGAAATTTATTACAAATAACTTTTTTGAAAATTGTTACACTACTATTACTAATAAATTTTACTAATTTTTAAGCTAATTAAATTATTTAAACTATTAAAACTATTTATACTATTACTATACTATTATACTATTTATATTTATGTTTATACTTTCCCCGACGTTTCGGTTGCTTTTCAGCAGACATAGTCACGGGGAGACTAAGATGGTAGTTGTCTCAATGTTCCAGTGTAGTTATTGGTCATACAAATATTGTCTTATGTTTACGCGAATGTTATTCGTTGTCGGCCTCGATGGCGTATTGGTTAGTGTAACTGACTGCAACGCCTGAGGTCGCGGGTTCGATTTTCGCACAAGTCAAACATTTGTGTGCATGAATATGGATGTCTTGTTCTGGGTGTTTCTATGTATAATATGTATGTATTTACAAAAAAAAAGTATATATTATTATGTATGTTTATCCATTGTCTAGTACCCATAGTACAAGCTCTGCTTAGTTTGGACTAGATGGTGTTGTGTGTATGTGGTAGAATATTATTATTATATTATTGAAATTAAACTACTTTATTTATCGCGTGGTTTATTAAACATTTTATTACATCATTTTGAAACTGTTACCCTATTACTATTAAACTTTACTACTTTTTAAGCTAAGTAAATTATTAAGACTATTTATATTTAAGTTTACACTTTCCCCGACGTTTCAGTGGCTTTTCAGCAACTACGGTCACGGGGAGACTAAGATGGTATCTCTCTCAATGTTTTGAAAGTAGTTTACACTTCTTGGACACGTCAATTCGTCACGTCAGGTCATATATTGATAAATATTATAATACTAAAAATTATAATAGTCATATTATATTATAATCTCGATCATCATCTGAAGAGGCTCACGTTAGACGGCTGGATTAAGTCTCTGATGCAGAAGGTCGTATTGCTTGACACGGCACGCATCGTGAGGAGGTTCCTCTCGCTGGAGCCCTAACCACCGGTGGCTTGGACCCAGTTCCCGATGCCGGTGGGTCTTCATAGTTATTATATTTTAAATATGTTTCTTTTTTTATATATTTAAAAATGTAATTATTATTGAAAAATCTATCAATAAAGAGAATTATAATAATAAGAAATAAAAGGAAATAAAAATATTGCATTGAAAAAAGCCTAATGGGAGGCCGTTGCACTGCCACACGGAGGTATCGAGTTCGATTCCAAAGCGCGCATATCTGCCTTTTTTAAGTTATGTGCGTATTTAATAGTTAATTATCGGTCGCTTTAACGGTGAAGGAAGACTTCGTGAGAAAACCTGCATGTCTGAGAGTTCTCCATAACGTTTTCGAAGATATGTGAAGTCTGCCAACCCGCACTGAGCCAGAGTGGTGGACTATGGGCTAACCCTTCGCACACTGAGAAGAGGCCCGTGCCCAGCAATGGGACAGCATAATACAGGGCTGATATTATATATGATTTAAAACAAACATTTTAATTGGCAAGACAGACAGATATATAGTTTAAATATAACTTTTCTGGTTTTATCCTAGACAACGAGACGAGTGTAAAATAACCATTCCTGAAATAGCTATAATTTCATTAATTATTTATATCACGTAATGATATGCATTCTCCCCAAATTAAATACTATATTTCGAAACAAATATACTTGTAACAGACATAATTACTCTCATTGAAAGGCAACCCACACACAGAAATTATTTTTAGTGCGGAAATAAATCTTGTGCCGCGGGAGACTTCACAGACATTCAAACATACATACATAGATTCACGCCTGTTTCCCAGAGGGGTAGGCAGAGACTACGGATTTCCATTTGCTACGATCCTGACACACTTCTTTGGCTTCATTCACCTTTATCACATTCCTCATACACGCCCGTCGGTTCAAGGAGCTCTTAACCTGGCCTTTGTACAGAATGCCTCCGATCTGATCGAGAAACGTTCGCCTAGGTTTTCCTCTTGCGACTGTTCCATTCACACTAGCCTTATAAACTTTCAAACAATGCACACAAAGAACACTCAAACTTGAAACAACCAGGTATCGAACCCACAACACTCAGTGCAGTGCCAACGATAAGACCGTCACTTTACTCACTACGCCATCCTTTCCTTCTTCCTAGCCTTTATTACTCCCAAGTCACTTGGGGTCGGCTTTCTAGTCTAACCGGATTTGACTGGATATCAGTTTTTATACGGAGCGACTGCCACCTGACCTCAGCAACCCGAAGGCTAACGATACCCTAAGGTGTCAGGATATTAGAGGGCACTGACTTCCCAATAACGACTGCCATAGATGTTCATAGCAGACGGCACCAACGGCTTAACGTGCTCTCCGAGGCACGGAGCAGGCGATAATTGTCAATCAATACGCATATAATTTCGAAAAGTCATATAACTTTCAAAAGTCGGAGGTGCGCGACGTGGGTTCGAACCCGAGACCCTCTGCATTGCAGTCTGTTGGTCTCCCCATTGAGCTATCGCTGCGCACTCACTACGACAACCATGCATCCAAAATTAAATAGCGGTATTTAGCGGTTATATTGCTAACGCTACTGTAAGCAGCTATTTATGGTGTTCGAATCGAACACAGCTCATCAAACTACACAGCACCCGTTCACGCAGTCGGCTAAGTTTAATGTACTTCATGCACTTCGCATCGAGATAGTTTGTTCACGTTACTCATTAACGTGGCCAAGAGATCAGCGTGAACAGTGCTTTTATATAGCTTATACTAGCAATAAATCGATAATCTATACTAATATTATAAAGCTGAAGAGATTGTTTGTTTGAATTCGCTAATCTCAGGAACTACTGGTTCGATTTGAAAAATTATTTTAGTATTAAATAACCTATTTATCGAAGAAGGCTGTAGGCTATATAACATCACGCTACGACCCACAAGGGTGGCGCAGTAACGATAAACGCGGGTGAAACCGCGGGAACATCGACTATTAAATATGATGTTACCGCTTTGGATGACGAAAATCTTTAACGTTGTGGTTTTCATACTAACTATATCATCAACTAGATGTGCCCGCGGTTTCACCCGCGTTTATCGTATTTAGGACATAAGCCGCAATTTCATAGTTTAATTCCTAATACATAAGATACTAGAGAACTCGCCAGACATTGTCCTGGTCAAGCTAACTGATCGCCTATTCATCATCATCATCATCATCATTTCAGCCTATTGCAGACCACAGCTGGACATAAGCCTCCCCCAGGGTGCGCCACAAGGCCCGATCTCCCGTTTTCGCCATCCAGTCACCTCCAGCCACCATTTTCAGGTCATCGGTCCATCTGGCCGGGGGGCGTCCTACACTACTATCGCCTATTGATTGACTATAAATGTCAAACAGTTCATTAAAGACCGCTTCCTCAGTCTCGTCGTATACCATTGTGGTTATGTTTGCGGCCAATCGTGGTATCTCTAATTCGTAGGCGGTGTCACACAGAAATGAATCAACGTAAACGAACCGACACGAACGAACGAATCATCGCGAATAAATCGACAGGAACGAATTATCGCGAATAAATTAACGCAAACGAAACAACACGAATAAATCAACGGCAATAAACACGCCTCCTAATAATAATTGTTTGAAGTATTAATTTATTGTCCGCTGCCCTCACAGCCACGCTCGAGTTCCTGAAGTTGGTCCCCAACTTAACGTCAGAACAGTCCCAAAGCCCACGCAATAGTTTCTAGACGTTTCGCGTCGTCCCAAGCATCTCATGTCGTCACCCTAGTCGTGATACAAAACAAAATTATATTAGTTTAATGCAGTTGAACAATTGCAAACAAATATAATTAACTTGATTTTACATGTGGCTGCGAGCAGCAATAGCTCAGTGGGGAGACCAACAGACTGCAATGCAGAGGGTCTCGGGTTCGAACCCACGTCGCGCACCTCTGACTTTCGGATGTTATATGACTTTTCGAAATTATGTGCGTATTGATTGACAATTATCGCCTGCTCCGTGCCTCGGAGAGCACGTTAAGCCGTTGGTCCCGATTGCCATGAACATCTATGGCAGTCGTTATTGGGAAAGTGTCGACACAAAAGATCCCACTGGGTCGAAGTGACGCCGGTCTGCACTGACTGGACATAAGACAAGAAGATAAGATACATGTGGCTTCGCTCGCAATAATCTAGATTTTTTCAATAAATTGCTATCACCCAGGAACAATCCTTTTTTCTGGATGAACGGTACCTTTAATTTACTCGTGACAACGGGTATGCAAAATGTCACGACGATAGGTCGAGTAGTTAAGACATGAAAGGGTTTTAAACTAACAAACTTACAATATATGGACATGTTAGTATTGTGCCAAAAATAAGCTTAATATAATTTGAATTAAAAAAAAAAGTGCGAGCGGCCCCGTTACCAGTTGACCTATATTCTGACTATCTGGCAAGCATATCCAATTTATTGTAATACAACAATCTATACTAATATTATAAAGCTGAAGAGTTTGCTTGAAAGCGCTAATCTCAGGAACTATTGGTTCGATTTGAAAAATTATTTTAGTGTTGGATAGCCTATTTATCGAGAAAGGCTATAGGCTATATAACATCACTCTACGACCCACGGGGGCCGCGCAGTAACGATAAACGCGGGTGAAACCGCGGGCACATCTAGTAATCAATATGCCGAAGCACTCTCTATATTATTGTTATATCATGACTATATACTATTACTTTACAGAAATATTGGAAGGCTAAACATAAGAATTATTATAAACTAGATGTACATATGTATAGATTATAAAATTATGTAAATGTTTAAAAAAAACCGCGATAAAAGCCGTATTTAATATGTAGTTTGACATTAATGCAATCATTTCTTGTTAAACTAATCCCGTCATAATTCCAGTATTAACATAATTACTAATATTGTTTATAAATATTTGTTAATTCCAGTAATAATATAATTCTTGTTATACAAATATTCGTTACCTTGGGTATGTTTGCGGACGAAAGGCTAGATGACTTTTATGCCGTCATGCGCAAACGATGTGCGTCAATGCTTCGGCGAGTCAGGGATAGTGCCAACAATATCCTGGCAACTCTGGCGGAAAAAATTGATGCCCCGTTTATACAGCACTGGGTGCGCAGACATGTGCGTGCAGATGTACATGTCTTTAATTAGTTTATTTTATTTATTATTTATTACTAACAATAGGCTAAGGCGATACTAACACTATATGGATCATTGGTTTAAAATAAAAATATTATTATTATATTATTATTTAAGAAAGCTTATAAGGCTAGTGTGAATGGAACAGTCGCAAGAGGAAAACCTAGGCGAACGTTTTTCGATCAGATCGGAGGCGTTCTGGACAAAGGCCAGGTTAAGAGCTCCTTGAACCGACGGGCGTGTATGAGGAATGTGATGAAAGTGAATGAAGCCAGAGAAGTGTGTCAGGATCGTACCAAATGGAAATCCGTAGTCTCTGCCTACCCCTCTGGGAAACAGGCGTGAATCTATGTATGTATGTATGTATGTATTATTTATCTTTATTCATCAGAAATAGATCTGCTGATTCTCATAAATTTGATATTTAATGAGGAAAAATGTGCACAAGAGGTATCAATGATATGTGACCTTCTTATCTGCTTGTTATCAAACGAGTCGGTCGTGACGATGTTGTAGTACAATGGGGTCATACGAACCAACGTATTAATTTAATTTAATTCATGTCATTATTATTTACATTATTCTGAATATATATAAGTACTAAATGTCCCGACAGCCATTGTCCTGTACACACAAAAAAATTAAGATAAAATATGCTATCTTTAAAGTTGGATCAAATAACAGATAGTTACGAAGTTTGATCAAAATCGGTTCAGTAGTTTCAGACTTTATCCCGAACATACATCGTGACACGAGATTTTTATATATTAAGATATGTACAAAATACATAAACTTTTATTTACATGTACAAAAGCAACAATCATAACATACATACAACTCAACTTTACACTTAAACTAATATTAACAAGTAAAACAAAATAAAAATGAATGGCACAAAATATATGAAGGTACAAAAAATTAAAAAAAACTGGCTGGTTTAAGCAGTGGCGTAAAATTCCTCAGCATTGCTGTCGACCGGGCAAGTGCCCAGAAGTCTGGCAACATTGCCACGTTGAATGGCAATGCTGATTCTTTGAGTCAAAAAAAGTTCAGTCTTCTCGTCATGCGAATTACTTTTAATTTAGTAAATTAAAAGCAATTAAAACAACCAATGACATATGTCGAGACGCTGGGGCTATGGAATCCAAGAGCTAGATCTGTTTATAGAGACCTAGCTAAGCAACTGATCGACACCTCACGTGACCAGAAGGCTGGTATTATCTTTGCGCAAAGAATTAGCATTGCTATCCATAATGGCAATGTGCCAGTCTCTTGGGCACGTTGCCAATAGACAGCGAAGTGTAGAAATATTATGACGCCTTTAAATTTTATTGTTTTTTCTCTCTTTAGGTTAACCTTATTGCAAATATTTTTTTGTAAATATTATAGTTATGTAATTGTTTATTGGAAATATAATATGTTATTTAAAACGACAGATTGTAATGAGTAGATATTTGCCATGTATGAAAAGAATACTAACTTCAACCCACATCTTTGCTCACATGTATCCCAACAACGCATACCGGGACAAAAAGTATTGTACACGGTTAATTAAATAATACTAATACCTTATTCTTCTTTTCTGTTAATATAATTTAAATTGAAGTCAATACAATTTATAAAATACATATTTTAACCATTTAAAAATTGCATGCATTCCGCCTATTGCATTCCGTCTCCTTATCCGCGGTTTGTTGTTTGATTACGGCACTGGAGCTTTCCTTTGCGACCTCGTGAACTCTTAAGTCTAAGTCATGCTATTAAAGCAACAAATTCCAATCTTTCTATTTCGGTTTAGATTACTTTATTACTCAAAAACAAACTTTACAGTTTACTTAAATATTGAGGAATACATTTTTAAACATTAAGTAATTAGGAGGTAGTTCGATCTTATAAACTATCTTACAAATTACATATAAATTACATTTAGGACAGTGGCAATGACCCAAAGAAGAAACGAAATGTCAAGGATTTATTTTATTTTTATTTCTAAACGTTTTCTCTTATGATTGTCTATAGTTTTGTTTTAAAAAGAGACATACATTCACAAACATTTATTTTGTTTGGTAAGTTATTAAATATTTGTATACAAAAATCAACTTATGAATTATGAAAAGTAGTAAAACAAAAGTTACTAACCTATCGAGCCGCAGCAGCACACTGGTAGCCAGAAACAATAGATTTTGACCATGTCTGGTATTCTAAGACTTATCAAGCTACGTAAGGTATAAATAGGTCACGGGTAAAAGGTTATTAGTATTTTTTTATTAACCCTGTCTATGGTACTCCTGGTCACATGGTCTAACTGAGTGCCATGTGCTAAGTTCCCAAAGCCATTTAACGGTATACAAGTGAATGAGCAACAAACGTCCAAACAACGTAACAAACTTACAATTTCAATATATTTATAGAAAGTAGAGTAGAATAACTTCACCCTAATAAAGAGATAAAAAAGTATATTAACATGTAGCTATAATGAAAGCAAAATTAATTAAAAATAACTAAAACAAATCGAACTAGTTAAAACAGATTAAAAATTAAACAACATAATTATCAAAATTTAATTTAATGGCACTTAAACAAAGCTTGTTATTCCTAAGGCGATCAAACCCAGACTTTCTATTTATTTTATCTAAACTAATTATATAAATAATTGGGCTTTAAAATAGTTCCAACAATTTTATCATAGTAAAGAGACACATCAATTACACAAGTTCTTTTACTGGAAATTTTACTTAAAATGCAATAATTTCTTATAATGCTGAATTTATAGAAAACTTTTAAGATACAAAATTTTCATGGAATATTTTGTATCTTAAAACAATAGACAAACAACAGACTTCATATACAAGACTTTTTGTGTCCAATATTTAAATTGTAAATGTTTTCCTTTAGACTAAATATAGATTTAATGTAAATTTAATACAATAAGTAGCCTGTAATGTGTTTTGTAAAGACTTTTTTTTATTCAATAATAATTTATTATTTTTATTATTATTATATTCAATTAACCCAAATATACTTCAATTGACATTTACTTTGAACTTTAATAATATATAGATAAAACCATATGCGTCAGTATATTATATACTAAACATACTATTAGTTACTTAGCATCGTTATTACATGTGTAGCATTATTTACACACAATTTATCATAATTTAAAATCTTTAGTGTATAAAATATGAAGAAATTAATCACGTTATATATAATCTTAAACATCATACAAGTGAGCTTAACAAAACATTTAAAAGAAGATGAAAACACTTATAAAACTACAAGTAAATACGAAGATGATGTTACCGAAACAACTACAAGAACTGACAACTCTATAGATGGCCCAAAAGGAGTACACACAAGTAATATAAAAACAACCATCAAGGACAAGAGTGAACATAGCCATTCCAATACTTCATCTACTCTTGAATTCAGTATTGCACCAACTAGCAGTACTAAGAAAACTAAAAAACATAAAGATAATAAAGAAATCACTGAACAGGATACGGTAAATAAAGAAAGGCAGCAATATGGAGCGAGTGTTCGAAGATATAGGCATAAAATGGCATTTAGTGGCGATTGTATGATTGGCAAAGCACACGCCGATGATGGTACTTGTGTCTCTATAGAAGATACAGAATCAGATGAAACAACAACAAAAGATAGTGTGACAACAACTACAGTTGTTAATCAGCCTTTCAATTTACGGAATTAAGCGACATAGTAAGGTTCAAGTACTTTTGTTAGCAAATTAGCTAGGTTTGATGGTGACATTAAATATTACATATTATTCATCTAAAATTATTTTTTGTTATATTAATATACTAAATAAATAGTCTTCTCGTGCCAATGGCTACTGAAAGCAGCTGAAACGTTGGGTAGTGCGACAGTAACAGTATTTTTATAGTTTTCAAAATTATATAAACTTAGTGTTTTTTTTTTTTTTGAAATTAAACTACTATATACGGATTTTATCGCGTTGTTTATTTGACACTGTTACAAAATTTTTTGAAAAACTGTTACACTACTATAATCACTATTAAACTTTACAAATTTTTAAGCTATTTAAATTATTGAAACTATTAAACTATTTAATAGTTTCAATAATTTAAATAGCTTAAAAATTTGTAGTTTAATTTCAATGAATAACATTCGCGTAAACAGAAGACAATACTTAGTGTTTTTCACAATAAAATCCGAAAAAAGTAGTTTAATGCCAATGTGTATGTATTATTCAGATAAACGTAAGACAATATTTTAGTAAAACATAGAATTCATATGATTTAAGTGTAACATTATAATTATATTTATACTAGCTTTTGCCCGCGGCTTCGCTCGCGTTAATTTAGAATTTGACAATCAATTCGGATTGTACTCTGCTTGTAATAATATAATTTAAACATGATTCGAAAGACACGTGGCACCATCTATTATCATAAGAACGTTATTATTGTGTTCCTCGGGAACAGTAATTTTTTTCAGGATGAAAGGTAGCCTATGTCCGTTTCTGTACACCTGTCAATGTACATGCAAAATTTCAGGATGATCGGTTCAATGGTTTAGGCGTGAAAAGGTAAACAAACAAATTAATTCTTGCTTTTATAACATTAGTTAAGATTAGGATGGTATAACTAAAGCGAACTAATACAATCTGCTAACGTTTGCTAAAATTTTTTCGCTAAAATATTCGTGAGAAGATACGCGATACAAAACATATGGTAATATAACTGGTTAACTGCTAACTTTGACAGCATCAATTTACATCAATCAGCTTGACCGTAGCTTTAATTTTAAATTGTTTAATTAAAGAAACATCAAAATAAAAACCTCTTTTTTTCTCTTACACTACTATCCCTCTTCTCCTCAATTGATCTTTGAACTCTTAATGATAAGTATATATACAAAGCTATGCATTCTTTCATTCAATTCGACTATATTTCAAAATGAAGACCTGTATTGTAATTTTTATTTTGTGTGTTGTGTATTCGTATTGCGGGGTCGTAGATAACCTTGCAGAAACTACAACTGAAGGCGATCAAGTTAAAGTACTATTACCAAATTTCGACATAAATTTGAACACAACTGCTACTCCAATTTCAAATGCGATACCTGCAGACCAAACAACAACGAGCAGTTCAACAAGTGGAGAAACGAGCACAGTGAAACCAGGAGACACAACTACGAGCGCTGGAAGTAGAAGAGGAACTCCAACCAGGCATTTCTTAAACGGCGACAATTGTCCTACAGGCAAGGCTAGAGCTGATGATGGCACCTGCGTAGACTTGGAATAATACCACAAACGTTAAACGAAGTTGTGTCTTCCATGAAAAATAAGACGAAGAAAGAATCGCGAGTCACCTAAATATTGGTACATCATTCACAGTAATATGATAAAATATTTTAAATCAAATCAATTCAAACCTATTGTAGGCATAAGTAAAAAAAAGTGTACATATAAACACGTAGGTTCTAATTTTGAATAATAAGAACATACAATAAAATATATTGTAATTTGTCAATCAACCAATTGTGTAATTGTTTCAAAATATTTTAAATTCTGGAATGTTGAATGCCATAGCAAAGAAACTTTTATCAAAGACAGCAGTTTTACGAGGATAAGTACATTTTTTTTAAATATTTGTCTTTGATTTGAGCTCGTCCAATAAAGATTTCTTTGTTTTTACAACAGATATTATCTTTTTAATTTAAGTCATCCATGTACCCCTCTCCTACCCTAATACCCTTTGCTCTTTCTTAAGATAAGTACAGTAGACGTCAATACATGTTTAATCATATTACATGAATATTGTCACCACAATGAAGACGTTTCTGATTATATTAATTTTATGCATTATTTATTCATATTGTGGACTTGCTGATGAACAAAGTGATACGTATAACATTTCTATAAGGATATATGAACCAAAAGAAAAAATTGAAAACTCTACATGGAACACAGAAGTTATTTCTGAAGTAGAAATAGAAAGGCAAGCTTTCAGTGCAAGTGAATGTCCTACAGGAACTGGGCGCGCTGATGATGGATCTTGCATAGTTGAAGAATAGTGAAGAAGATGGATAAATAGTAACAAATTGAGGCTGGATGGCATTCTCAAAAAAATATTGTTTGGTCAACAAAATGTTGTTTTGAGTATTTGTATTCTTTGTGTACGTTGTTTGAATGCTTGTAAACTCCCTCGCGACACAGAAATGATTTCTAAAGCTTTATAATGTTTTTAAAAGCCCAATATTTAAATAAAACAAGGAGAATAGAAGACAATGCATTTATATTAAATTTAAAGTTGTCTGCCAACTTGGTACTTTGTAATTATATATATATATATATTCTATATATTCTATCACACACATACAACACTATCTAAGCCCAAACTAAGCAAAGCTTGTACTACGGGTACTAGACAATGGATAAACATACATATATACATCTTTATATAAATACATACATACATATTATACATAGAAACACCCAGACCAAGACAAACATCCATGTTCATGCACACAAATGTTTGACTTGTGCGGAAATCGAACCCGCGACTTCAGGCGTGGCAGTCGGTTACACTAACCACTACGCCATCGACGCCGCCAATTCAATTGAAAATACGCAAGGAACGTGATTATTGTTGCACTTTTATCAGTAAAGTATGAAATTATTTTTCGACATTCTAATCCGATATGATATACGAAATTTAATGTGCATATTACGAATGACATCTCTCATAAAACCCATCCTATATTTTACGGAGTATAAGTTAGCGATATCTGGACTCTACATTGGAAAGACTGCAATGACACTGCAGCACTGCTAATATTTTTAACGTCTAAACTAACTTATCCTAATCCTAATCCTAACTAATCCTATCCTAACTTCCTAACTAATATTATAAAAGCGAAAATGAGTTTGTTTGTTTGTTTGTTACCTTTTCACGCCTAAACCACTGAACTGAGCATCCTGAAATTTTGCATATACGTTGTCAGGTGTACAGAAACGGACATAGGCTGTCTTTCATCCCGAAAAAAATTACTGTTCCCGAGGAAAACAACAAAAACGTTCTTATGATAATAGATGGCGCCACGTGTCTTTCTAATCATGATTGAATTATATTATTACAAGCAGAGTACAACCCGAATTGATTGTCAAATTCTAAATTACCTTTCATCCAAAAACAGTACTGTTACTAAGTCATCCATCTATCCCACTTCTACCCAAATACCCTTTGATCTTTCTAAGATAAGTCCGGCACACGGAACAATATGCTTTATCATATTACATAAAGTTTGTCCCCAAAATGAAGACGTTTCTGATTATATTAATTTTATGTATTATTCATTGTTATGGTGGACTTGTGAAAAGGCTTGCGGATAACCACAGTGATACAGATAATATTTCTAAAAGAATGTCTAGACCAAATGAGAAGTTCAAAGGATATACCTTGAAGACGGCTAGTAATGCTGGAGAATACTTAGATGGAATCGTAGTCCCTAATGTAGCCTTCGATGGAAGTGCATGTCCTACAGGAACGAGTCGAGCTGATGATGGAACTTGCGTGGTTGAAGAATAGTAAAGATGCATGAAGAGGAACTCATCAAATTAGTTAGGTAATGGTTGGTGAAACATTCTAGACTGATGGCACGACGAAGATGCATGAATACGAAATCAGATATCCATAAAATATTTGAGATATTATTCACTTTCTTCATGCATAAAATGCAATTTAAAATATTACGTATTAGCATCAAAGCTAGTTAAACTTATTACTAAATTAACATTGATGTCGGCCTCGATGGCGTAGTGGTTAGTGTAACCGACTGCCACGCCTGAGGTCACGGGTTCGATTCCCGCACAAGTCAAACATTTGTGTGCATGAACATGGATGTTTGTCTTGGTCTGGGTGTTTCTATGTATAATATGTATGTATTTACAAAAAACATGTATGTTTATCCATTGTCATTGTCTAGTACCCATAGTACAAGCTCTGCTTAGTTTGAGCTAGATGGTGTTGTTTGTATGTGATAGAATATTATTATTATTATTAACTTCAAATAAACCTGAAAGTTGATTTTAAAGATTAAATAGCTCACTCGAAGAATGAATATATAATAGATAACAACAACTGTGAAAACCTATATTCCTTTTTATTTAAATCTATTTATCTGTGGAATTAAATTGATTGATCTCCAAAAACTGTCAAAACACCAAAATTTCTTAATAAAGGTTTACCTAGTGATTTAAAAATTTGCTTTTATTCTAATATAATAGCAGTTAATATGTCTTAATAGCCCATAAGCTATTATAAAAAGGTAATAAGACATTTCTTTCTAGTCAATATGCATTACATACTTATGTGTAGTCACTAGATAACATAAAAACGTTTGTATTGGAACCAAAACTGTCTCATCGGTACTCCAATACCTACATTAATTATTTATTGTTCTTAGTTTGTCCTTTTTTATTAATACCGTATTTTAAAACATAAGAAGAGAAAAGAAAAGAAAGAAAAATATTTATTCCGGCACACAAGGGCACACGCAAAACACGAAGAGATAACAAAAACAAAAAGTATACAAATAACAAAAATAAAAAAAAAATTAATTAAAAAACAGAACAATAAAAATTAGAACAATAAAAACTAATACTGTAATTTAATTTCTGCTCACTGGCAACACCACACCTTCCGTCCATTCAGGTCAAGATACAGGTCATACTTTACCATATAGGTACATTATTGCTTATTAAAAAGTAATCTAAGAAACTTAAAATCATCATACATTCTAATTCCATGATAACGTTGTTATTAAAATCTGCTAATTGTAATGATTTTAAAACGTTTACTTGTATTCTATCGTTACAATTGTTAATTAATGCAATTGAGTACACGAATATGTTGTTTTATTTTACATTTATAACCAATCTTATCCCATTGTCCCATCTCTACTCATATGCTCTTTGAACTATGTTACTCGATATGTCGCATTACATATTCCTTCATTGACATTATATCTTAGTTATCTAAAGTCCTCTTCAAAAATGAAAGATTTATTCTTAGTATTTACTTTATGTATTATAACTTGTGAAAGTGGAGTCGTTAATTATAATTCGAGTGACAAAAATGGATCACAAAGTGAAAATAAACCAGGTGTATTCAATACCATAGTTCTCAATACATCTGGCTATATGATGGCGATATATGACGGATCAGGCAAAGATATAACAGAAAAAGTAAAAAGAAATGAACTAGATTATTCAAGCATGTTTTTTACGATTAAATTTGATGTCAATATACTTAATATAAATAAAGAAAATACTAATAGTGCAAATAGAAATAAAGATGAAATGCAGTCATCAGATATTACATTTATAGACAATGACCTTTTAGAAAAAGTGTTTAAAACTACAACAGAAAGTGTCATCACCATGCCAGATAATATTACGTACGACAAACAATATGTTTATGGAAGCAAAACGAGTGATAAAAGGGTTCTATTTCCGAAAGACAAAATGCCTGGTGATGGCAAAAAACCTACGATTGATGGCGTTCAAAATATCACTGGTATTTCAAATAGAAATTTTTTAACAGGTGATGAATGTGCAAAAGGATATGGTCGGGCCGCTGACGGTACTTGCGTAAAAGAAGAATAAGAATGCTCATCACATATTATGGGGATGTTATGGATTATTCTCCACTAATAGTATAATATATTACCGTATGTATCTATTTATTGATTTGGCAATAAAAATTATGGTTAAAGTGACTAATGTTGTTTGTAATTAATTATTATTTACAATGCGAGCTCATAGTTGTCAACTTAGGCCTTATTAGTAATACCGTTATCATCTAAGTGGTCTGGTTTTAAATATTTCTAAATATCTGCCTTACACTCATTGTGCATTGGCAAAGCCAAAGTGATGTACGTAATTGTAAATAGTGGATAACGACGGATTGCAACCATGCGTAAGCTGATGGCAAAATGCAAGCAAAGAAGCACACATGACTGAATGGATGGCGTAGTGTTCGCCTCGCCGCTGCCATTGCGCCGAGTGTTGTGGGTTCGAATCCCACACGGGACAAAAATTTGTGTGGTCCACAAATGGTTGTTCCGAGTCTAGATGTTGTTTATTTCCGTTGTTTGAATGTTTGTAAAGTCCTCCGCGACACAAGAATTATACCTAGTGCGGGAGCAGTCTATTAAAAAAATAAAGTAAACTAAACATACCTATATGGCGTGTATGAGGAATGTGATGAAAGTGAATGAAGCCAGAGAAGTGTGTCAGGATTGTAGCAAATGGAAATCCGTAGTCTCTGCCTGCCCCTCTGGGAAACAGGCGTGAATTTATGTATGTATGTAAATATACCTATTCCTTCTGACGTTTATGAACGCACGACTAAGATGATAAGGGCCGTAGGTACTATAGTAAGTCTTTAATTAACCAGATAAGACAACAAACAGTGACCTTAGAAATGTAGTTTATACCTTGGGTTACACGTGCCTTTCACACTGAAATCTGTGCACGAGGTTTTGGGGCTCGATTCCAAGATCAACTTTCAAAGTGTTTCCACAGGATTTCTGCCTTCCTTCTCCTTCCTTAAATATCTAATCCTTAATGAAATCACTGAGTCTAAAACGGTGCCCACCAGATGGCAATAGAAAACAGGGGGTACGTAATACGTTGGACCTAAAACCATTTAAAATACATTTTATGATTATATAGTTTATCCTTTCAAATGCCCTAAAAGAATGACTCATATTCACGGAGCGATTGAAGACCAGTTGTTGTATTAGGAAATTCTCAGTAACAGCTTAGTAGACCATAGTACAACAAAAAATAGCGAAATATGAACAGTAATAAATCTCTGCCTATCTTATCTTATGTGGGGGCCAGTCAGTGCAGACCGGCGACACTTCGACCCAGTGGGATTTTTTGTGTCGACACTCTCCGAATAACGACTGCCATATATGTTCATGGCAGCCGGGACCGACGGCTTAATGTGCTCTCCGAGGCACGGAGCAGGCGATAATTGTCAATAAATACGCACATAATTTCGAAAAGTCATATAACTTCCGAAAATCAGAGGTGCGCGACGTGGGTTCGAGCTCGAGACCCTCTGCATTGCAGTCTGTTGGTCTCCCCACTGAGCTATCGCTGCTCAATCTCTACCTAACCTATTAGCGAAAGCAGCCGTGATGCTACGTTCTGCTTCATTAAATCTCATGCAATTAATTATTATAAACGAATGTTATCGATGAATCTCTCCTACTATCCTATAATCTTTGACCTTATTGAGATAACATCAATTTACATATCCTTGTTTGTCATTAGATTAATATTACTAAATCATTCACTCATACAGTCGTGTTCCACAATGACAAAACTAATATTGATCGTTATTTTCTGCTTTATAACAGCTGAATGTGGACTTTTAAACGATATTATAATTTCGAAAAGTGACGGAAGTAAAAATGAAGAAAAAGCTAAAGCTGATTTGTTGAACAAAGTGGTAAAAACTCTTGAGAATGGGACTATAATTGTTATTGATGCGTTAGGTAATGTTATTGGGATTGATCCGAATAAAATCGATGACGCTAAGCCGAAGAATGTTAAACCAAATACAAAAGATGATAAAATTAAAACAGAAAATGAAATTAAAACAGAACAGCCAGCTGGACAAATAAATAAAACCAAACTTGAAGAACCAAAAGTGAATACGACGAAACCAAATTCAGATAAAGCTCCTACATTACCTACAGATACTACAGAGAAGCAAGAGATGGCAAATAAAGTTAACGGTACAGAAATTACGACAACAAAACCTGATGTGGCAATAAAGAAGAATTGTAAAGATGGTATTTGTAAAGACATCGCGACTACGAGCTTTCTGGTAGCTGATGATTGTCCTACAGGACAAAGTCGTGCTGATGATAAGACCTGTGTAAGTGAAGAATAAGTGGATAGTTTACCTCTGTTCTGTTTATAAGTCTTTTTCTTGTATGTAGTTCGAAATAAAAGTTAGAAAATGCTATAGAAATTCGCACTTTAATTTTGTATATATAGCGTGTAACAAAAAGGTCTGGTCATATTTAAACGTCACGTAATGTAGTCTCTGTACAGTAGGAAAACGTGAATCCATTTACATTATTTTCCCTGAGATATAGCATTTTATTTTTACCAACTAATCGATTTCAGAACATTCTAGTCGATACTTAAACAACACTAACAGCTGACTCAGCGACCTATGTGAACCCAAAAATGACGAGCTGCAATTTGGATAGTATTGTCATGTGTTTGTATCAATGTTTTAATAATAAAGTCGGCCTCGATGGCGTAGTGGTCAGTGTAACCGACTGCCACGCCTGAGGTCACGGGTTCGATTCCCGCACAAGTCAAACATTTGTGTGCATGAACATGGATGTTTGTCTTGGTCTGGGTGTTTCTATTAAAAAAGTATATATGTATGTTTATCCATTTTTCTAGTACCCATATTACAAGCTCTGCTTAGTTTGGGCTAGATGGTGTTGTGTGTATGTGATAGAATATTAATTAATTATTATTATTAATATTAATATATTAAATAAAATGTTTGAAATTATCATAAATTTTAAAATAATTTGTTTTAATGGGAGCACATTGGTTATTTTTAGATATACATTACGGTCCTAAAATATGACTACACCTTTCTATTGCTTTCTATAACTGTAGATGTAGAACCTAGCACACATGTATAAAATTATAGTACTAATTTAGTCTATATTCAATGTTAATTGGAGAATCATTGTACATTTTACTGTAAGCCTTATTCGCGTATGACATGGTTTCGACCATTTCGCGTAAATGTTCGTCTTAATTTTATAAATAATTATAGAAGCTAGCTACACATATGTCTATAATTTTTGTTTTAAAGCTTTTAGATTATGTCATGACTATTCAAGATTTTGTAAATTTGCTTACACTAGGTGGCATCCTCTGTCGGCCTCAATGGCGTAGTGGTTAGTGCAACCGACTGCCACGCCTGAGGTCGCGGGTTCGATTCCCGCACAGGTCAAACATTTGTGTGCATAAACATGGATGTTTGTCTTGGGCTAGGTGTTTCTATGTATAATTATGTATTTACAAAAAAAAAATTGTATATATGTATCTATGTTTATCCATTGTCTAGTACCCATAGTACAAGCTCTGCTTAGTTTGGGCTAGATGGTGTTGTGTGTATGTGGTAGAATATAATATTATATTATATTATGTCTAAGTACTTTGTTAAGCTCTCACTTTTCAAAATATTATAAAAATTCATATCTGCCTGCATTTATCATCATTTGCACAGTAATGAAAATCATTACTGTGCAAATGTCATTAACACCATTATACCGTGAGGTAATTAAGGTTATGTATATATATTACTAGATCTATTATTTCCACTTTTATAAAAAGATTGTTTTGAATTTACTTCATTTTTTACCAGATTAGTACTCCAATTCCTTAGTATGTTAGTTAATTCTAAAGATTTAAATCACATAAGTTCTCTCACCGTATTTAAATCGCACGAAAAGGTTTCCATAGTAATAACATACATAGATTTATGCCTGTTTCCCAGAGGGGTAGGCAGAGACTACGGATTTCCATTTGCTACGATCCTGGCAGACTTCTCTGGCTTCATTCACTTTCATCACATTCCTCATACACGCTCGCCGGTTTAAGGTGCGCTTAACCAGGCCTTTGTCCAGAACTACGCCTCACCACAGCGTCAAGTGTTGTGGGTTCCATTCCCACACGGGACAGAATTTTTTGTGATCCACAAATAGCTGTTCCTTGTCTGGGTGTATTTTGTGTCCGTTGTATGAATGTTTTTAAAGTCCCCCGGGGCACAGGAATTATTCCTATCGCAGGAGTCATCTTTTTACTTTACCAAAAAAAATGCTTTAACATAAAATGTAGGAATTTTTCTGTAGTTTAATTTTGTATAGGATGTTTTTTTTAAATTAGTTGGAAAGGAGATAATGTCAAAAAACTGCTATAAGGCACCATTGTCCCAATATGGTGTCGCGAGCGGCAAAGGTACGAGGTGGCAAAATTGACATTCGGAAAGAGCACATTGACATCTATAAGACTACCAATGTTCAAAACTCCCGGAAAACTTTCCAGGTAGCAAACCAAAACCTTTATTTGGTTTGTGGCCTTAACCCGTGCCCGTGGTCAGCATTGAGACAGTTTATATACATGCTTATCTTATATACTTGACCTAAAGTCAAGCAACTAAACATATAAAATTACATCGATTTCCGATGTACCATTAAAAAATATTACTAACATAATTTATATTAGAAATTTCAACTTATAGAAATTTCAATTTCTGATGTAGGACCATGAATAGCTTGGTAGGTAAAGGGACGGAACGGTTTGTCGAGATCGTACATCTAAGTCGTATCAGCAGCGATAGCTCAGTGGGGAGACCAACAGACTGCAATGCAGAGGGTCTCGGGTTCGAACCCACGTCGCGCACCTCTGACATTCGGAAGTTATGACTTTTCGAAATTATGTGCGTATTGTTTGACAATTATCGCCTGCTCCGTGCCTCGGAGAGCACGTTAAGCCGTCGGTCCCGGCTGCCATGAACCTCTATGGCAGTCGTTATTGGGAAGTCAGTGCCCTCTAATATCCTGACACTGGTCTAGCTTTAGGGCATCGTTAGCCTTCGGGTTGCGGAGGTCAGATGGCAGTCGCTCCGTGTAAAAACTGATATCCAGTCAAATCCGGTTAGACTAGAAAGCCGACCCCAAGTGACTTGGGAATAATAAAAGGCTAAGGAGAAGAGAGAGAGAATAACATAATTTATATGAAAAATACTGCCTTACCGATTGTCTTCATAGAAAACGGTAGATTCGTTGGAAAATACTTTAAAACCTAATATTTTTACTAACTATATTTTATTACGGAATGCATTTTGGTATGGTACATCATATACCATCTTTATTAAATATTTTATACGCCAGAGTTATGAGAAACACATGCTGAACGTAAAGTTTACACCGCCTTTTTATTTATCGTTACGGTTTTATGTTGATGGGTGAGCAGAGATATTGAAGGAGAAATGAAATATCTGATTAGAATTTAGATGTAAAAATGCATCTGCAATGTGTTTTCATTATCCTAGTTGACATAGCGCGCGCAAGCAAGTCGCAATTTTGCGCAGTTCTGCTGCGTCACAATTCATTTTTATTTCTTTGATGATAACTTCTGCACTAGGAATATATCCTGAATCGCAAGGACTTCACAAACATTCAAACGACGAACAAAGAACACACACTCTCTCGGAACACCTAATTGTAGCACACAAATTATTAGCTTAGTTGGTCAGTTTAAAGATAATACTAACAATTAGCAATCGAAATTGCGAATAATATATTTAAAAAGTTATTTGGTATTCTAATCCACGTATTGTTTCTTAATAGAAAGAAGTAAAGTACATGTGTATGTTACAAAGATGCATCTATAACATTTTAAACTGAGTATGTCCGTCTATGTATTTTTTGTATAGTAGAGCCTTGCTGATTTCAGCATGAATGGGCCGGCTCGACCGGGGAAGGACTACCTTCTCACAGAATATCAACGTGAAATAGCAGTATTCCTACTGTTGTGTTTCGTTCGGTGAGTGAGAGTGCCGGAGGCCCAATTACCCTCTTTTCCCTTCCCGCTCCTTCTCCTTTCCACTTCCTTTTTCTCTTAAAGGGTCGGCAACGCGCAAGTGATGCCTCTAGTTTTGCAGGCGTCCATAGGCTACGGTGACCACTTACCATCAGGTGAGCCGTATGCTTGTTTGCAACCTTAGTCGAATAAAATAAATATATATATGTATAAGGTTGTAGTGTTTAAAATATTTAAAGTCGTAATTTTATTACTGAAAATTTTAAAAATCGTGCTTTTATTTACATGGATTTTCTTCTGCCTATGTCTTTAAATGGGTAGACACATGTGTATAATAAAAATATAATAACATCAGCCCTTAATTAAAGTTTTAAGCCGGCCCACTGCTAGGCATGTGTCTTTTCTGCTGGCCTCGTGCGGTTTGGCAGAATTCACATATCTTCAAGAACATGATTTAGAACTCTCAGACATGCAGGTTTCTCCACGATGTTTTCCTTCACCGTTAAAGCGAGCGATAATTAACTATTTAATAGGCACCGAACTTCGAAAAGTCAGAGATGCGTGCTTAGGTATCAAACTCGAGACCTCTGCGTGGCGGTCCAACGGACTCCCACTAGTGTATCGCTGCTTTATCCACAGGTGTCTGGAAATGCGACGGGTAACAAAAAAGTGTGTAGTTATACACACTTTTTTCTTTCCAGATTTCATACTGCCAAGGAAAATTTCATTTTTCGGAAGAAACCGGAGATTAATTCCGTCAAGATTAACCATTCCGTTAATTATCGTAAAATATCCAGCAGGTGTGTGTTTCTGGGGGTGGCTCACCCCCTAAATAATCTTATTCATTACCCCTCCCCCCTCCCTCCGCTTTACGGCAATTAGTCTGCATTTGCGCTTTCTGTCCTTAAAATATGGGGTTTGTTCATTTGGAAACATTTGTTAATTTATTTAGATTCTTACGGTCTTCATAAAAAACGATTACTAAAGGCTTAATAAGGTGTCGCAATAGGAGTGTATGCAATTGCTGTTCATGCGGTGTTGGGTTCGAATCCCACACGAGACAGCAGCGGCAAGACGACCGCTTGCCCGCTACGCCATCCGTGTAGTCGTTATTGCGCATTGCCAACCCAGCATATTTGTACCTTGAAACACTTCTTAAAGAACTACATTTTGTAGTTTCTTGGTGTATTCATCATTATTTTGATGGCGGGGAATCTGCATTTCATGTTAAGAGGAAACACTAAGGGCGAGAGAATTGAAAAGCAGGTATTTGTAAAATCTATTGCTATCGCGCAGTGCCATGTACCTACAATATTATGAGCGCGATAGAGACAACTGCAGCTAGAACCGATAATATCAATTAAAACTACACAAAATCAACGTTTCGTAGTCCCCTGATTCCTTCTCCAAAACTTGACCAATTTAACTACTTTTTTCATTAAAAATTAAAGAAAGACTATGGTTGTGTTCCTATGTTTCCCTCTTTTTATATAATCTAGTCAAATTTGTTTTCTGGATCTTTGAACACAGCGGCAAATATGGTAAATATTTGAGAATTTTGATTTTATAAAAAAAAAGAAAACATAGGGACATGCCAATAGGGGCTCTATTGGCATGTCCCTATGTTTTCTTTTTTTTGCCAATAGAGCCCATACATTTTTTGGAAAAAAAATATAGCTCTACTGGCATTATCTAGGGAAGAAACAGGGGTCTACGTTTGTGTGGAAAAACGATCCTTGTTTCCTCTTAACCATATTCTTATCAAACTGCATCAAAATGTATTCAGCAATTGCGAGTGAGAGAGCAGCGATAGCTTAGTGGGAAACCGTTGCATTGCCACGCGTCTCGAGTTCGAACCCAAGGCGCGCATCTCTAACTTTTCGAAATTATGTATGTATTAAATAGTAATTATCGCTTGCTTTAACGGTGAAGGAAAACATCATGAGGAAAGCTACATATCTAAGAGTACCGTAAAATGGTCCTACTTGCTCCAAAATTTGCTCCAACTTCAGGAAATTATGAATATTTTTTAAATTATTAATTATAAAATATAGTCAGAAGTATTTATATAAAGAAGAACATTTTATCTACCACATTTTTATTGGTAAATCAACATTATAAAGTATTTTATTATATATATAAAACAATGAATAAGGAGCAAAGTTATCCATTGACATGGGTATCTTTGCTCCTAGATACAATTGTCAACCAATCTCAACTATGAAAGTATTAGGAGCAAATTTACGCTTTCCTGATTACATATTTCCTAATAACATAGTAGGCAATAAAACAGAGGAGCATTATTACCTATAGGGGAGCAAAGTAGGAGCATCTTACTGTACTCCATAATGTTCTCGAAGATACATATGTGAAGTGGGACAGTTTAATACAAGCCTGATATTAATTATTATTATAATTGAGAGTACTCTATCGTCATCTAGTCGCAGTACCAAAATTATCACAAACGGAATTCTCTGTTGATATTCTTAATTAAAATGAACATCAAAAGAGAACATAGGTGGCAAATTACAGTTCCCATTTGACGTTCATTTGACTATATCGAAGTTACATACATATAGCTTAAAATCTTAGCTTTTCAGTAACATTGGTCTGACGAAGCAGATCTTAGTATATCAGCAACAAACATTGAAACATTTTTTTAAATGGAATATTTCTTATCTGTGTTCATTATCATTTCTTATACGTGCAATCTCCCGCGGTTTTACCCACGTTTATGATTACGGCTGACCTCCCGTGGGTCGTAGCGAGATGTTATATCTATATCTATACTAATATTATAAAGCTGAAGAGTTTGTTTGTTTGTTTGTTTGATTGTTTGTTTGTTTGCTTGAACGCGCTAATCTCAGGAACTACTGGTCCGATTTGAAAAATTATTTCAGTGTTAGATAGCCCATTTATCGAGGCAGGCTATAGGCTATATATCATCACGCTAAGATCAATAGGAGCTCAGCACCAATGAAGAATGTTTCAAAATCGGAGGGAATTTTTTCCTTTTGAGAGCTTCCGCTGCGTGCGCTGCGTAAACAGTTATAGTTTCGCAAAAATCATGTATGACAGAATTGTTCCCCTTTGAAAGTTCTAAAAAAAAGTCCGCGACAGCATATGTCTATCTTTTAAGGTTGGCTCACTATAACCATTTTTATGCTAACGAAATTTGTTCTAAAATAATGCATTATTTGCGAAGGTATTATTATAAACATGATATTAATCCTTATCCAAATAAATACGTTATTCATCACAAGTATTTAATTTAAAACAAAATTGCCCTTTACATCATTCGATTTCAATGAATATCTTAGGAGATATCGCAGTTTTAAAATAACATTGCAGCAAAATAATTACCCATTACAGACATAGTACAAACGATGTTTCTCCTGGTTTATTCTGCGTGATTACTACTGGTTCGATTTGAAAAATTTTTTTAGTGTTGGATAGCCTATTTATCGAGGAAGGCTATAGGCTATATAACATCACGCTACGACCCACGGGGGCGGCGCAGTAACGATAAACGCGGGTGAAACCGCGGGAACATCTAGTTAATATTATAAAGCTGAAGAGTTTTTTTGTTTGAACGCGCTAATCTCAGGAACTACTGGTTCGATTTGAAAATTCTTTTAGTGTTGGATAGCCTATTTATCGAGAAAGGCTATAGGCTATATAACATCACGCTACGACCCACAGGGGCGGCGCAGTAACGATAAACGTGGGTGAAACCGCGGGAACATCTAGTAACCTATAAAACTTCCTCGAGGATAGAGCTATCAAATGCAGAGTTTTTCAAATCCTACTAAGAGAGATTAGCGCGTTCGCACAATCTCTTCAGCTTTACTATACTAGTATAGATAACTATACTAGTATAGATACTTAACTTTGTTTAAATATTAATATGGTGCTTTTACGATCTTGTACTATTTAATTTTTCAGGTTCCACAGCAACAACATTACATATTGACTTAAAGTTAATTATGGATTTACTGGCTGTTATAATTGCTATTTACGTATAGACCACCTCCCATACTATATATAATATTCTACCACATACACACAACACCATCTAGCCCAAACTAAGCAAAGCTTGTACTATGGATACTAGACAATGGATAAACATACATATATAGTTATTTTTTTGTAAATACATACATATTATACATAGAAACACCCAGACCAAGACAAACATTCATGTTCATGCACACAAATGTTTGACTTGTGCGGGAATCGAACCCGCGACCTCAGGCGTGGCAGTCGGTTACACTAATCACTACGCCATCGAGGCCTATGTAAGTGACACATTTAAATCTTCTCCCTAGTGTCAATAACATTCGCGTAAACATAAGACAATATTATATTTCTCGAAGGCGACGTTGTTATTATTGCTTCTGATTTAAAGAGACTCGAAGATTTAACGTTTAATTATATTTTTCGAATCAAAGTTAATATCAAAAACACCCAAACTTTTTTTACTATAGAATATTCCAGAGCTATATTGTACATTATCTTATCTTATATTACGTTCGTTTCACATCTCACCCCTTGCTATCCTTGCTACAATAAATCCGCGAGTCGGCTCCCCTCGGAGATATTTACTGTTATAAGAATTATCCTAACGACACTCTGACTTGTATTCATGTAACTTGTCACGCTTCGTGAACACTTTTGGAACTAATTTAGACAGCCTTGGGCCTGTGGCGTAAGATTCTGTGTATGTTTAGGGTACGAGGTTCAATTTTTAGGTCGGGCGAAGTATAATTAGGTTTGCCTGTTGGGGAATTCTTAGCGACTGCAAGTCTAGCTGCAAACATGGCTGGTGATGGCAATGTTACTTCCCCCTACTATATGGGATTAAAACATGCCTCATAAAATATGACTATGCACCTCACACCCCATTGGCTAAACTTTTGGGATATATATGATTGTATGTTTTTTTAGGGATTAAATATAATGACCACCAAAAATAGTAATTGCGCAGCAAAATATGCTTATTAAAATATATCATAACGAGCACCTATACGCCTCAAATCACTGCATTCCGTCTCGGAAGGGTTAGGTTATGTTAGGTTCCTTCTTATACCCAACCATAAATAGGATAATATTTTGATCTCTTTAAATATATTTTGCTGTGCAATTTGGTGATCATTTACCATTTTTGGCTGTTATATTTTACTATATCTGGTGATAAGTTAAACATAAGCCATTTTTTTATAAGTAATTAATTGATACGATATGATTATATATAAATAACGTATAGTGAAATGTCTCGGTAATATAGCGGTAGAAAGTACGGCTGCTTTGTATTAAGTCTTTGGCTCAGTTCCCGGTTCAGGCAAAGTGTTATTTCTTTAGGTGCAATGTTTTATGTTTTGAAAGGGGAAAGCAGCTCGGAATCTGGCGCCGCGCTATGCCCACAGAACCCTCTTACGTGAGACCTTACACAATACCTGGCAAAACATTGATGGAATAATTATCTGCCTATACTTTGAAGATATAGCCATGAGACTACGCTACTGAACTACCAAGACCTACTTCAACGCTAGTATAATCACTCGGAACCTACAAACACGATCTAAACCATTACACTATTTTATCGCGCAGATGCGTAACACGAACGCGCGCAGTTACGTATTAAGTCCCCCATTACATCCAATATCGTCAAGGGACACTTATTGAAAGCTATTTATTGCTGTAAGAATTCTGTATTATGCGTTTTTATTCCCATGGCGAAGTAAATTGAAGAATATTGTGAAAGAACTGAACTAAATCGGTAAAGTTTGTGTTATTCCGGAGCGAATACAATTACGGAATATATCAGGATGTAAACGACAGAGATTGAAATATTTTTTCGTTGATTATCTTTGTAACGTTATAGTTAGTCAATCTAGTTTTAGGGACTAGATTGACCAGGGTAGTTATGTAGTGGAGATAATTAAAACATATACTACGCAATTAAAAGGTTTGTAATTTTGGATTACAACTTGTACAGAATAAAACCGAATTATATAAAATAATATTTGACTAGACTTAAGCAAAATCTCAGGGCGTGGTTCTTCGATAGAAAGACCACTTAACTTCGTCACGGCAGCGCACCGAAAGCCGGTCGTATCTTTTTCTTTCTTTTTTTTTGTATGTGTTAGTTGTTGGCCTCAGATGACCTTCACAACTTAACGCGGACTGTGGGTGAACGCAGAAGGCTCCCAACCCGTTCCGGTCGCATCAGGGCGTCTTCGGCTAGCGCCGGCAGGGGGGAGAGAGGGACGTCACTCACCACATCGACTCGCGCGCAGCCGTCATCGCGCGAACGGTCCCCGTGACATCTTTTCGTTAATATCTTGATTATCTTTTCACTAGCTTTTGCCCGCGGCTTCGCTCGCGTTAATTTAGAATTTGACAATCAATTCGGGTTGTACTTTGCTTGTAATAATATAATTCAATCATGATTCGAGAGACACGTGGCGCCATCTATTATCACAAGAACGTTATTGTTGTTTTCCTCGGGAATACTAATATTTTTCGGGATGAAAGGTAGCCTATGTCCGTTTCTGTACACCCGACAATGTATATGCAAAATTTCAGAATGATCGGTTCAGTGGTTTAGGCGTGAAAAGGTAACAAACAAACAAACTTATTTTCGCTTTTATAATATTACTAGTTTTCACCCGCGGCTTCGCTCGCGTAAATTTAGGTTAGGTTAGGTTTGCAACAGTTATTTTTTCTGGATGAAAGGTACCCTATGTCCTATTCTGTACCCCTGACAACGTGTATGCAAAATTACATGTTGATCGGTTGAGTAGTTAAGGCGTGAAAGCGTAACAAACAAACTCATTTTCGCATTTATAATATTAGTTAGGATAGTTAGGATTAGGATTAGGATTAATAGGTAGCTATTATAACGCAGGGATATTAACTGAATCCTAACTGATATTATTGCTAATGTGAGTTTGTTTGCTCGTTACGGTTTCAGGCCTTACTACCGATCATCATGAAATTTCACATACTTGATGTCAGGGGAAGGACATAAGGTTTTATCCGTAGACGGCCTAGATGGCGTAGTGGTTAGTGTAACCGACTGCCACGCCTGAGGTCGCGGGTTCGATTCCCGCACAAGTCAAACATTTGTGTGCATGAACATGGATGTTTGTCTTGGTCTGGGTGTGGGTGGATCTGTATACGTATAATATGTATGAATTTACAAGAAAAAAAGTATATATGTATGTTTATCCATTGTCTAGTACCCATAGTACAAGCTCGCTTAGTTTGGGCTAGATGGTGTTGTGTGTGTATGATAGAATATTATTATTATTATCCTGAAAAGTACTGTTACTTCACTCACGTAAATGTAGGTTACATTTACGTGAGTGAAGTCTCGGGCCAAACCTATTTTCTTTTTATTTATTTATTTGCTTGAGATGTGGTACACAAAGATGTTACATATATATTAGACCAATACACATTCACCCGTAATACAGGTATGCAAAAATATATGTGAATTAAACTATCAAATGACATAATTATCTATTAACTAATTATGAAAAATAAATTTACGTTCAATCATTTCATTATTTCAATAAACAATATAATATTTTAATAGAATTCTCCTTTTCATGTTGGCATTAAATGAAATTAGATTATAAATAAACTATAATTACTATAAATGTATATCTGATATTAATGATTGACATAATAATTTATCCATTGTTTTTTATGTTTGACATCATATGACTTTTAATTGTTCTTTTGTTTTATTTTTTACATATTATTATACTATTATATTCTTATTATTATTATATTTTGTAATATTTGCATGCCCCAGGGTGGAGTATGGAGAAACCAAATATCATTGTAACATATTGACCATTGTACCCATATTCGCAAATAAATGATGATTTGATTTGAAGAATTTAATTTCGGTTACAAATTATTAATATTTTTGTTAATTTTTTTGCAGGCGCAGCCGCGGCAAGTACATAGTCAAGACTATATTACTTTAAAAGAATCAGATAAACCTAAAAAGTCTGTAAAATCAATTGGGCACATTTTTACAATGTCATCAAAGGCCAAATTCAGTTAGAAAGTCAAGGAAAGCTTTTAACCTTAATTTAGGATGAAATCTCGTGAAGTGTACCTAACTTGTACTGAAAGCCGCCGTTGTGACCTTAATGCATGTAAGTATTTGCAGGACTCGAGCACTAACTTCGTGTTTTTGCCATACTAATATTAACAGGCTGGCTCGGTGGCGCAGTAATGATGAATGCGACTGCTGTGAATGAGATCACGGGTTCGAATCCCGAATCGAGCCAACAAAAGTTATTACGTATTTCCCAAAAAGAAAATTTCAACCCCAGTGCCTCAGAAAGCACGTTCAGCCGGTCCTGCGCCTGATCTCTTGTCTGTTGTGACAGATTGTCTTCTCATTGGCTAATTTGAGTTAGGGCTCTTGTACACGCTAAGAAAAGTCGCCGGGCCTAAGCAAGAATTCGTGTCGTTTCTACACACGAACTGTGTACACTGCTTCGCGCTGATCAAGAAAAAAATCTTGTCTGCGCTAGACACGACGCGCGACGTTTTGCTGCGGTGCGGTGGGGGGCGGGGTAGGTGAGGTGGTTCAGGTAGTTTTTGTATGTATATTTGCGTGGACGTAGTTAACATTTTCTTCACAAACAAACAAAAATTAATAACAGACTTGTCTAGTCTATCACACCCTACGCACGACTGCCCGAAAACAATGTTATCGTTTACACGTTCCTATTCGTGTTGTCTGCAGTAGACACGATAAGTTGTCGTGTAGGCACGACAAAATTCTTGTCGTGTACATGATGAATTGGTTCTATCTGTAGCAGACACGGTGAAATTTCTTAGCGTGTATAAGAGGCCTTAGGGAATAGAAAGTGCATAGGCAAACACTTGTGCATTATAATATCTGCTGCGATGACCAAGCTCTGTGAAGATCGGCAGCCGTGACTGAAATTCGGTCTGGAGGTCCTTTTTTATTTATTTAGCTAACAAAACAAGTTACAATCAATGAGGGACCCTGTAATATAATACAGCGTCTTCCAATAAAGTGCACATTATAAGATTTTAAAGGGGAATGCCCACTACCCATAGTGACTTTGGCCACGAGTGCCCGAGTTTTAAACTATATCTAAATTATAGTATGCACTGTCATTAAATGATTAATCAAGGAATTTAATTAAATAAAAGTTAGGGTTATTGAGATAAAATATGTTTTATTTTTATTTACAAGATTTTTATATAAATGTTTTTCACACATACTCTCGTCACATATCATCATTATTATCATACACAATTAAAAGATTATCAAGCTTGTTTGTAAATAAAATAACAAAATCACAAAGAAAGAAAGACAATCACGCAAACCGAATAGGCAAGGAAGCCGATTTGTGTTATGAGTTAGTTAGTTCCGTTACGATACTTTTTTTATTATATAGATTTTGCCGAAAAACTATTAGAAATTATAATATATATTTTTTTATCATACTTCTGGCCTTAAAACCGAATCCAGCACCTCATAACTGTCCACAAACTTTTGTCACCAAACGAAAGATGCCATCATTAAGCTCTTCTTTTAACAATACTTCAATCCGGTTACAAGTTCAGGTATATTACAACATCGCCATTACCCTCTTACAATGTACGCTCTTCACTCATTTTCCCATCATTTGCATCCAAGAATCGAACTCGGGCCTCCAGGCAACAGTAATAAAAGCGAGTTTGGAAGTAGTTACCACTTGTTAAGCGCTTTTCTTGAAGTACTTAACGACGGAAAGTTCGTACCCTCGCCTCGACGCGCAAGCACCTGTACTCATAACCATCTCTTATTTGGGCTCAAAACTTTTGTTAACCTGCTTTAGAAGCCTATTTTAGGAGAGCTAAAAATATCGCTTTCATCTATACAAATAAATAAAATTAAAGTGTCTGTTTGTAATGTGAAAATAACAGCTTTTTATCTAATGTATATGACAGTATATAAGGCACCTATACGAAAACATCTATTTTAAAATTTTTATCTGTCTGTCTGTCTGTTTGTTCCGGCTAATCTCCGAAACGGCTGAACCGATTTTGACGGGACTTTCACTGGTAGATAGCTGATGTTATAAGGAGTAACATACGCTACTTTGATATTAGAAAAAAAAATAGGGTTTCGCGGAGACCTACACTTTTTAGTTAAAATCTACGCGGACGGAGTCGCAGGTAACAGCTAGTATTGAATAAGTTTACCATTGGAATATATTAAAAAATTATAATGAAGTCCCCTAATCAAAAATGTATGGTTTGTTTACATAGGTCACCAAGTAACACTTATGAACATCAAAGAGAATTTCCTGACACAAAACCCCATAAACTTATTTGCTAGCCTGAACCGGGACCTCATGCGCAGCAATCGCTTTCAATCCCGCTGCGCCATTAAGGCAGTTTAATACATAGGTACTAGCGGTCGCCGAGTGGTCGAAATTCGACCATAATTATTTATTACATTATTATATTACATATATGACTTAAAATTTAAATCAATTGATTTAAATTTTAAGTTATATAGTTATTAAGGTTTTATTGTCTGTAACTTAATACCCTTATAATTACATTTCATTTAGTCACCTACTCCACATTTATGTAACCATAGTTACGAAGAATTCTACGACATCAGGCGAACAATGCCAAAATACTACGAACGCGATTCGACTGCTTGTGTCAAATGCATGGTTGTGTGCGTGTAGTGTTCTTCATTAATTAATGCATTTGTAATGCATATTTTATAAAAATATTAGGACATTAGGATTCGCCCTTCCTTCTCTATATAAACTTTAGCTGTGCCAAATTTCATAGGTACTCCTCCGTCCGCGCAATTTTCGTAAAAAACAACAAAGTTTTTGCTTCACGTATTAATATATAGATATAATCAGAAACTACCATAATATTTAAAAGCTATAGATGCATAAAATACACTTGTTCATGTAGAGTATGTTGTGCATTTATGTTTAACTAGCTTTTGCCCGCGGCTTCGCCCACGCAAAACAAACAAAAATTTATTCCCAAGTCACTTGGGGTCGGCTTTCTAGTCTAACCGAGTTTGACTGGATATCAATTTTCACACGGAGCGACTGCCATCTGACCTCCGGATATTAGAGGGCACTGACTTCCCAATAACGACTGCCATAGATGTTCATGGCAGCCGGGACCGACGGCTTAACGTACTCTCCGAGGCACGGTGCAGGCGATAATTGTTAATTTACGAAAGTCAGAGGTGCGCGACGGGGGTTCGAACCCGAGACCCTCTGCATTGCAGTCTGTTGGTCTCCCCACTGAGCTATCGCTGTATATAATCTTTCCTCTTTATAATATTAGTATAGATAAGTTTGCCTTTGGCATATACAGAATGTAAAGAACTGCGTACCGAATAAATTACAATACGTCTTCGTATGGGTTTTTAAAGTTATATCAACGTAAACTGAAATGCATGATAAAAATGCAAGATTAACCCACGGTAATAACCTCCATAATTTAAGACAGCGATAGCCTATTGGGAGACCGATGGACTGCTTAGCAGGGTTCTCGAGTTCGACCCTAGGGCACGCATCTTGACTTTTCGAAGTTATGTGCCTATTTAATAGGTAATAATCGTTCGCTTTAACGGTGAAAGTAAACATTGGCTAGAAACACATGTTTGCGAGGTGTCCATAATGTTATCAAAGATATATGAAATCTGTGAATTCCTTCTGGGCCAGCGTGATGGACTATGGCTTTAACTTCCTCATCCTTATTATATCATTCCTCATCCTCATCATCCATATCATTCCTCATCCTCATCACTTTCCTATCCAGAACAACGCGTGCTGGGCTCAGATGCCATCCTTACACGGTAGAGTCGATTAGAGCGCGTACAAAAAGTTTGGGTCCTCATATCTCTGCCGAACGACCAAGGCATGGAATTCTCTGCCAAGGCACGTGTTTCCTTCTTCCTTCAATCCTGGATTCTTTAAGCGGGGCGTGAAAAAGCATCTTCTCAGGCCGTCAAAGTAGAGACCTCAACATCGCCTCGGCTACTGTGGGGGCGATGTGGAGGCCACTACTCTTAGACCACACGACTGCTTACCATCAGGTGGAGTGTGGTCATTTTGACGAGCAAAATAAAAAAAAAATAAAAAAAAGGGAAGGGGAGGGCGGGATAAGGTGGAGTAACTCTTCAGAGCACTCCCCGTGGTATATTCTGTAGAAACATGCCAATGAGGCAATGTCCCTACGGAGTTGCAGAGGTTCCAGTGAACTGGTGACCTCTGGATCTCCGATGATACGGACAGCCCGCCGCTGTAACCGGTCGAGAGCGTCCAGCAAGTACTGCGCGGAGCCATCCCAAAGATGAGAACAGTACTCCACGCAAGGGCGCACTTGTGCCTTATACAATAGGCACAGTTGCCCAGGCGTGAAGAACCGCCTCACCCTGTTCAGAACTCCGAGTTTTCGCGAAGCTTGCTTAATGACGCTCTCGATATAGGTTTTCTGATTAAGGGAGCGGCAAAGATCCATACCTAAGATGGAGAGACTGTCACGTATCACCAGTGGAGTGTTCTTCAGAGAAGGGAGGGGAAGGAACGGAGACTTTTTTGTTGAGAACGCGCATGCCTGGGTCTTCTTGGCGTTGAACTCGACCAAGTTCTTGGCACCCCATTCATAGATGCGGTCCAAGGTCTGGTCAAGTTCAACGACAAGATTCTGCCTTTTCCCCTCAACCTCAGCCTGTTTGGCCCCAGGATGTCCGAGATATCGCCCATGCACGGTACTGTCGTTCGCATAACAATGTATGTTGCCGAGATTCAACATATCATTGATATGCAGAAGAAAGAGCGTAGGGGATAAGACAGAACCCTGAGGCACTCCTGCATTGACCTGTATAAATTTGGAAGCGCGACCGTCGCAAAGGACCCGAATACGACGCTTCTGCAGGAAACTTGCAATCCAGGTGCACAGTTGAGGGGGCAAGCCATAGGCCGGAAGCTTGGAAAGAAGAGACCGGTGCCAAACTCTGTCGAAAGCTATGGCTATGTCAAGGCTGATAGCCAAAGACTCGCCGTGCTTGTCCATAGCTTCACCCCAGAGGTGCGTGACGAACGCTAGAAGATCACCCGTTGATCGTTTAGCCCGAAAGCCGTATTGGCGATCATTGATCAACGATTGATCCTCCAGGTAGCGGACAATTTGGGTGTTTATAATCCGCTCGAACACCTTGGAGAGCACTGAGGTGATAGCTATGGGAGGATAGTTGCTTGGCTCGGAACGGTCCCCCTTTTTGGGAATCGGTTGAACGTTCGCCTCCTTCCAAGCCTCAGGCACAATGCCTGCGGCGTAAGACGTGCGGTATAGGCGCCTAAGCGTGGGAGACAACTCCGCTGCACATTTTTTAAGGACCACAGCTGGGATGCCGTCAGGTCCACTGGCTTTCCGAACAACGAGAGACTGCAGTATCGCACGAACGGTTCGTTGCCTGATACATATATCAGGCATGGTGTAGCCGCAGTTGGCAATGTTAGGCGGCTGCGAACCGCAGTCATCGATTCGGGAGTTGGCCGCAAAGAGATTTGCAAGCAGATCTGCTTTCTCCTGCGGCCGATGAGCCAGTGATCCATTCGGATACCTCAGAGGGGGCAGCAAGGTCTGGCAGAAGTTGGACTGCACGGCTTTGGCCAGGCGCCAATAGCTACGACTGCCCGTAGGATGCGCCATGAGTTCCTGGCCGAACCGTGCGATTATAAAGCTGAAGAGTTTGTTTGTTTTGTTGAACGCGCTAATCTCAGGTACTACTAGTTCGAATTGAGAAATTATTTTAGTGTTAAATAGACCATTTATCGAGGAAGGCTATGAGCTATATAACATCACGCTACGATCAATAGCAACCACACTGATGAACAGTTCTCAACTATGCTTCTTACTAAACAGCAATATAATGTTATTAGAGAGCTTGCTTGTTTAAACGGTCTAGCGTTTCGAAATATAAACGATAACATGCGGTTAGCCTTAGTGCAGATGTGGTCATAATGAGGTTTAAATGACATAGTCGTATCAAAAAGCACCCCCAAATCGCGCACCACCTTTACTCTTTCTATAGTGACCCCATTGATGTGGTAAGTAAAGTTAATTTGATTTTTATTTTTAGTAAATGTTATAACTTGACATTTGCTGATATTCAGTGACATCGAGTTTTCCACGCACCAATCAACAATTGTATTTAAATCTGATTCTTCAATCAGATTTAAATACATTCACACTCATGGTAATCAGTAACCGATCTAAATATTTTTATGTCATCTGCGTAAGCCAGACATTTACTACCTATTTTACCCAGTAAATCATTAATAAAAATTAGGAACAGTAGCGGTCCCAGATTAGATCCTTGTGGAACCCCGGATGTCGGAATAAAGGGGCCAGATTCATATCCACCTAGTGTTACAAGCTGCGTACGATTCAGTAGGTAAGAGGTAAGCCATCTGTACAGATCGCCATGTATACCAACATATTGTGCCTTTGCAAGCAGCTTGAAGTGATCAACGCGATCAAACGCCTTTAAAAAGTCTGTATATATTGCGTCCACTTGGTGTTTTTGGTTAAATGATCCACATATATAAGTCGTATAACAAAGAAGATTAGAATTTGTTGACCTACCCGTCATGAATCCGTGTTGTAGTGGACTTAATAAGTGTTTCAGATGGTTGTACACATGATCATATATATATCCCTCAAAAATTTTAGAGAAACAATTTAATATGCTAATTGGGCGGTAGTTTGAGACATCTTTCCTATCACCAGATTTGTATATGGGAGTAATTTTAGCAATCTTCCAAAGAGCAGGAAATGTGCCTTCCCGTATGGATTTGTCGAAAATAATAGAGAGTGGTTTAACCAACTCTGTAGCACACAGCCGTATAAATATAGGTGGTATACCGTCAAAACCGCTACCCTTATTTAAATTTATACATTGCAATTTTTTAAAATATCATGTTTTGATATGGATAGGCTAGTAATATAATAATTGGATGATTCAAAGGCAGGTGTGTAGTTATTCATTGAACTATTGGTATAAACTGAGGAGAAATAGTTTGCAAAGAGATTCACGATATCGACACCCGAGTCACTCTCTATATCTTGATAAAACATTATACTAGGATAACTATTCGTGATACGTTTACTCTTAGTGTAGCGCCAAAAAGCCTTAATATTCAGCTTGAGATCATTCTCTTTTTGTTCTATATATGTTCTAAAGCATTGATGAGCGACCATTTTTGCTCGGGCCCTTAGTATAGAGAATGCATCGTAGTCTCTAGGATTGCCGTAACGCTTAAACCTAGAGTGCGCTTTTTGTTTTTTGTTTATACAAAAGAACTATTTAAATAATTGGTATTTTTGATTCAAAGGGATGTCTCGCCTTTATGTATTTGTATAAACAAGCCATATTTTCCACCTCATTTACATAAAGCGTTATAAGATTATGAATTTTAATACAAAACCGATTTACAAAACTTAATGTAAATTTATTAATTCAGTACTACAACAACAAAAGTATTGAATTAATAAATTCACATTGAGTGTTGTAGACACTTTTCATAAAAAGGATTTCAGCAAAATATCTGGTCCTAAGGCCTAGGCCGCACTACGGTTTTTTGCCGCAAGCGGTAAACCGCTAAACCGCGAAACCGCCCGAAATGCACACAAAATCAGTGGCGGTAAAAAGTCGCCGGTGCGGCCGCTTGCATTAGTTCCCTTGACACACAAAATTACGCGGTTAAAAACCGCGGCGGTTTAGCCGTAGTGCGGCCTGGGCCTAAATAGTAATATCGTATACTGGCATTTTCCCGTGGCTTCGCTGTCGTAAAAGTAGGTTAGTTGATGTTAGTAACAGCACCTTTTTTTAAATAATGCCTATGTTACTCAGTAAAAATATGGCTTTCTAATGGTGAAAGAATTTTTAAAATCGGTTGAATAGTTTTTGAGTTAAATCCTTACAAAAAAAATATATATATTTTCTTTATAATATTACTATAGATTAACGTATTAAGCCCAATAAATCTGAGTTTATATTATTGGGGTTGGGTTCCTTAAAATGGCGTCGGGCTCTTAGTCAGCAGTCAGCCAATTATTTTGACTTCTTTCGCTGGCAATACCTTTTTTATACTGCAATGCGCAATTAATACCTATAGTGTTGCAAATAAGCTAAGTTTACCACCCTGACGCGCCACAAGTTACTTTGCCTATGTTTTGTTCGTGTGGTAAGTAGAGATTTTAGTCTTGTTGGTGACTGTGTGTTATTTATTTATGCGTGTTCAAATGTTCAGGGTTGTGTGCTGGGAGATAAATTAAAGTCACAAGGCCGATTGACTGAAAATGTATATATTACGTTATTAAGTTACAATAATACAAATGTCGCGTATGTCGTGTGTGTCGGTAATGCCCGGTACGGAACGACTGGCGTGACAAGTTATAAGAACTTCACACTATACAATTTGATGTGTCAACACAGCCACTACAGTCTCGTTAAAACTCAACTTGCAGTATTCCGCTACAATGCCCACTAATACTGCAATCAGCCGAGCGAGGCGATTTAGAACTCAACTCAAACAAACGCAAAATATTCTACGATACGTGTTTTGCCTTTACAGAAGACATAGGGACACAGATTGTATTTGTGTGTGTCATGATTATATATGTGTGCATGTACCTAGTGGCGGCTGCGTTCGCCTTGTAAGTTTGAGCACACTCGTAAATATATGGAGTTAAGTTAAAGACATCTATCAATTATACCTCACATACTAAACACCTTCTGATTAGGTATACATAACAGTTCCATAATTAACTATTGATTGCTTAGGACATTTTGTGAACGAATGTATAATTTTGCAGCGAATGCCTCATTAGTCAAATTGTCTTAGCTGTAACTATTTCGGCTGTCCATCAAAAGCATTCGGTATATTTAATGTTTTTGTATTGTAATAAGACCGGCAATTCGAAATTACGTCATGGCTTTCTCTTTTCCTAATTTTTTTTCTGCTATATCTTTCTATTTTGCGCTGTATACCTATCTCATAAATTAAAGCAACGTAAATTAGAGGAGGACTTCGAGTTTTTTAATAAAACTCATCCGTAACACGGACATTTTGTAAAATGACTAACAAATTCAAACAATTGCTGCAACACAAAACTAGCAAATAAGGGTTTATATTATAAAAGTAACCACGCGTTAATTTATTTAAAACTATTACAGAGTAAATATACTAAGTAATTGGTTAATTAACATAATAAATATATTCATTGTTTGCTTTTTAATAAAGAAAACTAAGTAAATGTTTTCAGAGGGCAGTCATTCCAATCAACTTTGTAGTGCAATTAAAGAGTTTCATTTATTTTTTATGTTTCGAGTAGATATATTTTAATGAATGTTAATTGATATTGGGTATTTAGTTCTTTACCAATAAAATTGCCGTTTTCCTGCTAAATCTAATGTCATGATTCAAATACAAATTTTAAAAAATATTATGCGCTCACAGGAATTCGGTACTCTTATTACTCCACTTCAATCTAGTATCACAAAGATAACACCGATTGGCGCGAAAATGAGAAAACAATGAATATTCATATAAGATTGACAGATTCCAAATTCAAATGTAATATTATGTTTTTTTATTGTACAAGTACAACAGTATTTATGGCCAGACTAAGTATATAATTGACAACATGTATTATTAATAATATTCTTCAATAATTTTTCTACAGTTTGTGTTCAACGTTACGGCTTTGGTGTCTACCCGTACCTATTCGTTGCTTTAATTTACCATAGTACATTGGTTGCTGTTTCAATAATTTAATAATTTAAGGTAAACCATACTTAAAAGTTATGCTATCGTATACGTACATGTTAAATATCATTTGATTCAGGCGTTCTATTAAAAAATACAAATTACATAGTTTGTATGAAAAACTCACAAAGTTTGTTTACATTTTCGCCAGATAAATTTTCTTATATGTAATTATAAATAAATTTTTATTTGTTTAAAGCAACCAAGCTCGCGAATTGCCATGACGCCAATATGTAATCCGCTTTGTCCCATGAAGGAATATAGGACAATTTTATTGGAACCCATATCACACAATTACAAAAGCTATTGAAAAAGAGGAAACATCGCACGCCGATTGGAACTACACTAACTAAAGCCTACATTATGTGCATATCAGTTTTTAATCATTTTAAGAGTCTAAGGAAACTTCCATTTTAAAATTTTATAATTGGGTTAAGAAAATGGCCAATGGATTAATATAATAATATTCTATCACATACACACACCATCTAGCCCAAACTAAGCAGAGCTTGTACGATGGGTACTAGACAATGGATAAACATACATATATACTTTTTTTTGTAAATACATACATATTATACATAAAAACACCCAGACCAAGACAAACATCCATGTTCATGCACACAAATGTTTGACTTGTGCGGGAATCGAACCCGCGACCTCAGGCGATGGCAGTCGGTTACACTAACCACTACGCCATCGAGCCCTTTTTATTTTGCTTTTTTACGATAGAAGAGTTCATGCAACATGAAAATAATGTATCTGATTATTTGTTAAATTTAAAATATTAAAAATAAATATGCCAAATAATAATTTAGCTTGACAGTTTGTTAATAATATAATAGTATTTTATTTGTTTTATATGTATAATTATAAATATTTGCATGCTTAATACACGTGGATTATCTTGAACTTCGCTTCAAAAAACAACAACACTTAACACTTTTGTGCAAATCAATGTTTCTTTATTTCTTTCTTTCATAACAATGCGGCTTTGACTATGTGTCTATGGTGAACAAGGTTACCAGTTTCTTAAACAGGCGTATCCAAGCAAGAGGGACACAGAAACTTTGCTTCCAACGCTGAAATTAGTGGTAGTTAATATAGCATATAGCGTCGTAACATAGCACGCTATATTTACTCAACGCATAACGCGTGCTACATCGTTTCAATCTCGGCACTAGAAATAGCGTCGCGCTATATATGCCTAGTTTGTTATGCATAGCGTGGTATAACGACCAGAGCGCTGCGCGATGACTCGTCTAGCGCGCTAGACAGTGTTGCCAACTCCTAAAAATTCGAATCGCTAGGTTCAATATCAAAAGTCGCCAGAAAGTCGCTAAAACTGATTCGGCTGTGGTTTTTCGATTTTTCAGTAGAGATTTACTAAAAACAAAAAGTCAGCCCGCCTACCGTGGTTTAGTCCCGAAAATTTAAAGGTACAACCTGCAAAGATTTCATTAAATTTTTCCATATACACCGTGAATTTGTAGTCGTTTTGGAACCGAAAATCCCATACTCTATATCAATCATAGAATCGATAAAAGTGATTATTTTAATAAAATAAAAATATATTTACTTATAAACATTAAATTTAATGTCGTTTACGAAAAATAAATGAGAACTCGTGGTAACACCACTCAATTTCACGTACTACGATTACGCGTGTCACTACGATCGATATCATTCATGTTTAACTAAGCGGTAAAACATTTGCCAATAACAACACAGAAACCGCCGCGCCCGCGCCGCCCGCCAATCCGCGTTCACTAACTACCCTAATGTACCCCAGACGCGAGGCGCCTAGGCACGGCGGCGAGCGCTCCCGACCCCGCAATTCAGTACCGCGGCAACCGACGCGCGAAATGGTTGCATAATGCATTGTTTATTGTCACGCGAAAATTACATAGTCGTCAGTACGAAAACTCTTTGACTACTTGGTTCAGCTGTATGCTGTTGCCAATTACAATTTGGAAGAGGCCAGACGGTTGTACTCCCAGCTGAAGCATTTGAATGTGCTGCGGCTACGAGGGATTGAAAGTCCTCAAGTTCCGACCACTCCCACCATCTTAGCTGCAACTCAGCGCCTTCTCGACCATGGACAATTCCGTACGCCGACTCATGCGCAAGGCCGAGGACTCCTGAATGACCCCCGGAGATCGAAGAGGATATTAGAGCGGGATCCGCGGCGAAGCACGAGAATGGCGGCTCGAGAATTTAATATTAGCCAATACTTTGTATGGAAAACATTAAATACTAATAGATAACACCCTTATCATTTTTGTCGGGCTCACGTAATTAACAACAACGATGCACCAGCAAGGATCGCCATGTCAGTGCAGTGGTTGTTAAATAATACGAATGCGAACATACTGTGGACAGATGAGTCATTGTTTACTCGAGTGGGACTGTACAACGCTATAATCGCAACGCTGTAAACCCTCACTTAATACAGGAAGACCACCTCCAAGTGAGGTTCAGTGTGAATGTTTAGGCCGATATTATAAACGACCATTTAATAGGGCCTGTTTTTATTGAAGGTCATCTAACGGGCAGCTCGTATTTAGAAATGTTACAAACTAATATCCGAGCTATTGGAGGAAGTGCCATTATCAATACACGATATGTATTACTAGCACAACGGCTGTCCCACTCATTATGCAAGCGCAGTACGTGCCTATCTCAACAATCAGTTTGGTGATACGTGATACCTATCACATAGGTACACAATAGGCCGCGGCGGTCCCGTGGCTTGGCCACCGAGAAGCCCAGACAAGCCTCAATGTCGGAAATAAAAAGACTTGTGTATTTTCGTGAACGTGAAAGTCGTGAGGAGCTATGTAGTGCAATAGTGGAGGCCTTTAATAAACTGTCCATAGGTATGTAATTTAATTATTTTGTAAATAGCTCCAATTTTTTAAATACGCCCGAAATACTCACAGTTCATTCGCCTGTGTTTATTTTATTACATAATAAATAAAGTTAGCTATTTATCGAAAAGTAATGTTTAGATAAAGTATTTCCGACGGTCCTAAGCCCGTGTAAAGTATGAAGGAGAAATTGGAGTATCCATTTACGTATTAATTGTGATGTTTCACAATGCAGAAATTACATAGTAAAAAGAGAAAACGTATTGCCTCGTATCAGCTGATTCTGAACTGTGCTAAGCCTATTATCAATTTCGTCGCTATTGCATTTACCTAATTTTATAATACTTGTGTAGCTTCACTAGTTTTTAAATGACGCATAGGACTCGGTCGTGGTACACGAGGTTCTGGATAGGTATCAGCTGATATACGTAGTTACCTATCGTGCGTCGTTCATAACTTCGACTGTGCGCGGCGGCGCGGCGCGGCAACGCGGACGCCGCGCCGGTGACGTATGCATGCGTTTGTGAATGAATTGTCCGTGCGTTACTACGATCAAACTCGAATAAGTGAAAAATATTATTTATATTCCAACTTTTTTATTATACGCAGTACAATTATTTTACTATTTTTTATTGATACTACTAATTATGCTAAGTTACCACGTTTCGGTTCCAAAACGACTACAAATTCACGGTGTATATCTCTTGGCAGTGTATAATTCTGTGTCGAGTTAACAAAAAATGTATTTATTATAAGCCCTAAAATTGTCAGATATGTCGCTAAAACATTTTTGTCATCAAACCTTATTTATTGTCGCTGAGACTTAAACGAAAGTCGTCACTTCTAGCGACAAAGTCGCTAAATTGGCAACACTGGCGCTAGATAGATACGCTAGTCAGTCACCGCGTGCTACCACTCGCTGTATGACGTATTATCGTTGCTTACGTTGCTATGCTATTCCGGCCGGATCATGCGAGTTACGTATTAATAAACTTTTAAATACGACTATAACTGCTTTATATAACCAATCATTATTATTATTCAGTACTCAAAGTTAATCAATTAATTATACACAGTCCCAAGCCTCAAAAGTATGAAGGAGAGTTAATTGAATTTATTTTGCCTATTACTTATTAGATTATATATTTTTACATAACACGCTCCACAGTTAAAGTAGCATATTTCAAGATTATATTCTCCACGGCTCCGCGCTACCATATTCTGTGACGCAGGATGCTACTAGCGTGCCCGCGCAGCGCGCTATAACATAGCGTATAAAATAGCGCGCTAGAAAAACATAGTTTCTAGTCCGTAGCGTGTTATTTTAATATAGTTGATTTGAACACTACTAGCTGAAATGATATCAACTTCTTTTATGAACGGACGACTATGCGCGCTTACTATCAGCGGTCGTGTAGTGATTGCCTGCTACAATAATTGTATAAAATAAGCTTTGATCTTGCAATTTATACCAGTAAACACACAAAACTCGATTAGTGTTTGCACAAAACTTATGCAATATGCATTCAAAACAAAATTACAAGATGCAACTTCTTTAAATTTACGAGGTTACGCAACGGTAATACCACGCATCATATCCAATCCAATTATTGAACTCATTTAAACCTCAGACGGGGAATTCAGTCACGATGATAGAACTACAAATCACGAAAAGTATATTTTTAATTATTTATTTTCAAATGACAATGAGTCTTCGGCTATATAAACTGAATACAATGGGTGACGAGGACATAGCGCCAAGGCTTAAAGAAATACTTGACACAGAACAGTCAGAACAGCAGACGGCGTATTGGAAAAACAGCATTTTCTTTAAAGAGAAGACTAATTACCGACGCTTGAATAGGCTACTATCTCAGCCTTTTCTTGGAAAGTCGATGTTAGTCAGCAGAGTCATACCACACGGATACCGTGGCGGTCCTTACGAATATGATAGCAATCTGAACACTGTATACAAACCACTGATTCGGTTTCATGTCAAAAAACCGATTAAGGAACAAGAACATGACATTCTAGAAGTTCTTACTGAAAAGCCTAAAGTTCTGGGTTACGTGCTGGCTGTTAAGAAAAAAGGGAAACGAAATAAAAATCAGTTATTAACTCAGATAAAAAGAATCCTAAATCAAAATAAGAAGAAACCTTATGGTGCAAAAGATTTCAGTAAGATTTTGAGAATGCACCAATCACAAAATGACGAGACTTATGCGAAACTAATCGATAAGACTTTGGAAGATGTTGAGGACTATAATAAACATCATCACCATAAGCTCCATGATATACACACGGGTCCATCCGCCAATATAGCGGAATATCCGTTTACGAATTATTGGACGGTAAGCCACCTTATGTTTATAATAATGAGGTAGACAGCTAGGTTACGGCCACTCCCTGTCATCAGAAAGTACGTCACCTACTGATGCCAAGTAGTGCTGCTTGAAATTCCAGCAATATAAAATCGCGTTATTGACCTAGAAGAAATTCAAGATGTGACGAAAAGAAAGGAATGCGAGAAGTAGCATCCAGAATCTTACCAGACGAAACACAATAGACGAGTCACTACTCTTCATCTCATTTTCATTGATTGATAAGAACTGCATGATATTATTATTCTTACGATGGTATTCTGTAAGATACAAGCTGATTTGTCTGTTGGTACCTACTACTACTCGTAGTACCCCGAGCAAATCAACTCATTTGTACAGTCGCCAAATAATTAGTAAATTCCAATTCACCTCATACAAAATAATAGACTTTCCTTGTCAAGGGAAAGTTTAAAAAAAATGGAGTGGCGCGCAACGGCTACTAAGCCAACAAAGCTGACCACGTTCTTATCCACTTAGCCACTTTGAAAACCTCTCAATACGCATGTTTGAATCTGCAAACAATGTTTCTGTTTTATATTACAAGGTGATATTTTAAAAGCTAAAGTACTATGCCCTCCGACATCGCGTTAGTCTCACGATGAGAACGACTGCACCAGAGGGGTTTATTATTATTATTTTTATGGAACCTAGCATACATTTCTGACTTTGACTATAGATTCTTTGTTTAAGATTGCCATTTTGTTAACTATAGCTAATTCTTACATAACGTTTCAGTACGCCAAGACAATCCATCAAGACGAATGCCCAGGAGAACAGGTGAAGTTAGGCAACGTCTGCATCTCCCCATCAGGACATCGGCGATATTATATAGTAGCGTAAATGTGTATATTGTATTAAAACTCTTAAAACTCTAATACTTAACATTATATTACATAAATATACATTTTTACTATAGGCCATAGTAATAATAATGTTTCATTTAACAACCCAATTTCACGAATGTGTAGACAATACATATAATTCCATTTGCTCTGAATCGGATATTTGCCACGATAGTTATAGTGTTTAAAAATGCCCTTTGAAAGCAAATTGGAATATTGTGCTCTATTTCTTCTTTCTTTTGTATTCATATTTTGCCATTGTTTACCTTAGCTCACTAAAGTTTTAACTGAATGATGTGTACAGTTTTAATTGGACTTTAGGTTGGCAACTATATAATGTTCGATTGAGTAATGTGTAAATATTTAATCTGTTGTCTGATACTGTACCTATTTAATAAAAATTTAAAATAATATAGTCGTAAACAGTGGACGTTTATTTTACTCCTTTAGTAAAATGTTACTTTTGATGTGAAACATCTATAGCCGCACGTAAAACCCATTGCTGGCGTGGCGACGCATGCCGTGGCGACGCGTCGCCACGCTATATGATAGTAATAATTATTTAACAAATAAAATTTTGAAGTCGGTTAAAAATGGTTCAAATACTTTTTCATTCAAACGAATGAATGGTGAGATATTTTTATTAAATTACTACTCCCGCTCTAAAAATAACTGCCGTGTCCGAGAGGACTTTACAAAAATTGTAACTACGGACACAAAGTAAACAATACTTTGTGCCTTGTGGGAGATCGAGCGCACAGCGCTTGACGCAAAGGCAATAGCGAGACGACCACTTTAATTACTACGACATCTGTACAGTCATATAGGTACGCCCTTTAGATAAAGTGTGAATCTACATAGATTCACGCCTGTTTCCCAGAGGGGTAGGCAGAGATTACGGATTTACATTTGCTACGATCCTGACACACTTCTCTGGCTTCATTCACTTTCATCACATTCCTCATACGCCCGTTGGTTCAAAGAGCTCTTAACCTGGCCTTTGTCCAGAACGCCTCCGATCAGATCGATAAACATTCGCCTAGGTTTTCCTCTTGCTACTGTTCCATTCACACATGTGTATCTACCTATATATTGAATATCTCTTACAGACAACCTGAACAATCAAAATAAATAAATTTTAGCTTAGCTTAGAGGTAGTCTGGCCTGGCCTGCTACCTACTTAGCAGAGTAGGCCAGACTGCCTTTACAAGGTCTCAAACTCTATGCTGCTGCTGACAGGCGCGGATCCAGCCATCAAAAAAGGTTGTGGTCACAGCCACCCGAAAATTGGCCAAGTGCGAGTCAGAGTACGAACTCGCTCATGAACAATCATTCATGAACGAATTTTGAATTTGATTATTTTCTTTTTTCCGCGCATCAGCACTTTGGCCTTAGGAATGAAAATAATGATTGCAGGAAGTCTGACCCGATTTCGTCCAATTAAATAGTCAAACAATTTCGATTAAATAATAATTGATTGATTGTAATCAATAAATTATTATTTTTCTTCTTTTCTAGTAGCCAGTAAGCTAATTTAGGGACACTAGACTGGGTAAATAGGTATCTTGACGCTGTCTCAGGAGTCGTATAGCGTTTATTATCATCAGCCTATCAATCTCAATAGACCGTGAAAGTGTGACGTCACAAGTCTATTAGGGTTGTGGGCATGCCCATCGTGCCCACAACGGTGGATCCGCCCTAGCTGCTGCAGAACATTTCTTCAAAGTGAAACAAAGTTATTATTTATTTCTCTATACAGAAATCATCCACAGCAGCACTAGTAAGAATAAAACAAATATACATATATTCATAAATCTTTATTTCTGTTCTTCAGAGAGCTAAGTTATACAAAGACTATTAAAACTAAATACAGGTATAATAGGAAATTTTTCTTACAAGACAAAACTAAGTCTTTTTAAATTAAACATGAAAGCGTGTACACAATTCGCTGAAAGCTGTCAAAGTGGGCGTGGCATAGCGGAAATGGTGCATTCTGATTGGTTGATTACAAAATTGGACTAACCAATCAGAATTAGCTTAGTTGGCGGAAAGCGTACTAGAAATATATAAAAAAGCATATGTCGAGTAATTTTTTTATATTTATATATCATTTGAGAGAAAAATTAGATTACAAAAAGAGAATACTTCAACTATGTCCCTATTATGTTTCCATAATATAATAATAATAATAATAATGAACCCCTCTGGGACAGTCGTTATCTCATCATGAGACTAACGCGATACAGGAGGGCACAGTACACTAGCTTTTACATTATCACCTTCACCTTCTGATAAAAACAAGGTCGCGGTCGCAGGTCAGGCGTGGCTAATGTGTATCGACCTAGCGGAGCCACTCGAGCTAGACCGAAAAAACTAGCGGCAATGCTTTGTTTGTTCAATGTACATCACGAATTTATTAACTAGATCCAATGCTTTTGCGCGCGGCTCCGCCCGCGTGGTACCTAACCTACATCAATAAAAAGTAGCCTATGTCCTTTCCCAGGTTTTAAACTATATCTGTACCAATTTTCGTCTAAATCGGTTGAGTGGTTTAGCCGTGAAAAGGTAACAGATAGACAGATAGACAGACAGAGTTACTTTCGAATTTATAATATTAGTAAGGATATATTATTATGGCCATTTTGCATAAATGTTTGTTTATTTAAAACTTAACGACTTCACTGACTCGTGATAGACACAATAGAAAATCTATTGTTATGTATCATATGTGATACATCGGACAGGAAACCTGTTGATATATTTTCCATATATATAACAATTTTGTAGATAACGTAAATGAATAATGCATATTATAAATATTATACAGAAACAAATGTACTTAGTACTTTAAACAGCAATAATATAATAATTAAATAGAGGCATGGACAAAAAAACCACTTTACCCTACACTAGCACTTTACATAACAATTTGAAAAACTCTTACTTTACACACAAAAACTGGCATTTTTAATTTAAACATTACTCTAAAAACAATCTCTGGAATTTCACTGTTTCATCTTACCCCACTATTTATTTAGTTTACCGTAAATTGGTGCAAGACCGGTCTCTGTGGGAAACCTTGGGAGAGGCCTATGTCCAGCTGTGGACGTCGGTTGAGATGATATCCTTAAATTAAGACATATATGAGAACAGCCTGGACCCCGCAGTTGTTATCTTTTGGCTGAGATGATGAAGTATGTGGGGGCAGCCTGGACCACACAGTAGACGTCTTTCGGCTGAGATGATGACCTTAAATTAAGACGTATGTGGGGGCAGCTTGGACCCCACAGTTATTGTCCTTGCTGGACATGAGCACGTATCCGTCGTTACCCCACATGTTTGACCAGGAGTTCTTGACGAGCCAATACTTCTGACCCTTGAGGATGCCATAGCCGACTGCGAGGACCGCGTGGTCCAGTTCTTCAACTTTGTTGTGGCTGGAAATAATATATTTAATTTAGTATTGCCTTGGTTGCAGTAGTGAATAGAACTGCAATGCATCAAGTCTCAAGACCGATTCCCTAGAGTCAATGGTGCCAATTCTGTTGTCACAAAATTCTCTAAACTTAGCTAAAAATCACTAACATTTTGTTTAGTCCTGTCACTTTTAACGATTTCAGAATAGCAAATGTCATTTGACAGTACTAAATTACATTTTAGTGATTTTTAGTTAAGTTTAGAGAATTTTGTGACAACAGAATTGGCACCATTGTATCTTTGAGCTTTTCTCTTAATAAAATATCTATAGCAAGCATGAGATCAGCTGGATGGATTGCTCGGATGGCGTAGTGGTTTAAGTGGTCGCCTCGCCACTGCCATTACGTCGAGTGTAGTGGGTTCAAAACCTACATGGGACAAAACTTTGTGATCTACAAATAATAATAATAATATTCTACCACATACACACAACACCATCTAGCCCAAACTAAGCAGATCCCGCATTCGAGGTGAGAGAGATTTTTGTTGACGCATGCCATAGAGACCGCATGCGGTAACCGTTTTCATTAGTCAAGGGGACCTTTGTCATGTTTGATTTTCTTCAGTGACATTTATGCAGTTGCTTTGAAAGAGTGGTTCTAAGTTCTAAGATTGCTTTACACCAAACGATGAATTTCATTGGTCATTAGCAGAGATCGAAATTAGGTAAAGTTATTTATGCACTTACACTGATTTCATACAGCGAAAGAATAAGGTGGATATGCCTCAAATCCCAAGATTAATTTTAAAGAGCAGAAAAATCCCGTGATTTATTAAATAAAAAAGTTATTTACTTTTAACCACTGCACGCGTGACGTTGCCAAATTTACATCAACGACATCGGATGTCCGAAGTTGCAAAATTACAATGCGCACACGGGCGATGTTGCCACATTTGTAGTTCGCACAATATAGCTTGTGAGAACAAAGAAAATAATAACGGCAATGCGGAGCACTCCCCGCTTAACGAAATGTACTAGATTTTGTCTCTTTCTACCGCATTCAAACTTTCTATTAGCAATAAATCGGTTAACTCATTCACGCAGCTCATTCACTTACCTCGCTTCGTAGAATGCGCTCGCTATCTATCTCTGAGGTTTTTATTATTATTTATTTGTAATATTGTTGGCCACACGGAATAGTCTATTAGAAATCCCGGAAAGATCCATATTAATATCAACATTTCGATGCAAGTACATAAATAACTCTACCTAATTCCGACCTCTGGTCATTAGGTCATTTGCGAATAATACCGGCGTACTGCATATCGACTGAGATATCCATGGCTCACTTTCATTAGTCGTTATCCCGTATTCGGGCACTCTCCGCGTGCTCGAATACGCGATAACGATTGAGTTAACGACCAGTGAAAGTGAGCCTTTATATCAAGAGGTCCGTGCCCAGCAGTCGGACTATTTATAAATAAGGCAGTTAGTTACCATTCCGGCTCGTAGTAGACGCCATTGGAGTAGAAACTGAAACTCTTGTGTGCTGCGTCGATGGCCACTGAGATGGGGCCGTGTTTGAAAATAGCCAACTGTAACAATATGATTATATTGTTGTACTAATATTATAAATATGAAGATTATTTTATTAGTAGTAGAGCCTCGCTGGTTTCAGCATGAATCGGCTTGATCGGGGAAGGATTATCCTCTCACAGAATATCGACGTGAAATACCATTATTCCTACTGTTGTGTTTCGTTCGGTGAGTGAGAGTACCGGAGGCCCAATCACCCCTTTTCCCCCATCCCGCTCCTTCTCCTTCCCACTTCCTTTCATAAAGGGTCGGCAACGCGCAAGTGCTGCCTCTGGTGTTGCAGGCGTCCATAGGCTACGGTGACCACTTACCATCAGGTGGACCGTAAGCTTGTTTGCCATATTAGTTGTATAAAAAAGTCTGTGCAGATGTTTGATTTTTTCAAAACTTACCAAAAAGAACAGTTTTATATTTGCATATTAAAAATATTAAGTACCAACTTATTCTACATTTATTTTTGATTGCGGTAATTTGTGAATAAATAAAAAGATTTCTTTTACATGCGATTTTTAATGCGTATATAATAACAAATGATTTAAGTAGTCGCCTGGCAGGCGCCGTGTGTTGTGGGTTCAATTCCCACACTGGACAAAAAATTGTGTGATCCATACTTAGTATCTGTTTGAATATTTAAGAAGTATAGTTTCAAAACCCGCCAAAACGATATCAGAACAAAAATAATGCTTCGATTGAATATGAAGCTCCTTCGTTGCTTCTATCGCATTGCACTGATAGTTTTCAACAAAACCCACTAAAATTCTATTAAATCAGCTCACAAAAGTAGCAGTTTGTTGCAAACACCGCTAAAATAGTCCATTTATATGTCTTTAAATGGTTTTTTGAGATTTACCATTATTTGGTGAAAAGTATTTTAGAGGATTTTGAAACTAAACTACTTATTTACAGATCCTCCCACAGACAGGACAGACACAGGATTTAAACCTGGTGTGAGAATTTATCTATATACAAAAAAGCTTATGAGGTCGTGCGCAGACAACTATCCTATTATTTTTACTACATCTATACAAATAAATAAAATTGAAGTGTCTGTTTGTAATGTCAAAATAACAGCTTTTTATCTAATGCATATGACAGTATATAAGGTACCTATACGAAAACGGCAATTTTTTTTAAAAAATTCTGTCTATCTGTCTGTCTGTTTGTTTGTTCCGGCTAATCTCTGAAATGGCTCAACTGATTTTGACGGGACTTTCACTGGCAGATAGCTGATGTTATAAGGAGTAACATAGGCTACTATGATTTTAGAAAAAAAATAGCGTTCCGCGGAGACAAACACTTTTTAGTTAAAATCTACGCGGACGAAGTTGCAGGTAACAGCTAGTATATACTATATACTAATAATATAGTTCTTACCCTCAGAGCATTCTCGTTGTTAGTGGTGACATTCACCCATCCCTTGATCTTGGTCACGGCAGTGGTATTGTCCATGTGGCAGTAACCATCCTAGAAGAAACCATAATATATATTATGTAAATAAATAGACACACAGTGTCAATCCTTTACACATGAAGCGGTACTCAGAAGTGTATTGTGATAAAATGCGGCATGAAGCTTCAGCAGATTAAAAAGTCTTTTTAATATATTTTTTTACAGATCCTAACTAATATTATAAATGCGAAAATGAGTTTGTTTGTTTGTTACGCTTCCACGCCTTAACTACTTAAGCTATCAACATGAAATTTTGCATACAGGTTGTCAGGGGTACAGAATAGGGCATAGAGTACCTTTCATCCAGAAAAACTAACAACCTAACCTACATTTACGCGAGCTAAGCCGCGGGTGAAAACTAGTAAAGTTATAAATGTATTAAAGTACACACATCGACATAAGTATTCGCAAAACGATTGGTAGCGTTTCGCAAAACAATTAAATTAGTTTTCGTGTTACTTTGTGACTTTCAAAATAATTTTTGACTTTGACTTGACTTGAAGAGCGCGTCGTTGTGAAATTCAACGGTAGCCCATTGGATATGACATCGGACAAGTAGTTGTGGGTTCGAATCCCACCGATTGCACTACCATTGAGAATCCACTCCTACACAAGCATTTTAGTTTTCCTTTACCGTTAAAGCGAGCAAATAATTAATAAATGAATACACACATAACTTCGAAAAGTCAGATATGAGTGCCTTGGAATCGTACTCGAGACCTCCGAGTGTCAGTCCAGCGGTCTCCCACTAGGTAGTCTATATTGTTACACCCAGTGCCATCTCTCGGCATTGTGGGGAAGACTCGGCAGTTCCGTATTATAATTTATTACAGCGCCATCTATTGACATCTTACGGAACTTCGTACGAGAAGAGTAGAGAGAAAGCTGGCACATTCTCGAATCTTCGTACTGTTTACATACCAGGTATGACGTTTCTAGAACACCCCGGCAACGCTTTAACCGCGTATAAGTTGAGCGCACGCGCACCGCCAAGTCAGTTTACAATCGTAAGCGGTCAAGTATTCATCGAAGCGAACGGAAGCGAAAATACTACGGAGTTTGAAGTAGTTACAGTGGAAAAGTGTAGCAGGTATATTGTTTGTTGTTTTAAATTTAATTGTGTGCTAGAATAAAACGTGTTTTTGTCGGTAATATTGTTTACATTCTTATCCGTCGAACCCAGCACGTATCTTATCTTATGTGGGGGCCAGTCAGTGCAGACCGGCGACACTTCGACCCAGGGGGATCTTTTGTGTCGACACTCTCCCAATAACGACTGCCATAGATGATCATGGCAGCCGGGAGCAACGGCTTAACGTGCTTGCCGAGGCACGGAGCAGGCGATAATTGTCAATCAATACGCACATAATTTCGAAAAGTCATATAACTTGCGAAAGTCAGAGGTGCGCGACCTGGGTCCGACCTTGAGACCCTCTGCATTGCAGTCTGTTGGTCTCTCCACTGAGCTATCGCTGCTCTTAACCCAGCACGTAACAATATTAAATAGTAAATTAGCTTACCTGTCCCAGATAACCACCATAATCCTCCTCCGTAGGAAGACCATGCTTCATGATCCATTGGTAAGCTCTGAAGTCCTCGCCGCCATCACAGCCGTTGTTGCCGAAACTGTATAAACATACAAACATCATTAATTTATAATCAAGTCTCGTAGTAGAGCCTCGCTGATTTCGGCATGAACGGGCCGGCTCGACCGGGGAAGGACTACCCTCACACAGAATATCGACGTGAAATACCAGTATTCCTACTGTTGAGTTTCGTTCGGTGAGTGAGAGTACCGGAGGCCCAATCACCCTCTTTCCCCCATTCCGCTCCTTCTTCTTCCCACTTCCTTTCCTAATGGGTCGGCAACGTGCAAGTGATGCCTCTGGTGTAGCAGGCGTCCATAGGCTACGGTGACCACTTACCATCAGGTGGGCCATATGCTTGTTTACCACCTTAGTTGTACAAAAAAGTCTTACAGTTGAGTGGATAGGCAGATGTGAATCTTACAATATATTGCCACCTATGTTATATGTATACGAAATAGGTTAGATATTCGATTAGAATATCAAATTCCGTTATGCTACAAAAAAAATTGCAACAATTTTCATAAACATTGGCTTTTCGAGATCAGAACCCAAAAAAAAACTACTATTCTTAAAAACACTAACTAGATTTTTAAACAATGAATGTCTAAAAACTAGATTAAATACTGTATAATATTGTCTTATGTTTACGCGAATGTTATACATTGAAATTAAACAAACTTTACACGGATTTTATCGCGTTGTTTATTTTTTATAAAACACTTATTCCCAATTCCTAACTAATATTATAAAAGCGTAAATGAGTTTGTTTGTTTGTTTGTTACCTTTTCACGCCTAAACCACTGAACTCATCATCCTGAAATTTTGCATATACGTTGTCAGGTGTACAGAAACGGACATAGGACATAACGTTCTTATGATAATAGATGGCGCCACGGGTCTTTCGTATCATGATTGAATTATATTATTACAAGCAGAGTTGATTGTCAAATTCTAAATTAACGCGAGCGAAGCGGCGGACAAAAGCTAGTACCTATTATAAATGCGAATGTCAGTTTGTTTGTTACGCTTTCACGCGTTAACTAGTCGACCGATCATAACAAAATTTCGTATACACATTGTCATGAGAACAGAAAAGGTCATATAAAGTACCTATCATCCAGAAAAAAAAACTATTCCCGAAGGATACAATTCTATTGACAAAATCTACATTAACGCGAACGAAGCCGCGGCTATAATCTAGTTTATAATATTAATTAGAATTTATCGACTATTCAAACATTAATCTAAAAAATATTTCTCGTCAAGATTATTAATATTCTGTCGAATAAAAATATCTCTCGAATAAAAATATCTCTCGAATTAAAATCTCTCGAATAAAAATATCTCTCGAATAAAAATATCTCTCGAATAAAAATATCTCTCGAATAAAAATATCTCTCGAATAAAAATATATAGATCTCGACTGGTCTAAACAAACCTTATAGTTATTACAGTCATTTTTCGACTAATCGTTAGTTACTTACCCCCAAGAACAGTCGACCAGGGCCTGTTGACTGAGTCGCACCAGGTTATTGCCGTTGTGTAGGAACAGAGCTCCCTCCACGGCGCCCGTCGTACCGAACGACCAGCATGAACCGCATACTGACTGATCTAAATATTAAATGATGTATTACATAAATTATACTAATCCTAACTAATATTATAAATGCGAAAGTGAGTTTGTTTATTTGTTTGTTTGTTACGCTATCACGCTTAACTACTCAACCGATCAACATAAAATTTCGCATACACGTTCTCGGGTGTTCAGTATAGGACATAGGATAACTTTCATCCAGAAAAAGTACTTTTGAAAATTTAACCTAACCTATCCTACATTTACACGAGCGAAGCCGCGGGCAAAATCTAGTACTGTATATAAATGGTAAGTTTTTCGGTCGCACGTAGTAAGCAGCTTACGCCCATCGATACGCCTTCCGTACACTTGCAATCATAATCAGTTTCACACAAAAGCAATTTTTAAACATTTATAACAATCCGTTTGACTTAAACGGTATTCAAACGCGGAAACATACACTCAAGTAACTAAAATCAACGTCGTTGATCTACAAATCATACTATTACTAATATCACAAAGCTCAAGATTATCCTAACTAATCCTAACTCCTAACTAATATTATAAAAGCGAAAATGAGTTTGTTTGTTTGTTTGTTACCTTTTCACGCCTAAGCCACTGAACCGATCATTCAGAAATTTTGCATATACATTATCAGGTGTACAGAAACGGACATAGGCTACCTTTCATCCCGAAAAAAATTACTGTTCTCGAGGAAAACAACAAAAACATTCTTATGATAATAGATGGCGCCACGTTTCTTTCGAATCATGATTGAATTATATTAGTACAAGCAGAGTACAACCCGAAATGATTGTCAAATTCTAAATTAACGCGAGCGAAGCCGCGGGCAAAAGCTAGTACTTAATATGTTTGAATGTTAGTCTCAAAAACTACAAGTCCAATTTAGAAAATAATTAAAGTATGAAATAGCTTGTTTATTCAGGCAAGTCATTAATATCTTACCCAGTCCCTCTAACAACACTTTAATCCTTTAGCGTAGAAAGGTTCCTATGTCTGACCTCTCTCCGGTCGTGTCGAATTACCGTCCCATCAGATCATGAGAGTAAGGGTCAATTCGTATCAAGCGGAAAAATGCTCGAGCATCTTTTGTGGTAATTCAACTTTTGTGGTAATTCAATATCAACCTTATTCCATTTAGATATACCTAAAAATAGTATGCAACATTAAAATCTTATCCAATAAACAGTTGCATAATATTTTAAGCGTTATCTAAATGGAATAAGGTTGATATTTATTACCACTTGAAAAATGCTCGAGCATTTTTTCGCCTGATCTGAATTGACCCTTAGGAAACAGAGTGTGCACTTATGTTTGCGCACACTTGTGCACTATATTATATCCTGCGCAGATGGCCGACTGGCCAAATACTGACTTAAATCATATCGGAGACTTCCGATATGATTTAAGTGCCTTAACCATCGATCAAATATACCATAGATGCACGATCGTCGCTCGAAAAACGGCCCCAACAAAACTGTGCATAAAACAGTCGTACGCGCTATATTATGCACCTGTCCCACTCAGTCTTGCGTGCGCTGCCCGTAAGCGAGAGCGAATCGACACCACTACTACGGTGGAGACCGTACCATATACTTAGTACGCTTGCGTATCGCGAGTAACACACTTAGGACGCTTTACATTGACGCGTTTTAACTAAACTATTACAAAATGTTTCTCAGTGGGCGTTCAATGGTTATTCCAGTTTATTTCCTGGATTGCATAATAAATGCAGACACTTATAAGTAAGTAGTACTGGTCAGTGCCACATATTGACGCGGTTTTTGTATGAGAATGTGCATCTATGGTATATTTGATCGAAGGCCTTAACACTTCGCTAAGTCACAAAGAACCGAAGCAGTCTCATTAGCCGGTGATATTAACAGCAGTATATGGAGACACTGGCTAAGTCTCCATAAACTAGCTGCCAGTATTGTCTCCATATAATATTACTGGCCGTGCCCGCAGATTCGCCCGCGTGGTGGTTTGTTTTTGCCGCGCCGCCCTTGTGGGTCGTTGCGTGGTGTTATTTATATTATGTTCCTGTCTTTGTTTTTAAAAAGTTCGAAATAAACATTTATTATTATTATTATATACATCTATTTAAATAGTTTACTTATTTACCTTTAACGGGTGTGACTGCGCCAAACAGCCTCCAGTCAAATTCCGTGGGCAATTTGTCAGCTTTCGATTGTAATAGAGAGTCACTATACGGGAACGGCAAACCTGTACCATAAATAAAATAAATGTCTACACTGTTAATATGATAATTTTATTTGTTTTCACGTCTAATAGTATAATATACAGATACACTTATGAAGTTCATAAGTAACACTTATGAACCTCATAAGCAGTGGCGTAGCTAGGCGTGGGCGAAGTGGGCCCTGGTACACGGCCTCGCACTTAAAGGGGCCTCGCGAGGCCTCTTTAAATGCGATGCCACCAGACTTAATATAAAATCCTTACTAAAGGACTTCTGTAAAACAAAAAGCCGAAAAACATTACTTTTGTAAAAAATGTAATCACTTATGTTACAAAATAAATCATTTTTCAAATCTAAGTATATTTCAATATTCTTCCATCGCGCATTTATATTTTTTCACTATTAGAGACTTATTGGGTAGATCTTGGGAACAAAAGGGGCCTCGCTGATGCGACTTTGCCCACGTTTATATTAGTCCACGCTACGCCACTGGTCATAAGTGTTACTTTGCTAAGTTCGGGCAAAGCGTTGAGCCTATGAGAAGATAAAAGCAAGAAACTCACGGCCACTCGTTTGAAACTCTAATTGGATTTGCCTATCTTTAAATGTATACAATATTTTACATACAATAAAAAAAATTGGGGCAGTCCTTGGGGATTGCCAATAGAAGTGAAAACTTCAATCCTTGATCATAAACACTTCTTTATAAACCAAATTATAGACCAAAAATAATTCAAAAACGCGCAAATTCGAAGCGCGCATTCAAATTCGAAGCGCGTAACCATGGTTACATATATCAATATATAATATAATAATAATATTCTATTACATACACACAACATCATCTAGCCCAAACTAAGCAGAGCTTGTACTAATGGGTACTAGACAATGGATAAACATAAATACATATACTTATACTTTTTTTTTTGTAAATACATACATATTATACATAGAAACACCCAGACCAAGACAAACATCCATGTTCATGCACTCAAATGTTTGACTTGTGCGGGAATCGAACCCGCGACCTCAGGAGTGGCAGTCGGTTACACTAACCACTACACCATCGAGGCCGTCAATAATGAATGACATTTATCAGCAATATTATTGGTCAAATTTCGAGCACTAGGCGACCGCTAGTATTCTAAAATAATTCAAAAATGGAAAGCGTGGAATCGTGACGATGACGCGAGTTCTATGATTTTTGTTCACCCAAGAAGTGCTTAACGCGCCTAAACAAGTTTTTACTTCAAAAATATCTTTTCGTGCAAGCTGTATTAAAATTGGTTGCAAAATAGGGGAGTGATTAATATATGAAAAATTTATATAAGAATAAGTGGCATGTACTATCGGCTCCAGCGACGGATGACCATTTCAGAAAAAATTTCGCGCACATGTTGACCAGTTGAGTTTGTATCGCCTTAGAATCAATAAACAAATGTAAAGTGTAAAAAAACTCAAACAAAGAAAGGGGCGTGTCACGGGTACGGGTACCAAGTGTTGGCCTGCTATGCGATTTTAACCTTAGGAGTGGTCATCCGTCGCTAGAGTCGATAGTACAACTACATGGTACTTTTTCTTGTATAATTTTTTATTAAACGCAACTGTTCGAGGGCGATAGCGAGATACCCCAACTTTGAGATATCTAGCTATCGCCCTCGAAAAGCTGCGTTTAAATAGTGATTACGTCATAGTTTGTATCGTGGATCCATTTTCTATCATTTGACAATTGCCTCTACAACCAGATTGAAAACGCTTGTACATTATTTATTTTCAAAGGCCATGAAAATCATAGTTTAGTATAAACGTCAAATGATACGTACCCGCATTAGGTCCAGAGTACCTCCTGCCTCTGAGAGCGGCCAGTTCAGTATCAGTTCTATCAGCGAGATGGTTCACCGCCATAGTGAAGCTACGCCTGGCGCGGTTGTGCGAATATATATATCTAGAACAAAAATAGTTTATAATATATCTCCATACTTGCATGAATAGTAATTTAGAGCTTATTAAGAACGCTTGGTTATATTTAATTATTTAGTGATATAAATTTTGATTTATTATACCTACAGGATTAAATGAAAATACTATTACAAAAATAAGTCACGATTAAAAGACCCGTTTTTTTTCACGATTAAAAGACTTATTTTCTTATTTATATTGATTTGAAACATCTATAGCCGCACGTAAAACCGATTGCTGGCGTGGCGACGCATGCCGTGGCGACGCATCGCCACGCTATATGATAGTATTTTACATTATGTCACATTAGTTCCTGTAGTAATCTGTTCTTTTATGCATATTACTTGTACAAAATAATTTCGATGTTTCACATCTGCCAGGCGTCCCGTGACGGCTTATAATTTTTTTTGTATAAAACTATCAAATAATTCATTATGAAACAAGTGGTAGAACAAAAGTTGTTAAAACATAATAACAAGAGCTATGATAAAAAATATAATGCTGTATAGCAATCGCATCATAACAAGAATTTTGAATCATTACCCATATTTCTGAATTCCGACAATCAGATGAAAAACTAATATTCACTGTGTCCTACTCAAATTCCATTAGCTGTATAAACATACCAATTAATATATTTGTCTTTTAGTTAAAAATGTATCAAGGTTTAACTAAATAAGACCATAAATAGAGACTAAATGCACTGCATGTTTTACTATAGTGTAACACCGTCATCATAATATATAAAAAGTACTGTAATTAGGGAGATATATAAAGAACTAGATATGCTTGCGGTTTCACCCGCGTTAATGATTACTGCGCCGCTCCCATGGGTCGTAGCGTGATGTTATATAGCTTATAGCCTTCCTCGATAAATGGGCTATCAAACACTGAAAGAATTTTCAATTCGAACCAGTAGTTCCTGAGATTAGCGCGTGCAAGCAAGCAAACAAACAAACTCTTCAGCTTTATAATATTAGTATAGATAAACAATAAGTTAAATATGAACTAACATAAAACCAAAAATTCAAGAATTTTAAAAATTAGGGTGCTTCCTTCAATTGCGTTAGGCGTTTTCTTCCTCGCTCTGAACGCCTCATGTAATTAATAGAAGCCTAATTTCTTGAGAAGTGGTAAAAGATGAACCGTACTGCACAGTCAAGTAAGCATTCTAGCTTAGTTGGAAGGCTAACAAGAATATATTTTTTTATACAACTATGGTGGCAAACAAGCATACGGTATACGGTAGCCCACCTGAAGGTAAGTGGTCACCGTAGCCTATGGACGCCTGCGACACCAGAGGCATCACTTGCGCGCTGCCGACCCTTTAGGAAAGGAAGTGGGAAGGAGAAGGCGCGGAAAGGGGGAAAGAGGGTGATTGGGCCTCCGGCACTCTCACTCACCGAACGAAACACAACAGTAGGAATACTGCTATTTCATGTCGATATTCTGTGAGAGGGTAGACCTTCCCCGGTTGAGACGGTGCTTTAAAAAAAATGTGTATTTCCTATTTACCTGAGGTTTTGTCGGAAGAGATTTAGCCTTTTCTCGTGTTCCACTTCGCTCAGGTACTCTTTGTTGTGCTTCTTCTTGAATCTGTAACATGAATCAATTTTAGTGTAAGTCACATTATTGAAATTAAACTATTTATATTAAATATTGAAATTAAACTATAATTATTGAAATTAAACTATTTATATATAAGCAAGACGAAAGTAATGGTATTTGAAAAGGAAGAGTGCGTGACGATGTTTAATATTATGATTGATGGAGAAAAAGTGGAGCAAGTGAAAGAGTTTGTATATTTGGGTACTTTGTTTACAAGGGATGGTAAACATGACGGAGATATTGAAAGGAGAACGATTGCTGGCAACAACGTGAATGGAGCTCTACGCGCTTTTATGAACAGTCGAAATGTATCCGAAAAGGCACGTTTGGCTGTTCATAGAGGACTATTAGTGCCCACACTTATGTATGGAAGTGAAAGTTGGGTATGGCAAAAGAAGCATGAGAGCAGAATAAATGCTGTAGAAATGAGAGCGTTGAGAAGCATATGTGGTGTGACTCTGAAAGATAGAATAAGAAATAGTGTGATTAGAGAGAGATGCGGCATGAAAGTGGATATAGTGACAAGAATAGAAAAGGGTATGTTAAGCTGGTTTGGACATGTACAAAGAATGGACGAGGAAAGACTGACTAAGAAAGTTTATAAGGCTAGTGTGAATGGAACAGTCGCAAGAGGAAAACCTAGGCGAACGTTTCTCGATCAGATCGGAGGCGTTCTGGACAAAGGCCAGGTTAAGAGCTCCTTGAACCGACGGGCGTGTATGAGGAATGTGATGAAAGTGAATGAAGCCAGAGAAGTGTGTCAGGATCGTAGCAAATGGAAATCCGTAGTCTCTGCCTACCCCTCTGGGAAACAGGCGTGAATCTATGTATGTATGTATGTATATTAACACGAAACGTTGGAGAATGTGTAAATAAGTATAAATAATGTCAAAATACTCTTAAAGTTGTAATTTAAATAAATCGCGATAAAATTTGTGAACGTAGGTTAGTTTCAATCTGGCATATTCGCGGTAACGTAAGAAAATATTGAAATTAAACAACTTTATACAGATTTTATCGCGTTGTTAACTTTTCATAAAACCTAGCCTTAGGGTATCGTTAGCCTTCGGGTAGCGGAGGTCAGATGGCAGCTGCTCTGTGTAAAAACTTATATCCAGTCAAATCCGGTTAGACTAGAAAGCCGACCCCAAGTGACTTGGGAATAATAAAGTCTAGGGAGAAGAAGAAAAAAAGTTAACTTTTCATAAAACACTATAATTACATAATTTTGAAACTTTAAACTGCTATTATCTACTAACTACTATTGTTAGAGCAGCGATAGCTCAGTGGGGAGACCAACAGACTGCAATGCAGAGGGTCTCGGGTTCGAACCCACGTCGCGCACCTCCGACTTTCGGAGGTTATATGACTTTTCGAATTAAGTGCGTATTGATTGACAATTATCGCCTGCTCCGTGCCTCGGAGAGCACGTTAAGCCGTTGGTCCCGGCTGCCATGATCATCTATGGCAGTCGTTATTGGGAGTGTCGGCACAAAAGATCCCACTGGGTCGAAGTGTCGCCGGTCTGCACTGACTGGCCCCTACATAAGATAAGATAAGATAACTACTACTGTTATTAGTTACTGTTTACTTCTATTAAACTAATTAAATTATATATTTAATTTTAGATTTAATTTTACACTTTCCCCCGACATTTTGGTCGCTTTTCAGCAGCTATTTTCACAGGGAGACTAAGATTTTAGTCATTTCATACATAGATACATAAATTCACGCCTGTTTCCCAGAGGGGTAGGCAGAGACTACGGATTTCCATTTGCTACGATCCTGACACACTTCTCTGGCTTCATTCACTTTCATCACATTCCTCATACACGCCCGTCGGTTCAAGAAGCTCTTAACCTGGCCTTTGTCCAGAACGCCTCCGATCTGATCGAGAAACGTTCGCCTAGGTTTTCCTCTTGCGACTGTTCCATTCACACTAGCCTTATAAACTTTCTTAGTCGGCCTTTCCTCGTCCGTCTCAAATACTTTAAAATATTAATATTGTTGAATATAATTTGAATTTCGCGCCTTATGCTTTTGTTTAACCTTGATTGATGTTTTCTCACTCTAAAATATAGTGCATTCTCTCTGCTCTGTGACACTATAGTGACAGTGTATTTCAGTACCTAATTACTCTTATAAAATAAAACTAATCTGTTACCCAAACAAGTGTTTATTTACTTAAATCATCAGATATATTAATTACTACATGTTCCCGCGGTTTCACCCGCGTTTATCGTTACTGCGCCGCCCACGTGGGTCGTAGCGTGATGTTATATAGCCTATTGCCTTCCTCGATAAATAGGCTATCCAACACTAAAAGAATTTTTATATCGAACCAGTAGTTCCCGAGATTAGCGCGTTCAAGTAAACAAACAAACAAACTCTTCAGCTTTATAATATTAGTATAGATAGTCTTTTCTCGTATATATTCCGCTCAAAACAATTTCATACGTCGGGGATTGGTAAAACAAATAGACTAAGATAATATTAAATTATGTATTTTAAAATTTGTACCTAAATATTGTATTTTGATTTATTATTATTTAAACCTCAATACTAACTCGTATAAATTAGTTTTACCGGTAAAGGGGGCTATAGCCTAACCGTTATCATACCGACGGAAGGCTTGTGCCCAGCAGTGGGATTTTATAATCAGGACTTAAATTATTATTGTTACCTTTCAAACTCATTGTTAACATGGTCATCTCTGGCGGGGTGTACAAACTCCATCATGGGATTGAAGGTGGCGTAGTGACGGATACCGGGACCCGGGAATGATGAACATTGTATACCTGGAAATAACGCATACCTAATCTCACACAAAAATTTGAAACATAGAAGTACACTAAGAAAAGTAAACTCACACATTACATTCACATGATATAGTTCTTGTAACTCACGAAGGCGAGCGGGCTTCACTTGTAGTTGAACGTGTACATGCATGTGCGGTAGTGTGCGTGTTTGACAGATCGGTCAGTAGCGAGCGACAGACACTTACACACACATACATACATATACGCATTTACCACAAATAAAGCCCGCTCGCCTTTGTGAGTTGCAAGAACTGTACTTGATAGAGAACAATAGTGTTCATTTAAAACCTACATAGTCTCACAAAAAGATGTTATCTTTAGTCGCATGAGAAATCGTTCACACTAAGAAGAGTGAGCTCACACATTACATTCACATGATACTTGGTAGAGAACGATAGTGTTCAATTACAACCTACATAGTCTCACAAAAGATGTTATCTTAAGTCGCATGAGAAAGCGTACTCACTAAGAAGAGTGAGCTCACACGTTACATTCACATGATACTTGGTAGAGAACGATAGTGTTCAATTACAACCTACATAGTCTCACAAAAGATGTTATCTTAAGTCGCATGAGAAAGCGTACTCACTAAGAAGAGTGAGCTCACACATTACATTCACATGATACTTGGTAGAGAACGATAGTGTTCAATTACAACCTACATAGTCTCACAAAAGATGTTATCTTAAGTCGCATGAGAAAGCGTACTCACTAAGAAGAGTGAGCTCACACGTTACATTCACATGATACTTGGTAGAGAACGATAGTGTTCAATTACAACCTACATAGTCTCACAAAAGATGTTATCTTAAGTCGCATGAGAAAGCGTACTCACTAAGAAGAGTGAGCTCACACATTACATTCACATGATACTTGGTAGAGAACGATAGTGTTCAATTACAACCTACATAGTCTCACAAAAGATGTTATCTTAAGTCGCATGAGAAAGCGTACTCACTAAGAAGAGTGAGCTCACACGTTACATTCACATGATACTTGGTAGAGAACGATAGTGTTCAATTACAACCTACATAGTCTCACAAAAGATGTTATCTTAAGTCGCATGAGAAAGCGTACTCACTAAGAAGAGTGAGCTCACACATTACATTCACATGATACTTGGTAGAGAACGATAGTGTTCAATTACAACCTACATAGTCTCACAAAAGATGTTATCTTAAGTCGCATGAGAAAGCGTACTCACTAAGAAGAGTGAGCTCACACGTTACATTCACATGATACTTGGTAGAGAACGATAGTGTTCAATTACAACCTACATAGTCTCACAAAAGATGTTATCTTAAGTCGCATGAGAAAGCGTACTCACTAAGAAGAGTGAGCTCACACATTACATTCACATGATACTTGGTAGAGAACGATAGTGTTCAATTACAACCTACATAGTCTCACAAAAGATGTTATCTTAAGTCGCATGAGAAAGCGTACTCACTAAGAAGAGTGAGCTCACACATTACATTCACATGATACTTGGTAGAGAACGATAGTGTTCAATTACAACCTACATAGTCTCACAAAAGATGTTATCTTAAGTCGCATGAGAAAGCGTACTCACTAAGAAGAGTGAGCTCACACGTTACATTCACATGATACTTGGTAGAGAACGATAGTGTTCAATTACAACCTACATAGTCTCACAAAAGATGTTATCTTAAGTCGCATGAGAAAGCGTACTCACTAAGAAGAGTGAGCTCACACGTTACATTCACATGATACTTGGTAGAGAACGATAGTGTTCAATTACAACCTACATAGTCTCACAAAAGATGTTATCTTAAGTCGCATGAGAAAGCGTACTCACTAAGAAGAGTGAGCTCACACATTACATTCACATGATACTTGGTAGAGAACGATAGTGTTCAATTACAACCTACATAGTCTCACAAAAGATGTTATCTTAAGTCGCATGAGAAAGCGTACTCACTAAGAAGAGTGAGCTCACACGTTACATTCACATGATACTTGGTAGAGAACGATAGTGTTCAATTACAACCTACATAGTCTCACAAAAGATGTTATCTTAAGTCGCATGAGAAAGCGTACTCACTAAGAAGAGTGAGCTCACACATTACATTCACATGATACTTGGTAGAGAACGATAGTGTTCAATTACAACCTACATAGTCTCACAAAAGATGTTATCTTAAGTCGCATGAGAAAGCGTACTCACTAAGAAGAGTGAGCTCACACATTACATTCACATGATACTTGGTAGAGAACGATAGTGTTCAATTACAACCTACATAGTCTCACAAAAGATGTTATCTTAAGTCGCATGAGAAAGCGTACTCACTAAGAAGAGTGAGCTCACACGTTACATTCACATGATACTTGGTAGAGAACGATAGTGTTCAATTACAACCTACATAGTCTCACAAAAGATGTTATCTTAAGTCGCATGAGAAAGCGTACTCACTAAGAAGAGTGAGCTCACACGTTACATTCACATGATACTTGGTAGAGAACGATAGTGTTCAATTACAACCTACATAGTCTCACAAAAGATGTTATCTTAAGTCGCATGAGAAAGCGTACTCACTAAGAAGAGTGAGCTCACACATTACATTCACATGATACTTGGTAGAGAACGATAGTGTTCAATTACAACCTACATAGTCTCACAAAAAGATTCAATCTTAAGGCGCATTAGAAAGCGTACTCACTAAGAAGAGTGAGCTCACACATTGCACTTATATGATAAAGAACGATTGTGTACAATATTCAATATAAGTGAGCTTTATAATACTTTGCTTATAATTCAGTGCGACTTTGTTTTAAGTTAACGCGATCGGCACGTTTATGACGTTCGGCGCTCTGATTGGCTCGCTCTAAACTCTTAAGACTGCGCCGGGCGAAATGTGCGAAAACAGGCGGTCACAGTTAAGTGAATAAAATCAACACTTTTTATTTAATACAAATATAAAATATACATTTACCATAACAATGAATGTGTTTATAATTACTCCGTGTAAAAACCTTAAAATAAGTAATATTTTTTTGCCTGCAAAATGACTTAAATTTGCACGAAAAATACAAAAACGTAAGCGTGTTACGTGATTTTTAGATTATAACAGTAGAAATCTATCCTATTTTACAGCTAAAACGAAACGTAAATAGTTATATTACAATTTGTCCGTCCCAAATATTTAAGTTATTGGTTGACAATAAAGATACATACATACATACATAGATTCACGCCTGTTTCCCAGAGGGGTAGGCAGAGACTACGGATTTCCATTTGGTACGATCCTGACACACTTCTCTGGCTTCATTCACTTTCATCACATTCCTCATACACGCCCGTCGGTTCAAGGAGCTCTTAACCTGGCCTTTGTCCAGAACGCCTCCGATCTGATCGAGAAACGTTCGCCTAGGTTTTCCTCTTGCGACTGTTCCATTCACACTAGCGTTATAAACTTTCTTAGTCAGTCTTTCCTCGTCCATTCTTTCTACATGTCCAAACCAGCTTAACATACCCTTTTCTATTCTTGTAACTATATCCACTTTCATGCCGCATCTCTCTCTAATCACAGTATTTCTTATTCTATCTTTCAGAGTCACACCACATATGCTTCTCAACGCTCTCATTTCTACAGCATTTATTCTGCTCTCATGCTTCTTTTGCCATACCCAACTTTCACTTCCATGCATAAGTGTGGGCACTAATAGTCCTCTATGAACAGCCAAACGTGCCTTTTCGGATACATTTCGACTGTTCATAAAAGCGCGTAGAGCTCCATTCACTTTGTTGCCAGCAATCGTTCTCCTTTCAATATCTCCGTCATGTTTACCGTCCCTTGTAAACAAAGCACCCGAATATACAAACTCTTTCACTTGCTCCACTTTTTCTCCATCAATCATAATATTACACATCGTCACGCACTCTTCCTTTTCAAATACCATACATATTATTAGATTTATCAAAAAAGCATTTCAAATCCTCCATACAATTTCACTATGGCGGCCGCGCGCTGATTTGAATATCGAGCTCTGTCATTCAGGCCAACCGCGTCTTACGCTCGGCGCAGTCTTAACCAATCAGAGAGCCAAACGCGGTAAACGTTTCGATCACGTTAACATAAAAACAAGTCACACTAGACGGGTGCCTGTCATCCAACAGACAAAGCTACCATGACATCAGGGTTGATGTCATGGTGCCATTGTCTGTTGGATGACAACATAACGTCCAGAAAGGGTCAACTTTTTGTATATTTGTAATTAAAATTCCTTATTTTTGAAATACGATTAGTCATATTCATAGTTCAAAAATACAGAATTCTAATTAGGATGTTTAATTATTAAAATACTTCAACAAATTTGTATGCTAACAATTGCACACAATATAATATAATAGCAAAATAATTTGCACACAAGCTTTGCTCGACCAGGGAATCGAAATCGAGACCTCGCATAATAGTCGCACAACCGTTATACCATGGAGGCAGCTCAAATATAATTATTTTCGTAATATAAACCACAATTAAGTATAACTAATACTAAGTACTTACCGGTGTCAACGTTGAATACAGAGGGATCAATATCTTCGACGTCATAGTCTGTGTAATCAAGGTAATAGTGATCGTAATGGGAGCCGAGGAGAGAGTTGAAGCCCTTCATTTCGTATCTACAAACAAACAGAAAGTATTACTTTATGGAAATTGTAAAGAATTTAATATTTGACTTTAAGAAAAGTAACCAGCGGCATTCCTTTATAAAAGTGTCAGACATAGTCATAAGTAAGGACCGTATTGATCCATCACAATGGAAAAATGGCGTCATCACGAGCGAAATGGAGTTTTTAGTGAAAACAAAAACAAGGTTTTGAAAATAATCGCTGTTGTTAGCTCGAACAGTTGAATGCACGTCCACCTTGTGCAGTAATCTATATATTAATACGTGAAGCAAAAACTTTGTACCCCTTTTTACGAAAATTGCGCGAACGGAGGAGTATGAAATTTGACACAGTTAAAGTTTATATGGAGAAGGAGTGGCCAATCCTAATATTTTTATAAAATATGCATTAGAAATACATAAGTTAATGAAAAAACATACACACGCACACATCCATACATTTGACACACGCAGTCGAATCGCGTTCGTAGTATTTCGTCATTTTCGTCTGACGTCATACAATTCTTTGTAACTATAGTTACCTATACCTTATTTATCCTAACTAATAATATAAAAGCGAAAATGAGTTTGTTTGTTTATTTATTACCTTTTCACGCCTAAACCACTGAACCGATCATACTGAAATCTTGCATATACGTTGTCAGGTGTATAGAAACGGACTTTCATCCCGAAAAAAATTACTGTTCCCGAGGAAAACAATAATAACGTTCTTATGATAATAGATGGCGCCACGTGTCTTTCGAATCATGATTGAATTATATTATTACAAGCAGAGTACAACCCGAATTGATTGTCAAATTCTAAATTAACGCGCGCGAAGCGACGGGCAAAACCTAGTATGTAATAAAGAAAACAAAATAGCAAGCTTAGGAATTTTGGTCGAATTTTGACCACTAGGCGACCGCTAGTATACATAATTATAACTGCTGAAACTTCCTAAAATTCAATACCAATAACATGTTATGCAAGTTTTATATAAATTTCGGTTATGGCGGCCAATCTTAGCGGAGACTAGCCATCTGCACAGGAGATATGCCTCATTGCTGGCATAAGTCTATACCACCATGTAGACAGCCCCAGCGAAATACCTTGTGTCCCTGCCGAGATTAGGGTTTGCAGGTCTCGGACTCGATACCCGATTAAGACTAACAAAGTATTGGACATGACTGTCGCTGATTTCAGCATGAATGGGCCGGCTCGACTGGGGAAAGACTAGCCTCTCACAGAATATCGACGTGGAAAAGCAGTAGTCCTACTGTTGTGTTTCGTTCGGTGAGTGAGAGTACCGGAGGCCCAATCACCTCCTTTCCCCCATCCCGCTCCCTTTCCTTCCCACGTCCTTTCCTAAAGGGTCGGCAACGCGCAAGTTATGCCTCTGGTGTTGCAGGCGTCCATAGGCTACGGTGACCACTTACTATCAGGTGGGCCGTATGCTTGTTTGCCACATTAGAGGTATAAAAAAAAAAACAAATAGCACATAAAACCTTCCGCCTAAAGCCATTCTGATCGTGTGATTGTCATTCAGACTTCGGGCTATGAGAGTGAAGGAATAGTGTTCGCACACAAACTTGTTCATTATAGTCTCCTGCGCAGATGGCTAGTCTCCGTTAAGTATGGCCGCCGTGACCGAAATTCGGTCAAGAGGACATTATTACTTGTTACCTGACTGGAATGGGAACTGAGTCGCCTCTTAGCGTCTTCTTGTACTTGACCCACATGGTGTACTTATTGATCTTATTGCCAATAGTCTGAACCATCTGCCACTTGGCTGTGTCTGAATCCTGCATCGTTTCCATACCTAAAACAATAATTAATTTGATATTGTTATTTTTAATAATTCCCGCACTAGTAATAATTCCTAAGCGTTCCTGCACACGAGGCCGTCACCGCGCCGTCGCCGCGCCGACGCCGCACAATTACACTGTAGATACGAGTCGCGCGAAGCCCGCCACCGCGCCGCCGCCGCGCCGCCACCGCGCGCGTTCTCCTCCCTGTCTGTTTGATCACGTGCACAATCGTACACGGCCGGTAATGGAATGAATCAAACAGAGGGAACGCGCGCGGTGGCGGCGCGGTGGCGGCGCGGTGGCGGCGCGGCGGCGGCGCGGCGGCGGCGCGGTGGCGGGCTTCGCGCGACTCGTATCTACAGTGTAATTGCGCGGCGTCGGCGCGGCGACGGCGCGGTGACGGCCTCGTGTGCAGGAACGCTATGGCGCGGCGGCAGACTTTATAATATAATAATAGCCTGTATTTAACAATCTTTCTTTAAACCATATAGTTACACTAATCTTATTTAATTATTTGACACCGGTACGTGAATATTATCTTGCTGTCCAGCATAGGGGGGGCGGCCTATGCTGGACAGCGGAGGACTTTACAAAAATTCAAACAACGGACACAAAGAACACCGAGACTCGGAACAACCATTTGTGGATCACACAATTTTTTGTTCGGTTTGGGATTCAAACCCACAATACTCGGTGTAGTAAGGCGACCACTGAAACCACAACGCCATCGGTGCAGTCATATTATTACATACAACATATTTATTACTTTCATAAAGAAAGTTTAAATATTAAGTTTTAATTTCATAATTAAGTTTTAATAAATAAAACTTACTTGCGATCGAGAAGTCGAGGGTTAGAATTCTAACCAATGGATCCTATCGATGAGGTAATACTTTATAGTTGTAATATTTTATTATAAAATTGTGGCTAGATAGGTACTCATCTAAAAACAAATCCAAAAACACTTTGCCTGGCCCAGGAATCGAACCCACTGCCATTTAATACCGTATTCTAATAAGATGATAGACACTCACCAATAAACTTGAAGTCAGTCATATCTGGTAACACAGTTTGGATGTTAATTGAGTTGTCCGAGGATCCATTCACTTGGAGACACGTCTGCTGATTCAGAACCGACTCTGTGGTCACCGGGGCGATCTGTATATAAAAAAACATAATTATATGCTAAATAAACTGCTCTGAAAGTGTAACGATAAAATGATCGATTTGCGACTGCCGCGGCACTGACTGTGAGTTCGATCCACACACGAATCAAAATTTAAACAGAACAGACATTTTTCTTGAATTATAGTTAAGAGCACTCTTAAGAGCAGCGATAGCTCAGTGGGGCGACCAACAGACTGCAATGCAGAGGGTCTCGAGTTCAAACCCACGTCGCGCACCTCTGACTTTCGGAAGTTATACATGACTTTTCGAAATTATGTGCATATTGATTAACAATTATCGCCTGCTCCGTGCCTCGGAAAGCACGTTAAGCCGTTGGTCCCGGCTGCCATGATCATCTATGGCAGTCGTTATTGGGAGAGTGTCGGCACAAAAGATCCCACTGGGTCGAAGTGTCGCCGGTCAGCACTAACTGGCCCCCACATAAGATAAGATAAGAGCACTCTTGATAAAGTCAATTTTCAAACCAATAAACTAATTGATAGAATTAGCCGTTACTTGGCGGTAATCCACTGTAAGAAAATTATTGGGAAGAAAGGAACCCGCGCTCACGCTCCTTAGAATTGCTCATCGCGAGGCATCTTTAAAGGCCTGTTCAAACCTAAGTGGTATTCGCTGCCGTTTGCGGTAGAGAAAACCGAGGTAATATTACTGTTTACACCAAAGCGGATATCACTTTCCTTGTGGGTAGAGTTGATACTAAATACCTGAGCGAAACTCACGCGGCAGGCACTTCTACCCTCAGCGGCAGCGAATACCGCTCAGGTCGCTCTAGCCGCGGAACTTGATACTAAATACCTGAGCGAAACCCGCGCGGCAGGCACTTCTACCCTCAGCGGCAGCGAATACCGCTCAGGTCGCTCTAGCCACGGAACTTGATACTAAATACCTGAGCGAAACTCACGCGGCAGGCACTTCTACCCTCAGCGGCAGCGAATATCGCTCAGGTCGCTCTAGCCGCGGAACTTGATACTAAATACCTGAGCGAAACTCACGCGGCAGGCACTTCTACCCTCAGCGGCAGCGAATATCGCTCAGGTCGCTCTAGCCGCGGAACTTGATACTAAATAGCTGAGCGAAACCCACGCGGCAGGCACTTCTACCCTCAGCGGCAGCGAATATCGCTCAGGTCGCTCTAGCCGCGGAACTTGATACTAAATACCTAAGCGAAACCCGCGCGGCAGGCACTTCTACCCACAGCGGCAGCGAATACCGCTCAGGTTTGAATAGGTAAACCGTTCAGCTCATTCGTTGCGAAACGGTCCTGAAGATGCCTGACGCTGAGGCGAAACAGGTGTCGACGCATATTTTGTGTTCGAAGCAGAATACTGCAAGCTTGAGTACGTCCGGATCCCATGACGCGGCTGTCCCAGAGGAGTTTGGTATTTTCAACCTTTTTCTCTACAATGGTTGGGGTGGACAACCCGAGAGTGCCTGGCGAGTTCCTTCCTCTCTTCCCACTAGCTTTATTACAAACTAGATGATCCCGCGGTTTCACCCGCGTTTATCGTTATTGCGCCGCCCCCGTGGGTCGTAGCGTGATGTTATATAGCCTATCGCCTTCCTCGATAAATAGGCTATCCAACACTAAAATATTTTTTCAAATCGAACCAGTTATTCCTGCGATTAGCGCGTTCAAACAAACAAACTCTTCAGCTTTATAATATTAGTATAGATAAACTAAATCAAAATCAGTTCATCGGTTTCGGAGCTGCAATGTCTCCGACAGATAAACAGGTTAAACTAATGAAAGTAATAAAACCCCTCGTTATCGACTTAAAAATACGAACCTTAATCGACGTCCCGAATGGTTTGAACGCCGATGCGGATATCTGGTAAGTCTTGACCATGGTGCCATAGTAGTCGATACGGGACTTGCCCGCCTTGCTGTCATACCTGTCAAATAAATATATAGTTATTTTAATGAATGTATTTATATAGCAGCGATAGCCTAGTGGGAAACCGTTGGACTGCCACGCAGAAGTCTCGAGTTCGAGTCTCGAGTCTGCCAACCTGCACTAGGCCAGCGTGGTGGACTATGGCCTAACCCTCCTCACAGTGAGAAGAGGCCCGTGCCCAGCAGTGTTACAGTCAGTCAGCAGTGTTATCAGTTTAATACAGGGCTGATATTATTATATTAATGATTTATATACACAAAGACACACACGCCTTTATGCTAGGGGTATAGGCTTATATACAGGGTTTAAAGTAAACGCTTCTGAAGCCGTAGGTAAGGCTAATATTAACTAAATACTGTTGAATTACCAAAAATCATTTGCCTTATTGTTTTTGGAAAAACTGGAGACTGCATAGTCTCCAGTCTTAGTATAGGGTTATAACGGGGTAGGCATACAGTAAGTAAAACAACTAAAGGCGTTCACTTAAAGCGGTTATTATACATCATTAATAGATGCAAATGAACATATTTGCATAGAAAAATAAGCATGAAAAATAAATTAAATGTAAAACATCTTTTTTTTTTTTTTTTTTTATCGTGCTCGTCAAAATGACCACACTCCACCTGATGGTAAGCAGTCGTGTGGTCTAAGAGCAGTGGCCTCCACACCGCCCTCATTTTAATAAAAAATTCATAACTAAGTAAAAAGCGACGTTGCCGTTTTGCATTGGTACTTTTGTGCGTATGCAAAGAGTGTTTCTATTTCGTGTCTGTTTATAATTTTTTACTAAATATTTTTGAAGTTATTAAAATAAAATATATTTTGTTGTTTAATACCGCCATAATATTGCCAATTTAAGGGAACGCCTTTTATTGAAATTTAACTACTGTATACGGATTTTATCGCGTTGTTTATTTGACACTTTATTACAACATTTTGAAAACTGTTACACTACTATTACTATTAAACTTTACTAATTTTTAAGCTAATTAAAATAAAGAAACTATTAAAACTATTTATACTATTACTATACTATTATACTATTTATATTTATGTTTACACTTTCCCCGGCCTTTCGGTTGCTTTTCAGCAGCCATGGTCACGGGGAGACGTTTTTTTTAGTAAACGTACTGTATTACTCCCAGCTTTCATCAGCTATGGTTGTAGGTCCCGCATAACTAATAGCCGGGGGATTAAGTTTGCCACTTTAATCCTAACTAATATTATAAAAGCGAAAATGTGTTTGTTTGTTTGTTACCTTTTCACGCCTAAACCATTGAACCGATCATCCTGAAATTTTGCATATACGTTGTCAGGTGTACAGAAACGGACATAGGCTACCTCTCATCTCGAAAAAAAATACTGTTCCCGAGGAAAACAACAATAACGTTCTTATGATAATAGATGGCGCCACGTGTCTTTCGAATCATGATTGAATTATATTATTACAAGCAGAGTACAACCCGAATTGATTGTCAAATTTTAAATTAACGCGAGCGAAGCCGCGGGCAAAAGCTAGTACGTAATAAAAAAGACTGCCTCAATGGCGCAGCGATATACGGAACTGACAAGGTCAAAATTAGATGTGGGCTTAATCCAGTCTATCCTATCACATTCAAAGACTGATGCCGCAAAAAGTCTGTGTTCTTTGGCTACTCTCATATACCAATAATTTCTAAATTTAGCTGTATAAATTGTGCTATTTTATTTTGGGTGTTATTTAAATAGTTAGCATATAATTGGTATTTTTGTGAGCAGAAACATATAATCTGTGAGCAGAAATAGCTAATTGATCAGCAACTCATGGCCAGCAAACTTTAAAGAGATCAAACTAAGTCGACGGAGCCCCGCTTCGCGGGGCTCCTATTTTTGGGTGGGTTTAAAAAAAGGAATATAACCTAACACTTCCGAGACGGAATGCAATGATTTGAGGCGTATAGACGCTCGTTATGCTGTGCAATATTTGCTGACCAATTAGTATTTTTGATGATCATTATATTTAACCCCTTTTATTTTTGTGTTAGTTATGATATAAGGTACAATAGGGTAGGCATGTCCATGTGGACAAAATTATTAAAACAAAATTTAAAAAAGAGGTCTTGCGTCAACTCCTGGGTTCGGCAAAGATTTATTGCATGTTTCTGTCCAGGTATTCTCAGTAGCATCACCGAGTCTGCAACCGTTTTCAGTAAATGAGAATGGACTCACAGCTTATTATATGCCTCCTAAAATCAAAGCTGAAGAAATGTAGTACAAAAAAGCCTGTGCCCACCCATTCAAGATTATAGGCGTGGTACTATATACATATGAGTGTAGTTCTTTTTAAAGACTCTCCCTACACTAGGATTAAGTCCAACGCTGCAGAGGACTTATTAAATATTTAAACAAGACACAAAGAACACCCATACTCTGAACAACCATTTGTGATTATATATTGATTGACAATTATCGCCTGCTCCGTGCCTCGGAGAGCACGTTAAGCCGTCGGTCCCGGCTGCCATGAACATCTATGGCAGTCGTTATTGGGATGTCAGTGCCCTCTAATATCCTGACACTGGTCTAGCTTTAGGGTATCGTTAGCCTTCGGGTTGCGGAGGTCAGATGGCAGTCGCTCCGTGTAAAAACTGATATCCAGTCGAATCCGGTTAGACTAGAAAGCCGACCCCAAGTGACTAGGGAATAATAAAGGCTAGGGAGAAGATATGACAAATATATGTGATCCACAAATGGTTGTTCCGACTCTGAATGTTCTTCATGTCCTTTTCACAAAGGTTTTCACAAAGAAACAACTATTTGTGGAACACAAAGGGTTGCTCCGAGTTTGGTAGTAGGTAATTGTACAGTCGATTGACATTGTAAATGACGTCACAATGTTGGTCAAGACGCGAACATCTTTAGACGATTATAATTATATATTTGTTTACTTAAACTGATTGTGTTTACTGTCTGACCTTTAGATAAAGGTTCAGACTGTATAAACATATGTATCGTTTGCCTTTGTGCTATTTTCTACTGATATTACATATTAAGTTAAATTATTAATGAACTTGTTTGTAGCACGATAGATCTACATGAACTAGAAATTTAAAAAAACAATAGTTACTAGCATCCCGCCCCGGATGGAAGGAACCTCAACAAATGATACACCTAAACCTTCCTCATGAATCACTCTGTCTATTGGTGAAAACAGCATAAAAATCCGTTTGGTAGTTTTTGAGTTTATCGCGAACAGACAGACAGACGGGGCGGGGGACTTTATTTTATAATATGTAGTGATGTTCAGATAGTGATAGAGAATACCGATATTGCCTCGGTGGCGCAACGCTAGTGTATGTGACTCTTGACATGAAGTCTCAGGTTTAATGCCTGGGTAAGTAACTGTTCTGGCATTGTTATTGGGTTTAAGAAAACCCAATGACACTGCCAGACCAGCTACTTTAAATCTTAACTAATACCTATTATAAATGAGAAAGTGAGTATGTTTGTTTGTTTGTTACGCTTTTACGCCTTAACTACTCGACCGATCATCATTAAATTTACCATACAGGTTGTAAGGGGTTCAGAATAGAACATAGGGTACCTATCATCCAGAGAAATTACTGTTCCCGTGGGATAGAAAATTGATAGAATAATCTATACTAATATTATAAAGCTGAAGAGTTTGTTCGTTTGTTTGAATGCGCTAATCTCAGGAATACTGGTTCGATTTGAAAAATTATTTTAGTGTTGGATAGCCTATTTATCGAGGAAGGCTATAGGCTATATAACATCACGCTACGACCCAGGGGGACGCAGTAACGATAAACGCGGGTGAATCCGCGGCAACATCTAGTAGAGGAATAAAGCAAGAGAGGCATGCAAGATCATTGCAAATGGTAATCCGTAGTCACTGCCTACCCCACCAAGGAACATGCGTGAGTATACTTTTAGTTTTAAGAACAGAATCGGCAGTCAGTATTAAATTTCAATCTATAATACACACGATTCAATAATTGCGTGCTGCATTGAATTATAATTGCTCGCTTAAAATTACTGCTTAATAGCAAAAAGAACTTGTATAAACATAATATTAGCTAACCATGATTTCAAATATAGGTCAATAATAACAATTAAGTAGTTAACTGTATAATAAAACTGTAACTGGTCGATGTCTGTACATCCTAACTAAAATTATAAATGTAAATATAAGTTTGTTTGTTACGCTTTCACGCCTAACTGCTCTACCGATCAGCATGACATTTTGCTTACACGGTAACAGACGTATAGAAAAGGACAGAGTATTTTTCTAAAAGAAAACGTGCTGTTCCTGAGGGTTTGAAATGTATTGACAGAATATACATTAACGCGAGCGAAGTTGCGGGCTAAATCTAGTAGAAGATATTTAAGAAAATAATATTAGAGGTCTTTATAAGAGCTATAGAAGCCAAACAATTATTTTAGTATTTTTGTATGTCTGTCTGTTTATATCAGGGATGTTGCAAATTTTCGCATCCGCATCCGTAATTGCGGAGCTTCCGCATCGATTTGGACATCTGCATCCGCATCCGCAATAATCAATGCGGATGCTAATGCGGATCCAGATATAGCGCAGGTTGTGACAAGAAAGAAAATGGGTGGGCGATGAATGGCGCGATGATTCTTTAAGTGAAGATGAGAATCAAGAAACACTAGAAAATGGTATAGCTACATTTATGAACCTTTGCAAAACAGGCTTGAACCTGCAGAGGTGATCTTAGTTACTTTTTATTAATGTCGGCCTTGATGGCGTAGTGGTTAGTGTAACCGACTGCCACGCCTGAGGTCGCGGGTTCGATTCCCGCACAAGTCAAACATTTGTGTGCATGAACATGGATGTTTGTCTTGGTCTGGGTGTTTCTATGTATAATATGTATGTATGTATTTACAAAAAAAAAGTAATATATGTATGTTTATCCATTGTCTAGTACCCATAGTACAAGCTCTGCTTAGTTTGGGCTAGATGGTGTTGTGTGTATATGGTAGAATATATTATTCAACAAAATGCACAATTTTAATCAATATTCACATCCGCAATTGCGGAGCTTCCGCATCGATTTGGACATCCGCATCTGCATCCGCATTTGCGGACGTGAGCCTTTAAATATCCGTATCCGCACCCGCGTCCGCGAATGTCAAAAAATCAGCATCCACAACATCCCTGGTTTATATGTACGCGCATCACGCAAAAACTGCGGTATAATGCTGTTTTTACAGTTGTATCGCTGGGGGTCTAACTTAAAATCTAATCTAAAAACATGTTTCATCTTGATACGCCACATAGACTAATTGGATGAAGTAAAAAATACTTTTCGTATATTAACACGTTCCCTGTCCGATGAACCACATATGGTACATAACAATTGATTTTCTGTTGTGTCTATCACGGGACTGTGAATGGGTTAATGTTACCTAAAGAATAAAAACTCTTCTGCTATTTGAGCCTTGTATTTATACTGCAAGGATTAACCGACAAGTGGTAGTGAGTAGTTTTGTAGGTGTCGAGTCCTATGCGGAAGAAGAAGAAAAATCAGTCAGAGATTGACTAGTGTTCCAAATAGGAGAGGTTTCAATTTCATACCACTCCTTTTATTCTTTTGTATTCAAAGACTACTTCTGCTCGTGGTCCACAAATAATTATTCCAAGTCTAGGTATACCTTGTGTTCCCGCGGTTTCACCCGTGTCTATCGTTGCTGCGCCGCCCCCGTGGGTCGTAGCGTAATGTTATATAGCCTATAGCCTTCCTCGATAAATACGCTATCCAACACTAAAATAATTTTTCAAATCGAACCAGTAGTTCCTGAGATTAGCGCGTTCAACCAAACAAACAAACTCTTCAGCTTTATAATATTAGTATAGATTATCAATAAATAAGTGTACCTATTATTTATGAACCATACAGCGAGAGTTATCTTTTTAAAACAAAAAGTAAAACCGTCATTTAGCCATTTTCCATTTTATAGGTATAGACAAATGATGACACTTTTTTAAATACAGATAGTCAACACTTTGTTATTATATGTAATTAAAGATAAACATTGTTTGGGTAAATGACATTTTGACCTAAATATGAGTACGAGTCGTTTTGCCGCGACAGCTGTTTAAAGTATTATCGTCAGGTGAAATAGTTCGTAAGTATATAGTTCATTATTATACATAGTCTCGTCTATCGTATATCGTCTAGGGGTAAGCAGAGGTTTATATTACAAACGATATGTGTAAACCACGGGAGCGGACCAGTAATCATAAACGTGGGTGAAACCGCGGGAGAAACCAAGTCTTCATACATACTTAATTCTTCTGTACGTGTGTAGGTATGTTACTAAACGCCTCCTACACAACTGAACCGATCATGACGCAATGCCTTTTGGATGTTTAGATGGGTCCCTGGATAGTTTAGATTGGACCCGGCAGGCGGCACTGCCACCTTTGGCCAGAACAACGGCAATGTTTGTTGGGTCCGATTGTCTACTATAAATGTTTAAAATCAACAATATTCAGAGAGTCCATTATGAAAACATGGGAAAGAAGTCTGTGCACAATACGACATACGTGTTTGTGTAATGCGAGACTTGAATGGTTGTCTATAATACTCGTCTGCCCAGTGGTAAAGACAAAGTAAAGACTATAGACGCATACTCTATAGTCTATACCGCTGGACTGGCTGATTAAGATTATAAATGCGAATATAAGTTTGTTTGTTTGTTTGTTCCGCTATCACGTGTCACGCCCGATGATCATGAAATATAGCAATACACTTTTTCGGGGGCACAGACATACGAGTACCCTTAATCCAGGAAAAGGTACTTCACCCCAGGTTTTTAGTGTGTATACCGACCCCATTCAGGGGCGGAGAGTTTCACATAACCCCTTCCCCCGGGGGGGAGGGGGGTGTATCCATAAAGGAACTTCCTGGGTCAAAAAAAAAAGGAAAAGGTACTTACTTTTGCCGAGGGATAGAAATTTACACATTCCTAACTAATCTACATTTACGCGAGAAAAGCCGCGGGCAAAATCTAGTAGTGCAATGTTCTCAAGGGCACTTAGGGCCAGGTTCCTATATTTAAGTAACGAGTTGTTTTACCTACGGACAGTTACCGTCTTATAAGCCCATCTTAAATATTTGACAGGTAGATAACTATTATATAGTGACTGTTCAGGAAAATCATACTTATAAATGTTAGTTAGCGTTGATCAATAGCTAAACAAAGAAATCTAATCAGCAGCGGGCCGCTGCGCTGTTTAAACATAGCTAAGAGGCAATATGGCAGATTTTCCGACCATCTGGAACATTAACGACAATCGTTTCTAGAAATATTAAAGTCATAAAAAAGTTGGTTATAACCTTTTTAGATAAAAATGGTTTAGCACAGTTTTCTCCGTGCTGTGTGATATTCCGAATGATATAAAATAATTAGAAATTTTGCTGTTTAGAGAAGACGAAAGAAAATCTATAGTGTGGTTGAATCCGCTTCACGATTTTTGCATTACATTATTTCGTTTTAGATTTCGTGTCATAAAAGAAAATACGTACAATTATTAAAATTTTAAGTAGTAAACTTGCTCATATACTTTCATTATGATCCATTCGTGATTTGTAAAGTTGCAAATCATTATAATAATTTGAAGTTGACTGCATTAAAAGTATTAAAACTCACCCATCCTCAAATAGGAATAACAAAATTTTCGCAAAGATATAATTGAAAAAAACAATCATGGCGAAAGCTGGTATTTTTGTTTATTCTTCTTAATAAATGCAGTTTTTAAGAAAACAGTATTATTCTTATTATTATTCACTAGATGTTCCCGCGGTTTCACCCGCGTTTACCGTTACTGCGCCGCCCCCGTGGGTCGTAGCGTGATGTTATACAGCCTATAGCCTTCCTCGATAAATAGGCTATCCTGAGATTAGCGCGTTCAAACTAACAAACAAACTCTTCAACTTTATATTAGTACAGATAACTGACCTGCGCAACTTCGCCTGCGTCACATAAGAGAGAGAGTGGGTCGTAGGCCCCTATAATACAATTTTAAAGGAGCTGAAACTTTCTTTGTTAAATCCACGAACCACATAAGAACTATTCAACAACATTTTATAAATATACCCACAGTGCTAATTTAAAATCACGCAGAATACACCAGGAGAAACATCGTTTGTATGTCTGTAAGGGGTAATTATTTTGCTGCAATGTTATTTTAAAACTGCGATATCTCCTAAGATATTCATTGAAATCGAATGATGTAAAGGGCAATTTTAGTTTTAAATTAAATACTTGTGATGAATAACGTATTTATTTGGATAAGGATTAATATCATGTTTATAAAAACACCTTCGCAAATAATACATTATTTTAGAACAAATTTGGTTAGCATAAAAAAGGTTATAGTGAGCCAACCTTAAAAGATAGACATATGCTGTCGCGGACTTTTTTTCAGAACTTTTAAAAGGGAACAATTCTGTCATACATGATTTTTGCAAAAACCTCCGATTTAGAAACATTCTTCATTGGTGCTCCGCTCCTATTGATCTTAGCGTGATGATATTTAGCCTATAGCCTTCCTCGATAAATGGGCTATCTAACACTGAAATATTTTTTTAAATCGGACTAGTAGTTCCTGTGATTAGCGCGTTCAAGCAAACAAACAAACAAACAAACGAACTCTTCAGCTTTATAATATTAGTAGGTATAGATTAGAACATGCGGCAGTTCGCTACTTTTATATTTATTTAGAAATCCACTACCTGTTAACTCCAAATGGCTAATAGAGAAATGTTTTTTACCATTACAATACCCATGAAACATAGATTAAATTATCCTTATAAGGCTGTTAATTTGAACACATTCTAGGAAAAATATATCAAAATTTAATTGTTCGTGGCTAAATATAGGTATTTGGCCTGAGTCTGAGCTACGCGATTACTTCATCGATACGTTTGAATGCGAATGTAATTTAAGTAATACTGCAATCCACATGACGGCATACAAGCCACTGTTCACTCAATAAACACCTTTTCAACATCGGCATCACTGACAGCCCTTTACGATGAGGCTGCATGGAAACCGAGGAGACACCGACTCACGTGCTCCTAGATTGTAAAAGCGTGAGCAACCAACGGGCAAACCTATTAAACAGACCAGAAACGATGAACGAAGTACAGCGCAACACCGGTCCCCTACTATCTTTCTGGACTGAGCTGAGGTGGTATGAGTAACCGAACAACTTTTCTAGTACTTTGTAAGGTAAAAGGAAAATAAAGTCCAAATATAAACATCAATACCAAGTCCTAACTAGTATTATATATGCGAATGCGATGTTGTTTGTTTGTTGCGCCTGCACGCCGTAACTCCTGGACCGTTTATTATGAAATTTCGCATACACGTTGTCAAGGGTAAAGAAGAGAAGAGAACATAGGATACCTTTCATTAAAAAAAAGTACTGTTCCTCAGCGAGCGAAGCCACAAGTAAAGCTAATATTGAATAATTGTGTCTTACTTTTACGCAAATATAACACATTGAAACTAAAATAAATAAATAATAATAAAAACCGTATACAGTAATTTAATTTCGATTAAATCTCAATGCAAAAAGCCTTACTAATATTATAAATTCGAAAGTAACTCTGTCTGTCTATCTGTCTGTCTGTTACCTTTTCACAGCTAAACCACTCAACCGATTTAGACGAAATTTGGTACAGATATAGTTTAAAACCTGGGGAAGGACAATGGCTACTTTTTATTCATGCAGGTACCACGCGGGCGGAGCCGCGCGCTAAAGCTAGTCTACTATAAATCTATCCAAAAGTAGTGAAAATTTATCCTGTTTGTACAATCTTTTGCACCTCACAATGATTTCTATAACCATCTATGCCAAGAGGCATTGTGCTGACCACAGGAAGCCAGTGTGATCTAATATTTTCGGTACAATTAATAATTGTGCAGCAGCACACTGGTGTAAAGATACTATAGGTTTTCAATTATATCTGGCATTCCAACAATTGACAGTTTAATTAATATGTAATGCATATGGAAAATATGTAACCGGATGCTTCTGCTTATGTTTTATAATGACATGTATGAATCATGTGTTTCTTTTATTTTATAATTGTATTACTATAACTTGTAACATAAGTGTAAGTTTATTCATGAAATAATTAAATGAAATCCCTACTACCATAGTTGTGTAGTGACCGGCATTTTTTGATAGACTGCAATTAAATACATATGTGACAGTCATTGTTGCAAATATCCATAGGCTACATTTGCTGCTTGCCATCGGGCAGAGTATATGCTTGTTTAACATAAAATCTACAGATTATGTACTTTAAAAATAGTAAACACTTACCAAGTATAAAAAGGCTCCCTTAACTCTGCATATGGGATGTTAATTACACCCTTTACGGTATACACTGGGCTCCATTGTGGTGTGGCAACTAAAATAAAAGAAATAATAATTAAAATACATTTAGTATCCTGTAAATGATGGCACTGGTTGGCATATACTCATGGAGTATAAAAATGTTGATGCAAATTCACTTTGTTTCACTTGTCAAAATATTGGAGGGATATGATGTTTGTAAATTTATGCTTCATTACCATATTTTACACAATCTTAATATTTTACTAATTTAAAAAAAAATAACATAACAATAACTGATGTCGTAAATAATAAGTGGCAATAAAAAGGGCCGCCTGTTATTATTTACGGCATTAATTATTGACATGTTACTTTTTTTTAGTAGAAAATTAAATTACCACTGGTGGTTAACATATTATGACTATCTGAAACCATTTCACGACAAAAACCGGTATACATTTTTCCAAAAAAAATAATTCTGATAAAAGAAAATATGGTCAGGGTTATTCTATACCACCAGTAGAATGCGTGGTTAAAAGGAATTACACGATTTCAAAATCACCCTGTATAGCTATTGGGAGGTTTGGACACCCATAGGCCCCAAGGAATTGGCACCTGTGTCAGTGATTGTCATCAGTGGCGTAGCGTGGACTAATATAGACGTGGGCAAAGTCGCATCAGCGAGGCCCCTTTTCTTTCGTTCCCAAGATCTACCCAATAAATCTATCTTACTAAACATGCTTTGACACGACATACCTACTTATGATAGTGAAAAAATATAAATGCGCGATGGAAGAATATTGAAAAGCATATACTTAGATTTCAAAAATGTTTTATTTTGTAACATAAGTGATTAAATTTTTACAAAAGTAATGTTCTTAGGCTTTTTGCTTTACAGAAGTCCTCTAGTAAGGGTTTAATTTAAGTCTGGTGGCATCGCATTTAAAGAGGCCTCGCGAGGCCCCTTTAAGTGCGAGGCCGTGGGCGAGGGCCCACTTCGCCCACGCCTAGCTACGCCACTGATTGTCATGTGGGGAGACTGAGCACTGGTTTATCATGTAAGAGTGTTCTTTATCTTATAATTCTGACTTTAATATGGTTTCCAAAGTATGGCACCTAGCACTTACACTTAACATATTATCCACCCTCACATTTAACAATTACTTATAGATATGGTAGAAGTGACTATAGAGTAAACGGTTTACAAAGAAACCACTTCTGCCTAAACTTTTACTAAAGAGCAACATCACAATTTATTTTGTTGAATAGACCACAATATGGTTTAATAGCATTAGAGTTCTCTCTATGGTCAGTTCCTCATGTCTGAGGATCGTGATCATCGTTGGATAATCCACACTTGGATCGAATGATTTGCCTCCATCGGTTCCTGTTCATGGCACTTCTGATCACCGAGCTGAGTTTGGTTGAAGATGAGTGCTTTACTTGATTGGTCCATCTGGTTGGGGACCAAACTCGAGCTCTCTTGCCCTCTGTATTCCCAACTACGATCAGCTTTTCGAGGTTAGAGTTTAGAGTTAAGGCACATGATATTATTATAACCCACATAAAATATTTTAAGGCTTCTTATCAACCAGACAGATTCTCTGATTGAAAATAGTATACCATAATAGCTTACATTGTCATTTATGGGTAGGCAGACATCACATATTTTAAAATGGTAGAAGTATTCATATTGTTTTCATATAATAATACATAATATTCTATTCCTTATCTACATAAAAAAAAATTATCTATAGTAATAATGATCCATTGGACAGAACCTGAACCTGTTAATACTAATGTAAAAACTACAAATAACAGATAGTAAGTAAATCATTTATACTTTTATTAAATCACTCAAAAATGCATTTAATAAATACTGGCTTCAATTTAATTATTTTATATACCTACATATAATAATAGGTATGACATTGTTACTGGCTGTAAATAGTAAACTTGTTTTCCTGTAATAGATAATTAAATGCAGATTTAGAGTCGGTTAATTATAAATGCTTAATTAGATAAACACCCAAAAAATCATATTTATAAAAACTGTTTCTTTAAATGATCACTTTACTCCAATGATATTAAATTTCAAACCTTACACCTATTATTAAAAACACGAGATATGTACCACAAACTAAATATACTTACTTAGCAAAAACTATATGTAGGTACCTAGTTTTTTTGCAACATTGAATACATTGAACTTCACAGTTCGAATAAAGACACGATAATTTACGTTATCCTGTTACATATTGCTATTGGAATAGAATGTAAAGCATATTAATAATGTTATCAAGTCGAGAATATTCTGAATAATAATATTTACGCACCCTTATCAATATATCCAACAGCCGAGCCGAGGAGTACACAAAACACCGGCAACACAAACATCGTAGACAACCGCTCGAAACCGCAGTCCTAAGCAGAATGGTCAAAATGACGAATCATAATCATGCATAAATACGCTAACTACGAAGTGCGAACTAGATAGAATGCATATCAATCAAAAACAATTCAAAGTATGTAAGCGTATACAAATGCAATTAAATTAGCTTACTCGTTAACTATTTCAATTATTTACACGAATAAAAAAATGTTGAGTATTTGGGAATTTTATGGTGTTTTTTTATATATTTTACTCAGTTTTATTACCGCTCGCCATTTTTTAGTCTATTTAGAAGGAACTGCGATGCGAAAGCTAATTTACCGAATCAATTGATTATTTTCTTATGTTCCACTGCTCAATTTCCACAAAATACATAGGTACCTTTAGCAAGAAATCAAAAACAAAATAATTGGTGTTCGCTGCTGCTTTATAAACAAAACGTTTTTATTGACCATTACACAAAAAGATAAAATTAAATTATGTGTGTATATTTTTAATCATATCTTTTGTTTTACTTAATACTTTAACTTAAATTAATTTCTAAAACATAATGCGATTTTATGTGCCTGTTATTTTTCAAACAAAACGCAAACGTCATGATCTGATTCAAAAATTTACATTTGATTTCCGTCCAGTGTTGCCAATTTAGCGACTTTGTCGCTAGAAATGACGACTTTCGTTTAAGTCTCAGCGACAAAAAATAATATTTGACGACAAAAATGTTTTAGCGAGTTATCTGACGACTTTTGGAGTACAAATCAAAACAATTTTAGGGCTTGTAATAAGTACATTTTTTGTTAACTCGACACAGAAATATACAGTGCCAAGAGATATATAATATGGAAAACGCAAACGCGCTTGAGCGCCAAATTCAAACTTAATTTCATTAAAGCTGCATTCGTATATATGCTATAGCTTCAGCTATAAAAAATAACCAATTTTTTTCAAAGTTCATTTCTTTTTTAATCAGATTTTTGTTCTGTTAGGGCCTCCCAGAACAAAATCCTGAGTCCGCTCCTGATAGAATCAGTTTTAGCGACTTTCTGGCGACTTTTGATATTGAGTCTAGCGACTCGAATTTATAGAAGTTGGCAAAACTGTTTCCGTCATTTACACAGACATTGGGTCTGTGTAAATGTCTAGTATGATCAACAGACCTACTACAGCACTAGCACATACGATTTAAATAATTATAATGTAAGTTATATTATAGTGTCATAACTATGATGATGTAGGTACGCATTGAAATAGAACGTAAATATTAATTTATAAACGTTATTATTATTAACTTTAGCCACATGAGATGTACATACATACATAGATTCACGCCTGTTTCCCAGAGGGGTAGGCAGAGACTACGGATTTCCATTTGCTACGATACTGACACACTTCTCTGGCTTCATTCACTTAACTACAATAAGTTGCCTAAAACTATAAAAGATGCCATTACCCTACCTTCATTCAACAAGCAAATCAGAACCTTTTTAATGAATGCCTGCTATTATTCAATTACAGAATTCTTAGAAAATAAATAAAAATTAATAAAACACTGAACATAAACACCTAAATAAATGCGATGACGATCCGCAACCTCGACTAAGACCCTATAAAAACAATATAATAAATAAGCTAAATATAATAAATAAACATTTAATAAAGGAAAAACAATTGTGATGTTAGAAATTTATTTGATTTGTAAGCGTATGTATGTAATTATATTGTGCAATAATAAAATAACAGACTTTGTATAAACTTATAATATTATATGGTTTAGATGTAAGTACTAAGTAATATTAATTATAATTGTTAGTAGAAAATATTTTTTAAATATTCGTTTATTATAATAATATTGCAATTCTTGTAAAAGGCACTAAGTTCTAAGCACTATAATTTTACTAAACACCTTATGTATCTACACTTAGTTCGCAATAAACACTTTGACTTTGACTTTGACTTTCATCACATTCCTCATACACACCCGTCGGTTCAAGGAGCTCTTAACCTGGCCTTTGTCCAGAACGCCTCCGATCTGATCGAGAAACGTTCGCCTAGGTTTTCCTCTTGCGACTGTTCCATTCACATTAGCCTTATAACATGAGATGTCAGGCTATAATAAATAAATAAACCGTTTTATTAATACACTAGATGTTCCCGCGGTTTCACCCGCGTTTATCGTTACTGCGCCGCCCCCGTGGGTCGTAGCGTGATGTTATATAGCCTATAGCCTTCCTCGATAAATGGGCTATCTAACACTGAAAGAATTTTTCAAATCGGACCAGTAGTTCCTGAGATTAGCGCGTTCAAGCAAACAAACAAACAAACAAACTCTTCAGCTTTATAATATTAGTATAGACTAGACGAGCCCGCCGTTTCATCCGCGTTTATGATTACTGCGCCGCCCTCGTGGGTCGTAGCGTGATGTTATATCCTGTTCCTCGATAAATAAGCTACCCAAATTCGTTTATTTTATATTATAGAAGATTTAAGTTGCTCAACCGTCTGCTGTGCATTGCAAATGCCAGGGCATGGCATTATTGTGGCATTATTATACGTCTTACTCTTTGTAAACGTCCCATAGATCAACCATAGCTTTAAAAGAAGGACACTTGACAATTGACGTCAAAACAAGGCAACAAGCTGAACGAGCTAGCTTGACAGAGACAGCTATGTAAATAGCAATCAATGTTGATTGCTGCTGGATTTGTATTATTCTGATTAATTTTGGTAAAATAGGTGTCCAAACATGATTATTTAAACATTTACTACTTCCTTGCTACAAATAAAGCTGTCGGAAACGTAATTATCTGTCTTTAAAGAGATATATCAAACGTCTGACAATTAAAAACAACTAACCAGGTATTGGTAATTAAGCTCTAAACTCTGTGTTTACGTGCCTTAAAATGAATAAAAAGGCAATATCTTTCGGAAAAATAAGTCTTAACGTAAGCAAGCCTAAAGAAAGTGAAAAAAATGAAGCCGACTCTACATCAGGTTTCGGCACATTTGGTCGTACACCCATCCAAGAACATAAAGAAATAGAAGAAATTGCGGAAGATTTAGAGAACCAACATGTCCATAAAGTGATGGGCATTAAGAATTTCGGTAAAAAAGCGAAAAATTTTGACGTTACCGAAATGGTGCAGCAGGCAAAGGCGAATGCTCAAGAAGCCAACAAAAAGAGGTTAGAGGCTGAAGCTACAAGTACCACAGATAATGAACAATCTGAAAATGATGATGAAAGTGATGATGAATTAATTGGTCCACCATTACCTCCTGGTTTGTCAATGCAAGGGGGAGGTGATAACATTAGCCCTCCAGTACCATCGGCAATATTAAATAAAGGCAGTAAGAATGACAAAACTAAGGCTGACAAAGGTGATGATGATGATGAGGACAGCTATGATGATTTGAGTGGGTCTGATGATGATGACCTTCCTTTAGAGAAAACAATACCTAATACTCATGAGGTAACTTAGTTTCTTAACTTGTAGATAAATAAGATAATCTCTCAATTGTTGGAATTTCAGACATAATTGACAACCTGTTGTATTTGACCGCCAGTGTGACACTGCCTCATAATAAGTTAAGCCTGATGTATCTATGTTATCGAACAATGCAAGTATTAAGTCTTTTCAGAACTTTAAACTTGTTAGGTACTTTTTATAATCACTTGTTGATGATGATATTATGTATTTAAATGATGAGTAAACCTTTTTAACAATATTTAGTTTTCCCTGTGACCATGGCTGCTGAAAAGCACCTGTAACATGGGGATAAGTTATGATAAGTAACTGACTGTTTTAATTTATGACCACACTAAACAGTGTAGTTGCTTTGACAACTACGCTATTGATGGTATTTATTGTGGATTGAAATTTGCCTCTGTTTTGCATCTAAGACAATCTTATCTTATGTGGGGGCCAGTCAGTGCAGACCGGCGACACTTCGACCCAGTGGGATCTTTTGTGTCGACACTCTTCCAATAACGAGTGCCATAGATGTTCACGGCAGCCGGGACCAATGGCTTAACGTGCTTTCCGAGGCACGGAGCAGGCGATAATTGTCAATCAATACGCACATAATTTCGAAAAGTCATATAACTTCCGAAAGTCAGAGGTGCGCGACGTGGGTTCGAACCCAAGACCCTCTGCATTGCAGTCTGTTGGTCTCCCCACTGAGCTATTGCTGCTCTATCTAAGACAATACTATATCAGATTTATTATGTGTCATATATCATATAGTTCTAGAATTATGTGATCAGCATATAATAATAATATTTAACCTGTCATTGATTGGAATGCCAGACATAATTAAAAACCTGTTGTGTTTGGCCACTGGTGTGCTGCTGCAGCTCAATAGGTCTATCAAGTAGAGTTTTCATTATAAAACATGAATTGAACTAGTTAGCTGGATTAAATATATACATTACATTTAACTTTAACTTCCAATTAATTATTATTCAATTATATCTTATGTAAAAGAAGGATGATATTTAAAAACATTATAGTATATAATACATAATATTGAAACCCTACTGTACATAACTGAAAACGTGTCTGGTCTCCAGTGTGGGTTATATAGGTTAATGTAAAAATGCATATTATTTACCTTTTTGGTGCTTGGAATTTCAACTATCTTCCACCATCTATGGTCACATGCTGATTTTTGGCATCAGATTCATGCAATGCGAAAGTTTAAACATTATTATGACTTATATTATATATTATTTTCTGCCTGGGGTAGGTACTTTATAGTTACATATTTAATAAACAGCCCTTTATCCTATTTTTATCTGACATGGCCGCTAATTAAAGATTTTATAATGTAGTGACAGTGAGTGTAATTCACTTACAGGTAGAAATGCTGCATGGAAATAAAGCTGTGGTGGCACTTTCAGTAGATCCATCAGGTGCTCGCCTTGCTACAGGATCTATAGACTATGATGTCTCATTCTGGGACTTTGCAGGTAAGGAATAAGCATACTTTTGTAATAATGTAAAATGTTCACATATAAATTTTCTAGTAGTAGAGCCTCGCTGATTTCAGCCTGAATGGGCCGGCTCGACCGGAAAAGGACTACCCTCTCACAGAATATCGACGTGAAATACAAGTATTCCTACTGTTGTGTTTCGTTCGGTGAGTGAGAGTGCCGGAGGCCCAATCACCCCCTTTCCCCCATCCCGCTCCTTTTCCTTCCCACGTCCTTTCCTAAAGGGTCGGCAACGCGTAAGTGATGCCTCTGGTGTCGCAGGCGTCCATAGGCTACGGTAACCACTTACCATCTGGTGGGCCGTATGCTTGTTTGCCACCTTAGTTGAATAAAAAAAAAAACATAGCTCATCGCCTTAGGACAGTGGTCGGCAACCCGCGGATCGCGAGCCGTATGCGGCTCTTTGACTCCTCGGCTGCGGCTCTTCCATTAAATGTTTAATGCAGGCACGGAATATTACTTAATATCATACCTTATAAGTATGATACCAAATTTAATTTAATTTACGTTAGTTAAACTAAGACTTATTTGACAAGGGCAAGCTCGAGAGTGTACCTACTCAATTTTAATCCTAATTCGTCATAAAGTCTTCTGCTAAAGCAAAACTTAAGTTTAAAAAAAGGCTCTATGAATAGATTATTCTTGTGGATTGTCTATAATTGGCTCTTTTGGACGACAAGGTTGCCGACCACTGCCTTAGGACGTTCTATGATTGAGATGCCCATTTTCTGTGAGATTACACCACTATGCTGTGCACCGTGTATTATAATTTTGATCCCCACACAAGACAAATAATTGTGTTACCACATATAGTTAAATGCATAAATGGTGAGCAAAAAGGGTCTCCTCAATAATATATTCTATTCTATCACATACACACAACACCATCTAGCCCAAACTAAGCAGAGCTTGTACTATGGGTGCTAGATAATGGATAAACATACACATATATACTATTTTTTTTTGTAAATACATACATATTATACATAGAAACACCCAGACCAAGACAAACATCCATGTTCATGCACACAAATGTTTGACTTGTGCGAGAATCGAACCCCCGACCTCAGGCGTGGCAGTCTGTTACACTAACCACTACGCCATCGAGGCCGTGCGATGATGGTTCGAATCCTACACGTGACAATTAGTTAAAATCCGATCTACAAAATAAATAATGTTGCTACGAAACTAGGTTTAATTATTAATCCCTAACGACGCGGGACATTTTATCCTTTTAAGAGATGAAGATGTAGTCGTGTCTGTGTATACTTAGTGTTAGTTGTTCCAATATTTATCATGTCCCCCAGCATTATGGGAATATTTTTCAAATGTAGAATCAGATATTTTTACGAAAGAAAAATCTCCTGCCAATACTAAAATTACTCCCATCAGGTATGGACTCATCAATGCGTTCCTTCCGCACACTCCAACCCTGCGAGAACCACCCCATCAAGGCGCTCCAGTATTCCACCACTGGCGATTCCATCCTCGTAGTCTCTGGCGCCGCCCAGGCCAAAGTGTTAGACAGAGATGGGTTTGAAGTGCTCGAGTGTGTGAAAGGAGACCAATACATTACTGACATGGCTAGGTAAGTTTACGATTCTTTCTTCTTTTTGAAAGTTTTCTTTATTTTATGCCAATAAGCCGGATAATAAGCATATAGGCTGTCAAATGGTTAGCGGTTACTTAGCCGTACAAGAAAGGATCGATGTTTTTTTGCTAAGGTCATACTGGTCGCTGTTGTCTGTCCCCCGTTATGACAGTACAGCGGCTCCCTATGGAATCTGGACACCCTTCTCACAGTAGCAGTTTGTTTGGCAGCAATCTTCTGTACAATGGTGCTACTTTCTATTTCCGTAACTTTCATTTCTTCTGTACCGTACTTATACTTCCGTACAAAAGAACTAAAAGTCCAGCCGTTTCCGATATCTCGCTATGCCTTGCAGCCGTTCTCGAACAAATTACATCCAAGAAGACATTTATTGTTTATGTCAAAGTATTGATTTGTATCAGTATGATTACGATGCAATAGTTTCCCACTGAACAAATATATGAATGGATATATAATTTGCACCTTTATTTATATTTATTTATTCATATGACACAGACCTCTGTGTCATAATATGTTCTTTACATAATAATAAATAACAATATGTAGACATAGTTGAACAACTAGTTGATATGGCTTTCCAAAAACTTCCACAGACTAGGTTTTGCCTGCCCTGTGGGAAGCTTTTATGCATCTCATCTTAATGAAATATTATCTCTTCCAGAACCAAAGGCCACACAGCCGCCTTAAATAGTGGTTGCTGGCACCCCCACATTCGCGAGGAATTCATGACCTGTTCCCAAGACGGCACCCTCCGTCTCTGGTTAACAGAAAACCCTAAACAACACAAGGCAGTCATCAAACCGCGGCAGCAAGGAGGCCTTAAGACAGCCCCAACGGCTTGCACCTTCTCTAGAGACGGGAACACCGTCGCTTGCGGCTGTTTCGACGGCTCCATACAAATGTGGGATCACAGAAAGAACTTCGTCAACAACTCAGCTTTACTCAGAGATGGGCATCAGAAACAATCAGAAATATGCAGTATTTCTTATTCCTATTTAGGCTCCTACTTATCCTCGAGGGGGAATGATGATACCTTGAAGTTATGGGACTTGAGACACTTCAAAAAGCCGCTGAACGTTTTCGGCGGACTTTTCTCAAGATACGAGCAAACTGATTGCGCTTTTAGTCCAGACGATACTATGGTATTTACAGGAGAATCTTTACATAGAGGACAGAATACGGGTAGATTGATATTCTATAACACAAAGACGTACGAACAAGTTACACATATAGATGTGACAAAGTCCCACATTATTAAGGGAATATGGCACGCCAAATTGAACCAGATCTTCGTTGGATGCGGCAATGGTGTCGTCAAATGCTATTTCGACCAGAAACGCAGTCTCCGTGGTGCAAAACTTTGTATAGTCAAAACGCATAGGAAGAAACACTCTGGTGAGGTGGTAAGCGCTCAACAGATCATCACTCCTCACGCGTTACCGCTGTTCAGGCAAGAGAAACTGAGGACTTCAAAGAAAAAAATGGAGAAAGACAGGCTAGACCCGGTCAGGTCTCATAGACCTGACCTGCCAATTACTTCGGGGCAGGGAGGCAGAGTGGCAGCTTCAGGAAGTACTCTAAGCTCATTCGTGATCAGGAATCTTGGTTTGAGTAAGAGAGTTGATGATGAACAGGATCCGAGGGAAGCTATCCTGAAATTCGCAAAGGATGCTGAAGAGAATCCCTTCTGGGTTGCGCCGGCTTATAAGAAGACGCAGCCAACGCCGATATTCCAAGGTGAGGTTGAAGAAGAGGGACCGTCTGAAGCCAAGAAACCGAAGACTTCGTAATTGGTCTTTTGGAAGGAGGAATAGTTGGACTCGCGATCGTGTCTTAAGTTCGAATCATCCATTACAGTACCGACATGAACCCATTCTTAAGACAAGCATATTAGCTTCTGGAGGGTTATCAAGAATACTAGTATTTTGTAACAGAAATTACTAGTTTTAATTTAAAAGGATGATAGATAGTCGAGGGTGGCGTTATTGATATATGATAAAAGTACATAAAAGAAACGATTTAAAACATGGGTGTGGCTTCACCGTACTTAGCTCGTAAAAAGTGTCCACACTAAGAAGAGTGAGCTCACACATTCTATAGAAAACGTTAGAGTACAATTTTCAACGTAAGTCGGTTGAACGCGCTAATCTCAGGAACTACTGGTTCGAATTGAAAAATTCTTTCAGTGTTGGATAGCCCATTTATTAAGGAAGGCTATAGGCTATATAACATCACGCTACAACCAATAGGAGCAGAGCAGAAATGAAAAATGTTGTAAAAACGGGGAATATTGTTTTATGTGAAGCAGACGAAGTTCAGATGTGATATTGGGATTGTGTGTGACCGTCTTGGTGACCATATTTAAATGTAGTAAGGCGCGTCTATAATTTAAATATTTGCATGAAAGAGAGGATGGATATAGCGGTCTTTCCGCGTTGTTTTACATCTTCTCATTAGTAGTGAGTAGTTTTAACTTTACCTAGACTTGACAGATAGTATCCCCATTTTTCTAAAATCAATAAAATGTTTTTTAAATCTGCGATAGATTAGTAGAAAGATCCTTAGACTGCTATTCAGAGGTCTGTACTTCGATTCCAAGGCTACTATGACTTTTGGAAAGATACGCGTATTAAAATGCGTTCTCATTAAGTAATTAACATTATCACTCTCTTTGAAGGCGAAGAAAAACATAATTTTCTCGAAAATGTGTAAACTGTGCATATCTGCCAACTTGCTGTCAATCTGCTAATCCCCACTAGAAAGGGATTGTGAGAAAGAGGGTTCAAGGATCCGCGGGTGATTGGGTTGCAGCTGATCTCAAAATTTCCATAATTGAGATTGACTATGGCTTAATCCTTCTCATACTGAAAAAGTCCTTTGCCCAGCAGTGGAACAGTTTAAAACAGGACTGATATTATTTATTGTAAGAGCGCCAGCTGCCAAATAACCCTCAATCCCTTTCTTTTATTGCCCAATCTACCGACTCCATCACATAGGCGCCACCTCCACGGGCGAGTGTATTGCGACGATTCCGCCGTCCTATCGTTAGGTAATCTCCACGGTAAGACGATAACCAACAAGCTTGATTTGTCAGACAGACAACGCAGGAATGACACGTGCAGGCGGAGTAAGGGGTTAGCGGGGGCGAGCGTGCTGCGAGTCGGTCGTCGGTGGAGTCTCGCGGCTAGTACGTGACGTCTCACGGCGAGTTGTTGACGTTTTGCTCGTCAATGTCACTCGTCGTATCGCCGCGATGAAATCGCTGTGTGTAGATTGATTCAGAGGTACTATTGAATTTGACGGCACAGCGAGACTATCATCGCGATACACTCGCCCGTGGAGGTGACGCCATAGGCTACGGTAACCAGACCCGGTACTTGTTTGCCACTTGTGTGGTTTACTGTAGGTAGCTGCTTAGTTGGGATTGCATCTCTAATGCCAAGAAAACAATGTCCTTATGCGCTGACTTCCAGTTACCATCAGCTAGGACGGTAGCTACTCCACCAAAAGCAGCAACAGAAAATCTACGTAAAGAAATCTTCCCTTCTATAAATTTGTGCGGGGTTTGCAATATACTACGTACCTTTCAGTGCCCATTACACGCCCTATGAGAACAAAAAAACGGTCGTATGCCCAGGACTCGCATACGAGTCAACAAGAGCTACGTATAGACATGAATCGGATGAGAGTTCTGGGCACACAAAAGATTTCTTGTTCGACTCATAGGGTGAGTTCTGGGCACTGACTCTAGGCAAATATTCAGACCCAAAAAGCAAAGACGCAATGTTTTTCCATTGCATCTGGTGTTAGCTAATTCATGAGCTAATGCTGCAAACTTTCAATGTTTAACTTTAATAGAAATCTTGCGATATCATGATTACGTTATGTGACATAATATCGTAATCCAGAATGATCTAATATCGTGATAAATGCGAAGTGATTATCGCTCGCCAAAACTAAAAAAAAATAGTTGTAGCCATGATAGTTTTAATAGACAATAGATTAATGGCGCAATTACACTTGGTCGTTAGCCCGTATTCGGGTGCACAAAAGATGTTACTCGAATTCGGGCACCCGATGCATTAATTACATTGTTTTACTCACGTTCGGTTACTGCAACACGGGCAAACGTTTGACAATCGAAAGGAAATCGGCGTCGGGCAATCGAAACGAAAGCTGTTCGAATACGGGCGCACTCGACTCCGTTCATTTACACTTAGTCGTTTGTCCGAATTCCATTGGCAATCGAATACGAGTTAACGACCAAGTGTAATTGCGCCATTAGGCTTACCCCTCACCGGCAATAATCACGTGTGCGTCTTTCAAGCATGTAGCCGGCGATATGTAAAGGAAACACCGCGTGCTGTGTTATCACGGGTTGGGAACTTTCTGCGCTCACCCATAGTCAGCGTGAAGTTGTAAAGGCCATCTGAGGCAAACAACTAACACACACAAGAAAAAAAGCTGTGTTGTTAAGTACAATCATATTCTTCTAGCATCGCCACAATTGGTATATAACGATGCGAACACGTAACGTGCACGGTACGATCGCGGGACGTGCACGTCACGTCCACGCCGTGAGCTAGTAAACAACGCATCCGATGTGTGACTCTTAATAGAACAGATATCTAACTCGAAACTTGGGAGTGACGCAATTTCAACTCTACTATTGTAGCTATAAAACATGATATCTAATGAGTGTTCAGTATTTTTTTTATTTGCCCTTTGGTAATTCTCACTGTTTGGCAAGAGCCTCTCCCTCGGACTTATAGGTTACCTATATCATTCTGTTCTTAGATATCTCCTCTCAGTCTCTCGTCTCAAACGTCCAAGTCATCTTGCCATCTCCGTTTAGGTCCAAATTACTCTGTTCGTAGATATCCCTTGTCATTCCCATTGAAAGGCGTTCTAGTCGCCTCGACATCTCCGTTTTAGGCAATGTTGACGTCGATTGTTTTTTGGCACCCATTTGGTCACGATTTGTGCCCACTTCTTAGAGTGTGCTTTTTTGCACATATGAATTCAAATTACAAAGAGCCGTGCTAGGCAGACAAAATTTTATTGCTGAATTTCTCATGTTCTGTTAAAGATTCCTGGGAGTTAATACATGAATCGAGAGGTGCATTGGCACACGTTACGATCAGTATTATTTTTATGAATTCCGAGCGTAATACAACCGAGGGCCCTGCTGGATGGATGAGGCGATTTATTGTAATTTCTACCATAATAATTGAGGTACATTGGTTCTTGTTAATAAATTCGTGAGGTACATTGAACAAAGCATTGCCAATAGTTTTTCGGTCTAGCTCGAGTGGCCCCGCTAGATAGATACACATGTCTCACTTCAACCTGGCGACACCTACGTCACCTATTTCTATTAGAGTTTAAATTTACTAACTCCTAAATGTTGTCTCTGATTTATTAAAAGTGTCGTGTTGGCTTAACGTACGCGCACACTCGATAAACACCAGTGTGGGGTCAGCCTTATATAGAGTAAAACACAAAATACCTATGTATTAGACGTTTTTTTAATACATATCAAAGCTTATGTGAAATAGTGTTTTTTACTATTTTAATGTAATATTAATGTTTTAAAATGTACATATTAAAGAAATTAATTATGAACTCTTATGGTGCCTTTTCTTTTTTTCCTTTGTCCTAAAAATAAGAAGAACTATGGTTTAATAGACTATTTTATTCGTTTACGAAAACCATCTCACATTATTAAGTGATGTCTATGGCCCTTAAAAATATATAGGTATTGCTTTAATTATTTCAAGTATTTCTTAAAAAGTCATTGCAAAACACACTGATTATATTTAACGGGGCAATACGCTTGCTCCGGCAATATGGCGTGTCGTGTGGTCAAGTGACGTAACACGTTTGTAAATAAATCGACATTAGACCGCAAGTATTGACAGAAGCTGTTTACAAACGTGTGACGTCAGAATGATGTAGCCAATAAAACCGTTAACAATCACGTGATTACAACTAAAAGAAAATTATAATTATTATGTTAAAATATATTTTCTAAATATATTATTGCAAATTACTTTTAAAATCCAAAATCTACGCGGATGGCAATGAATAACTACCTCACTATCTTTCGTACTGTTAGATAGCCTATTTGGGCCATAAAAAGCTAGACTCAATTCTTTATCAAGTGATAAATTGCAACCAATCTAGGGTCTAAAATAGGCGTACGGGGTGAAAATTTGGAGGAGGAGACATCGGGCGATTTGAAACTTAGTATTTCATCATTGAAATTTAAAAATAGTTTTTTGATTAATTAGTTAATTTTTTATGACCTGGGTATTTTAAGACATTCCCACGTCAAAAATAAAACAATATAAACATCTTAACTTGTGTAATAACTTACAATAGCACTATTAAACTACTTAGACTATACAAAGATTGTTCTTTACGCCTGCACCGCTTCTTGCTTTATGCTCTCCGAGTCTTCACGTTCGATAGGCTTCAGTGGGGATCTTGCAGTGTTCTGTAAAACGAAAAATATAGGTAATTTTCAGTAACTAACCTAGTTTTGTGAGCTATGGCCTACGCTTTCTCACAGTTATACATATCATTTCATTTGAATATTGGTGTACAGAAAATTTTACGCGAATTTACGCGGTAGGTAAATACATATCTTAACCGCGCAAATTCGTCTATTTCACATAAGAGAATGTGCCCAGTTCTTGCAACATTTTTCATTAATACCTACTCAGCTCCTATTGGTCGTAGCGTGATTTTATATAGCCTTTTGCATTCCTCGATAAATAGGCTATCCAACACTAAAATATTTTTTTAATTCAAACCAGTAGTTCTTGAGATTAGCGCGTTCAACCAAACTCTTCAGCTTTATAATCTATACTAATATTATAAAGCTGAAAAGTTTCGTTTGTTTGAACGCGCTAATCTCAGGAACTACTGGTTCGAATAAAAAAAATCTTTCCGTGTTGGATAGCCCATTTATCAAGGAAGGTTACAGGCTATATAACATCACGATACGACCCATGGAAGCGGCGCAGTAATCATTAACCCGAGTGAAACCGCGAGCACATCTAGTATTAGTATAGATATAAATTATTTTTAATTGAATCCAAAGACGAAACGATACGATTTGAAAATTGCGTAACACCGGTTCGCGTAAGTTGGAATAGCGTAAGTCGAGGTAATACTGTACATATCGCGATACCTACTTTGAATGATCAAAGCTGTATTCGAATTCAATTGTGCACTTCTTTATTATACTATAGAACCGTGTCTAGAAATGAAGGAGGTATCTTCTCGTAGCTATGAATGTACCTAAATGTAACTTTAGTGAATTCACTACGCACAAAACTAACGTTGTCGCCCAAACCGAATTTCGGCCATCTGCTGTTCGCTAACCCTCATGTTCCGAAGGGACGGTAGTTTGACACGACCGGACAGAGATCAGGCGCAAGACCAACGGCTTTTCGTGCTTTCCGAGGCACAGTTTTGTGGCCTAAATTATATTGGCAAGACCTTCGATCAAATATACCATAGATGCACATTCTCATACAAAAACCGCGTCAATATGTGGCACTGACCAGTACTACTTACTTATAAGTGTCTGCATTTATTATGCAATCCAGAAAATAAACCGGAATAACCATTGAACGCCCACTGAGAAACATTTTGTAATAGTTTAGTTAAAACGCGTCAATGTAAAACGTCCTAAGTGTGTTACTCGCGATACGCAAGCGTACTAAGTATATGGTACGGTCTCCACCGTAGTAGTGGTGTCGATTCGCTCTCGCTTACGGGCAGCGCACGCAAGACTGAGTGGGACAGGTGCATAATATAGCGCGTACGACTGATTTATGCACAGTTTTGTTGGGGCCGTTTTTCGAGCGACGATCGTGCATCTATGGTATATTTGATCGATGGGCAGAACTGATATTATTATTCTAAAAGCTTTTGTGGCAAATATTATCACATCGCCCTGACCTTGAAAACGCTTAGTTCTAGAGGCAAACTACACACTATGGAATGTCCTTCCTAAGATTTTAAACTTAAACATGCGGTTGTTCATAATGGGAATAAACTATTTACAAAATACGTGGGTAAGTGTGATTGTTATTCATCTCTGACTATCACATCGTACTTAAATTTAATAAATATCTTACTATCACTACATATTATTATGAGCGCTCATAGCCAGTTGCACTCACTGATCGGTAAACGCTTAGCGAGATTAAGCAACGTTGGGTGCGGTCAGTCTATAGATGGGTGACCGCTTAGTGGTATTTCATCTGAGCGTCTCTGTGCTTCGGAGGGCACGTAAAAAGTCGGTCCCGGTTATTGCCAAATTGACAGCAGTCGTTAAGCCATGTCAGAGGCCTACGGGCGGTTTGAACAACTCTTGACAATAGATTGACCACTAACCACGCGAAAAAGAAGAAGAAAAAAGAAGACTACATATTATAAAACAAAGTCCTTCGCCGCGTCTGTCTGTTCGCGATAAACTCAAAAACTACTGACCGGATTTTCTTGCGGTTTTCACCAATAGACAGAGTGATTCATGAGGAATGTTTAGGTGTATAATTTGTTAAGGTTTTGGACGACAGTATGTCGCTAGTACAATATAATATGTACTATAAACTTAAGGGGTTACACAAGTATCATAATAAAGGTACCTATTATTATATTTTTTAAACTCACCAGTTTTTTAGCCCTGTCTATAAGTATGGAGAACGTGAAATGATTCAAAAGAACTCCTTTAGGCAACGCCACACCTTGGAATCTATACAGCTGGTTTAAACCATTGCTTGATGATCCTAAAAATAATAACATGGATATGTATAAATCGCTCATATCATAAGGGTAGTATTTAACTGCACAGCAAAAAAATACTAATTGCGCAGCAAAATATGCTTACCAAAAATACTAATTGCACAGCAAAATATGCTTACCAAAAATACTAATTGCACAGCAAAATATGCTTACCAAAAATGCTAATTGCACAGCAAAATATGCTTACCAAAAATACTAATTGCACAGCAAAATATGCTTACCAAAAATACTAATTGCACACCAAAATATATTTAAAGAGATCAAACTAAGCCGACGGAGCCCCGCTAAGCGGGGCTCCTATTTTCGGGTGGGTTTAAGAAGGAACCTAACATAACCTAACCCTTCCGAGACGGAATGCAGTTATTTGAGGCGTATAGGTGCTCGTTATGATATATTTTAGTAAGCATATTTTGCTGCGCAATTAGTATTTTTGGTGGCCATTATATTTAATCCCATATCATAAGATCCAAATCTCGAAACTTCAGGGTTGCAAAATATCTACATCTCAAAACGTTCAAGTTGCAAAATAATCAAGTCGGAAATTGTTCTTGCACTCGGCAATTAATATAATTGCCGAGTGCAAGAACAATTTCTACCACATGCCACATGCCATTTTTAATATAGTTATGGCAACACCAGAAAAGTGATGAGGGGTCTTTCAAGTATTACGTACGTTTAAGTGGTTGCCTGGCCACTTACACTACGCCGAGTATTGTGGATTCGAATCCCACACGGGACAAAAAGAACAATGGTCAAATCGTACCTGACGGCGACCCGACATGTATTGTATATGAAAAAATCCGTTATTGTTTAAAGTTTTAGGAAAAATAAGAAATATCTGTTTATGAAGCCAGGAAAAAAACATATACTTCTTTTTTGATACTGTATTTTCTTTAACTTACATAATTTTAGAACGCATCTTTTCATTTCACTTGCTATGTGATTCGTTTCTTTTCACATACTAAAAGGTTCAATACTCAATACTCGCAAATATTTTCATACTTGCGAAGAGTTATTAACAGTAGTACAAATAAATAAATACGTAGAGATCAAACCAGTTAGTATTATTTTTTTATGCAATTGATTTATGCGTATTATGTAGGTACAAAGTAACAGCGTTTTGTTCACGATATTAAAATATTTAGGCTTGTTACACATTATTTTAATACAGGATGGTATTAAATACATGAAAATAAACCAATCCCACTCCAGTTTGTTTCTGGACATGGCAAATAAAAACCAGGTACAGCTCCTATAGAAATTTGGCCATTGTTCTTTGTGTGATCCACAAATGGTTATTCCGAGTCAGGGTGTTTTTCGAGACATGGAAAACTATTAATACAAAATTTTTTGTCATCTGTAGTGTAGGGGTCGAACCCACTACAGTAGCCGCAGTGGCAGAGCCAAGTCTTCAATCTTTGTTATATTATGTCATCTATAGTTGATAGCTATAATTAAATACCATTTAACTTATGAACAGAGGCGATAGCTATTCTTCCGATTTGTCCAGTAGTGCTGATCATGGGGCCTTTGGAGATGTCCACGTGTTTGCCCACTCGGTACAGAGTCACTTTACCTGAAACAAGAAAAGTCCCATTTGTATTCGTTCTGGACAAAGGCCAGGTTAAGAGCTCCTTGAACCGACGGGCGTGTATGAGGAATGTGATGAAAGTGAATGAAGCCAGAGAAGTGTGTCAGGATCGTAGCAAATGGAAATCCGTAGTCTCTACCTACCCCTCTGGGAAACAGACGTGAATCTATGTATGTATGTATGTATGTGAAATTTATTATGTACTACCTATTCCTCAGGAAAGGTATTTTTCTGGATGAAAGGTATGTTCTTTTCTGTACCCCTGACAACGTATATGCGAAACTCCATGATGGTCGGTCAACCAATTAAGGCGCGAAAGCGTAACAAACAAACAAACATTTATAATATTACTAGACTAGATTTCACCCGTGGCTTTGTTCGGGTAAATATAGGTTAGGTTAATAACCGTACTTATTTCTGGATAGAAGGAACTCTATGTCATTTTCTTTTCCCCTGACAACGTGTATGCTAAATTTCATGATGATCCGCCGAGAAGTTGATGTAAAAAAAAAGTTTTGCACCTTTCATCCAGACAAGTGTGAAACAGCAATGAATTGCCGTAAATCTTAAGAGTTCGAAAAAATGGTATCACGTGACCTTGAGGTCAGAGGTCAAAGATCATAGTCATTTCGGTGTATATCGACTATGCTGAGTCGAATGGCGTTGACCGCGAGTCTAGCTCTTACGGTTCTTGAGTTGAAAGTTGTATAACAGACGGACGGACGGACAGACAAAGCTATAGTATAAGAGTTTTTTCGAACTCTATAAAAAGTACTGTTAGTAACTAAACCTAATTCATGTTTACACAAACGAAGCTGCGGGCAACATTTACTTAGAGGGAAAATGTTGGGCCACTTGATACGAAATTACACTTTTATAAGAAACATCTTGGAAGGAAAAATAGAAGGCAGAAGGGGAAGAGGAAGGCCAACGAGGACGTTCATAGATCAAGTGAAAGAAAAGGTAACAGTTACGTCGTATCAAGAAGTCAAAGCACTGGCTGAAGATAAGACATTATGGAAGAGACTCCACCGACAAGAGCTTGGCTCTTAAATTGATGAAGATAAATTGGACTGATATTGCAAAGCCACTCACCATTAGTTCTTGCAATGCTTGGTATTTGCTTAGTCTTATGTTGGTTGTCCACAAACATCTCCAGAGCCAACTCTTCACCGACTTCGAGCCTTTCAAGCGGATTGTTCTCCCGGGCAAGCTTCACGTATTCTGCGCTGAAGGTGATCAGCTCCTGCTGCGAAGGCTTCCAGTCAGGTAGGGTTGGTAAGTCTATATCGTAGATGAAGGAACCACTGCGAACTGGGGAGATAATATTGAGCTGTGATAATGTGAGTATTACACAAGACTCGAGTCTTTTAAATAGGAATTTAAATCTCCCGAATCATTTTTACTGCTGGGTTTACCAAATGTCTTAAACAAACAAACTAGAACATTTAAAAATGGCGGATCACGTAGTGGTTTAAGTGGTCGCCTCGCTGCCATTGCGCCGAGTGTTGTGGGTTCGAATCCCAAACGGAACAAAAATTTGTGTGATCCACAAATGTTTGTTGAGAGTTTGGATGTTCTTTGAGTCTGTTATTTAAATGTATGTAAAGTTACCAGCGACACAGGAATTATTCCTAGTGCAGGAGTTTATTTAACACAAAAACAAAAAGAGATGTATCAGGGTTTGTGCACAACACCGCGTCACGATGTCTTCAACGTGGAACGATGCGGTGTCGCGGCGACACGTCGACGTGACGTGCTAACGCACGGTATGGCAATGTCGCCGCGGAACGACGCGTCGGACGGTGTCGGAAGCGGCACGTGGCTACTATGCAAAAGAGATGTATTATAGAAATTATTGATTCGGATTTATTGATATCACTTGTTGAGGAACGTCCAGTGCTCTAAGACAGGACAATAGATGATTTTAAGGAAAAGCACTTAAAAACCGAAGGCTGGAAGTATGTTTGTCGAAACATTTGTAACGTTGCGTCATCGTGACGTGTGTTTTTACGACATAGTAACGTAAATTTTGCACGTCACGTCAACGTGTCGCGCCGCGACACCGCACCGTTCTACGTTAACGACATCGTGACGCAGTGTTGTGGACATGCCCCGCTGAAAGTGCGCACCACAGATTTTGAGTACGTAATTTAAATTTCTATATCATGACTGTGATATGGAGGCATCGGAGACGCAGTGGATTGTTGTTCATGAGAGACCTTTCCCAATATACAAGGTACATTATTCCAGATGGTCATCGGATATTATTTTCAACGCAGGTGAAATCCAGGCAGGCCTTATAAATTACATAACCATTGTGAATAACCTACTGTCTGGTCCAGGGAAGCTGTGTAGCTTAACAGGTACCGTGTCTTTGAAGGCCACCGTTGCGCATGCGCCGAGCATAAACGAACACGTGCGCCAGAAAGCTTTGTTTACCTGCTGTGGCTCCGCTATCGAGAAATGTTGTAACTGGAACAATGTATGATAAAGTCAGCTGCATGTGTAAGGGAGACCATAGATTTAATCTAGTATTAGATATCCATGATAAAGGGAAACATTAGGGGCTAATGTTGACTCCGCATATAATTTTTTATGTAACAGCAACATAATTAAAAAGCCTAAACGTTTTTAAATTTTCGCGATTTATAAACTTATCTAATCTATACTAATATTATAAAGCTGAAGTTTCTTTGTTTGTTTATTTGGTTGAACGCGCTAATCTCAGGAAATACTGGCTCGAATTGAAAAATTATTTTAAGGTTTTGTACTACCCATGCGAAGCTGGGTCAGATCGTTAGTTATTAATAAAATAACGAAGGCTAGAATTCATCACTGTATACGCTAGTGGAGTAAGGTCTGTAGTTGAAATACTCTATAGTAACATCAAAGGTTTTGATAGAAACGGACAATTACTACCACCAAATATGGCTTTTGACATCAGCGGTAACAAGATTGACAGGACCTTACTTGCTAGTGGTGCCAACTGGTGAGCATAAAAACGATAACTCCATAATATTAATTTATTTTGTCTTATCTACTTGTTGAAACTGTGTTAAAAGTTAGTATAAGAACATTGTAAAACTCACTTTCAATAACAATGTTGTGCTTGCCTTTAATTTAAAAGCATACGATGATCTGATGTATTTTGTGTTATTTTAAGTTAATGTTCTGTATGTATTTTAGTTGGTGAGCCCAAACCTAAATAAATAAATAAATAAATAAATATTGATACTCACTTCTAAAGTGCAGTTTTCAGTAAGAGGTCTGTGCATGTCCCAATAGACAGTACCATCTAACAGAGCAAGTGCACTACTGTCTACTTGCCATTCTCCTAGATCTGTAAAAAAAAAAATTATAATAAACTGGCTTTTGCGTCCGGCTCTGCTCGCGTGGTATCTACGTCAATAAAAAGTTGCTTGTTTCCTTTCCCAGGTTTCAAAGTATCCCTGTACCAAATTTCATCTATATTTGTTGAGTCGTTTAGTCGTGAAAAGTTAACAGACAGAGTTACTTTCGAATTTATAATATTAGTAAGCATTGTTTTAACAAGTCACGTCCTGGTATGCCCGATATAATTAAAAAGCTATTGTGTGTATCCACCGGTGTGTTGATGCCACTCAATAGATTAAAGAAACATAGTAGTGTAGACAATAATATAAAGCTTTCACACTGATAAGAGGCCCAGCAGTGACACAGTCTAATACAAAGTTGATATTATTATTGAAAAATTTATTAGTAAATTAACAATAGTGTCTTTTAGTTGTACTTGATTTTGTGACTATTAGTATTAGTATTGTTTGCAGTTTCACTTATAAAAGATATTTTTATTCTAACTACTAAAATTGTAAAAATCTAACGGTCCTTTGGATTGTAGTGTAATTGTAAAGAGCATATAATTTTACTCAAGAAATAGGCTACCTAACGCAAAAAGAATCTTCTAGTGATGGCATTTACACATATGTATTACAAGAACTTCAGATTTATAATATTAGTATGGAACAGTAAGCTTATTTTTGTATCATAGATATAATTTTATTTTTCAATCTTCCCACAATGTTTAACTATGTAAAAGGTTCTAATGGCACTGAGCAATTGTGAAAATCCAATTATTGAAAAGGTAAATATTATCAAGATTAATCCTAACTAATATTATAAATTGAAATTAAACTACTATATACGGATTTTATCGTGTTGTTTATTTGACACTTTATTACAAAATTTTGAAAACTGTTACACTACTATTACTATTAATCTTTACTAATTTTTAAGCTAATTAAATTATTATTGAAACTATTAAAACTATTTATACTATTACTATACTATTATACTATTTATATTTGTGTTTACAGCTCATTCTGCGTAAATAGAAACACCCATGATTAAATTATGTTCAGGTACTTTGAAATAACTAAACTGGAACATTGAGACAACTGCCATCTTAGTCTCTCTGTGACCATGGCTGCTGAAAAGCAACCGAAACGTCGGGGAAAGTGTAAACACAAATATAAATAGTATAATAGTATAGTATACTATAAATAGTTTTAATAGTTTCAATAATTTAATTAGCTTAAAAATTAGTAAAGTAATAGTAATAGTAGTGTAACAGTTTTCAAAATGTTGTAATAAAGTGTCAAATAAACAATGCGATAAAATCCGTATATAGTAGTTTAATTTCAATGAATAACATTCGCGTAAACAGAAGACAATATAATATTATAAAAATGAAAATGAGTTTGTTTGTTTGTTACCTTTTCACGCCTAAACCATTGAACCGATCATCCTGAATTTGCATATACGTTGACAGATGTACAGAAATGGAGATGATAGGCTACCTTTTTTACCGAAAAAAATTACTGTTCCCGACGAAAACAATAATAACGTTCTTATGATAATAGATGGCGCAACCTCTTTCAAATCATGATTGAATTATATTATTACAAGCAGAGTACAACCCGAATTGATTGCCAAATTCTAAATTAACGCGAGCGAAGCGATGGGCAAAAGCTAGTATCCAATATATTCAAATCAAAGTGTTGATTAAAATTCCCCCGGAATCGAACCCGCAACCTCAGGCGTGGTAGTCGGTTACACTAACCACTATGCCATCAAGGACGCCTAAAATTGTTAAACTATTTAGATTTAATCCTCAATGTTTCGGTTGCTTTACAGCAGCCATGATCATGGGGACACTAGCACAATGATTACATTCGCACAAATGAAATACAATTATTATCAGTCTTAATGTTTGGATGCCATCATACAAACACATAGTTTTGTTCATTATGTACCAAATATGAGTTTAATATAGATAGAATCATTAATGTTTAAATGAAGTCGGTTAATTATTTCATACTTCAAATATATGAAATTGCCAGGAAATATAATAAATTGCTTTTATATCTATATGACCTCATAACAATAATACTTACGTCTAGCACAGTCGTAAGGTGTCGAAATATCTTTATTCATAACCAGTGTACAGTCGTTTGGTATTCCCTTGTATTGGACTTCAATTTTTTCGATTCGGCCTACTTTCTCTTGCTGGCGCTTTTTCTCGAGTGAAAATAAATGATAGCGTCGATCTATAGCCTCTTGTGTGCTCAAAAATCCTTTAAAATAAACCAAATTCTTATTGTTTATTACATTCGAAAATTTTGCTTATAACTTCAAAGCATATTGTAATGTATATTACTTACTTGTCATTGGTAAAGCTTTAATGTAACCATTTTGAGATATTATTCTAGATAAATTTGTAATATGGCCTCTCATTTTAAAAATTATATGCTATATTTTGTATTTGTAAGAATAATTCATAAGCTGTTTTTAGGTTATGCAGAGACAGCTAAGACAGATGAGCTTCTATTTGACAGCTAAAATATGCGTTCGTTACTTTATTAATAGGTATATGATTTTTAACATAGTTACTGCTTTTCTATTTTTTTATTAATTTTGATAAATGCTTGTATAATTAATCTATACATAGTTAATTAGATTGTAGGAGCGCTAAAATATTGTATTTAAACTCACCATTCTGTTTATAGCATTTTTCAAAGCTTCATTTTTATTTTCTTTTATATAATTTTGTTACTAGATTTTGCCCGCGGCTTCACTGGCGTTGATATAGATGTTGTCAATAAAATTATATTCCTCGGAAACAATACTTTTTCTCTGGTTGGAATACTTTCCATAGTATACTTTCCAAAGTATGTCCTCAATCTTTTTTGTACTTACCTCTGATAATGAATATGTGAAAGGAGACCGTCCATATTCGGCTTGCACGTGGACAATCGTTTTATAAACAAAGTAAAATATTAATAGTTTTGTTTTAATATATAAAAAATATTGGTTACCATCCAGTAGTATGAAATTGACTTATTTTATTTATATATTATATCAAAATAAAGCACACAGCCTGGAAGCAATAAGGCAGTATTACTGCAACTGCATAGTCGGCCGAAGGACTGTTGGTTGCTGTGTTCACATAATATCTGTAATATGGTACCTAAGCTGGGCAAGATATGAAAATATCACTTCACCAGCCCAGTTTTTGGAAAATATTTTAATAACTTATGAAGGTGATGGTGACACATGAAAATAAATAGGTATTTATTTTAAACAATGTGTTTTATTTTATTATTTAACGAACTTGATACTAAACTTCAAAGAATAATGTTTTCTACTTAGATTAGGCTAATCGAAATTAATATTGTTATTACAATATAATATTGTTCACGCCCAGGCCAGGGTCCCATACAAGGTGGTCGGTCTCCTTTCGTGTGCTATCCTAACTTCCTCACTAATATTATAAAAGCGAAAATGAGTTTGTTTGTTTGTTACCTTTTCACACCTAAACCACTGAACCGATCATCCTGAAATTTTGCATATACATTGTCAGGTTTACAGAATCGGACATAGGCTACCTTTCATCCCGAAAAAAAATACTATTTCCGAGGAAAACAACAATAACGTTCTTATGATAATAGATGGCGCCACGTGTCTTTCGAATCATAATTTAATTATATTATTATATATTATTACAAGCAGAGTACAACCCGAATTGACTGTCAAGTTCTAAATTAACGCGAGCGAAGCCGCGGGCAATAGCTAGTAAGGCATAACACATTAGTGACATCAGGCTCAGAATAAAGTCCTGACTCCAGACATAAGATTTTAAGCCTTAGAAGCAAACATATCTTAGGTGTTCAAACCAAATACATAATTATTATATCTTTATCTATACCACAGATAATATAATACTATACTAGTATCTATACTAATATTATACAGCAGAAGAGTTTGTTTGTTTGGTTGAACACGCGAATCTCAAGAACTAATGGTTCGAATTGAAAAATTGTTTTAGTATCCGATAGCCCATTTATCGAGGAAGGCTGTAGGCTATATAACATCACATTACAAGCAATAGGATCAGAGTATCAATGAAAAATGTTGCAAAAACAGGGATAATCTGCTTATGTGACGCAGACAAAGTCAGCTAGTTGTATTTATAAAGAGATACGAGTCATAATTGCATAATTGTGCATACTTTTATCTATAATAATATTATTGAGCTATGAATGCACCAGCCACAAAAATAAAATCAGCAGGTTAACATTAAATTACTATAGTAATAGAGGTATGATCATAATACATATAAATAAAAATTCTGTTATACAGAAAATAAAATTCATTTAACATTTATACATTTATTGCTTAATTACTATCCAATCATGGTTCTCTTCCTGCCTCTAGCTCGAACTTCTTCAAACTTGTTTATAATTTCTTTGATATTAGATTTGCTGAACTTCTTATATGCTTCTAATATATCATTAAACAGATTTGGGTAATTATTATGCGTACTTATTAGGGCTCTTTCCAGTACGTATAGATCAACTCCTTTGTCTTCAGAACTGGAATCTAAATGCGACAGTCCGAAATCAATCATAACCAATTCTAAGTCTTGGCCGTTTACCCAATCAGTACACTCACTTCCCTTTTTCGGAACGAGCAACATATTAGATGTAGTCAAATCTCCATGAATTATACTATTATCATGTAGTTTTCTCACTGTTTCACCAATCAGTTTCGCAATCAAGGCCAATCTTGTGTCATCAGGTTCAATATGGAGTATTATAAAATCTTTTACTGTAATACTCTTTTCAAAGTGTTGCATATAAATTTGTCGCCTTACAAAATCGATCAGATAAATTGCTGGAACTCTGATGTCTGCTGATTGGCAACGGGCTATGGAACGCGCCTCATTTTTAAGCCGTTCTTTGGTTATGGAAGCATCTAAATTAGGATGTCTGTAGGCTTTCTTAAACCTTTCTTTAATTAACGTTGGCTTTCCCAGATACCTGCAGACATATAGCTTAGCCTCTGCGCCTTGTTTAAGTAGCCTATAGTACGACAGGTCCTCACCCATTATTACAACCTCAATCGGGTATTTGTTTGTTTATTGTTCACTTGTCTGGTCTATACATTAAATACAGCTATTACACAGTTTAGCCAAAATTTGTGATATATTTTATCACATCATTTGTATTTTCACATGCTTTTTTTAGTTCAATTCAGCGTTGACATAAAATCAATAAAAACAAGGATGATTGTGACATAACAGAAGTTGACAATTTGACATTTACGTTTCGCTAAGTGCCGCCTTCTCAACTTTATCAATATTTTTTCAAGAATTAATTATAAATTATTATACGTAATATAGTTGTAATCTGTAACTTAGGTTACATTTTCATAATGTCCTCAGTTTACAAACCATCACCAGCTCATAATTCATAAATTCAATATTAGTTTTTCCGTTTAACCACAAATATTAAGTTAACAAACAGACAGAGTTATTTTTACATTAGCATGGATTAGATTGAAAAAAAGCCGTATTATTATTTATTTTTAAAACATAACAGCGTAAAGAGTGGAAACAATACGAAGTGTACTTCGTAACCATTTACGTGTAGCGGAACGTAAAAAATATCCGTATACTCAAAATCGTCATATACAAGCCGTACCTTACATTTTACACGTAGATATTGGATGTTTATCTACTTTCTATAGTTGTATATCTGTATGTATTCACTCATTGGAGAGCGAGGGAGGCTGAGGGCGTGATATTGGTTGCTGCACACGGGCCGGCCGCCGGCACCACGTTATAATTTTATTCAAAGGATAATTTCCATCAAATACGTTAATGGAAACAGTGATTTATCTCTGTTCAATTTAGTGCTAGTACGACATTCGAACGCTCCGCAGGCTCTACCCAAAACTGTAAAAACGTGTGTTTAAACTGGTAAAAATACCAAAATATATATTTTAAGTGTTCAATTGTGATTTAAATAAATTGTGAGAGCAATGTCGGAGGGTTTAGAATACGAGACCATTGTGCAGAATGGACCACGAAAAGTAAGTGCTTTTTTTTTACTTTTTTAATTCCATTCGTGGCATGAAAGAACAATGTTATGCCTTAGTCATGGCAAGCGTGCCTAAGTTATATATATCTAGGTTTGGAAGGGGAGGGATGGATGTCCTATAGAAATGTCTGGGTGCATTTTCGTAGTTATAGGATGCAACCGTCTCGAAATGCCGGCTGATGCGATTTCCTGCGTTCCCGTTTTAAGCGAATGTTGGCGGGAAATTATGTGGGAGGGACATTTTATACGCGGAAATAATTCATTAAAGAACCGTGTACACGATAATAAAATACTTTACAGCTTAATAAATTTTAATGTGATTTATTTCGGGTTATGTTTTTACATTTTTTATGTCATAGGTAAGTGAAATGATCGGTTTTAAAGTGAAGGTTTTTACTATAGTAAAAATACAATCAATACAATGTACTTAACTCTTATTAGGACTTACACATGAAAGATAATCCTATCAAATAAAATTGAGTGAATCTGTATACTAATAGGAATCTTATAGGAGATAATATACTTAACAATAGTGTATTACATACGTTATTAATTAGGTAGGTAGTTAATTAAGAAATAAACAAATCCTTGTGCTATTAATAAGCGCAACATACCTATCTTATCCACAAATGTATAAGTACATCGCTACCTTTATTTCTTCATATTTTCTGTTAACATCTTCCTAATAATCGTAACAAATATTTTTTTTTACATTGCCTTAATTATTATCATCGCCCGTCTATAGATCCGCCAATGAATTTTAAACTGCCTGTTATAAATGTGTTATATTTACTGTATCATATTTTAATCTATTCGGCTTACGTACACGTTTTTGAAGTGGATTGTAATTAAATATTCATATCTTTTTAACGTCTTGCTTTCATAAACGAAATTGAAGTTTTTATGTTTCTGAACGCTTTTCTTTTTATTTCTATTGTACACGTAACTTTACTTTTTATTTATCTGAATTAGTATCCTATCCAAGGGTTGCTAATAAGTTAACTGGGAGGCCTACGCCCCTTTCTCTATTGTTTACCTTGAAAAGGCTTTATTTTGATAGATTGGCAGAATGGGTATATTATTTTGGTGGATATGTATCAACAAATAATAATTATTCAAAACGTAGGTATAATTATATTAAAGGGTGGATCTCTATTCTCTATCGATTTTCACAAAAATTGTGTTTTTTCTTTCGTGAAAACGGTAAAACAACAAGAGTTTTAAATTAATTAGATAATTATGATAGTGTAAACTATATGTATGTATATTAAAAAGGTAGTGGTAGTTACGGAATGCTTGGTATACGCGTCCGAGTCAAACGTGCACACTAGGTAGGTACATTTATGAATAAAGCGTATTTACGTATTTGTAAATCATAATAATTTAGGTATTGTTTATTATTGATAACCTAGCTCTTACACGCGACTTACATTGCGATTCTTAAAGTCTTTCCATAAGATTCTAGGTCTCGATACTTATCAACCATCAAAATCGATTTATCACTTTAGACATAGAATGTAACGAACAAACAGAGGTACAGTTACATTTACATTATTATATATAATAATTACCACCTCCACAGTTTATTTCGTTCAATCCACTGCCTCCCAATAGTAATAATCATATATAATAATATAATATTAGTAAGAATAAATCAGAAATACTTTAATAATGATGGTTTATTTTTGTTTGTAGCTAGGTACCTAATTAAAATCGAAATCTGTCAACCCACACTCAAGCAATATGGCGGCTGTCAGAGAAGTAGTAAACTAGTGTAGCTGAATTATCGTGATTCTGTTAAGCATACCTAATAATTATTTATATTATTACCTACTTAGATTATTGATTACGTTTATATAATGCAAATTCAACGATCCGATTTGTCTCATGCCAGCAATTATCTGTCCTATTCAAAGAGCATAATACCTAAGCTTTTTATTGCAACTTGGGACTCATTAGCTTTGTTTGATCAATACCCAATTTGATAATTTTTTGATAGGAACTATTCTAGTATTCTATAACGTTCCTCGAATTATTCATTCATATTTTAAGCCAAAGCTCACTCAAACATGCCAACAATACTTTAACCGCGGGCTGAATATTATGTCGTTTTCTTTTTATCGTAGCCAGACGATCGCATGATTCAGACAAATATATATTACTAGTTTTCACCCGCAGCATCGCTCTCGTAAATGTAGGTTATAGGTTAGGTTAGGTTTGCAACAGTTCTTTTTCTGGATGAAAGATACCCTATGTCCTATTCTGTACCCCTGACAACGTGTATGCAAAATTTCATGTAGTTAAGGCGTGAAAGCGTAACAAACAAACTCATTTTCGCATTTATAATATTAGTTAGGATTTGTACTTATAAGGAGTAGGTACCTGAATTCTCTAAACAGCCGTGTCCAAAACCCTGGCAGCCATATTTAAAAATAATTATTATATAGAAAAAAAGAGATTCGTCTTGCCTCAAAAATGAATTTTAAAAGTTTGCGTATTTTTGTAATGACAAATTTCCATCCCTAACGATTGTGCACTTGATCCGGCTGTAGGGTAGCCGGCGGCGGTTGCCCGGTTTACGGTCTACGTGTTTATACGGTTAGTTAAATACTTACAGCTAAAGCTAAAAACGAATGTAACCTGACTTCATTATCCAGTTCAGATAAGATTTGAGCTTATCGCGTGTGTCTATTGATTGTTGCTATAAGCTCAACTACACCATTATTTTAGCGCCATCTTGAAAGTTTTGGGTTAGTAACATCCTAATTAATATTATAAATGCGAAAATGAGTTTGTTTGTTTGTTACGCTTTCACGCCTTAACTACTCAACCGATCAACATGAAATTTCGCATACACGTTGTCAGGGGAACAGAATAGGACATAGGGTACCTTTCATCCAGAAAAAATAACTGTTGCAAACCTAAACTAACCTAACCTCCATTTACGCAAGCAAAGCTGCGGGTGAAAACTAGTTGATATATAAATTAACTAGCTTTTGCGTGCGGCTCCGCCTGCGTGGTACCTACATCATTAAAAAGTAGCCTATGTCCTTTCCTAGGTTTTAAACTATATCTGTACCAAATTTCATCTAAATCGGTTGAGTGGTTTAGCCGTGAAAAGGTAACAGACAGACAGATAGACAGACAGAGTTACTTTCGAATTTATAATATTAGTAAAGATTAGTAAGGAAGTAAGGATTAGTAAGGAAGTAAGGATTAGTAAGGAAGTAAGGATTAGTAAGAAAGTAATGATTAGTAAGGAAGTAAAGATTATACATCAATGGTTAGTAAGTTCTTAAGTGTTATTTTATTAACCTATTTTTCGATTGCATTGCATATCTATTTTGTTGATATGGTTGTACTTGTGATGATAAGTAGCGCTATAGATATGGAAAGAGCTAACATGATAGAGCTAACTAATATTGAACAATTGCAGTTTAAACGTTTTGTAAGGGATTTTGTGGAACCAATATTCTGCAATATGATTGGATCGTTTCTGAATCTGTTTCTTCATCAAGCTTTGCGAATGTTATCTTATCTTATGTGGGGGCCAAGTCAGTGCAGACCAGCGACACTTCGACCCAGTGGGATCTTTTGTGTCGACACTCTCTCAATAACGACTGCCATAGATGTTCATGGCAGCCGGGACCAACGGCTTAACGTGCTCTCCGAGGCACGGAGCAGGCGATAATTATCAATCAATACGCACATAATTTCGAAAAGTCATATAACTTACGAAAGTCAGAGGTGCGCGACGTGGGTTCGAAGTCTTTGCGCATGTTAGTAACATATGTTTCTTTTCTGTATAATATAATATCTGGGCAATAGTATGTACCTAGTTAACCGCTGCCTACCGTAAACCACATAGATGGCAAGCAAGCACATGGTTTGCTAATGGTAAACAGTTACTGTAGAAGTACCATGTAGAGTTACTGGCGGCAGAGGGAGAAACAAGGAAGGGACAGAGTTAGAGTTTATTCGGTGAGTGAGAACGCCAAAGGCCCTTATGGCGTTCTCACTCAGCGAATAAACACAACAGTACGTTTGTTACCTACTAGCTTAGGTCGATATTCTATGAGAGGGTAATTATTCCCTGGTTGACTAATTAATGCTGAATGCACCAATATGATAGGCATAATACATACAGCACAAATTAGATAGCAGGGATCTTTGACTCGATTATAATCATAGGTCACCTTACCGTTGTCACTAAACCAAGTGTTGTGGGTTCGAATCCCACACGTGACAAAAAATTGTGTGGTCCGCAAACGATTGTGACCAGTTCGGGTGTATTTGTTTGAAGGTTAGTCCTTCATGATACACGAATTAATATCAAAGCGCGAGCTGTCTTTTTAAAAACGAAAAGAAGAACAGCACGCTAGAAAGAAGAAAGACATTATAGATGCGTGTTCTTGTAACACAAGTCTATGTCTATACTAATATTACAAGAGGATTCATCATTGAGCGAAATGTGCCAAAACAGGCGGTCACAGTTATGTGAATGAAATCAACACTTTTTGTTTAATACAAATATAAAATATACATTTGCCATAACAATGAATGTGTTTACAATTACTCCGTGTAAAAAACTTAATATTTTCGCCTACAAAATTACGTAAATTTGCACGAAAAATGCAAAAACGTAAGCTCGTGTTACGTGATTTTAGATTATAACAATAGAAATCTATATTATTTTACAGCTTAAACGAAACATAAATAGTTATATTACAATTTGTCCGTCCCAAATATTTAAGTTATTGGTTGACAATAAAGACAGATATTTATAAAAAAAGCACTTCAAATCCTCCATACAATTTTACTATGGCGGCCGTGCGCCGATTTGAATTTGCGTCGCACGAGCTCTGTCATCATCTGTCTTAAGCCTCCTCTACACGGTGGCAGATGCATCCGCAGATGGATCACCACGAGCAGACCACACGTCTGCAGGTTGATCAGTCTGTGTTGGTTCTCGACAGACGTAACACATACGCACGCAAAATGGATATTGAGATCGTAGCTGCCGCAGCTATTTATTTATTTAGTACTTTTAAGTATTATTTAAGTGTGCATCGCTGTAGAGCTATTAAAAAAAAATGGAGAAGAAGAAGATTGTGGATGCTGACTATACATAGAAACCGAACAAAGTAAGTAGAAAAAAAATGCTTATTCCTAATATAATAATTATTACAATATTTTAACATATCAACTTGTATATTACGCTATTTTTTTCGCAGGAATAACATGGAAAACCAGCTTGCAGAACTTTATGCGGAGCCATTTGCAGAATTTGATAATTTTGTTCGAGTGTCTTGCTGCGATTTTGAATACCTTCTACAAATGATATCTCCAACGATTGCTAAAAAGGACACCGATTGGAGGGATGCAATTCCAGTGAACTGTAAGAAGCACGCGCGCACTCTCATTCGCTCCCCGATGAACACTGATGCGTCGTCGGACGTGTGGATAGACGAGCGCTCGCACTGAAACCCTTTGATTCGTGCCAAAAAAACCGACAAAAACGGATCTGTGGCGGACGCATCTGCCGACGTTAAATACCTACTACAGACAAGCAAATCATCGACAAGCATCGGCGGACGCGTCCGCCGATGACATCTGCAGACGAATCTGTCTACGTGTAGAGGACGCTTTACGCTCGGCGCAGTCTTAAAAAAGTCACTTAATCCAAAAGTAACATAGGCTATGTAACATCAAGCTATGAGCCACGGAAGCAGAGCAGTAATCATAAACATGGATAAACGACCGAGAGCAGACTTGCGTAATTTCGCGATGTCAGACGAAATCGTACAAATGTGTGCGTATAGAGATTTCGACATTGAGTTATCGTTTACTGGACTTATAAAACCCTTATGTTCATAACCGAACGTGAAGGGAACTGTCACCATGGCGCAGCGGTAGTGAATACGATTGCTGTGCATGAGGTCTCGGGTTCGAATCCCGGGTCGGGCTAAAAAAAAGTTATTGGGTTTTTCTGTTTAAAAATCTCAATAGGAGTACTTCGGAAATCACGTAAAACTGTTGGTCCTGCGCCTTATCTCTCTCCGGACGTGTCGGATTACCGTCTCATCGGATCATGAGAGTTAGGGAACAGAGAGTGCACTTGTGTTGGGTCCGGCCGTTGGGGTCCCATTCCGGTACGCCCCCGGCCGGCACGCACCTACGGTAAAAAATTTGTTATTTCGCTATGCCCCCGGCCGAGACGTTCCCATTGTAAAACAACCGGAGAAGACACTTGAGCAAATATTGTTGAAAACAAGTGTCTCCTGCGCAGATGGCTAGTCTCCATTAAGATTGGTCGCCATGACCGAAATTCGGTCTGGAGGACATTATTACTATCGTTCGATTTCCAGATTATGTAAAATATTAACAGTATTTTTTATTTATTGACGAAAGTTTACAGTAATAATACCATGGCTTAGACCACTCTCTTAAACCACTAGGACATTTTTGTAGTATTGTTCTGCCAAGGTAACAAACAAACAAACATACTCATTTTCCCTTTTATAATATTAGTTAGGATTACTTAAATTCTTGTTAAATCCTACAGTTAAGTATTTAGTTTTATTTTTTAGTTTAATAAAGACAACTTCCGTACTACGCATAATTTTTGTGTCGCGAGGGACTTTACAAACATTTATAAAATGGACACAAAGAACATCTAGGCTCAGAACAACCAAATGTGGAGCACACACATTTTTGTCCCGTGTGGGATTCGAACCTACAACACTCGACGCAGTGGCAGCGGCGACGTGACCACTTAGGATGCTTGTTTTATGAATTGGGTCACGTTGATAGTGCAATAGGCGGGATTCGAAACTAAGACCGAACCTCCAATCGAAAATCCAATGCTATATCCATTGGATTACAGGCGATATACATTTCGTTTATTAATTTACCTTATTATAGATTTTTATATAATTCATCAACATTCAAAAACAATTTACAGTAAATGATTTACATAAGTAAATGTTTCGCCAAATTGTCGATGCTCATTTAAATGAATGAAAACGAAGAACAACATTTAAAAATAGATAAACCATAGAGATAAACATAAATGTGAAGCTTCCACAGATAATAAAATCCACACAAAACTATTATTACAGTGTTTCCAAATAAAAAAGTCATAATACATAAAAAAATAGTAACGGAATTGGAAGATGGTGATTATTGCAAAGATTATTGACTAATAACTATAAAACAGTATACGCGGGCTTTTAGTTTTAAATACAAATTATCATATTAAGCAAAATATAACTTCCTTTTTATCATAATATGCTTCTATATTATTTTAGTTTTTGCACAGCTGTGGTGAATGGGACTGCTATGTCTCATGTTTAATTGTTGGGTCAGGGAAACTGATATTAATGTGTTGTGGGTTGCTATTAGTATTTTTAAAGATTACTAACAATTTAGGTTACAAACTAGTATTCTTCTTACCCACCATTTCACTTGCGTTATTTTAGCCATCTATCACAGTAACAACGCATTTTGACGTGACTAAAGTGCCTTATATATTTCTCTAGTAATTTAACCTATATCTTTGCAAGAACTCACGTAGATCTGTCCGTCCATAGCTGCGTTAAGAAAGGCAAACCAACACACATTTTCGTATTTATAACGTTAAGTATAATATTAGTAGAGATTACTTTTGAAAGGCGTCACCTTCACGAGGGATTAAGGCTTATAAGTCTTTACTGGTGTTGAAACGACGATCGATGAAAACACTTATGTTTGGTGTCGTTATTAGCGAAAATAGCGAATCACGCGAATGTCCCGTACGAATTCGGCGTTATAAAAGTGTCTATACGAAACTTTTTTTTATACAACTAAGGTGGCAAACAGGCATACGGCTCACTTGATGGTAAGTGGTCACCGTAGCCTATAGACGTCTGCAACACCAGCGGCATCACTTGCGCGTTGCCGAACCTTTAGGAAAAAAAAGGAAGTGGGAAGGAGAAGGAGCGGGAAGGGGGAAAGAGGGTGATTGGACTTTCGGCACTCTCACTCAACAAACGAAACATAATAGTAGGAATACTGCTATTTCACGTCGATATTCTGTGAGAGGGTAATACTTCTTCGGTCGAGCCGGCCCATTCATGCTGAAATCAGCGAGGCTCTACTACCTACAATTAATTAAATATTGAAATATACCTATTGTACAAAGTAACGGACTTATGACCTAGGTTATTTTATATTATTTAAATCAGCTTAAGTTGGTTCGCTAAAATTGCGTACCAGGCATATTGCCATACTCCGTACTGAAAGTTTACATACATACTAAGTCCTACGCCTATTTTCTCGAACGATATTGCGCCTATATTTCGCTTTACATCATGGGTGAACCTATTCCCGTCTACCTATCTTATATTGTCAAACTGCATGGTATTATTGAGAATTTCCTTACAGAAATACTCAATAACACTTTGTTCGAACCGGTAATTGAACCCAAGATATTAGATTGCACGCAAACATAAACGTAAACTTATAACACAGAACCAACGAGGTTTAATTTCAAAATTAATTCCATAGCTATCAAACTTTGTAGATCGTAAAAATACTGTTGCAAGATCTTAAATTTCACATCGATATTTCCATTCTAATTTTGAATATAGACTAGAATTCTCGTTTAAATAGTGAACTAACTTAATAACTAAATATATAATGGTATTTTATGACCTAGGGCTGTAAATAAGCATTAGCAACAGTTACCCCATACTTACTCATCAATCAATGCTCAGTTAAGCTCTCCAAAGTTATTGCTGTTCAATATTTAGAACAGGGCCCTTTCCCTCTCTGAAGCGGGTTGCTTTGGCTACACGTTGTTGCTAGGCGAATAGATATAATTATAATTTAGTCAAATAGTCGTTAATCTAATTATTTATTTATTTGGGACAAAAACAGTTATACATTTCAGTCTTTACAAATAATTTAGCATTTAAATATCAAAAACGTATAACCCACACTACTGCTCACGAAATTACAAGTCGAGTAGTAAAGATAACGGATGTGTATTAAGCAAAAAAAAAAGGAAAATTATATTGTAACAAGATAACTAAAGAGTATCATTTTTGATCAGCTATAAATTCAGTAGCTATTAAATTTAGAATAAGTGAGACCGAAAATATCTAAATTCATAAAATGTGAGTTGTACGTTATTAGTAATCGACGAAGAGGTGCACGCTCTCCGGCATTAGTTCTATTTTAAATAATTATTATAACTAAATTATAATTAAAGCTACTATTTGGAGATCTAAACGTAAATTGGCATTAGAGGATTAGATTTTACCTAGCTCAGATTTGACCTGGGCTAGTTCATCACGAAATTGTAAATATCTTCTCTTTAAGGTACGGTAAGGAAGTAGCATGCATCTAAGTTTAGTACAGACTGGGCCTTGAAGTCAACATACACTAACAGCTACTGAATTTTGTGCAATCACTTGTTATAGTTTCTCATTTTTATTATTCTAAGATTTTACTTTAGGTTAATACCCGACCCTAAGGACGCTTGCACGGGGACCAACGTGCAGACACGCCCTTAGATATTATTTTATTATATACTAGCTGTGTCTGCGGTCTCACCCGCGTCATTTGTATTTGTGGTTACTGCACCGCTCCCGTGAGCCGTAGCCTGATGTTATATAGCGTATGTCCTTCCCAAGGTCTCAGGCTATCTTCATTCCAAATTTCATCTAAATCGGTTCAGCGGATTGAGTGTGAAAATGTAACAGACAGACAGACCGACAGACAGAGTTACTTTCGTATTTATAATATTACTAGCTTTTGCGCGCGGCTCCGCCCGCGTGGTACCTACATCAATAAAAAGTAGCCTACGTCCTTCCCCAGGTTTTAAACTATATCTGTACCAAATTTCATCTAAATCGGTTCAGCGGATTGAGCGTGAAAAGGTAACAGACAGACAGACAGACAGACAGACGGACTGAGTTACTTTCGCATTTATAATATTAGAAAGGATAATTTGAACAGAGTATTCTTGGACATACTCGTAAGTAGATTAAATACTCTGCGGAGACATATAGTGTATGTACATATATAAAACAGCAAATACTTTGGCTAAAGTTGGGATGAATCTGGGTGTTGTCATCTTTAAAGAGTAGCCTCAAAACGTTTAAGTCATCTCTAGCCTGCGATTACTTTGATATCGCATATTAAATATACATATGTAACCGCAAATACACGTACTAAACTTAAGCGGCAATAAACAACCTCTTAAACCATAACTAAGCATAATCTATGACAATATAATCCAAAGACAATAGACTATGGAATGATAATAGTGCCGCGTGATGCGTGCCTAACTAATACTTGTAAACAATAATAGTTACGCAATATGATATTACGTTATGTCATATTTAAGATATTTGACATATTTACACCTAAAATAAAATGAAAGGTAAACTTAAACGACATCGAAATATAACCAATGACATTAAATACAGAAAACAAGAAGCAGAGTTACTAGCGCACTAAAAATGAAGACTCGGGTGCGACTCCATTCAAGGGCGGATCCACCGTTGTGGGCACGATGGGCATGCCCACAACCCTAATAGACTTGTGACGTCACACTTTCACGGTCTATTGAGATTGATAGGCTGATGATAATAAACGCTATATGACTCCTGAGACAGCGTCAAGATACCTATTTACCCAGTCTAGTGTCCCTATATTGGCTTACTGGCTACTAGAAAACAAGAAAAATAATAATTTATTGATTGTAATTTAATCGAAATTGTTTGACTATTTAATTGGACGAAATCGGGTCTGACTTCCTCCAATGATTATTTTCATTCCTAAGGCTTAAGTCCTGATGCGCAGAAAAAAGGAAATAATCAAATTCTAAAGTCGTTCATGAGTCATGATTGTTCATGAGCGAGTTCGTGCTCCGACTCGCACTTGGCCGATTTTTGGGTGGCTGTGACCACAACCTTTTTTGAGGGCTGGATCCGCGCCTGACTCCATTGGATCTTATTTATCAAAAGACAACTCCCGCACTAGAAATAACAATGTCCTGTGTCGCGGAGGACTTTATAAATATTCAAAGAACGGACACAAAGAACACGCAGACTCTGCACAACAATGCAAATTTTTGTCCTGTGCGGGGATCGAACCCACAACACTCGGCGCGGTGGCAATGACGAGGCGACCACTTCAACCACTACACCATCCGTGCAGTCAAAAAAGTTCTTTTTTGTTCGTAAAACGAAATTGGTTCAACAAAATCTATCTTACACACCAATTAAAGTGCAATTGTTCGAATAATAGCTATTTCTGTCACGTAAACTCTTTTGTTATCTACTGCGCTACTTATTGATCAAATTTTCAATACAAGTTTTTTTTTTATACCACTAAGGTGGCAAATAATATGGCCCACCTGATGGTAAGTAGTCACCGTAGCCTATCAACGCCTGCGACACCAGAGGCATCACTTGCGCGTTGCCGACCCTTTGGAAGGAAGTGGGATGGGGGGAAGAGGGAGATTGGACCTCCGGTACTCTCACTCACCGAACGAAACATAACAGTAGGAATACTGCTATTTCACGTCGATATTCTGTGAGAGGGTAGTCCTTCCCCGGTCGAGTCGGCCCATTCGTGCTGAAATCAGCGAGGCTCTACTAATCTTATATTAATAACAAAATAGTATGGATCGGATCTTTAACGTCCATTACTATGAAAGTTACATACCTATCTAGTGTCATTGAAATAATATTCATATAAGAATATATCATTGATATAATTTATCGATAACACATACATAGTTCAATGTTATACCAATAATTCCGCGCGCTTTAAACCATCCATTTCATATTTGACAGGTGGGCTTTTTTATAATGACTACTGCGGTGGGCAATGGTTGAACTTTTGAAATGCCAAAGGTTTTATGCATTACTTAGGTAGGTACACCTCTTTTTAGGAATTATGTGCATGATATAAGTTAGTTACCGCTCGCTTTAATAGCGTAATAATGTGATGATAAATGCATAAATGGAGCTAGAATTGTTATTTATAGTGTTAACATTATAATTCTTTATGTAAGATATTGTTTGTTATTTCGCCAACTGAGCTGAATGCATCAAGCGATAGGTGTAGGTTGACGTCATCAGTCAAATGGGTGGGATTCCCAAACTTTCTATTGTAAATCTCATATCTGATCCATAGAATTAACGTCGGTTGCGTTTATTTTTTCGATCCGCTACCTTAACCAGTATAACCTCATACTTATAGATGAATTACTGCCTCGGAGACGCAGCAGCATAATGCGAGTGCTGTGTATGAGGTCTCGAGTTGAATTCCCAGATTAGGCAACGTTTTATTTGGTTGTCAAGAAATTCTTAGTAGCAGAAATTTGGAAAGCCTAATAGACGACATTAAATTTACTCGCATTACGTGGGTCTTATAACCTTAGTTGGCGAAATGTGCGTGTAACTTGAACGTTGACTTTGACTTTTGACTTTGACTATAAAAAATCATAATAAAACATACGCATAATAAATAACTATACATTATACTTTCAGAAAAATATTCTAGTAACCCAAGCCTAAATTCAAAACGGAGTATCATTTTCCAAATTCCTTTGTCTAATCTCAAAACAAACGAATGAAATATGACAGACCCATCTCAATGGCGACCTCCATTATACAGTGACAAAACAAAATGTCACCATAACTGCCCCATTTCCACTCAAATAGCACCGTAGCTAATTAACCTAAATTACTGGATGCCGTAAAAGTTAAAAATAACTTCGACAGTCAGAGGTAATGAATCGCGTTAATATTTAAATATATTATACTGGTTTGGAGCAGCGTGAGTGTATGTAACTGCTATGCTCTCAAGCTTGAGATCCAATTCGGGTAAGGTGGTTATTAAGTTTTTTGTTAGAAATTCGGAGTAGCACCACGGAGCCAAATCAAAATCAAATCGTATATCTTTATTCATTTAGGTCTCAAAGTAACACTTATGAACGTCAAACTTACGCTAACTAAAACTATAATATTAATTTACATTTAACTGTTGCCTCGTTCAATAAAGCAAGGGCCTAGAACTAATGAGAAGAACGGGCAAGAAACTCACTTTTAAAGTCTGGAAATATGCACAGTAAACGGCAATACGGCTGCCTTTTACGTGGGACTTAAAATTACATACATACATAGATTCACGCCTGTTTCCCAGGGGTAGGCAGAGACTACGGATTTGCATTTGCTACGATCCTGACACACTTCCCTGGCTTCATTCACTTTCATCACATTCCTCATATTAAAATTAGGTATGTATATTTGGTTGTGAAATCTTCTCCCTAGCCTTTATTATTCCCAAGTCATTTGTCGGCTTTCTAGTCTAACCGGATTTGACTGGATATCAGTTTTTACACGGAGCGACTCTCATCTGACCTCCGCAACCCGAAGGCTAACGATACCCTAAGGCTAGACCAGTGTTTAGAGGGCACTGAATTCCCAATAACGACTGCCATAGGTGTTTATGGCAGCCGGGACCGACTGCTTAACGTGCTCTCCAAGGCACGGAGCAGTCGATAATTTATTTATTTATTTTCCTTAACGATCTCCAACAAAGGCTGTACACATCTTATTCACAAAAGAAAAACAATTCAAGACGTTTTTGGTCTGTGTACTCCTTCAATTACAGGAGACCACATCATGCGTTAAATACAGCGTCTAAATGTGAAAGTATATTATAAAAATGCCTAATTTAAAAAATAATAAGATAAACATACAAGTACATGCATCAAAAAAGGATAAAATAAAGTTACAATTATAATTTTAGGTTTAAAAAGAAATCAAATTTTTAAATTGTCAATCAATACGCACATAATTTCGAAAAGTCATATAACTTCCGAAAGACAGAGGTGCGCGACGTGGATTCGAACCCGAGAACCTCTGCATTGCAGTCTGTTGGTCTCCCCACTGAGCTATCGCTGCCTTTTTGGTTTTTGATTTGGTTGCGAAATGTGGGTATATAATAAACTGCCTACCTACATCTGTCGAAGATATAGGCGCGAGACTATGTATGTAATACATAGGTGACTGCACGAGTGCACAGATGGTGAAGTACATAGTTTAAGTGGATTAGATGGAGTATTCTGCTTTCGGCACCTATGGTTTCGGCACCTAAGCTATTCCACTTTCAGCACCAATAGGTATTTTTGCTTGGTGCCGAATGTGGAATAAAATACCTATTGGTGCTGAAAGTGGAATAGCTTAGGTGCCGAAACCATAGGTGCCGAAACAATTGGTGCCGAAAGCGGAATACTCCGATTAGACTCCACACGGGACAAAAAAAATGTGTTTTTCACAAAAAGCTGTTCCCAGTCTGGGCATTCTTGTCCGTAGTTCTAGTGCGGCAGTTGTCTTTTAAAATGAATAGGTGAAATGATAGGTGTAGACAAGAGTTGTTAGAAATCAAATAATATTATTTTTTATTTTTTATTTTCAGCCTGTATTGTCCCACTGCAGGGCAAAGGCCTCCCTCTCGCTTTTCCACATATCCCTATTATGCGCTAGTTTGCACCAGTCCCTCCTGTAGTTAATTAATTCGTCTTGCTATCGACGTTTTGGTCTACCACGTTGGCGTTTAGCACCGTCTGGGATCCAATCTGTGCTGGTTTTAGCCCAAAGCTCCTGCAGCATACGGCAAACGTGTCCAGCCCAATCCCATTTCAGTTTGGCGGCTTTCTGGGTGACGTCTGCGATTTGTGTTTTGGAGCGTAGTGTAGAGTTTTTAATAATAATATTGTATTGTATACTTAATAAAAAATTATATAATATGTATGTTTATCCATTATCTAGTACCCATAGTACAAGCTCTGCTTAGTTTGGGCTAGATGGTGTTGTGTGTATGTGGTAGAATATTATTATTATTATTACGTGTTAGTAAGTACCTACATACCTTTGTTTAGATATTTTAATTTATTGATTTCGGGTCACGGGTAGGGATGCCACCTTTATTTTGAACATATAGAGTACATTTAAAATCTCAGGTAAAAAAATAAAGTAAGAGCTCCGAAAATAAAGGATAATTTATCTAATTTGGTTTTTTTTTTCTTTATTTAATTAGGGACTACTAACTAATTTGCTTTTATGTTACCGTATTTTTGTTGATGCTAGTAACATCTAACAAATATTTACTATGAAGGAACGGGTCTTTACGGTATATTATATGTCTATATTAAGCTGAATAAGCAATTGTTTTATCCAATTTAGGGAATCTCTAAAGCGTTGCTTTAAACAACGAAATAAAAATCGACATAGATAAAATAAAGTATTTTCCAGTACTTTATTTTCCTAATAAAGTATAAAGTACGTTTACTCGAAATAAAGTACAATAAATTTATTATAAAGTACGGTTGGCAACCCTAGTCACGGGTCGAGCAGAGTTTTATGGATATTTTTGTTAGAAAAACTAAAAAATAACAGGACAGATTCTATTAACACAGTCAATAAACAGCAATAATTTTGCTTTAATTTTGGGAGACCTAAAGATGGCTGCTAAAATGAGGGTGTAATACGCTTCTATCAATCCTTTCAAGAGTCCATATGTATAAAAACGTGAGTCTACATTTACAGTTTTTGACCATAGAGGCTTAACGTTTGACGTGTTACCGATCCCGCTGTCCGCCATATTATGAGTTAACCCATCTTAAAATAGGCAACAAAATGATACAGCACGTCAAAGCTCAGAAGCTGTGTAAAATATAACAGTGATCTCAGCGACCTCCCACATCATAATGCTAGGTTTGTGCTAACGGTGCACCGTGAGATTGCGCGCGCGTACCCGACCGGCCGCTGACTCACGACGCACAGTTAAATTCGTCTTAAACTGTATGAAAATATAGTTCATTGCGAATTTAACTGTGTCTATTTTATTGCTCGTTTCTTAAGAGTTAAATAGCGATTTCACTACTCGTTATAGAAATCTACCTGTTGAAAACGAAATTGACTAAACAATTTTGTTAACTAAACAATCTTATAAATTTTAAGACATAATATTATAGTATGTATGTGTGTATGTCCATAGACTAAGAATATTTACCTACTTTTTAACAAAATTTGGACAAAAAATTGTAAACTCCACATTGAAATAGGTTTGTTTATTTACATTTTTAACAGAGAACCTAGCTGATTCCATATAAAGTTTAGAGTTAACATTTACCTATCTAAATTCTTAAATTTAATCAAAATGTTTTGTCAGAGAGTTCTACATAATGTTCACGAAGATAATAATATGTGAAGTCTGCCAACCCGCACTGGGTCAGCGTGGCGGACGATAGCCTGACCCTTCTCACAGTGAAAAGAGGCCCGTGCCCAGCAGTGTGACAGTTTAATACATCGCTGATATTATTATTATTAATAACTTCCTACGTATAGACCATTAGTTCCCAAAGAGGTCTACGTTGGCGTGACAAAAAAATGGGAGTCCACAATTCGCAAGCGGGGTTCCACGAGAAAATTAATTTGCTTTCGATAGTGAAGAACTAAAATGTTGGCTTGATAATATTTTAAGAAGCTCAGCGACTGTTACTTGTAAAAACTTGCATATTCCATATTCAGTACCAGTGGTCTCGAATCTACCGATTTGTCGGTAGGGAATTACTAAAAAAGAAGTCCGTAGAGTTTTGATCAAATTTTTTAGAATATGGTAGAAATGTAGCTGCAAGGGGTCCACCGCAACCAGCTAAAATTAGAAAAAATGTCTGGGAACCTCTGGTATAGACGTAGAAAATACTTTCTGAAAGCCACCTTCGTAGGTTTATTCGATCATTCGCTCCCTAATATGGTTACGATATACATATGTATGTCGATATGTCATAAATATTCGATTTTTATTTCTGTTTGAATGAATGCTGAATGTCCTTGAAGATAGTGCTCACGGTCGGATGTCCTTGAAAATAATGCTCACGGTCGGCTCTCGTAAGTGTAAAACGATGTAATAACCATTTATTTCATACTTTATACAAAAACATTATTTGAAATTAAATGCAAAAAAATATGAACATGTATACCATGTCTTTTGAGAATTTCAATTCGTTTGTTTCTTATCTACCCGCAGTCTGAATGTATGTTTAGGTCAGACTTTTATTTAAGAAAACTTCAACCTGCTCTCGCAGCAATTTATTACATTGATATTTTACTAAACGGTAGGGATGTCCTCGACCACCCAGCTAGTGAGGGGACATCGCCATTAAAAACGATCGATTCACAACCACTTACCCGGGTTAAAGTAGCACTTAGTCCGTCAACACTTAAGAATAAACAAATTACGTCGAACAAAGCGGGGTCTCAAGCTAGTATGGTAATGTTTCTCATGCGCTTGCCGACCCGCGACCGTCACGGGTGGATTGAACTCATTAATTAAACACATTTTATAATTTTAACGGTATTTGTCTATGGTTTTGATATTCGAAAGTTGAAGAGGATTTATGGTTGCGGGTTTTTTTTTTGTAAATACAATGTTACGCCTATATCCCTAAGGCGTAGGCAGAGCTGTATAACACTCACATTTAGCTATGGGTTTAGTTCCTACGTAATAGGAAGCAAGCATATTTTCTACTAGGCACAGTTTTAAAGTGTGTACTTTAAAATTGAACAGCGGTAGTGAATGCGACTGCTGTCCATGAGGTCTCGGGTTCGAATCCCGGGTCGGGCCAACAAAAGTTATTGGGTTTTTCTGTTAAGAAATCTCAATAGCAGCCCGGAGTTAGAAAGATGGCGTTGTTAGACACCCCCTTGCCTGAGAAAGCACGTAAAGCCGTTGGTCCTGTGCCTGATCTCTCCGGTCGTGTCGGATTACTCAACTCTCATTATTCGATGGGACGCATCGGATTGTGAGAGTTAGGGAACAGAGAGTGCACTTGTGTTTGCGCACACACTTGTGCACTATAATATCTCCTGCGCAGATGGCCAGTCGCCATTAAGTCTGGTCGCCGCGATCAAAATTCGGTCTGGAGAACATTAATTATTAATATTAATTAATTAATTATAAAATGTAATACAATATACAGATGTGTATTACATTTTTGTAGGGTTTAGTAGTATTAGGATTAGGGATAGACAGCTATCCCTAAAGAAATGGACAGAGCTTTTTTTGTTTTTTCATACAATTAAGGTGGCAAACAAGCATACGGCCCACCTGATGGTAAGTGGTCACCGTAGCCTATGGACGCCTGCGACACCAGAGGCATCACTTGCGCGTTGCCGACCCTTTAGGAAAGGAAGTGGGAAGGAGAAGGAGCGGGAAGAGGGAAAGGGGTTGATTGGGCCTCTGGCACTTAGAGTCGTGTTACACTCAAAATTCTATTAATAATTGGTGGTAAATTTATATCCCTTGGGCACAAAACCGTTTTTCTGGATGAAAGGTACCCTGTGTCCTTTTCTAAGCCCCTGACAACGCGTACGCTGAATATCTGATGATCGGTCAAGTAGTTAAGGCGTGAAAGCGTAACAAACAAACTCACATTCGCATTTATAATATTAATTAGAATAACTTCTAGACTTCTTAACAGGAAAGAGTAGAGAATTTCCTAACAAGTAGCAGGCAACCCTTGGGAGTCGTATTTGAGACCTCACGATCACATACAGGCATAAGAGCAAGCTCAGGACCAATGAGAGAATTAATAATATTAGAATTGAAGATGGGATTTCGTGTATTGATAAGGGTAGAAGTCATTTGTTTGACATAATATTATGTGTATTCAATGACGTGTAAGAATCGTATAGTAAGAACTCTTTAGAATAGAAGCAGTGAACTAGCAACATTGTTCGTAGGGTTGCCAACTTTAAATAAGTATGTACATACTTATATTATCTGTTTATTACATTACCAGTTATTAGAAATATAGATTATATTTAAGCATGGATTAAAATGATCTAAGAATTTAAATTGATGAAATTTGTATTTAATTAATATCATTTAAAATTTATTTGAAAATTTACATATATTATTCTGATAAGCTACGATTATACCCTTGTAAAGCGATTACAAATTTACACTTTATGTAGAGCAACTAGGAAATGGCGAATATTGATCTTTTGTATACAGATTAGATTATTTTAACGAGACATTATAGGCAAGTGTCATAACTATTGTAATCTTCTGACCGTCTTTAATTTTCAGACATTTCAGAACAGCACTCATATAAGTATTATCCGAAAATGTACAGTCGCCAAGAAATAGGCAATTTACACGAAAACTTATTTAGATGTCATTTTATGTCAATCTATCTTTAGAATGTACTAGAAATAAGAGAAATGGTAACAAGGCCCCAAACATTTAATTTATTTATATTATATAATAGGATTGCCATTACAATACCTACTTCTTTACAATAGACAATTATCTCTTAGTTTTATTTTCATTTCATAAACTTTTAAGGCAGACATGTCATGCACTAATTTGATGAGGGTATAAGTATATAAGTTTTAATCATTTAAATAGCTTTAAAAGTGGTAAAATTTAATAGTGGTGTAACAATCTCAAAATAATGTAATAAAAATGTTAAATGAACAACGCGATAAAATCTTTTTACTGCCGAGTGTTTCTTACATATCTTTACTTATTTTAGTTTATGAGTTCCGTTTAGATATGATCTATCTGAAGGTATATGAAGTAAAATAATGATAAAATATTGAGCCAGCCATTTCAATACTCGACGCAGCCCTATCGCGAGTGTTCAACCTTCAACCAATCTGTTATCGACACTCGAGCCGAGCGTCGTAGGCTTGTTATCAGCGACTTGCACTCACTACTAAACTTCACTATTATTCATTTTACTTATGATACTACACATACCTATACAGAGTTAATTGAAAATACTAATAACCTCTTATTTTTAGTATCAAATAGTTACTTCACGCTTTAAAGGTGAAGGAAAACATCGTGAAGAAACCTGCATGTGTGAGAGTACGCCATAATGTTCTCGAAGATATGTGAAGTCTGCCAAACCGCACTAGGCCAGCGTGGTGGACTATAGCCTGACTCTTCTCACTCTGAGAAGACGCCCGTGTCTAGCAGTAGGACAGTTTAATACACAGCTGATATTATTATAATATCTTTTACCCATGACCCATGACTTACCTATTTCATTATAATAACTTTACCTAATGGAATAAAAATTACGAAAAGAAAGGATTCAAAAGTAACATCTATTGTCGTAAATATCTTGTATGAAATGTATGTATTATATTTTGTTTAAGTTTATTCATTGAAGGTGTTAATTTAAATTAATAATATCGAGCTTTTTTGAGTTATCAATTAAAGTAATACTATATAATAATAATTTAGCATTCGTTCATAATTTCACCTTTCACGTAAAACTTCCATAAACACAATATTGGTATCCATTAAGCACATTTAAATTAGGAAACCAGTTTCACTGCACACGACTATAGACAATTTAAAGTGATCCTCTTCGAATCCTGAGCATAGACTATAGAGCAGACAGGTTCAATGACATACACCTACACCAGCCACGCTACCTATTGAACTACCAAATCCGGTATTTCTAGAGTCCCGTGCGTTTTTACTTTTCATAAAACCGTTTATATTAAACAAATTTAAATAATTTTACCGTTTTAATTTTGATTAAATTATATTTATTTAAGAATTAATAACGTGCATCCTACTTTCCATTTCATCCAACTAATATTATAAATGTGAAAGTTTGTAAAGATGTTTGGATGTTAATAACTCAATCAGGCGTAAACCGCTAAACGGATTTGGATGCAACTTGGCATATATATATATATATAGAGAAAATATTCTGGATTAACACATACGATACTTTTAACTTCGTAGGCAATTTCGTGGGATTTATGCGGGTGAAGGGTAAGAATTAATAATTTTATAAATTTCAAAGTTTACGGGATCTTTGTATGTTTGTTACGTAATCATTCGTGAACCGTTAAATGGATTTAAATGAAACTTGGCTCATAGATAGACCATGTTTTTATCTTAGTATGCGTTCCAATCTATTTCAAGCAAATCCTGTGGCATACAGAAGAGTTTGATTTATTAAAACAATCTTAAGCCGCTTCCGATTTATATTCCATTCCATCATTCTGTCGGCTTTTGTATAATATAAATAGGAGACATTTAGAATACACTCAGCAAACATCAACAAACAAAATAAACAGAAAATAAAATAAAAAAACTATTAATTCGGGCAGTTTATTAAATAAAGAAAATATGAAATCACACATTTCCTTTCAAGCCCTTAGCACAGTGAAAGTTCAATTAAAACTGTTAAACCAGTTTGTAAATAATGAGCACTCAGACGGACAAAAATCATATTAATTATTGCGTCTATCTTACATTATCTTTACGCTTTTTGGACAAATGGCCTCGCGAGTGGTAGTTACATAATTTAGATGATATATTTCTGAGAATTATTTTATAGAACCTATTAGCGGAAGACGTCTTAGTCTACCAATCTTCCGTATTTTTAAGGGAAAATGTGAAAGCCAATGTAATTTAATCTTATTTGTTACATTTATTCTAAAATAAGGTCTTATGTTGGCAGAAGAACTGATATGAAAGGAGAAAGAAACATTTAGTCTTGTTCCATACAAAGCAAATCAAGACGCTACATGATAATAAAGCTAGAAACAGTCAATTGAAATGTAATATGCATTTAGCAAGTTTATAGTAATTGCCAATGATGGTTTCAATTAGAGGTTGGTATACACATACATAGGTAGGTATAGGCAGATCATCAAATTCTATAAAACTCCTGTCGTTTAATAAATATTACTAACTTGTTAGTACAAGTTTAATAGCAGAAAGGAACGTTCAACTACGTTACAAAATGATTTTCATAAATGTATTTCTTTTATATTTCTTTGTATTGTGTTTGTTATTTGCATCTTCTTATTCAAGAGCGGCTCTAAGAAAATATTAAATAAGTAAACAGAAGTTGTCTTGTGTTCGCCACAAAAAAAACTAAGTAACGATTTACAGTAGCAATAGAAAACGTCAAATAAGATTTTATAATACGGAACCCACATTTATCAATCTAATATACCTGAGACCGTTCGAAATTTAAATTATCAGAACCGATATTCTCGCCGGCCAGTGACATTCATGTTTTGATAAAAGTTGTTTTAAGAATCGAACATTCGATATTCTTTCACTTTTGTTTTAATTATTTCGTTACAGTTTGTTTTATGATATTTCTCTTTTATACTGCTTGTTTTAATACAAAATACTTTATTAACGGTTAGTATTAGGTCTAAGGGTCACCTAGCTGGCGTGGACGTTTAGAAATATTGAAATAATAGATGGAATGTGCACCCAGACTCGGTTTAAAAACATGTGGATCAATACTTTTTTTTGTGCGGTGATTGGACCCGCAATGACACGTCTATATCAGCTATAGGTACCTCTTTTCGCAGTATAAAATTGTGTTATCTATACTATAGTCCATTTTTAGTTGTATTTAGTAAATATGAATGATGTACTGATAGCTAAAGACAATGTATAGATAGATACCCATTTCTACGTATAATCTTTATGTTTTGTCGTCTCTACAAATATATTCTTAAAGCATTTACTAAGTGGTTTTATAAACCTAACCAAAATTAAAAATGCAAGTGTGAGTTTGTTACACTTTCACTCCTAAACTACTTGACTGATCATGAAATTTCGCAAACACGTCAGGGGTACAGAAAAGTACATAACTTTCATTTATAAAAAAGTACTGTTTCCGAGGGATAGAAAATTTACCTAGCCTACATTTACGCGAGCGAAGCCGAGGTTAATATCTAGTGAGTTTATTAAAAAGGCAACTATGAAAAATGGTTAATACATGTAGACGGTTGTGCTGCGTTGGGACGCATATTGTAAGACTTAAGTAGGGTTGCCACCTTTATTTTGAACAAATAGAGTATATTTACTGTCTGAAGGGAAAAATAAAGTACAAGATCCGAAAATAAAGTATTATTTATTTAATCTGCTTTTTGGTTACCATATTTTTATTGATATTGGTAACTATCTAACAAATATTTATTATCAAGGAACGTCTTACTGGATCTTCACAATATAGATAGATAAACAATTGTTTTTATTAAATTTACGGCATCTCTATATAGCGTTGATTTAAGTAAATTATTTAAGTTAAAAAAGTTTTAAGTTTTAGACGACATAGGTAAAATAAAATATTTTCACATACTTTATTTTCCTAATCTATACTAATATTATAAAGCTAAAGAGTGTTTGTTTGTTTCTTTGTTTGTTTGCTTGAACGCGCTAATCTCAGGAACTACTGGTCCGATTTGAAAAATTCCTTCAGTGTTAGATAGCCCATTTATCGAGGAAGGCTATAGGCTATATATCATCACGCTAAGATCAATAGGAGCTGAGCACCAATGAAGAATGTTTCAAAATCGGTATTTTTTCCTTTTGAGAGCTTCCGCTGCGTGCGCTGCGTAAACAGTTAAAGTTTGGCAAAAATCATGTATGACATAATTGTTCTCCTTTAAAAGTTCTAAAAAAAAGTCCGTGACAGCATATGTCTATCTTTTAAGGTTGGCTCACTATAACCATTTTTATGTTAACCAAATTTGTTCTAAAATAATGCATTATTTGCGAAGGTATTATTATAAACATGATATTAATCCTTATCCAAATAAATACGTTACTCATCACAAGTATTTAATTTAAAACAAAATTGCCCTTTACATCATTCGATTTCAATGAATATCTTAGGAGATATCGCAGTTTTAAAATAACATTGCAGCAAAATAATTACCCATTACAGACATAGTACAAACGATGTTTCTCCTGGTTTATTCTGCGTGATTACTACTGGTTCGATTTGAAAAATTATTTTAGTGTTGGATAGCCTATTTATCAAGGAAGGCCATAGGTTATATAACATCACGCTACGACCCACGGGGGCGGCGCAGTAACGATAAACGCGGGTGAAACCGCGGGAACATCTAGTAAAGTATAAAGTACGTTTGCCCGAAATAACGTACAATACTTTATTTTAAAGCAGGTACGGGTGGCAATCCTAGACATAGTGCATAGGTCTCAAAAATGATCTATAAACTTACATTATTTGTCTCAGTGGGCTAACGGTAGTGAATGCGACTGTAATGCACAAGGTCTTGGTTTCGATTGCCGGCTCAGGCCACTGTCGTAGTATTTCTTGACAGAAAACCTCCAATAAAGTGTCATTGGAGGTTTTCTGTCAAGAAATACTAAGTAGGCGGCTCCTAAAATTGCTTTAAAGCCCGGTAAACGTCAGTAGCTATCAGTTGCCCATTTTGGGATTTGAAACCATGGTTAACTTATGTATATTTTATACCTAGTATACCTAAATTAATTTATGCCCGTGAATACAATAACACTTATGTATAAAATCCTCTATAATGAATAATGATCGATGAACATTTTAATAATCTGGATAACACAGTTTTATCTGTATACGGTCTCATTATGTTGTCCTCATTGTTTCAGCAATTACAAAGATTAGCCTGCACAGACAGACAAACATTATAAATATTGGTTCTTTATGTCTAAAACATGGAAGTAACTACGCTTAAAAGTCTCTAATTTAATTAGATATTTTATTTTTATGTAAAGAAATACCCATAAATACTTAGCTTTTATTTTTATTATTTTCCAGTCATTCATATTGATCGAAACAAGAGAATTCGTTTCAATACGACTTCAAAAATCGATTAAAATAATATCCGTGAATATTATTGTTATTGATATTTTATAACCGTTTCAAAATTAGTTTGTCTATACAATAAAATTATTGTAAAATGGTTGTCTGTCGACTTTTTAATATCTACACTATAAAGAGACACTAATATTATAAAGAGAAAAGATTTGTATGTTTGTTTATAATGAACTAGTTGTGCCCGCGGTCTCACCCGCGTCATTGGTATTTATGGTTACTGCGCCGCTCCCGTGAGCCGTAGCGTGATGTTATATAGCCTATGTCCTTCCCAAGGTCTCAGGCTATCTTGATTCCAAATTTCATCTAAATCGGTTCAGCGGATTGAGCGTGAAAAGGTAACAGACAAACAGACAGACAGACAGACCGACAGACAGAGTTACTTTCGCATTTATAAGGTACTACGCGGCTCCGCCTGCGTAGTACCTAGATCAATAAAAAGTAGCCTATATCCTTCACCAGGTTTTAAACTATATCTGTACCAAATTTCATCTAAATCAGTTGAGTAGTTTAGCCGTGAAAAGGTAACAGACAGACAGACAGAGTTACTTTCGAATTTATAATATTAGTAAGGATTAGTAAGGATAAGGATTAGTAAGGATTAAACTCAACAATTATAGGTCCTATTTTAATTAGATTTTTATCTTCAGAAAGCTCCTTTCTTTGGAGAAAGGAGGAGATATATATTGCCGTCATAAGGGAAAAAGACGAGTCTAAAATTTTTTTCGAAATTATGATTTTATCTATTTGGACTCAGTGAAAAAAGACACATCTGTCAGTATATTTATTAAACAAAAAAGTTTTTAGTATATACGCCCTTTTTCCTTATGGCGCCAGTACTTATAGCCTATTTTATAGCAAAATAGGCTATATAACATCACGCTACAAAACACTGGAGCGGAGCAGTATTTATAAACGTGGATAAAACTGCGGGGGACACCTAATATTATATTTTCCTGAATAGACTTGGCAACCTTACTTTAAACATGCTACGGTGAAATCGACAGATATCGTTAGTAGAATTGCTAGATTTAAAATCGCTGCGCCATCTGTTTGGAAACTTTTTGCACAGTCATCTCTATGGCCATAGACAGTTTGTCTATGGATAACAATCTTAGGTCAGCAATTTTAAATATGGAATGCTCGAATGTTTTTATCCAATTTCATATATTTATGAGATTGGTTAAAAACATCGAGCATATTTTTTTATTTGTCTTATTTTCTTTCTTTCTTTATTAAAAAAGACGCCGCCCGCACTAGGATTAATTTTTGTGTCGCGGGAGACTTTACAAACATTCAAACAATGGACACAAATAACTCCCAAGCCTCTTCTACACAATGACCCATGATGGGCGATTAAAAAAGTGGCCATCATCGCCGCGATCATGGGTTACTCTCTACACAGTCGTGACTGTTACATTTACTCACGGTCGTCTGTTGAAGATGGACGTCGAAGTGATAGCGGCTGCTGCTATCTATTTGCTCAGTACATAATATAATCATTATCGCAATGTGCATCAAAAAAAGGTCAAAAATTCAACCATTTTTGTTGCGTAAACATAAATCCACCGGCACCACGCACTACCTTTTCTTTTTTTTTAAATTGGCGTTACACGTTCACATCGTTCCCGCTAAAAAACTACTACCTTTTTACTTGACCACAGAGGTCGTGCGACTGATTGATGGACGATTGTGTGGACACGCGCATGATCATTTCTTTGATGTACCAACAATTCACCGATTAGTCACGATTATAGGCGATGATGGCCACTCACAGACGATTATGCTCTCTACACAATCGTGCGTGCCTGTACTCGCCCATCATGGGCCATTGTGTAGAGAGGCCTCCAGACTTAGAACAACAGAACTATTTGTGTACCACACAAATTTTTGTCCTGTGAGGGAATCAAACCCATAGCACTAGGTACAGTAGCAACACTAAATTATTTTTTCAATTCGAACCAGTAGTTCCTGAGATTAGCGCGTTCAACCTAACAAACAAACAAACTCTTCAGCTTTATAATATTAGTATAGATAAGACTCTCCTACCTAAATCTCCGAAAGCTAGTAAAGGTGTGGTTACACTCACTTTTCGCAAGATGTCACTTTAGGTCTCACCTACTATAAGGCGAGTTTATTTCTGTCTACCGTGTAGACATTTCGCCTTCTTGCTAGATACTACTACCTACTGAGAATTCCTTGGTAATAAAATTTAAAATTTAAAAAGCTCTCGACACAAAATAAAAATTGTAATCCGCCATTTTGCTGTGGCGGCCATCTTTAATTTGAAATTTATCATAGTGTATGGTATTCTAATAGTCAAGCCCTTTCATTTGATACCCATATTAAGGGGGTTGTGAAAAAATATGTAATCCGCTATTTTGTGGCGGCGGCCATCTTGGACCGATTTTCATCAAACATAGCTAAGAACACTCCCGACTAATTCACATTTCAAAACAAAAACAAACTAAATCAAAATCGGTTCATCCGTTCAGGAGCTACGATGCCACAGACAGACACACATACAGACACGTCGAACTTATAACACCCCGTTGTTTTTACGTCGGGGGCTTAAAATATCCAATAACACTTTTTTTAGGCAGCGATAGCCTAGTGGGACACCGATGAACTGCCACGCAGAGGTCACGAGTTTGATCCCAAAGCATGCATCTCTGACTTTTCGATGTTATGTGCGTAGTATAGTTATTGCTTGCTTTAACGGTGAAAGAAAACATCGTGAGGAAACCTGCATGTCTGAGAGTTCTCCATAATGTTCTCGAAGATATGTGAAGTCTGCCATCCCGCACTAGGCCAGCGTTATGGACTATTTCTTTTTTGTTGACGCGTGGAAATGTTCAGTCACATTCCCCATCGCCGGTTTTGGGGCGGGCGATGGGGATATGTCGGGATCTAGCCCCTACGATGGATTTGGGCTGAACCGACTAAAACCACCGCGGTGTTCCTCACACCTTTATGGCGTGGCCGCGCGAATCGCTCTCGCATTCGAATCGCGACCCCGCTAAAGGTTCGACCTGCCGATGGACGTGGCGGGTCCCACACAAGCGTTGTGTACTATGGCCTAATCCTTCTCAAACTGAGAAAAGGCTCGTGCCCAGTAGTGGGACAGCTTATATACAGGGCTGATATTATTATTATATATTAATTTTTTTCACCCGGAAATCGAATTTACAGCATTCGCTATCGCTATAAATATATTTATTAAGGTTTATTTTACCTAATAAAATAAACCTTAATAAATTTATTTATTTAAATAAAAGAGTAGGTAGTCCAATTAATAAAATATGTTGACAGGATATATTTCCTGTTCATTAAATATTAGTGTAACTAATGGATTTTACCTTATTTGCTAATAATACGATCTTACTAAGGGGTCGGCAGAAGAGCAAACTGTTCATGATTGAACTAATGGCCTTGCTGTCGCCGCATTCCGTGTTGTGGATTTGAACCCAGTACAATTATTTGAGTGATATAAAAATGATATCTTAGAGTCTGGGTGAGTCTTGGTATCTGTTAAGTAAATTTATTTTCGTAAAGTCACAGAGCTTGAAACCAGGTGTATATGGTGATTTTCTAAAAAAAAGTCGATTTTGTCTATAAGTATAAATACTGTCAATATAAATAATCACTAGTCATTCACTGCTTTATAAAATTCAAAAGCATTCATAAAAAAATGTAGTATAATATTATTTATATTGAAGTTTATTTTTACGACATTTTTATCGTGTGAAATGTTCTTTTCGTACGTTTTTCTACCATTTGCATAATCAACTAATTGTTTTTATTGATCTATATTAATTCGGTACATATTTTGTTTTTTACACACATTAAATATTAATGTATTTTTTTTTGTATAAGTATTAATAAAATAATGTTAAAATTAATTTTATTAAATTTGTTATTTACTAGCTCTGTGCCTCGCGGTTGCACTCGCTCAACTCCTAAGGTTTGTAGCGTGATGTTAGATAATGGTAATCCTTTCTCAACAAAGAGGCTATTATTGTGAAATGATTATCATTATCTAACAGTTCTACCTAGTTCAAGAGTTTTAAAATCTGATGGGTAGTTCCTGAAATTAGCACGTTCAAACAAACAAACAATTTCTTTAGCTTTATGAGTTCGACGTAAATTTTTTATTACACTAGCTTTGCCCGCGGTTTTACCCGCGTTTATGATTAGGTACTGTGCCGCTCCCGTGGGTCGTAGCGTTATAGCCTTTAACCTTCCTCAATAAGCTATCCAACACTAAAATAATTTTTCCATTCGAACCAGTAGTTCCTGAGATTAGCGCGTTCAACCAAACAAACCCGCAAATAAACAAACAAACTCTTCAGCTTTTGAATATTTATTTAAAACTGAATTCACCTGTAATTAGTTATACAATTGGTTAGACTCAAAATGTTTCTCTTATGCGTATGTGATGTGTACTAACTGTTGGTGAATCTTAATAAATAAATAGATAAATAATCTTTGTGTTGCAAGCAGTTACAGGTTAAACATAACCTTGGTGGAACAACAAAAAACAAATTACAATAACACTTTGCGTAACTCAGAAACCATACGCAAGACCTCGCGATATGCATCCATGCTTACAATTACGCAACCACGACAATATAATTATAATTCTAATATGTAAATTTATTAAAATAAGTATAATTTTAATTACTCGCTCTTGACCGCTTTTACAATATTACGTCATAACCACAGACAATACCGTTTAATTCTTATTCCAAATAAGGTAGGACGAAAGCAACAAATGGCAAGCGAATGACCTTAAAGATGCCCAAAATTGGGCAAACGGCCGCCAAGGCCAATGAAAATTCTTTAGTTTTTTATAATACACCAACTTATTTTGGCATTGTGACAATGGCGGTAAAAGTGGCACATATGTCAAAAGTTTTGAGGTTATGTGCAGTTATAGAATTCATTGTTTTGTTTTTCTCTGATGTTTAAGCATGTGACGGATGTAGGTTTGTGTGTTAGGATATTTGTTACACTTTTGAATAAGTTTATCTAAAAGTAACTGTTTTTATTTGATGCTAGATTATGCACGCAGCTTCGCTCGCGTAAATTTATATTTATCTCTCGGTGGTTACTTTTTTCTGCATGAAAGGTATTGTCGGGCCAAAGGCATCGGGCATGAAAGCGTAGCAAATAAATAAACTCACATTCGCATTTATAATATTAGTAAGGATTGGAGAATATTTGTGATTTCGTTAGCTTATTTTAGTAGCGTGAGTAAGCATTATGCTTCTTCAGGGTCAAGAACGTGGAGCGTCACCAAAGTAGGAAATCAGAGAGGAGCAGCTGTTGCCATCCCACTGACCTCTCCCAGAAAATGTTGATTATACGCCAGTTTTCTTATATTAAACAAATGACTTAAAAATAATAATTCATTTGTTCAACCCGTGAATTAAATCCGGCCTTACGATTGGCCACATAATATTTAAGCGAAAAGTTATGCCACGATACCAAAAAAGGTCTTTACATTTTCAGCTTTTAAGTATATTTATTTTATTATTATTGTTAACTCTTCTAGTTAAGCCACGGTAATGGTTAAGTACCTTTAATATCATTTAATACGATATCACACTGTTAAATATTTCTTCATTAAAATAGGCGTGAAATAAATTCCAGAATTTCAAATACCAAAAACAATTTTCTATTCTCTAAATGACGAAGACACTTATTTAAACTGCCACGCATATTTGCTATAATTAGAAAAAAATGCATTGAACTCTATGGTACAGATTTAGCATTGCGACCGCGAACTACAGTGTGCTTGGACGAACGCCAGCCCTCACAAGTTTATTATTAGATATGTATTTAAGGATCACTTCGGGGGATTTCGGAGGAACATCAATTATCCTTCTTAACTTAAGAATGTTAGAAGATATTCTAGGGGTGGTGTTTTTATGTCTATCGTTAGTAAACGTAAAGGCATGTGCTACTGCCGATTGTGAATAAAATGTTCGTCAGTTTTCTGTCAGAAGATGGTCAGTAGCAGCCAGGAGACGGTTAGCGGAATGTGAGGTTTTCGTTCTTGAATTGACTGTGACTGCATGAATCTCCAGAACTGCATGGATCTTATAGTGGTTTAAATTGCTTCGCTACTGGTATTACGCCGAGTTGTAGTTCGAGCACCACCATTGTGTTCTTTGTAACTGTCGTTTCTATGTTTGTGAAGTCCTCCGTGATACAGGAATAACAAACTAATGCGAACGTTGACTTTTTCTTAATTAATTGATTTATTACTCGATATTATTTGTTTCGTGGCATAAGTATGCACTTGGGTTTACGGAGATCCTGAATTCGATAAACGCATCGGTTATCTATACTAATATTATAAAGCTGAAGAGTTTGTTTGTTTGTTTGTTTACTTGAACGCGCTAATCTCAGGAACTACTGGTCCGATTTGAAAAATTCTTTCAGTGTTAGTTAGCCCATTTATCGAGGAAGGCTATAGGCTATATATCATCACGCTAAGATCAATAGGAGCGGAGCACCAATGAAGAATGCTTCAAAATCGGAGAGTAATTTTTCCTTTTGAGAGGTTCCGCTGCGTGCGCTGCGTAAACAGTTAAAGTTTCGCAAAAATAATGTATGACAGAATTGTTCCCCTTTAAAAGTTCTAAAAAAAAGTCCGCGACAGCATATGTCTATCTTTTAAGGTTGGCTCACTATAAATAACCATTTTTATGCTAACGAAATTTGTTCTAAAATAATGCTTTATTTGCGAAGGTATTTTTATAAACATGATATTGATCGCAGTAACGATAAACGCGGGTGAAACCGCGAGAACATCTAGTAAATTTATAATATCATTGAATGTTTTGAATTGAAAACTTCTTTAGCGGCGTTGTGCACTTTTTTTTATGGGTAAAAAATGTTAAACTCTCGTCAGGACACGTGACCTTATCGAAAATTCGTAAGACGGAGGTAGAATTGTCATGTTTGTGTACGGTAGCGCAATAAATGAATATTATATTTTACCACATAAATTATTGTACTTTTATACTGATAATTAAAGCAATTCGTGCAAAATTATTCCCTAACCATTCCAAAATATCAAAAATGCACAACGTTAATATTCAAGTTTTGACTTCTGCCGGCACTCCCGGAGTGCAAAATTTTTTTCGTTAAGGAAGTTGTTAGTGACACGGCAGCCGAAAATGACAATAGGCATGATATAATGTGGTACCTAAAGTCATAGCGAAATGAGGGTATCATATACATCTATCTACCAGCAATACCATTTTAAGGAAGCAGCTCATTATTATTATCTTAGTACAACTTCTTCAATTCTATATAATATGTTACTATGCCAAAAATAGCTACAAAATCGTATACCTATAACGTTTTCAAAAGCTAATAATAACGTTCGTACACAAATATTCGTTTATCCTCATACCAAATGATCCACAACAATGATTTTAAAGGGTCATCGCTCTACTCAATTACTGTATGTGTACTCTGCCCGGACGGACGGACAAAGCGGCTTTTGTATATAAACACATGTGCGTTTTAGAGTACACTTCCGGATTTTTTTAATATATTTTGTCTGTGGTACGTCATAGTGCTGTAGTATCTGTGGTAGCGTACCTTCTTCTTATTTTCAACTAAGATGGCTAACAAAAATACAGCAGATAATTTTACCGATTGATTTTGTTTTTGTATGCTTGTAACACCAGATTTATTTTATTAGTTGCCCTTTAAAAATGAGTCTTAGTGGTGTAGCAATAGAGTATTCAAATGCAGTGTCTTGAGTCCCATTCGGGGACCAGGCATATTTGCTGCTACCAAGTATTCTTGACAAAAAAGTAGTAATATCTGCCCAATGACAGTTGGCAGGCTTCACGCATCTTCGAAAACATTACGGGGAACATGTCTGAGGTCTCAGCATGCAGGTTATCTCACGATGTTATCCTTAACCGTTTAAACAAGCCATTATAACTACTAGATGTGCCCGCGGTTTCACCCGCGTTTATTGTTACTGCGCCGCACCCGTGATGTTATATAGCCTATAGTCTTCCTCGATAAATAGGCTATCCAACACTAGAATAATTTTTCAAATCGAACTAGTAGTGCCTGAGATTAGCGCTTTCAAACAAACAAACAAACTCTTCAGCTTTATAATCTTTATATATACTAGCTGTCCCGACAGACGTTGTCCTGTACAAAAGAGAAAAAAAAAAGAAAAAGCATATTTAAACCATCCTTGAATCCACTTGAACACACACAAAAAGTTTCATTCAAATCGGTCCAGCCGTTTAGGAGGAGTTAACTATCAACAAACGTACAGAAGAATTATATATATAAAGATAATTCTTTTGTACGTGTGTTGACAGTGAACTCAGTGAAATTATGTAATATAATATAATATTCTACCACATACCTACACACAACACCATCTAGCCCAAACTAAGCAGAGCTTGTACTATGGGTACTAGACAATGGATAAACATACATATATACTATTTTTGTAAATACATACATATTATACATAGAAACACCCAGACCAAGACACACATCAATGTTCATGTTTGACTTGTGCGGGAATCGAACCCGCGACACCAGGCGTGGCAGTCGGTTACATTAACCACTACGCCATCGAGCGTGGCAGTCCAGCAGTCTCCCACTCCACTACTGCTGCTAAACCCGACCCGGTAATCAAACAGCACATCATCGTTCACAACACAAATATGTATATAGTTTACTAGCTGTTACCTGCGACTTCGTCCGCGTAGATTTTAACTAAAAAAGTGTTTGTCTCCGCGGAATCCTATATTTTTTCTAAAATCAAAGTAGCCTAAGTTACTCCTTATAACATCAGCTATCTGCCAGTGAAAGTCCCGTCAAAATCGGTTCAGCCGTTTCAGAGATTAGCCGGAATAAACAGACAGACAAAAATTTTAAAAATAGATGTTTTCGTGTAGGTACCTTATATACTTTCATATGCATTAGATAAAAAGCTGTTATTTTGACATTACAAACAGACACTTCAATTTTATTTATTCGTATAGACTAGCTGTGCCCGCGGTCTCACCCGCGTCTATTGTATTTATGGTTACTGCGCCGCTCCCGTGAGCCGTCGCGTGATGTTATATAGCCTATGTCCTTCCCAAGGTCTCAGGCTATCTCCATTCCAAATTTCATCAAAATTGGTTCAGTGGATTGAGCGTGAAAATGTAACTGACAGACAGACAGAGTTACTTTCGCATTTATAATATTAGTAAGGATTATGAACCGATTAATTAAGAGCGTGAGTGGTTACTTTGTTTTAAGTTATTTCAAGAGTGGAAAGCGTACGTTCCGCGTCGGAAGATAGCTGTATTATCTTTCTCGTGTGTTAGACGCGCCACGCAACGACGATTAGTCGATAAATGGTGTCCGTCTTGCCAATTAGTACCTAAGTTTTAGTCGATTATTACTTGATCAGTAACGATAGCCTAGTGGAAGACCGATGGACTGACACGCAGTCTCAAGTTCGATTCCAAGACCCACTGATCAGGGTTGCCGATGCCAATGTACGTAATTCCCCAAAAATCCAAATAAAATTCCCCAAATTTGGGGACAAAAGTCTGCTGATTCCCCACAAAATCCCCTCAATATCATTTTAAACAATGAAAAACGTTTTAACTATTTTCAATTATTATTTCTACGTTTTGTACCGTTAGAATTTTCCCATATACATATTTGTTGCAACCATCTTGCTCCAAGGGTTAAACTTGATACTGCTGCGAAATTTTTGAAGTGAAAACTTCTTTAGCGGTGTTGTGCACTTTTTTTGTTATGGGTAAAAAATGTTAAACTCGCGTCAGGACACGTGACCTGGTCGAAAATTCGTAAGACGGAGGGTGAATTGTCATGTTTGTGCGCATGAACATGGATGTTTGTCTTGGTCTGGGTGTTTCTATGTATAATATGTATGCATTTACAAAAAAAAGGTAGGTATTTATGTATGTTTATCCATTGTCTAGTACCCATATTACAAGCTCTGCTTAGTTTGGACTAGATGGTGTTGTGTGTATGTGGTAGAATATTATTATTATATTATTATTATAGCGCAATAAATGAATATTGTATTTTACCATATAAATTATAGTACTTTTATACTGATAATTAAAGCAATTCGTGCAAAATTATTCCCTAACCATTCCAAAATATCAAAAATGCACAACGTTAATATTCAAGTTTTCACTTCTGCCGGCACTCCCGGAGTGCAAACCTTTGATTTTTTTTTATTTCCGTCTCTTGCTGGCATTAAAGATATTTATTACCTACAGTATCTGTATTTAGCCGATTGCGGATTTCTGTATTTTAATTTTAAGCTCTCTAAATTTACGTTCGACCAATGCATTTGTAAATGCAATGGCAGCATGAGCAGTAAGAACGTCATAATTTTTATGTTTGCGAACATTATCCACCGTTTTTAATATTCACAGTAGTTACTAGGTGCTGCCAAAGTATTCTTTCTTATTTTTATATTTACTACAATTTATAATCCTAACTAATATTATAAAAGCGAAAATGAGTTTGTTTGTTTGTTTGTTACCTTTTCACGCCTAAACCACTGAACCGATCATTCTGAAATTTTGCATATACGTTTTCAGGTGTACAGACACGGACATAGGCTACTTTTCATCCCGAAAAAAATGACTGTTCCCGAGGAAAACAACAATAACGTTCTTGTATAATAGATCGCGCCACGTGTCTTTCGAATCATGATTAAATTGTATTATTACAAACTGAGTACAACCCGAATTGATTGTCAAATTCTAAATTAACGCGAGCGAAGCCGCGGGCAAAAGCTAGTATGTATTAATAAAAAACACGAAGATTTCAATTTCCCCGCATAATGCCAATCCCCATTAAATCCCCAACCAACTTGAGATTCCCCGCAGTTTGGGGAATTCCCCACAAATTGGCAACCCTGCCTCTGACTTTCCAAAGCTATGTGCGTATTAATTGGTTTTAACGGTGAAGAAAAACATCGTGAGAAAACCTGCATGTCTGAGAGTTCTCCATAATGTTCTCGAAGATATGTGAAGTCCGTCAACCCGCTGGGTCAGCGTGGTGGACTAGCCTAACCCTTCTCGCAATGAGGAGGCCCATGCCCAACAGTGGGACAGATGATATTATTACTACTATTTTACTAGCTTTTGGCTCCGGCTTCACGCGTAAATGTAGGTTATAGGTTGACACCTTAATTACCTAGCGGTGTGCAATATTCTTTATGACCTATTCTCATACCGACCAAACATACATAAAAATTTCTTAAAAATCGGTCGAGCTGTTTCGGAGGAGTGTTAAAAATAAATACAGTAATTTATAATATTAGCACTATTTCGCTTGTTTGACAAATAAACGTATCTTTATCGTCGATTAATCACAGGATATCAATATAAATTAGCTTATAAATGTTATAAGAAATGTTACGGTCATAAACAGAAAATTGCACGGAGCAGGATATCCTTACTAATTATAACATTACAATATATATAATTAACAATTCAGTTTTATTAATATTACTTGTTAACGGCAGTATTCATATTTAAGCCTAATTAGTTAAATCCAGCCACGCTTCGTTGTGGCTCAGACTAATATTTATGATTTTTCGCTCCTGATCCTTAAGATAAATCGTATATAAACACACTCTTATATAGAATTGCAACGTTATATATAAATTTTAAGTCAATCCATCGATTACTTTTCGAGATTTGTGGACACAAACATACGTAAGCTGAATTTACAGAAATTTCGTTCTAGGATTTTTCAGATTACCGATACGACATATTTTGTAATACATATACAACATACAAAATATGTCGTATCGGTAATCTGAAAAATCCTAGAACGAATGTAAAAGGCCAAACCTTTTTTGAATTCTTAAATGTTTGCTTATATCTTCATTGCACGAATGCCATAGTAGGTTCAACTTCAACTTTTCTTGGTGTCGAATAGCTCCATCGAATAGGTATCGATGATTCTACCAACGTCAGGGTGGAAAGAGATAAAAATAAAATAATTTAATAAGTAGATTGATAAGCAAACAGTAAGATGACCATTGAGCGGTAATTAGAGCGATGGTTCTTCTCTGCTAAAACAAAAACAACACCGCTATTAGTAATATATACACAATAGTAAAGTAAGGAGATGAGAGAGGCCATTGTAGGTTAATTATTAACAGCCACTCCAATGACTTGACATGAGTTTAATTTTGACACTTCATTCATTAACCTTTCAGTAACTGGGCGACAGTAGATATAATTAGAAAGTATCAAACGATCTCAATACTTTTGACGACAAGCAATGACTTCGTCACTTTTAATATAATATTTCTTTGTATTTCGTTATCATGATTTTCGCCGACCTCGTTAGAAGGTATTTACGACAGACTTTCCTTTGAAATAGAATTACTGACGCTACGGCAAATTTAGATAACATATTTTAAAGCTTTAGTCATATTTTTGTGTTTAGTTATTGCTATTTGTGTATGAATATCAAGAACAACAACCCTATGTTTAAATCGTCCAACGGAGCATGGGCCTCTTCTCAGTATGAGAAGAATTTGGGCATAGTCCATAGTTTGTGTATGCCAGAGGTTCCCAGACTTTTTTTCTCATAGACTTTCAAAACTTAGCTGGTTCTGGTGGACAGCTTGCAGCTAAACAAGTTCATGCAACTAGTAGCTGAGCTTGTCGAACAGTTGTGGACCCCCGCTTACGAATTGTGAAAAGCATTGAGATGGCAAGACACTACCTAAGTGGAAGAGACGTGTGTCTTTTAAGTATACATATAATGAGCAACAGAGCGAGAGCACTTTAGAAGATATAGTAACTATATTTGACTGCCCCGGTGCCACAGCAGTAGTGTACGCGACTGCCGTGCATAAGGTCTCGGATTCAAATCTTGGGTCAGGTCAACAAAAAGTTTTTGAGTTCTTATGACAAAAAAATCCCCAGTAGCGCGGTCTAGACTTTGGAAATTGGCGGTGTTTACACACCTCTTTGGCTCGTAAAGCTTGGTCTTGCGCTTGAGCTCTCTCCGGTCTTGTCGGATTGGCGTCCTATCGAGATATGAAAGTGAGGGAACAAAGAGTGCATTTGTGTTTGGGCACACCAGTGTGCACTACAATATCTCTTGCGCAAATGGTCAGTCTCTGTTAAAATTGGCCGCTGTAACCGAAATCAGTCTGCTGAACGCTCTATATATATCTATAACTAGAATTGAATAATGTGTATTAAATGGTTTGTGCACTTCGAAAGAATGTCGTACATTCTTTCGAAGTGAAAAAGATTAATCTAAAAAGTATAACATTGCCTGTTATGCATTCTTGATCAATCTTTGTGTGTTTGTAATGTTTGGGTGGTCTGAAGGGCTCTTTATCAAATAATAAAGCAGCGATTACGTATTTAATAATATATTTGAAGCGAGATGGTACTCGCTCGACTAATCGGACAGGACTCTGCTTTGATAGGGTTAGAGGATGCTTTATATATGCTCTCACAACCAACAGGATCATTAGGAATGATAGTGTACGTATTCAAAGGTCAGAACAACAACTTGATGAAATCCTAATATTATAAAAGCGAAAATGAGTTTGTTTGTTTGTTACCTTTTCACGCCTAAACCACTGAACCGATCATCCTGAAATTTTGCATATACGTTGACAGGTGTACAGAAACGGACATAGGCTACCTTGAATCCCGAAAAAAATTATTGTTCCCGTGGAAAACAACAATAACGTTCTTATGATAATAGATGGCGCCACGTGTCTTTCGAATCATGATTGAATTATATTATTACAAGCAGAGTACGACCCGAATTGATTGTCAAATTCTAAATTAACGAGAGCGACGTCGCGGGCAATAGCTATTATTAAATAAATCATTACCTAATGAGATGAGAACAGTAAATAATCCATTAGTTAATACTCAACATAACAGGATATTTTGATATACTTACTAAATGTGTGTACATTACATGTGTAGGTATGAGACAGACGAATGATCTCCGAGCAAAAACCAAAATTAAAACACAATCGAAACTATACAAATAAATAAAATGTTGGGGCCGTTTTTCGAGCGACGATCGTGCATCTATGGTATATTTGATCGATGGTTATAGGTGATATAAAATTACGCTACAAGCCGTTTAAGTGAAATAGTATTCGTAAAGCTGGGTGTAACAACGTGGGATAGCTAGTCTATATATCTATACAAATAAATAAAATTGAAGTGTATGTTTGTAATGTCAAAATAACAGCTTTTTATCTAATGCATATGAACGTATATAAGGTAGCTATACGAAAACATCCATTTTTAAAACTTTTTGTCTGTCTGTCTGTTTGTTCCGGCTAATCTCCGAAACGGCTGAACCGATTTTGACGGGACTTTCACTGGCAGATGGCTGATGTTATAAGGAGCAACATAGGCTACATTGATTTTAGAAAAAAAATAGGGTACCGCGAAGACAAACACTTTTTAGTTAAAATCTAGGCGGACGAAGTCACAGGTAACAGCTAGTCTCAACTAATATTATAAGTGCGAATGTGAGTTTGTTTGTTTGTTACGCTTTTACGCTTTAACTACTCGACCGATCATCATAAAATTTCGCATACAAGTTGTCAGGGACACAGAAAAAAGTATTATTACTAACATAACCTAAACTACATTTATGCGAGTGAAACTACGGGCAAAATCTAGTTCTCTTCTTTTTTCTTTTCGTGTGTTTAGTGGCCAACTTGTTGTCAAGAGTTGTTCAAGCCGCCCGTAGGCCTCTGACATGGCTTATTAACGACTGCTGTCAATTTGACAATAACCGGGACCGATATTTTATGTGCCCTCCGAAGCACGGAGACGCTCAGATGAAATACCACTAAGCGGTCACCCATCTATAGACTGACCGCACCCAACGTAGCTTAACCTCGCTAATCGTTTACCGATCAGTGAGTGCAACTGGCTATGAGCGCCTCTAGTTGATAATAATTATAGGCTCATTACAAACAAACAAACAGAAATGAATGCTTACATAAGTATGGATTACCACGTATTTGCAAACATAATACACTAATAGTTCCTATCAACAATCACTCAGACGCTATCAAACCACTCAAACGCTAGCAAGAGTATTATAGAACAAGCATTGTCACAGATTACGTAGATATGGGGCTCTTTAGTTAACTGATCCCGCTCTAAACTGATCCCGCGGGATGAGTTGACTAGTTCATTTATTTTATTATTTATCTTTTGTCAACTGGACCCGCTTTTAAATTAGCCAGAACTCTATTGTATATTTTAAATTTGTGTACAGACTTACGGAAAACGTTTAAGGAGTACTATAAAAACAAAGTGCATAATGGCCAAATAATGCTTTCTCGCTCACACAGGTGCATAAAAAGACTCGCTGCCCAGCGGCAAACTCGCGTCTTGACATGAGTGCGATGTGTCTCGGCTTCGTAGTAATTAATATCTTGGTCATATTAATATTATTAATGTATATCGCTTTTCTCCGTGTTTGTACAAATTATAAAATTATAAAACGGGATTAATTGACCAATTTGAAATATATATTAGGTCAACTGATCCCGCGGGTCCAGTTCAAGCGGGATCAGTTAATTTCTCCTTCTTCTCCCTAGCCTTTATTATTTCCAAGTCACTTGGGGTCTAACCGGATTTGACTGGATATCAGTTTTTACACGGAGCGACTGCCACCTGACCTCCGCAATCCGAAGGCTAACGATACCCTAAGGCTAGACTAATGTCAGGACATTAGAGGGCACTGACTTTCCAATAACGACTGCCATAGATGTTCATGGCAGCCGGGACCGACGGTTTAACGTGCTCTCTGAGGCACGGAGCAGGTGATAATTGTCAACCAATACGCACATGTTAACTAAAGAGCCGATATAGATGCACTGCGAGCTTAGTACTTACAGCACACGAAATTACCCAAACGGATGACGATACTGCACAGATGGAGCAGTAGCTTCAATGATCACTGCTAGTACACTTAGTGTTATAAGTTCGATCGCCATTAAAACGGGCAAAACTAATGCAACCCATATAATCTTATCGAATCTACGCATACTTAGAATACCAGTACCTCGTGGCACACCAATGAAGGCTATCGCGATTGAATTCACCGCTAGAGGTTCTAGTGGATGGTAAAAGGTCTAAACGTCAAACTTTACAGTCACTTCAATAGTAACCATAGAAACCGACAATATTATGACCGCGAAATACGGCTTTTGACAGTAGCTGTGGCAGTGTTGACAGGACCTTACTCGCTAGTGGCGCCGCCTGGTGAGCACTAAAACGATAGCCCTCATTATATCTAGTGCGAGTGTTATCATCCTAACTGCCTATGACTTATACTATCAATTCGAATGTGAGTTTGTTTATTTCGTCTTCACGCCTTAACTAATTGACCAATCATCATGAAATTTCGCATACACTTTGTCAGGGATACAATTAAAGACATAGGGTACCTTTCATCCAGATAAAGTATCGTTTCTAATATAACTTAAACGCAAGCGAAGCCGCGGGTTTCTGACCGCAGCAAATTTTGCATACACGTTGTCAGTGAAAGGACGTAGGTACCTTTCATCCGGAAAAACCTACGGTACTCAAGGTACAGCTAGCCTAAAATAAGAAAGAAAATATGATCCGGCCATCCATGTTGACGTAATTTGTGACACCGATCATACGATCACAAACATCATAGCACTCGTGCCGATTATAGCCGCAAAGACGGCGTATCTTTAGAGTAATCTTGAGCCTCAAACACTCGAAGCATCGGTTGTATCTTATCTCACGTCGTTTGTGTGTCATTATGTTCTAAAGGATTGTGTTGGCATGCCTACTTAGGTATAGAGAACGTTGTGTTCTCCTTTTTACAATCCTTTAAGGGCGCAGCGAATGCTTTAAAGGTCATGGGTTCAATTTCCGAGTTTGACCAACATAAAGATTTTGAATTTTCTGGCGGTACGCCGAGTGTTGTGGCTTTCAAACCCACAAAATAAAAATGTGTAAATAATATAAAATAAATATAATAACACCAGCCCTGTGTTAAGCTGTCCCACTGCTAGGCACGGGCCTCTTCTCAGTGTGAGAAGGTTTAGGCCATAGTCCACCACGCTAGCCTAGCTCTACATATCTTCGAGAACATTATGGAGAACTCTCAGATATGTAGGTTTCCTCACGATGTTTTCTTTCACCGTTAAAGCGAGCGATAATTAAATATTTAAAGGCGGCTGTACACATTGGGCCAAGGTAGTGAGCCAGCGTGTTGAGCCAACGTGTAGAGACCTACTTGGCGATGTGTTGGTAGTTGGCGCCTAAATTGGCCAATGTGTAAACAGCGACATTTGCAATTCATTATTTTGACCCAACACGCTGGCCCACTCCTTTGGCCCAATGTGTACAGCCGCCTTAATACGCACATAACTTCAAAAAGTCAAAGATGCGCGCCTTGGGATTGGACTCGAGACCTCTGCGTGGCAGTCCAACAGCCTCCTACGAGGCTATCGCTGCTGCAAAACAAAATAAAAATGTGTATGATCCATAAATGGTTGTTCCGACTCTGGGTGTCCTTTGTGTCCAGTGTTTCAATGTTTGCGAAGTCCCCCGCGAGACAGAAACTAAACCTAGCGCGGGCCATGTATATTCTAAAAAAAATCAACGGGTTGCACTCCGGGAGTGCTGGCAGAAGTGAAAACTTGAATATTAACGTTGTGCATTTTTGATATTTTGGAATGGTTAGGGAATCATTTTGCACGAATTGCTTTAATTATCAGTATAAAAGTACTATCATTTATGTGGTAAAATACAATATTCATTTATTGCGCTATCGTACACAAACATTACAATTCTCCCTCCGGGCCTCCGTCTTACGAATTTTCGATGAGGTCACGTGTCCTGACGCGAGTTTAACATTTTTTACCCATCACAAAAAAGTGCACAACGCCAACACTATATATAACTAGAGTGGCACACAATCATACGGCCCACCTGATGGTAAGTGGTCACCGTAGCCTATGGACGCTTGCAACACCACCAATCACTTGCGCGTGGCCGACCCTTTAGGAAAGGAAGAAGAGAACAATGAATGTGGGAAAGTGCGAAGGAGAACGAGCGCGAAGGGGGAAAGAGGGTCAATGGGTCTCCGGCACTCTCACTCACCGAACGAAACAAAACAGTAGGAATACTGCTATTGCACGTCGATATTCTGTGAGAGGGTAGTCCTTCCCCGATCGAGCCGGTCCATTCATGCTGAAATCAGCGAGGCTCTACTACCCGTAGTCGTGTCAGATAGCCGTCTATGAGAGTGAGGGAATAAAGAGAGCACTTATATTTACACACACATACATATGTATGAGCGCTATAACATTTCCTCCCAGATGGCGTTTGTTCGTTAAGAATGGCCGCCGTGACCGAAATTCGGTCTGGAGGACATTACTGATAAATCGAAATCCGTACATTTTATTACGGAGCGCGAGGCGATGACCATCGGGACACACATGGGGGCAAGGTTGCCACTGAGTCTAAATATGGCAATGACGCATGCGCACGAGTTGAATGAACCGACTCATCTCGATACGTTGCAGACGGGATGCTGGTTGAGCAACTAATCTTCTAATTTCAAATTTTAAATGATAACTGTCGCACTTGGATTCTATCCTGTGTCGGAGGACTTTTCAAACATTCAAATATAGAAGACCCAGACTCGCAACGAGTATTTGCGAACATTTCGTCTTATGTGGTGTGGCGATTGAACTCGTTACACTCGGCGTTAGTAGTAGTAGCAAGGCGACCACTGCTTAAGTGGACGCTCTCTTTTTTATCGTGGGGAAATGCTTCTGATGCATACCCCTTCGCCACAAGAGGAGGCGAGAGGGTTATGTCGGGATCTGCCGAAACTTCGGGCCTACCGACTAAAACCACCACGGTATGCAACTCGCTGCTTTGTATGATGGGTGAGTCGCTGGAACTGATTAAGTGGTCGCACTACGCTATCCGTGTAGTTAGTAATTGTGTTGTGAGTGTCCCCGCTTAGAGGAGAGAGAGGCTTGGAACATTTGCAGATTCCATGCTATTAAAGATTAGCAATAATAACCTAACAAAAAATGCCAATGCTCGCGAATAAAACGCACGATCATTTGTAAACATAACTTACCTTATACCCCAGAATCAACGACATAGTTGATAGGTTATCGCACAATTCTGTTTTAAAAGTAGCTAGTCTAGAACGGTACATGGTCTAAATATGTATTTCTTTTTTATTACTTATGCGACAAATGAGTATTTGGCCGTGGTTATGGTAAGCGACCACCGAAGCCTATGATTGCTTGCAAATCAAATCACTTGCGCTTTTCGTTTCCTTGAAAAAAGACGTGATGCGCTTAAATATTCTTTAAAAAAAAGAACGTTGCCAACGCAAAAACTAAATATTGACACTCTCTATTGCTCTACGAACAGCAAAGCGCCTGATTCCATAGTGCTCTGTCGTGTTTAGGCTATAGTCTACCACGCTGGCCCAGGGCGGGCTGGCAGACTTCTCACCTCTTCGGGAACATTATGGAGAACTCTCAGTCATGCAGTTTTCCTTACGAGGTTTTACTTCACTGTTAAAGAGAGCGATAATTAACTATTTATTACACCCATAACTTTGAAACATCAGAGATCTTGGCCTCAAACTCGAGCCCTCGGTGCGGGAGTCCAACAGCCTCCCACTAGACCAGAGGTTCTCAGACTTTTTTTCCTCATAGGCCACTTTTAAAAATGTTGCTGGTTTCGGAGGAGCCCCTGCAGCTAAACGAGCTCATGCAATTAAAAAATTTGATCAAATCTTTACGCCTTTTTTTTAGTAATTCTCTACCGGAAAATCGGTAGGTCCGAGACCACTGGTACTGAATATGGAATATGCAAGTTTTTACAAGGTGAAGTCAAGTTAACATTTTAGTTCTCCACTATCGAAAGCAAATAAATTTTCGTGGACCGCTTACGAATTGTGAACCCCATTTTTTGTCACGCCAACGTAGACCCTCGTCGAGTCTCCCGTGGGCTAATGGGGGTCCACCTGGACCACTTTGAGAACTAATGCACTAGACCATCGCTGCTCTTTATATATCAAAAGTCTAATTAAAAATGAGTGTCTAATAAGACACTGTTTACTAATAGGACAAAACTACTAGAAGGAAAGATTATATAATAATATTTTGAAATACTAATACCGAGTATTATTTGTCACAGTTATTAATATTAAATACATAAACTGATATCAGTTACTAAACATGAGCAATGTATTGAACCGATTCAATAAATGTTTTCAGTCACAAACAGGATACGAAACTGTGAACATCCTGACAGACGATTATACGATTGGTGACCGTTTTTGTGTTGTGTTTATATTTTAGTAAGTATTAATTGAATAAATATTTTATACTATATTGTCTTCTGTTTACGCGAAAGTTATTCATTGAAATTAAACTACTATATACGGATTTTATCGCGTTGTTTATTTGACACTGTTACAAATTTTTTTTAAAAACTGTTACACTACTATAATCACTATTAAACTTTACAAATTTTTAAGCTATTTAAATTATTGAAACTATTAAAACTATTTATACTATTACTATACTATTATACTATTTAGATTTATTTTTACACTTTCCCCGACGTTTCGGTTGCTTTTCAGCAGCCATGGTCACGGGGAGACTAAGATGGTAGTTGTCTCAATGTTCCAGTGTAGTTATTTCAAAGTACCCGAACATAATTTAATCATGGGTGTTTCTATTTACGCAGAATGAGCTCAAAGTATCATGAAGTCTAGCTGTGGTTTGCTTCTTCTTGGGTTTGACTATTTGGATTACTGGATCCCAAGCTGGTGGTACACTCCAACCATCTTCTCTATTGAAATTAGGATGTTTCTTGATTTCAATAGCCTCGCGAAGCATCCTTGGTAGGAATCGGTGTTCTTTAGCGAGCATCTGTGGTTTGTCAAATCTCAGGTAGTGGTTGGTCCCCTGTTGCACATGTTCACACACAGCAGACTTCAACGAGCGTTGGTGTTTTACATCAGCTATGTGTTCTTTTATGCGGGTGCCTATGCTTCTCTTGGTTTGACCAATGTATGAGAGTCCGCAGTCACAATCTATTTTGTAGACCCCTGCATCTTGTAAAGGTAGTTGGCACTTGACAGATGGTAAAAATTGACTTATCTTCGTTGGCGGCTTGAAGTATGTATTGATTGAAGCTCGCTTCAAGATGTAGCCAATCTTGTCAGTGACACCCTTCACATAAGGTAGTATAGCAGGCTGGCGCTCGACTGTGGCTGGCTTTTCTCGGGATCTGTGACAGCGGCGCGGCTGTTGGAGCTTGTTGTCTTGCAGTACTTGCTTGACATGTTGAAGCTCGGCGTCCAGGTGTTTCTTGTCACAGATCCCGTGGGCTCTCTGAAACAAAGACATTCCCACGGTAGCTAACTGTTTATAGCTTAAACATTTGTAAAGTTTAATAGTGATTATAGTAGTGTAACAGTTTTTCAAAAAATTTTGTAACAGTGTCAAATAAACAACGCGATAAAATCCGTATATAGTAGTTTAATTTCAATATTTTATACTAGTTTTCACCCGCGGCTTTGCTCGCGTAAATATAAGTTGGGTTAGGTTTGCAACAGTTATTTTTTCTGGATGAAAGGTACCCTATGTCCTATTCTGTACCCCTGACAACGTGTATGCAAAATTTCATGTTGATCGGTTGAGTAGTTAAGGCGTGAAAGCGTAACAAACAAACAAACTCATTTTCGCATTTATAATATTAGTTAGGATTAAGATTAGGATTTCTGCAAATATGTGTAGAAAATTGTTTTATGCTGTCTGCTGATGCCGTGTGTCACATTAAGGTATGATCGCTAATAAATTATATTGTTAGCTCAAAAAATATGTTTTACATAGGTACATAGTTTCACGCCTATTTCCCTGACGAGGTAGGCAGGGGTAGGCATACACTTACGTCTTAACCACTGTTTGTTTTAAAAAAGACATCTCCCGCACTACGAATAATACCTGTGTCGCGGGGAGCTTCACAATCATTCAAACAACGGACACAAAGAACAGTCCGACTCGGACCAACTACTCGTATTTATGAATCACACAAAGTTTTGTCCCATGTGGGATTCGAACCGACAACACTTGGCGTAGGGGCAATGGCGAGGCGACCACTTAAAGCTCGCTAGCCTCGCTGATTTAGCATGAATGGCCGCCGGCTCGACCGGGGAAGGGACTCACAGAATATCGACGTGAAATAGCAGTATTCCTACTGATGTTTCGTTCGGTGAGTGAAAGTGCCGGAGGCTCAATAACCCTCTTTCCCCCTTCCCACTTATTTTATTCCTAAAGGGTCGGCAACGCGCAAGTGATGCCTCTGGTATTGCAGGTGTCCATAGGCTACGGTAACCACTTACCATCAGGTGGGCCGTATGCTTCTTTGCCACCTTAGCTGAAGTTTTCCGCGACACAGTAGTCATTACTACAGAAAAAAATCTCTAAAAAAATTTTGTAGTTATTTAAAGATTCTGTAACGAACTTTTATCGATGTGCAAATCTTTCGAAACATTGTGTAAAATTTTAATCTGCGCTAATTTGTCGATGACGTAAATAAATATTCCATTTTGGGTTTATGTTCACCAATGCCTATTATAATAGGAAATTACAATATAATAATAAATTATTAAATTAATACAGACTACAATAATTAATAACTATGGTAACACACAACCAAGGAGGATAGTTAAGTGTTAAATTTTGTAACATTATTTATAGAAGTTTCCTGTTTTTGTGGTCTACCGATTCCTGACGCTAGGCGGTATTATGCTAGCAAAAATCCCCTATATATTCATCCAGGACATGATCTATCTTTGCTAAGTTTCATCTAAATCCGTTAAGTAGGTTATGCGTGATTGTGATCATTTAAATATGTGTACAACTTTAACATTTATAATATTACTAGCTTTTGCCCGCGGCTTCGCTCGCGTTAATTTAGAATTTGACAATCAATTCGGGTTGTACTCTGTTTGTAATAATATAATTCAATCATGATTCGAAAGACACGTGGCGCCATCTATTATCATAAGAACGTTATAGTTGTTTTCCTCGGCAACAGTAATTTTTTTCGAGATGAATGGTAGCCTATGTCCGTTTCTGTACACCTGACAACGTATATGCAAAATTTCAGGATGATCGGTTCAGTGGTTTAGGCGTGAAAAGGTAACAAACAAACAAACTCATTTTCGCTTTTATAATATTAGTTAGTATATTGAATCTAAGTAAGCGTTACTTGGCGGAATCAATTTTAATACCATTATTGGGCAGCTGCGAGGCAGTCTAGCGGCCCCTAGGCCGTTAGACTGTCTCACAGAAACATGTCTTTAAAACTACAATAAGAATAATCTCTTTGCTTATTATTACTAGTCTAGTCTTAGATTTCAACTAACTTAACGAAGACAATTTTGAGCTTCATTAATCATATAGGCATAAGATGATACGGGCAAACACCCGCAATACAACTGGCAAGGAAGAATTTTATTTCGTACTACCTTCATAGACGATTTTTTATAAAACGATATTTTAAAACTGGGATATAAAAAAATATACATACAATAAAAATCTGTATATCTCCCAAATGGAAGGTAGTGTGCAATGTCGATAATATAATATTTATCCATTGCGTCGTATTAAAAAGGGATAGCATAGTCGGTATTCCTACAATAATTTTTAGTAAGCAGTTCGTCGAGTTTCTTGGCCGTTGCATCTACAATCCCTACGTACCTACAACAGACAGCTGTGAGCTGTCAGTGAGTGGTGGTTACCGTTTGCCATCAAGTGGTCTGCTGACTTAGCTGCCATCTACGGCAAAAAATACATACATTCCTCAATTTAATTGGCGTGTAAATAGCAAAATAATTTACTAGTAGGTAATTCGTATTCGTAAGCAGCGATAGCCTAGTGGGAAACCGTGAGACTGCCACGCAGAGGTCTCGAGTTCGATCCCAAGGCGCGCATCTCTGACTTTTCGAAGTTATGTGCGTATTAAATAGTTAATTATCACTCGCTTTAACGGTGAAGGAAAACATCGTGAGGAAACCTGCATGTCTGAGAGTTCTCCGTAATGTGCTCGAAGATATGTGAAGTCTGCCAACTCGCACTGGGCCAGCGTGGTGGACTATGGCCTAACCCTTCTCATAGTGAGAAGAGGCCCGTGCTCAGCAGTGGGACAGTTTAATAAAGGGCTGATATTATTATTATATAATTCGTATGATATTGAACAATGGAGAAAGACGCGCGTAAACATCTTCGGAGCAATTAATTATATGCAACTGAAATCTAATTATGTTCCTATGTAAACATGTTCACAATAATTTAGTGTCAAACTGTAAACATTTCTTTTTTTAAGTAATAAGTGTTTATCTGTTCAAGTTGTCATCTGATACAAGTCAACATGACATTTGAATAATAAATATAGTATTATGACCGTAGACAGAGGAAACCACGCTCTCATATTGAAAATTGTATATTATCCACAGATTAAGTAGAGATGCTACGCATATTATCGTTTGTCTTTCTCTATCTGATGTAGCTCACACATACTCTTCTTAGTGTGGACTCTTTTTCGTGCGTGTGCCATGATTATATTTTTAATTACAAAACTATAATTACACACATACTTACCTACATAGATACTGTAGAAATAACTTTACTTAAATATATTTCAACCGTAGACGGAGAAAACTATAGACGAATAGTGCGCGTGGCCACATGAGATAGAACGATTCATAAAGAAGTGTTGCCACCCATGTACGTTACTCCCTACTTAATTTACTATGTTAGTTTGTAGGATTACGGTCAATAAGTAATACACAAACTATGTAAAAACTTTGTTTATTATTATTTTAAAACATTTAAACATTTTATTTAAAAAAATTAAAACTTGTCATCATATGGAAAACTGCAAAGTAATAGATATTTTAGTTTAATTAATCGCTTTGTGTAATTATAATTAATTCATAACATTATCTAAATGTGATTTGAAATTGATGGCTCACGCAATACTAGACATCATAATCAAATATAACTCCCACAACAATTGTGGGAGAATAAACAACTAGAATGCGGCAACACTGAAATTTGTGGTTATGAATGATTTGATTTCATATTTTGGCTACTAAATCGATTATTTTGTACTTGACGTGAATCTATGTGTGTAAGACACAATCAATTAAAACATTAATAAGCTAAAATTGGCTTGTACTTACGAGTGGAAGGACAATTTTGGTGTTTTCGTTTCACTATCACTTTTACATCCTAATACACTACAACGAACCATATTGTCTTTAATATATATGAATAACCAGTTCACTGAGTCTTTCCTTATGTAATTTTCACAATAATTGTGCACTTTTATTGAAATTAAACAAAAATTAACGCTAAAACGTAAGCAAGCGACTCTCAACTGTTAAATTTGTTTAGCACAGTACTGTGCTGACCTTGAAAAAACCAGGACGCAACGCGAGACAGAAAATATTCTCATGCTGTCTCGTTTCTATACACGTCAAATTCATAACTCCTTCTTACACTTGTGTGAATGAAACAGATGCTATCAATTTGTCTATAGTTTTCTCCGTCTACGATTTCAACATTAATTATAAAATACTATTTAACAGACTGCTTGACAAGTATTCGTTATTTGAAGTTTGAAGTGTTGCCAACGTGCGAGTGATACGCTGGTGTTGCAAGCGTTCTTAAACGACCGTATCGATGCACATAATTGCATTGCTAGGCGATGATAAGCATTGAACATTAAGCGGTCTTCTTTTTCTTTTAAACGTACTTTATGAATAGTTGCATGTATTTTACTGAGTAATCTATACATATATTATAAAGCTGAAGTTTGTTTGTTTGTTTGAACGCGCTAATCTCAGGAACTACTGGTTCGATTTGAAAATTATTTTAGTTTTCGATAGCCTATTTATCGAGCTAGGCTATAGGCTATATAACATCACGCTACGACCCACGGGGGCGGCGCAGTAACGATAAATGCGGGTGAAACCGTGGAAACATCTAGTATTATAAATAAAATAATTGTGAAGAGAGGAACCCGACACGCCCCTAGGATTGCCCACCCTAACTATGGCAATATAAAAAGGTTGACAATACCGAACGCCTCTAGATAGGGACGGCCACGAACTTGGGACCCGGGCGTACTTCATCTTGCAGTAGGTATTCCGCTTCGAGCACAAAATATGCGTCGACCCGCGTTTCGCCTCAGCGCGAGGCATCTTCAGCACGGTTTGGCAACGAATGGCCCATTCGTTGCCCAGATCCCACGTAGTGGCTATCCCTATCCAGAAGAGTCCGGTATTGCCCTTTTTTGCCCGTGTGAGATTGGCTCCCAAAACACTCAGCATGAAGGCGGGTAGCGAAGCGACCACTTAAGGCCGTTCGTACTTAGCACTGATAGCACAGTGACTCCATTTTAAACATTTTTACAATTATTTCTAAGAAAGGAACCCTTGGCATAGTTTGGCAACGCATGAGCCCAAACTCTCTTGAGGATGCTTCGCGCTGAGGCGAAGCACGTAGCGACGTGTTTTGCATTCGAGCGGAATACTGCAAATTAGATTAGGTACACCCAGATCTTTCGATGATGGTATCCATCATCAGAATATTTCGGTATTGTCAACCTTCTTCTATTGCAATAAGATTGGTAATCCAATGATGCGTGGCGCATTCCTGTCATCGCAATTATTCTATTACTTTCGCTATATAAAAACTCTCTCATAACATGCGTTATGCATGCTTAACTCTTTAATATAATAACATATTATTTATTTTTCAACGGTAAGTAACTTTCAAACAATTAAAATGAATTTAAAAGTGAGTAAGTAAATAAAAGTTACTTATGTAAATAAATGAAAATATTTACCGATTGCAGACAAGTGTTACTGTTTAGTGTAAATGTAAAGCGCACAGCGATTATCTATATCGAAATTAATACGTGAAGAGGAAAGTTTGGATAATTTTTAAGCATATTTCGCGCACAGAGGAGTTTGCAAAGCATAGTTAAAGTTTAAATAAAGAAGAAGAGTTGGTAGAGTACAGTCAAAATTGTGAGTACATTCTACTAATGTGCCTAACGTTAACATTGTTGTAACTAGCAAGTATATGTGTGAACATGTACAACAGGGGACCAACCACTACCTGAGATTTGACAAACCACAGATGCTCGCTAAAGAACACCGATTCCTACCAAGGATGCTTCGCGAGGCTATTGAAATCAAGAAACATCCTAATTTCAATAGAAAAGATGGTTGGAATGTACCACCAGCTTGGGATCCAGTCATTCAAATAGTCAAACCCAAGAAGAAGCAAACCACAGCTAGACTTCATGATACTTTGAGCTCATTCTGCGTAAATAGAAACACCCATGATTAAATTATGTTCGGGTACTTTGAAATAACTACACTGGAACATTGAGACAACTACCATCTTAGTCTCCCCGTGACCATGGCTGCTGAAAAGCAACCGAAACGTCGGGGAAAGTGTAAAAATAAATCTAAATAGTATAATAGTATAGTAATATAGTAATAGTATAAATAGTTTTAATAGTTTCAATAATTTAATTAGCTTAAAAATTTGTAAAGTTTAATAGTGATTATAGTAGTGTAACAGTTTTTCAAAAAATTTTGTAAAAGTGTCAAATAAACAACGCGATAAAATCCGTATATAGTAGGTAGTTTAATTTCAATGAATAACATTCGCGTAAACAGAAGACAATATTAAGTATATGCTGTTTCTTTTCCCTAACAAAAATCCTTACTTTCTTACTAATATTACAAATTCGAAAGTAACTGTCTATCTGTCTGACTGTTATCTTTTCACGGTTAAACCACTCAACCGATTTAGATGAAATTAATTAAGTTTAAAACCTGGCGAAGGACATAGGCTACTTTTTATTGATGTAGTTACCATGCGGGCGCAGCTGCGCGCAGAAGTTAGTAAATAAATAAATGAATTTCGAAATTGTTTCTAACGTCAAATCGAATTACGATGATTCGCTTCGGATTGTTTCCCGCCTAGGTAAAATGGCGGGCTTGATAGTAGCTCGCAGATTCTATACGCGAAAACACTTCACACTGCATACCTATTTACTAATGTAGCAGCTGCAGTTATATAAATAACAAAAATATTAACCCGTCAACGGACATACGCTGTCTGCAAAAATGAGTAATCAAAATAAAAAAAAAAAATAACGACAAATGTATGTCCGCTGCACACTTGACTCGTTAATGAGTCAAGTGTCGAGCGCACATACATTTGTCCGTTTGTGTATTGTTTACACAATTAATTTTTAATTATTTTTTATGTATTTCCACTAGACATTCAAGAAGTCCAACTTCAAGTACAAGTAGTAAAAGCAAGAAATAAAAATAACTTTATTACGAAGATTTCATTCATAATTTTATTTAAAACCAACTCTAAGAATCATTGACCTACCAATGTTTAAAATTAAGAGCATGCCTTCCGTCAACACAACAATTTATATAAATGCCATCTCTTTTAACTTAAGTCAAACAACACTCGCTCCAGTTTCCCAGATGTTTTCGCTCAAATGAAAGTGATCATCGTACGGCACTGGCGTCGCGGTCCGCTGCGCGCGCGCACGATTGATAACGTTTTTGCAATACACGCCACTTTTTGTCGCTCGTCTATCTCGCCTGTTGGCGGAATGTGAAGTGTTAAGAAAGTTTTAGACTTTATTGACGCGGTACTAATATTAATTGGACTGAAATGGGTCCGTGGTATCAGCTTTATCTTTAAGCTAGTATTTGCTCGCGGATTCGCTCGCGTAAAAGTAAGCTAGGTTAGTTTATGTTACAGTACCTACGTTTTTAAAAATAAAATAAATATGTTACTCTGTGATAATATAGCTTTCTAGTGGTGAATGAATTTTAAAAGTCGGTTGAGTAGTTTTTTGGTTAAATCGTTACAAACAAACAAACAAAAATCTAATCTTTCCTCTTTGTAATATTAGTATAGATTAAAAGACAACTCCCGCTCTAGGAGTAATTCCTGTGTCGCGGGGGACTTAACAAACATTCAAACAACGGACACAAAGATCCCGCAGTCTTGGATCACCTATTTGTAGATCATATAAAGTTTGGGGATTGAACCCTCGGCGCAGCGACAGTGGTGATGCGACCATTTAAACCACTACGCTATCTGTGCAGTCAGTATGATCGTGAGGTCTTGGATTCGATTCCCAGATAGGGTAGTGTTTTTGTGTTGTTGTATTTGAATATGATCAATTACAAGCACAGAGCTGATATACCTGTTAGGTAGTAACAGGATTGCCCTCTAGTAGGATTTAAAACATAGTAGATTAAATGAGGATATAATAAATGTTTGCCTGTCGCGATTGCATGTGAAAGTGACTCACGCGCCAACCCTGGTTATGTCGAGGAACACCGTGGCAGGTTTGTCGGTATTACCGGAAGCATCATTCCGCCGGTGAGTCGGACATAAGCTCTCCGTCGCTGAGGTATGCTTCAATGCATTCCACCACGTAAAAAAATGTTTGCCTACCCCCAAAAACATAATAGGTGTAATCTATGTACCATATCTAATCGAACCCGGAACATTTGCACACATGCACACATTCATGCCACGATACGAACGGTACAGTCTCGTATAGGTAATTAAATGATCATTATGAACCTGTGTCAGCTCACTACTGGACATAGCCCCTGTGTATTTAAATACAGCCTAATAATTATGACTTTATGAACGATAGACGCAAGCTATTAAACGGAAACATTTATTTTACCTTTTGCCTTAGAGAATAGTAGGTATGTAAATACAATTCTTTGAATGGGAAGAAAAAATTATAGGTAGGAATAAATTCCATAAATAATACATATGTTGCTTCATTGTGCCTGTCTTTAGTCACATTTTTTGAGTAGTAGAGCCTCGCTGATTTCGGCATGAATGGACCGGCTCGACCGGGGAAGGACTACCCTCTCACAGAATATCGACGTGAAATAGCAGTATAATACTGTTGTGTTTCGTTCGATGAGTGAGAGTGCCGGAGGCGCAATCACCCTCTTTCCCCCTTCCCGCTCCTTCTCCTGCCCACTTCCTTTCCTAAAGGGTCGACAACGCGCAAGTGATGCCTCTGGTGTTGCAGGCGTCCATAGGCTACGGTGACCACTTACCATCAGGTGGGCCGTATGCTTTTTTGCCACCTTAGTAGAATAAAAGAGTCTCGCAACAAGTTTCATGTGGCCAAAAACCATAAAGTTTATTTAAAAACCAAATTGTCACTGACGTTAGTACAACCGAGCCCTCAGTAATGTAGTGAACAAACCATATTTTTTCACTAACAGCTAAAATGGAAAATAAAACAATATACCACGTCGAAGGTTCCAGCAACACAATTCAGGACCAAATAGATAAGCTGTCAGACGAGCAGAACAATATACTTAATAAATTCGATGTATTGAACAAAAATGTTGAGCATTTCAAAAAGAGTTTGGCGCAGTTCTCGGATAAGGTCGCCGTTTTGGAAGAAGTGTCGTCTGATAGGAAGAAGCTGACGACTGAGATTAAAATCTTGAAAACCAAAATCGATGAGCTGTATACTATAGTGAAGGAAACGAAAGATGATGAATCTATTCAAAGCGATGGCGATGATGTGCAGGAAATCGAGTCGTGTCATTCCGGCGCCTCTTGTTCTTCAAAGGTAAAAAGTAAGAGATTGCTTCTAGTGATAGGTTGACAGTTCTTTTGTATAATGGGTCTTCTTTTATAATATTTTTATCTATGACGTATTATCCAATTGCAACTTGTCGATGTCTGTATATAAACAAGACAAAGAAGACAAAGCAATTATTTTTAATTTTTGCCTGTCTGTCTATATATTTGTGCGCACATCACACAAAATCTACGCTAGCAAGAATTGGAATCCGGTTTTCGCAGAGGTGTTGCTGAAGGTCTAACTTAAAACCTGCTGCATGATCATCTTGATACGCCGAGTAGAAGACGAGTATTATGTATGTAGGTCAGCTTCTTCTTACATGCAAAGAAAGGAAAATACAGGTAGACACCCATTTTCAAATGCCACGTGTACGAAGTCACGGGCATACGCTAGTAGTAAACATATAAATAATAAAAGCCTTGCATTTTAAAAGTTAAGTAGCTTTCACAGTAATTTAAACTTAAATTTGAAATGAGTTTAGCATAATTTTGCCAATGATAAATGTATAGTTTACTAGAACGTTGCTGTTTTAGTAAAACTAGCCTTTTGGTGTAGGTCTACAGAAAACTTCATACACATCTGTCTCGGAATGTAACTTAAAATTTTTAAGATTATATCGTGGTAAGTTTGAGGGACTATACTTTCGCAAGCTACGTCGAATTTTTGCGTCGCCTTTTATTTTTTTAATTTAAAAATAAAAGAAAATTAAATATTTAAAGGCTACAAAAAAATTTGACGCAGCTTGCGAAAGTATAGGCCCTCAAACTTCACAATGCCTGGAGAAACTCCATAGCCCAGTACGTTCATAATTACAGTAGGACTAGTCCCTAAATCAAGAGTCCATAAACGACCACCAAACTACAGAATATCCGTCAAAAAAACAAAGTCACCATCATAGCATCCAGAAAAATTTGAAGGCTATAACCTAAAGGCAATGGATTGATTATAAAGAAATATGGCGCCTTATACGTTAGGTAGGAATGACGACTCAAATCAGGTAGACTACGACTTGAAGAAGTTGACTGGGATAGTCTGGATGTGAATAGTGAAAGAGTATTTTAGTTGTGACAAATAATGAAAATAAGGCGACATCACTTAAGGTATCATCGCTTTAGGTCCCAGTAGTTTCAAATAGAGTAACAATTGATAACACTAGTAAAAGACAAGGCTTAGAAATAATATGAATAATAATAATAATAAATTATGATAGACCAGCTAAAAAAACATAAGCTAATATTACCTTATTGCATGGTCACTGAGCCGACATTGTTTTACTTTTACACAACACATTACGTACAATTTGTACTTATATTAAGTAAATATATGGAAGTGAACTTTTGGGTATGGCAAAAGAAGCATGAGAGCAGAATAAATGCTGTTGAAATGAGAGCGTTGAGAAGCATATGTGGTGTGACTCTGAAAGATAGAATAAGAAACAGTGTGATTAGAGAGAGATGCGGCATGAAAGTGGATATAGTTACAAGAATAGAAAAGGGTATGTTAAGCTGGTTTGGACATGTAGAAAGAATGGACGAGGAAAGACTGACTAAGAAAGTTTATAAGGCTAGTGTGAATGGAACAGTCGCAAGAGGAAAACCTAGGCGAACGTTTCTCGATCAGATCGGAGGCGTTCTGGACAAAGGCCAGGTTAAGAGCTCCTTGAACCAACGGGCGTGTATGAGGTATGTGATAAAAGTGAATGAAGCCAGAGAAGCGTGTCAGGATCGTAGCAAATGGAAATCCGTAGTCTCTGCCTACCCCTCTGGGAAACAGGCGTGAATCTATGTATGTATTTATGTAATAAGTAAAAATGAAAGTAGTGAGAATGTATTTCCCGGTACATATTGTGTTCCCTCCCTTCTACGACATTGGGTCCTTCAAACGTAGTGTGAAGAAGTATCTGGTCAGACCGGCTTGACACTGACGACGGCTAGAAGACATCTATCTTCTCCTCGTCGTCACTGTCTCTGGACTGTAATTGGGCTTTCCATCAGGTCCGTTACAAACATTTTATAAAAAAAAATAGTTCATATTTATAAAATAATACGCTGCATATATTTTAATATGATATACATGTTTTGCATTCGTGTACGTGACAAAATTTGCATTATAATTACGTTTCCCGCCATGTCTAAAAAAAAGCGGGCTCAGCTCAGGTATTAAATGTATTCAGCCTAGTCGTTCCACGGTCATATAATGTTGGGTGTACATACATTTCTCGGTCCTAAATTAATGGTTTATTTAATTTATAGTATCTAACATTGATGTGACTGTTGCTCAAGTTCGAGAGATTTAATTAATGTCTACATGTTTTTTAAATAACAGGTAACGTTTTCCTATACAGTTACGAAATAATGAATGCTATTTCTTATTTGTTATGCCTGAAATTGACCATACTAATTTCTGTGACTATTACGTCCTAGTATCGTTTCTTTTTTTCGTTACTTGCGAGTTATTTTTTTATTTGTGTTATTAATTAATCTTAAAGGTTCTAACACTACAGGAATAGGTGAAATAACATAGCTTGACTGAATATTATCTCCGAAGAGTTGATATGGATGTATGTCATCTATATTTTATGCACTTACTTTAACTTTAAATAATAAAGAGTAATAATCGACTGACAAGTAATAATCGTGTAGGTATGTAGTACACTTGGTAAATATTATTTTCCAATACCAGAAAAGATAGTCGCGAGAATCCTTACTTAATAATAATCCTAACTTCCTAACTAATCCTTACTAATATCATAAATTCGAAAGTAACTCTGTCTGTCTATCTGTCTGTCTGTCTGTTACCTTTTCACGGCTAAACCATTCAACCGATTTAGATGAAATTTGGCACAGATATAGTTTAAAACCTGGGGAAGGACATAAGCTACTTTTTATTGGTATAGGTACCATGCGAGCGGAGCCGCGCGCAAAAGCTAGTATTATAAAAGCAAAAATGAGTTTGTTTGTTTGTTACCTTTTCACGCCTAAACCACTGAACCGAGCATCCTGAAATTTTACATATACGTTGTCAGGTGTACAGAAACGGACATAAGTTACCTTTCATCCCGAAAAAATTACTGTTTCCGAGGAAAAAAACAATAACGTTCTTATGATAATAGATGGCGCCACGTGTCTTTCGAATCATGATTGAATTATATTATTACATACAAGCAGAGTACGACCCGAATTGATGGTCAAATTCTAAATTAACGCGAGCGAAGCCGCGGGCAAAAGCTAGTTTATTATAAATTCGAAAGTAACTCTGTCTATCTGTCTTTCTGAGTCTGTTACCTTTTCACGGCTAAACCACTCAACCGATTTAGATGAAATTTGGTACAGATATAGTTCAAAACCTGGGGAAGGACATAGACTACTATTTATTGATTTAGGTACCACGCGCTAGTTAAGGAAATAAATAAATAATTTCTAATGCCACCCTACTTCTTAAGCAATTCTCTAGTTTCTATACGATTCAAATCTAATACATAAACTGTTATTTTATTAAATAAAAGCAACAACTTTCAAGACCATTTTTTCTTTTTTTAACAGTAATTTGAAATGGTGGTCTAGAATTAAATTACGTAAACGCTGTATAAAATCATATTTAAAGTATGTATAAAAAGTAAAGTCACATTTGAAGTAATAATTTAAAATTAAATTACGTCTCTGTATTTAAATGTTTTTTATAGATTAATATTTGTCTACATCTATCTATCTTTCATCATAAAATTTGCGACGCCATTTTGTTCCCATCTCTTGCCGCCTTTTTATGTTTTTTAAAACCACGGACAGAAGTATCTACTGTCGAAATGTTTCACAATGATTGCAGAAATTGTCCGTCCAGTCTGCGTCGTTTACTATTGAAAGGAAGAAAAGTTTTAAATGGAAGTAATGTCGAGTGGTCCTTTTAAAACGTTTCTTGGGTTCTGAATAAAGAAAAATATACTCTTACAAAGTTTTTATTGCCATTTAAGAAAGAATGAAAAGCTTAGTTGTTTTTTGACAGTTTTGGTAAAATATAATAAAGACTGGCTATTAAATAAACTTGATGTCTATCGTTCAAATGTCCGTGTGCGTATTATTCTATGCGGCAAGCTGAAGACAGGACGCTATGGCGCTCTTTGGGTGAGGGCTATGTCCAGCAGTGGACTATTGTAGCCTGATGATGATGATGATGATGTATTATTCTTAGTTTAATGACATGACTCTGTATCTAATTGGGCGTCATTCACGGCAGAAAGATCAAGAACCAAAATTGTGAAAAGTAAAACTAATAATTATAACAGTTATAATATTTATAATCTAAAAATCTTTTATCAATATTCGTTATTAGAAAGAGTCTGCTTCGTTATTTCCGTAGCCTTAGACTGTGTTTGTATTTGATCGCGATCATGACGTGTTTAGTATTTTTATAGACGTGATATGGTAATACGCGTATTGCAATAAACAGCCAGTCATTCACTCATAAATTAAAAAGAAAATCTTGTTGAAATATTCTCTACTCACTGACATTCAGTTATGGTTCCATGAGCACAAGAAATAAATAATAGCAAGTAATCAGTTACTATAATTGATTCTTTCAACTTGCAAGGTGTTGCCTAAGTGATCGGTATAGTTAGGTAATCATGAAAGTTGAAATAAATAATTTGAAATCTGCGAACAAAGTGCGGTCTACCTACGACGATTTTCGGTCCAATAGGCTTCAAGGACTTGATCAAAGCCACAGTAACCCGTGTTCCAAGTATTCATTATAATAATGGTTTCCAAGAAACTAAGCCTTATTTGATATTAAAAATACTCAGTATAATTATTTTGTATTTTCTGGCAGAGTGTTACTTGTAACTTATTTTTATTTAATGCTGGAAGTCGTTCGACACATATTTAAGGGTGTTAGGGATGACTTGCTTTTGTATATCTTCTTCTCCTTAGCCTTTATTATTCCCAAGTAAGTCATATAACTTCCGAAAGTCAGAGGTGCTAGACGTGGGTTCGAACCCGAGGCCCTCTGCATTGCAGTCTGTTGGTCTCTCCACTAAGCTATCGCTGCTGCTTGCTTTTGTATATGGTAATAAGATATCTATGTAAAGATTAAAGCAACATTTAATCATATCAACTTATCGATATTGTATGTACTTCCTCGTCACGGTTAATAGTACGGTCTCTGATTGGATTCTTGGGTTGGAATTTTCTGTATCGAAGTTCTTAGAAGCAGCACAGAGTCTGGCAATTTGCAACTCTTTATATGTATGTAACAGTGTAACAAACTTTGGCGTTCACAAAAGAAAACAGTGAATCTCCATTTTATTAGTTCCAATAAAACAATAAAAAAAGTTGACTATACAAAACTCCTTTTATATTGGACAAATAAAAAAGTAAATTACGCATCACTATTTTAAAAGTTTAAAAATAAATTTTACTTGCCATTGCCCGAATTTTGTTTACTTTTCCTTTAAACTATATTAAGAATGGTGACTGTATGTGTATATAAATAGTACTGACCTGTGTGTCTGTTTGTCGCAGGTGACGATGACGACTGGACTCGACAGAGACACGATACGAGCCGCCTACGAAGATGTGCGTTCGGACACCTCACCCACCGAGTGGTAAGTGCGCCATTTATGCTTATTAGGGTTCGCCCAGTGGTCAAAATTGGATAATAAGCATTATTGAAAATTTCCTTTATGATAGTATTTCTGATACCTATCTGAATAATATATTACTATGGAAGGCTCTGAAAGAGTAGCGATAGCTCAGTGGGGAGACCAACAGACTGCAATGCAGAGGGTCTCGGGTTCGAACCCACGTCGCGCACCTCTGACTTTCGGAAGTTATATGACTTTTCGAAATTATGTGTGTATTGATTGACAATTATCGCCTGCTCCGTGCCTCGGAGAGCACGTTAAGCCGTCGGTCCCGGATGCCATGAACATCTATGGCAGTCGTTATTGGGAGAGTGTCGACACAAAAGATCCCACTGGGTCGAAGTGTCGCTGGTCTGCACTGACTGGTCCCCACATAAGATAAGATAAGATTAATTAGAATTAAGAAGCCTCTGTATGTGAATCTGATCCGTGCTTGAACGTTTTTTACTGATACCAAGAAATTGGAAACAACGGACGATTTGCGAAAGGGACATTTTGTGACCTGTAAACATTTTGTGAAGTGGATACTCTGGGACTAAGCGGTCAAACTATAGTCACTTCAACAGTAACTATACTAAACCGACAATTATTATCGCCAAATGCGGCTGACAGCAGCTGTGGCTGGATTAACAGAACCTTACTCGCTTATGGCGCCGACTGGTGAGCACAAAAACGATAGCCCCCATTATGCATATTACTATAGTAAGGATTAGGTACGATTTGTCAGATTGTGGATTTATACCCATAAGTACCTATTGGTATACTGAGTGACGTCGTTGTCTCAGGGCGGTGTTCAAGTTCGACGGCGCCCGCATCGTGTGCTCGGCGCGCGGTTCCGACTTCACAGAGTTCCGCACACAGTTCTCCGACGACGACCGCGCGTTTGGTTATCTCAGGTAAGACCATGTAATCTTTACTACTATAATTAATAATAATAATGTCCAGACTGGATTTCGGTCACGGCAGCCAATCTTAACGGAGACTGGCCATCTGCGTTGAAGATATTATAGTGCACAACCACTCCAACCAGCACTCTGCGTTCCGTAAAACGCATCATCAGATGGGCCGGCAATCCAAAACGACCGGAGATTAACCAGTCGCAAGCACGTGAAGCTTTCCGAGGCACTGGTGTCTACTTCCTAAATTCGGGCTGCTGTTGAGATTTCGTGACAGAAAATCCAATAATTTTTTATTTGCCAGATCCGGTATTTGAGAGTTTAAAAACTCTGATCAATAAATGAAGTGTTTCTGAACCCTAAGATATGTTGCTTTTCTTCACGTTTTATTGCTTGTTTAATAAAGCTTCCTATAAATACTTTACAGAAGGGCTTTGTATGTGATTTTACCAGTTTGATAGTTTGAGGCTCAACTTAAAATCAAAGACGCATTTCAAATGATTTGTTTAGTAGAACCTGAGTTATAGTGCGATAACGCGAGTAAGAATGCATTTAACGTCGCAGGATATATTGGTAATACTTATTAAATTGCTGACATTATTATAATTAATTTATACATATAAATTTCTAATAAAGATCAATGTCTCTCTGATTGCCTGCCTGCGTGTTCGCGTAAAAATGTGTCAAATAGAAATGGCACCATACACCTTCAATAATTATAAACGTTGGTAGCAAGTTTAGACAACTAAAGATGATTTCGGCCTATACACCATAAACATTATCCTATAAATGTCTGCTGACGACTCAGTCCTTCTCATTATGCGTAATACTTTCTTATCTGACGACATGTATGTGGTACAGGATGCATATGGGCGACGAGATGTCAAAACGCAAGAAGTTCATGTTCATGACGTGGGTGGGCCCCAACGTGTCCGTCATCAACCGCGCCAAGATGTCCACCGACAAAGCCATCATTAAGGACATCATCTCGGTGAGTACCTACCTATTGTCCACCTTTATTTATTTACAGGACCTAAACAGGCGTTATTTATACAGCAGCGTGTAGCTGCAGTAGTGCCGGAAACATTGCCAGAAATAATGCTAATACTGCAAAATACTCGGCAATATTTTGGTATAGTTTAGCTTTAGGTATAGCTAGGCGATAAAATTTGACATGGCCGACATGCCATTGTGATTACAGTAAACATTTAGAAGCTCTTTAACTCGGTGACTGGAATTTGGCCAGGCTAATGGTAAGTGGAGAAGCTGCCAACCACTTGAGGCCTACCTCTAATGTTGGGATTTTCCATAATCGTCACCTCGCGTTGGTGTCTCTTTAAAAGGTAGCAATAGGGTCAGCGCCGACGGATGGAGTGGCGGCGAAGAGACTAATTCAGTAACAATTTAAATTCAACCTAGAGTGCTTCAGAATACGACTGTATCTGGTACAACGAAATAAAATGACCGCGCTTTGAGCCGCTCGCCGTCATTTTATCCCTTTGTACCAAATATAGTCGTATTCTGAAGCACTTTAGGTTGAATTTAAATTGTTACTGAATTAGTCTCTTCGCCGCCACTCCGTCCGTCGGCGCTGACCCATAGTGTTACTATTTAGGAATAAAATACTTCTCTCTATTGCTGACAACACAGTGCCTCCTTGAGTAGCCGAAATAATAGGATGTTGTTTGACTGCGGTCTTTTTGTAGAATGGAGGTAGCTAGAGTTGGAAGCTCCAGTTTGTCCAAAGAGAACCTTGCTGTTCACTGCTTTGGTACTCAAAACATTTGAATGTTCTTGTTAAACAAATTTGTTTAATAAAAATTTTTCGAATGTTAAATGATAGTTGATTCAGCATCAATATGTTGTTGCTACCGCTCTAGCTTCATTCAATTAAAGTAAATTATTTGTAGTCGGTGCATGGTTGCAGCGACTATAATCGTCATTCGAATACAGAATGCCACGATAGTCGATTGAATAGATTTTGTTTGTCTATTTTGATAGTTATGTTATGTTACAGTTGTGTTTACGTGCGATCATGAGATTTGGGTTCCCAGGGGCAAACAAGTTGTTATTGAGTTATTGTGTTATGAAATTCGCAGTAGGTACCAGCGTGGCATCTGATATGAGCACGATAGGCTCGCCCTCGCTATAAGATTGACCTTCTGCTTGCGATGATATGCAAGAGATAGAATAGTTTAAAATCATAGTAAATATTACTTAGGTTACCTGATGGTTCAATGAAGTAAGCTTTTTACGACCTCGCTGAACAAAAGTTTAATGTTTTTATTTTTTTTTATTGACTAAAGTTTACAATAATAATACCATGGTTTAGACCACTCGCTAAACCACGAGGGTTTTTATGCAAGTGAGAGTTCATATGTTATATAAATTAAAATTATAATTTATACTCTAATAATAATTTCACAATGGCAGTACGAATCTGTCAATGTTATAGGTACAACAAATATCTTTTTAGCGTTACGAGCGATGGATCCGACACACCTCTAGAATCTTTTGTTTTAATGGAAATAGTCTAATAATTTTGTAACTTTACTCACTGCTTAGATACCTCCCACATTATTATCTATTGAAAAGGTATTGTAGCTTTTCACTAGGGATGTAAAAGATACTTAGCTATACCTTCACTCATTGCTTATCTACCTCAGGGTATCCCTGTCACTAGACCGTGTGAAAGGTACTAAGCCACATCCCCATCATCATCATCCCTATGTCTAAGGTAGGTAAACGGTAGCGGTAAGACCTATACCCCTTACGACAGCTAGGGACATAGTTCCTAAAACATACCAAGATATAGGTACAGTTATTGCTTTGTGTATATTATTCATGCGAACGAAACGTCACGACAAAATTCGCGTGCCGTTCCCAAATTGTTTTGACATTAAATTAGTGTTGTACGATCATATGTGTCCGGTGCGTCTTGTCAGCCGTGAATATGTTATTTGAGGTCGATTGAGCACGACGAAAGGTTATGAGCGTGACTAACGCGCGGGACAATGTCATATGACAGATGAACCGACCGCCAAAGTCAAAATGGGCGGGCAAAGGTATTGACAGTTCGAAAAACAAATAAATAATCAAACTGTTAAAAATTAACATTTGTGTTTACAAATAACTTTCGGTCGAGACATCGTTTGCGTATTATTAAAACGTAGCCTATATTATTCTGGGATAATACTACTAGCTTCTAATATTTGAAAGATTTATTTCAAGGTTGAGTAATGATGTTTTTAACCCGATAAGCTAATGACCCCATTCATAAAACACAAACTAGATTTACAACTTTATAAATTAGGGTAGATTTATACATTGTAATAATATCAATTCTGTTCATAAACTCCCACTACTGGACATGGGTCTTCCTTATTGTTACCCGAATTCATGTACTAATGATTTTTCATCACTTGAAAAAGGGGAAATGGAACAAAAAATGATCTCTCCAATCAGCTATCGTAGCTTCCCATACACACAGACATACGCCTACAAAGTGCCGAAGGGGTAGACTGAAATACGTATTTTAGACAGCTGTTGATGTTCGATTGTTATACATATGAAAAAAGAGTGTTATGCATCATTACTTAGGTAATCAAAAAGAGTGTTATAAAAACGCTCGTAATTCATTTTTCATAATATTGTCTTCTGTTTACGCGAATGTTATTCATTGAAATTAAACTACTATATACGGATGTTATCGCGTTGTTTATTTGACACTTTATTACAGTTTTTTATTTTTCAGTTTGATCTAAATTCCTGGCAACAAGGCCCTTTATTGCCGTCTATTAAAATTTACACAGTAGACATTAAACTCGGCGTCTAAGAGTTATGGATGTCACAGGGTTGATTTGACAAAATTCTATCAGAAGACCCTATAACACTTCATTCATCTCTAGTTTCGAACTTGGTAGGTATATTAAGATCGAACGCAAATGCAGCCACTAGATCAATTAATGAATTTACCGCTCACCCTCAACTTCACCCGGTTTGATCTTATTATAATTATATATCGATGCCTATATCCATCTCAAATAATGTAGGTACCCTTAAAAGGAAAAGAATTCATTAAAACAGAAAATAAGTTTATGAGTTTACCGCTTACCTACATACAAACTTAACTTTACTCTCTTTATATAATAATATTAGGTAGTATAGACTAATATAGATGTGCCATAGATTTCAAAGAACGTACGAATTTGCACGTAACGTCAATTAGAGCCTTTCCTAAATTACAAATGATTGTAAGTCCCATCACCACTTGTTGCGTCGGAAAATTTGTGCACAAATGTTCGTCCCGGTCATCGCGGGGTTGGCAGGATGGATCAATACGTCTACCCTACTGGTACCACGAGACTTGTGAGCCCGCGGTAATGATCGCGACGAGCGCTCACTGTCAAATTCAAAATAATGTATCCCTTGCTAACATGACTGTTTCTACGTTAGGTATTGTCTATACTAATATAATTATATTCTGTGTATAACATAGTCGATTACGCAGTTGTTAGTTTAAGATTACTTCATACACTATTTATTATAGATAATAAATAGTGTATTTGGAACAAAAAACAATTACACAGCCTAAATAGACTTAGGCTGTGTAATTGTATGAAATTAAGCTACAGAGCTTTGTTTCTTTGTTTGAACGATGAGAACGATTTTTGGAACTGGCAGTCGTCTTTGAAAATTCTTTTCGCATTTGATAGCCCAATTCTTGAGAAAGGTTGTAGGCTATACCTATGTATAACATGACTCTATAACTCACGGGAGCAGAGCACTTATAAACGTGGGAAAAGTCGCGGAGGACAGCTAGTTATAAATAGGCCTTTATGTTATGCCATCACAAAGGGTTACATATTTCTAATATTGATGATATTGGTACAATTGTAAACATTTACCAACTATTATTTATTATCAGGCAGTCGTGTACAACTGATTAATGCCTATATCCCGGCTATTGCATTACATGCTCATTGTTTGAGTTGAATAGATTTAGATTCATTTTATAGTATGAACATATTTTAAACACAAGACATACCAATAAATCTATATATATGTATGTATATATATAAAGGAAGATGTCCTGACTGACAGACTTAGAGACAACGCACAGCCTAAACCGCTGGTCATAGGAACTTGAAATTTGGAGAGCATGTGTGTTTTAATTTGTAGGGATGTACTAACAAAGGATTTTTTTAAATTCCACCCCTGAGGAGGTGAAATAGAGGGGTGAAGTTTATATGGAATTTGCTCATTTCTGGACTTATAAGTATAAAAATAGGTATACAAGTTATTGATTATAATTGAAAATGACCTGTGTAGGTAAAATGGCCAAAACTTCCCCTAAAAAGTTAAAATGGGTGGGAGGGTCAAGTTTGTATGGAAATTTTCTCATTTCTGGATTTCAAGGTATGAAAATTGGTATATTGGGTCCTGATTACAAACAAAAATGATCTATGTAAGTGGAATGGACAAAACTCTCCCCTAGAGGGGTAAAATAGGGGTTAAATTTGTAACGAAATTTTCTCATTTCTGGACTTAGCAGTATGAAAATTGGTAGGTACATAAGTTTTCGATTACAATTGAAAAATATCTGTGTTATAAAAATTCTTTCACCATTAGTAAGCTACATTATCACCGAGTAACATAGCTATATTTTATTTAATAAATAGTGCCGTTACCTATTTTTACGCGAGCGAAGCCGCGAGCAGAAACTAGTATACAATAAAATTTAAATTAATTACAATAACAAAAAAAGCTTCAATAAAGCGGAATCTAGCCATAATGAAAAAGCCTTGTGTCTGAACCCCGGGGTCCGAGCGTTGGCCAAGCGATAATGGCATGTCGATAACTGCGGAATTCTGATACATTTCCATTGATTCAAACATTGATTGCAAACGATATAATGATACTGATGTAATGAAAATAAATTAATTTAAAATCTCAGTAACAGCGAGAATGTGCTTTACGAGTCTCGAAATTTGCCCGGTGTTTGGTAATAACTAATAAATGTGGCTTCTATTTAGTTGGAGTCTAAAACAGAGCTGGTGAAGTGTGAATGTACCTACTACAATTCTGCTTACCTTTGAAGTATACCTGCAGACGTCCATGTGAAGTACGATAAGATTCAGATAGCCATAAAATCAAAACAAAAATATTTGTCCAGTATATACCTACCTACACTACCTATTTAAATATTGTAGTTTTGTGAGTCAATGTAATGTAATGTATAAATATCTACCTGACGACATTGCCGCTGGATGTGGCATATAAATAACTAGCTGTGCTCGCGGTTTCACCCGCGTTTATGATTACTGCACCACCCCCGTGAGTCGTATCGTGATGTTACGTAGCCTATAACCTGCCTCGATATACCTATAGGCTATCCAACACTAAAATAATTTTCAATTCGAACTAGTAGTTCCTGAGATAGCGCGTTAACCAAACAAACTTTTCAGTTTTATATGAGTATAGATAACGTACGTGTCGCATTATGGGTTCGAGCTCTATATAAAGTAAAATTTATTAAGTCATATAAATATTCATAATGTCTGCTATGTTTTTAGAGAAAAATAGTACAAAAAAACTGTCTACCTGGAAATACAACTGCCATATATTCCATATCTTATTATAATACCGTCAAAACACAAAAGATATAAATAGATAGTTCATGTAATGACTAGGACAAAAGTATTAAGGCCGGTCTTCAATGTGATTTTACAGGCAGATAGTCATTTTGCGCTATGTGTCCTGCGCAAAATGCAAATGGACACGCGCCCTTATTTTGTAGCAACTACCTATCTATCACCACACTGGTTTGTTTATATTGGCCTCTGGCGTAAAATATTTCAAAATAAGCCTACTCAGTCTAAATATTTATGACATGCCCAATCCCACGCAGATCATTAGGTGGTATTAGAATGCGAACAGTACCGAGTTGGAAGTTGAATTAAGGATGGATATCACTTTTCCATAAGAGTCTGTCGCCAGGTGCAAAATGACTGCGCGAATGGGCATGCAACAATTTGATTTAAATGTCATAGTACCTATGATTAAAACATTTAGGGAACAATAATAATATATATTGAATGCTTATGATATACGACTAATTCTCAACAGCGAAGGTTCTTTGGCCACAAATCTAAATTCCGTGTTGTTGTTGACAATTTCTTGACAGGAAATCACACCCAGATACCTTATATGAAAATTAGTTATTATTTACATCTGGCAATGCCTTGTGCGATCCCAGGATTCGTATTGTTAAAGTTTCGCGCCGATTTTCATTGTTCTTATTCCTACGCTTGTCATTAAATATTCAGTGGAGTGTCTTAAAATCATCAGTGGGGCAAGCCCAACATTTTCATCGCATTTTGTTGTAGGAGGTAGGCAACAAATTTAATTTATTATTAATAAATAGAATCTAGTAAATAAATTAACACATTGACTGTGGCATGGAGGTATGGCACATTCATTTAGCTCACACAAATGCCAGTGGGATGCACATTTAAATCACCCAATAGGGTAATATATTTTTTTAATAGCAGAGGGCTAATTCTCTTAATATACCTTTAACTGTTCAAAATATGGTTCCGATCTAGTCTCGGTAAAATAATCACAAATGGTATTCGCCTTAATTAAAATAAACATCAAATGTGTACCTACGTAAATTGAATTTAATTTCACATTCATTAGATTGAATCAATTTATAAATAGTTAACCGCTTCTGTGTGTTCTTTGTAAAGTCCTCTGCGACACAGGAATAAATATAGAGGTATGAATCATCATTACTTAAAAAAGATTTTAATGTCTATATTTCCATTATAACCTATTTTTTCTAAACTGATTATTGGCTAGGAAAGAGGAAACATAATAATAAGTTTTATTTAGGAATTACTGAAAAGCTTAAAAGAATACATTGTCAATACAGTAGATCCCAAAATTACTTCTAGCTGCACCAAAGGCAAATGTTTTAAATTAAGGAACATGGAAATGAAACAAATAGTCAAGTTCTTTAAAATATTTTTAAATAAAAGGTAACAAATAAATACAAGAATGATATCAGATCACATAAAATCATACAAATATTTCCTAACATTAAAACCAACAGTTTGTGCGACTGCTGAAATGAAATCATAACCAACTATACACTTGTACTTGGCTGTATCCAAGTCAATCTCTTTGCTACCCGCAATCAACTTCAATTCAACAAGCGTAGCTATTTGTGCCAACAAATTACTTGTCAGTCCAATCTTTTCTTCAAGTATTGCATAAAAAATAGCCAGTAAACGGTCCAGTGTAAAGACTTTTGGTCCGAGTTGAGTGTTCAACTTTTCAGATATCTTAGCTTTTGCTCTTACTTGTTGTAATCTCTTACGTTGTTTACCATGATTTTTCATAAATAATCTCTTGTCTTCCTTTGGTGGGTTATAACTTGCTAAATATGCTGCTATTAATAAGAATTTTGCATAATATGGTAACTCAAAGCTCTGAGCAAATGTTTTTGTAGATGTCAACTCTTCTTTGAGAGTATTTTCAAAGCTATGCTTTGGCAGGTATTCTAAATCACTGTTTTCTTTACCTGGTGAGGGTTTTGCAATCTTGGCATCACTTATTCGTAGATATAGCAATTCTAAATTAGTTTTGAGAACTGGTGATATGTGCCTCCACAGCTTTGTCAGGTCTGTAGCTTGGATTTCACTTTTTATTATTGGCTCACAGTATTTAGTGAAATTTAGGCATGCCATGTGTTGCAATTCGATCAGATCCCGACACGGTCTATAAAATACACTTAGAAATGCATTGAGAAAGTTTGCAAACAATTCTGGCTTCTCTAATTCATTCTTTATATCATCATCTACATCATATGTTGTACAAAGATGTCTGATGAAACCTTTTTGCTGAAGAAATATGATTTTAAATAACTCTTCTTTATTGTAATTAGGGAAAAACAGTTTCAATGGCTCCCTTACACCCATTTTAAAGTAAAAATTCTCATAAACTAAGTGTGTGATGAAAATAGTACAAATATTTAAATTACACAGTTCCTGCAATCTTAAAAACGCACTCATTATGTTGTGGTCCATGTTGCGCAGTCTTTCTGCCCTGTCAAACACTATAATTATGGGCTCATAACCAACATCTGTATCCTGTAGTCTGTTCAAACTGTTCGTGAGATCCATTAATGTTTCGCATTTAATTTCGATTTCTCCATCTTCTAAACCAGACAGAATGCTTTCATACATTATTTTAGGCGAATAACACTCAATGCAGTCAATAATAACGTGTTTATAGTTCAAATATTGGAGTACGGAGTTTACGCATAATGTTTTCCCTGTCGCCATGCTGCCGCTGATAAATATAGAACAAGGCAAACACTCGTCAGCTTCGCCGAGGAGATTAAATAAGTCGTTCAGTTGCTCTTCCCTACAGGGCACTTTGTTTTGTATTTCTTCCATTGTTAATTATATTTACCGGTTTACAACCTCTTCATGTTCAGTTCTTATTTTGACAGATGATGAGTTGACCGTTGAATGATTTGACATTTGTTGACGGCTATCTTCGACGTTCCGTTAACCGCGCTTAGCATTGTGTCCTTATTAATCCTTATTAAAGTACCGTCTCATTACGCTGCATTTATTCTTTTACTATAATGAATTGTCTCTTTTCTACAATACGTATTTAATAAGAGTCGTTAGTTATCCTTTTTCTTTTTGTCTACAGAATTTTGCAGTGGAGTTACAGTTGGAAAATCAATCCGAAATAGACATCGATCAATTCAAAGACGCCCTGAACAGGGCAGGCGGAGCGAACTATGGGACTGGGGTCAGGGATTTATGAATTGCACAATAAAATTGCCACCTATATCCTAAAACATCAATACTTTGATTTTAATTAAATTATCTCTTTTATACACATAAATAAAAACGTAATGTGCAGGAGACATACAATTAAAATCAAAGTTGTGGTAACTTTTTTATTAGGCCATCATCAGGCCCAAAAATTGATTTTTATAAGTAGGGTTTAAAATTTTTGTACCGGTGTCATTATGTTCTGCATTAGTCATTTTATGCTATTTTGGCCGGAAAGATACCTATTTATTTTTTTACTAAATTGATATTGGGTTGTATTTTTAATTAGTGAAATTGTATTTTCAATAATTTATTTTTAAAGTCATTGTGCAATTATACTCGATAATGTAACGTAAGGATTTGCCAAAAAATCTTTAGTGAATGTTGCCATGTATAGGGCGCGATAAGTGCATTTATTATTTTGTCTACCTGTATTTTACTGAGTCAAAATTTTACAATGTATTGTATACAAAAGTATTTGGATTTAACTGGCTTTTATATACATTGACTAGTGTTATTACCCAGCATTAATGGTAAACGAATTGAAGTAAATACATACATTAACCAAAAATATGTGCATTTATTATTTATCTTTGTTTTTACCTGTACCTACTCTAAATTCTTATTACGTAGAATATATAATATAATCTTAAACTGTTGTACAATAAAGCCTCGTATCCACTAAGCAACAATTGATGCACAACAAGATCGGCAAGGTTGCACAACAACGCACGACGTTGCCAGCTGGTGCGCAACATGACGCGCGGCTTCTTGTTTGTTTCCGTTCAACATACAGTTGAGCATCACGTGTTGTCAAGTGGAGACGTGACGCGCAAAAATGTCCGTAGTATGGTGTAATAAATTGTGCTGAAATCAACATTAGTTTCTCTGGCGACGACTGGTCATGCGTGGACAGACAACATTGCTAAACAAATTTTCGCGTCGCCGTGTGCAACATGTCGCGCGCCAAATGTTGACTAGTGGATACGAGGCTTAAGATTGGTTTTATAAAACCACACTGGCAAGGCAGTAATATATTTTGTGGTTTAATGTATATCTTAGGTAAGCGATAATTGTGATATCAGTCTCGTTTGAGTTTGAGATATCTGCGTCCAGGAAATTCATAGAAGACAATCTGCCATTATGTTCTACTGACTATGTATCTTAAGGCGGGTCTACGCTAGACGAACCGAGCACGAGCCGAGCACAAATTCGTGTAGTGTGGACCGACTTGCAAGCCTCGAACGAGCGCGCTTCAAGCGTTTGGTTCGTGCTCGACTGTGCTCCGCCTACTGTCGGTTATTTGACAAACACAGGGATTTGCATCGCGCTTACTACGTTCGAGGACAGTGATTGTTCTAGGCGCATTGTATGTCCATACTTGACACCGCGAGTATGCGGCTCGGCTTGTGCTCAGCTCGTGCGTGGCTCCCCTAGCGTAGACCCACCTTAAGACTTTGTAGTTTCCTGTTAGGGTAAAGCATACGCCATTCACACAAAAAAATAAAACTCAATAATTAAATACCACTTTTATTTTGCAAAAGTTAACATTTATGCTTATTAAACAAAAACCTGCTATTTATTTTAAAAACAATAAAAATCAATGAGCCTTGGTATGATTGCTATTGTTATTGCATATTGAAACTAAATGCTTGTTATATGATTATAAAAATATTATGGCTTAGTGTTTAGGCTCTGACGAATTCGCTTTAACTTATTGCTAAAATTACATTTTGATAATAAACATGGTGTTTCTAATAAGGATTACTATTTTCATTATATTGCTTTTGTTTACATTTTGAACTATGATTTATAAGGCAGCACAGTCTACAAGAATTAGCCATGTTAGCAAGTTTGCTGTTCTTCCTGCGTCTGCCGTGATAGACGTTGCAGTGTTTGGCCCAGCATGTGAACCAATCGGTGACGTTATAAATGACCATAGACTATAGTTTAATAAAATGGACGTTGTTGCAGAGAAAACCGCCCAGTGCTCTCGAATCTACGGATCTTTCGATATTTCTACCGATTTGGCGCTTGTCCTTCCGTAATGGAACAATTTTTCTACGATTTTGTTAATGTAAGGAATTTCTCCCGATTTTCAACAGTCTCAGTTCGTATAGCTATTTTTTTTATCTTTTACGGGGATTCCCATCTGCTTAAACGTCCGATCGACGGGTAAACGATATATTTTGGGGAATACCATTGTGGTAAGGTAAGCTCGCTTAGGAACACCGCGGTAGGTTCAGTAGGTAGGAACCGAGAATTTCTAAAAAACAAAAAGAGGTCAGCCCACCTAAATTATAGAGATTTAATTAAATTTGTTGATTTTTAACCCAATTTAATAACATTTGGTTCAGATATACCGATTCTACTTGGCAGACCTATTGATTTCGCATTTTTACTTTCGAGACCACTGAAACCGCCTTAAAATGACTACTGACACTGCATAAAAATTATATACAGACTAAATATATATGCATGCCTCCTTTGGGAGGAACTAGGTGGACCGATGTTCTGGTAAGAGTCGCGAGAAGCGGTTGTATGCGGTGGGCCTAACACCGGTCTTTGTGGAAGGTCGGTCTGTTAGACCAGGCCTATGTCCATCAGTGGACGTTTTTCGGCCGAGATGATGATGTCACCATCATCATCTCAGCCTAAACCGTCTTAATTAGATCTCCTTCCATCCTAAGACTAGTCTCGGGTCGCCATTGTTGATCAAAATTTACAGACACATGCTCAAAGCAGGTAACATGACTATTTCTTGCCGAGATTATTTTCTTATGCAAGCTAATTACGATCACTAGCCATGAGTACTATGAATATTCTTGTTAACATTAATAACTGCCAACGTATTTTGTACAATCATTATTATTCCTCGACTGTAAATACATATAACAACAATATAACGTTTAGCTAAGTATATTTATACTAATTGAGTAAAATCCTGAAACTACTAAGGCATTGTATTTATTGCAAACTTATTGTATATATATGCAGCATATTATTCTAATAGTTGGTTTTGTATAAGGCATAATGACATAGGTATATTACACTATCGTTTGACATTCGTTGCAGAACTACTTGGTGAAGTCAGACAAGTACCTACGTAGAGGAACACCACACATCGCTCAAATTACCACACACTGGATTCTGAAAGGCTAATCAAAAATTTGTAAACTGTCAAAACGCAAGATATCTGCTGTGATTGGCTAACTGAATTGGCAACAGTGAATCTAATCTATACTAATATTATAAAGCTAAAGAGTTTGTTTGTTTGTTTGAACGCGCTAATTTCAGGAACTACTGTACTGGTTCGATTTGAAAAAATATTTTAGTGTTGGATAGCCTACTTATCGAAGAAGGCTATATGCTATATAACATCACGCTACGACCCACGGAGGAGGCGCAGTAACGATAAACGCGGGTGAAACCGCAGGAACATCTAGTCACTTAATATAAGTTTGATGTTGGCACCGCCTTTTAGAAGCCAGTGGTGAGTTGTTTACATGCTCTCTGAGTAAATGCGTTTTATGGTAATGGGTCGCTTCGTTGGAGATGTCGCCCGACACAAGGTGAAATAGTACTAAGCGACCGTCTACATTTTTGTACCCAGCAAACCTCAGACAAATACGCAAGTAGTGTAGTAGGTGCTTACAAAAAATATACCCGCGCAGTTTATGATCAAGATGGCAGATAATTGTTCATTCAAATAATACAAGATATATAGCGTGTAATAGTAGAGTAGTTGACTTGATTAATATACTCGTAGACATGTTTATAGTGTTTTATAGAACATTGCAAAAAATAATTTGAACAAGGACCTCAGATTTTCAAATATAAAACAACCAGAAAACCAAAAATAAATTAGATAGAAAAAAAAAAGAAAATAATTTGAATAAAGGACATCGGCCACAGACTTTTTCATTTCAAATATAGAACTAGTAGAAAAGCAAAGAACAATTGGACGTACTTTCTGAAAAACGTTCCAACCCACACTCGGATCAAAATCGAGTTATTATTAGAAAATTAGTCACGGGGTTACTACTTACTAGCTGGAAAAATGTGGTAGCTCTACTATCACTGTAAATATGAAATCATGACTTAGTAGCCCAACCCACATGTATGAAGAAGCAATACGGGATTGAACTTCAATCACGATTATCTCAAAATGTTAACTTTGTGGGTTGGAACGTTTTTCAGAAAGTATGTCCAATTAGCCTATATTTTTATAAAAACTATAATATTATAGGTTGTATATTTTTATGTAATTCTATCACATACTATATAAATTATGTTATTTTAAAGAAATACATATGTTATATACCAGTATATAAGATCGAGGTATCCATTAAGGCGAATGTTAAATACAACGCGGGCCGCGGACGGTGCCATCTATAATATTGTTTATTCAAACAGGTAACTGCATTTAACAACTTTAACGATAATTGTACATTATAAGATTGCTTTCGAAGTTCTAGTAACTATTGCGATTATCAATATTAGCGATCAACTAAGTAAATATATTATTTTCTACTTAGTTATGGTATAAAATTCAAAATTACAACCTTCGATGTTATTAGTAAAAATTGTTAAGTATTGACTAAAGGCATATTATTGTTTTTTTTGGTAATAGACAAAATTTTCTAGCAATTTTTCTAGTTGACTTTGAATTTAAGATAAATGTTGCGACGCCTTGCTTCTAACCACTAAGCCAATAGGGCAAAAATTAATAATATCTAATATTGTGTATTTATATAATTATCCCAATATACTCGGAGGTTAACAGATAAACTGGCGTTCTTTGATTGTATCTCTTAAACAAATATTATGCTTCCTAATTATACTAATTAGTTAATTGTAGAAAAATGAAAAGACACTATTAGTTACTACATAAAACTTTTTGGATAAGTTCTCAATGCCAATTTCCAGCGAAAACATAAAGGTTAGTTGATTATTATAGAGTTATTTCTGTTACATGTCATATTTGTGGATCTAAAACCATAACTGCTGAAACAGTGGCGCAGCGTAGTGGGGGCGGCCCGCCCCGGGCAGCGCTTTTAGGGGGCGGCAAATTTTCACAATAAATTGTAGATATTTGTACCATTTAATGTCAAACGAGAGGAATGGGTAGATGTATGAATACACAATAATGATGACTGTTATTGCAGAAAAGTTCTTTAGAACTACTTTATATTAAGTCTTTTAAAATGAAATACCTAAATAAAAGGGCAGCAAAATTTTCTTCCGCTCAGGGCGGCTGCGCCACTGTGCTGAAATGTGGGTTTAATACACTCTTGCTTACCTCTACGTGAGACTATGTATTGTCACTATCTCCACACTTGTAGTCTATAAAAAGATGTCTCTTTTTTAATTCTTATATTAAAATTCTGTATATATCAGTCAGATTAATTTGGTCAATAAATTGAAGATCTGCCACAGTTATGGAGATTTCTGGGAGTAAAAATAACGAATCACGTTAAAAATACAATACTGCGCTTCCAGACATCAGTTAAATCTTCTAGGCTCGAGTGGGACTGGGCAGGAGACATGCACGCAAAGAGGTGCAATATTCTGTTAATAATAATTGGAAGACAATACAGGCGTCGGAGGTGAAGACGAAAAGACTTTACAGTGGCATTGGGATAAAGCATATTTTTATTCGAATGTATTAACAATTGTATTCGAAATTCAATTGAATGATTATCACCACTATGAAAATAATTTCAGACTACATAAATCCACAGCGATAGAGTAGTATTGTATTCGAACTTGTTAACAATTGTATATATTGTTTTGAATAGAGTTCTGCTGCATTACTATGAGAATAATTTTTGATTATTTAAATGTATGTAGTTTCGCTGGATATTACAATCAAAGTTATTACTAATCATAATTGCTACATGAACACGCATCCGTGAGCTAGTTAGTTATTATATTATTATTTTGTTAACTAATATATTAATATGGTATCGCCTTGTTATAACAGCTGCTTCTGAACTTGATAACCTTTTTCAAATATTTTATGGTAAATTTAATTGTGACCACGTCTCGGTTTTTGATAGCCGATTTGAAATTTAATAATATACAGATTCTTTTTTTCATAGTTTATTCTTTTTTAATTTAGGAATATCATATTGGCAGTTAACTAGTTGTAATCGATATAAGCACCGGGTTTATAATTGATTGCATTGAATAAAGTTAGTTATGGTATGGGAACGTACCCGATACTATGTGACCCAAATTTACAATGTTTTAGCCCCTCCCTTCCCTTGGTGACAATCCGTAGTTTCCCTCCCCCCCTCTCTAATTTTCACGTAGTAATTAACAGATATGGTTTTAAATAATTTTGGCGGATAGTTGATAAAAATTGCCATATTTGAATATAGCTTGAAAAACCGCCAGATTGCTATGGATGTTATTTGATTACGTGACAAAAACCTACTTCCCCGCCCCTGAGACTAAGAGTGGTATTTTGAAGAACCTTTCCCTGCTGAATGGGTCACAAAGTATGGGTAAATTCCCCATTGTATCGAATCGCTTAGTTGTCTAATAGTTGGTGGTTCGGCTAGCTAGAGGATGAAAGATGACGGGTAAGGTAGTGTCGGCACCGGTAGTGAAGTATCAGGTACAGAAGCGCGTGTGTGCGCGTGCGCCGTCAGTATCAGAGCGCGGGCGCGGGCGCCAGCGCACGCAGCAGAGTGCTCTGCGTGTGCGCACCGAATAGTACGCTTAGAAGTGCCACTCCGTAGCCGGTCGCGCGTTCTCCCTGCAATGTGTAATAGTGAGTTATATCTTACTTAGTATATTTTTTACTGCCATTGCACATTGGACACATATATTGGAAGATTAACTTTAGTGTTTTCACATCATTCAGTTAAAAACACCATCTAGCCCAAACTAAGCAAAGCTTGTACTATGGGTACTAGACAATGGATAAACATACATATATACTTTTTTTTTGTAAATACATACATATTATACATAGAAACATCCAGACCAAGACAAACATCCATGTTCATGCACACAAATGTTTGACTTGTGCGGGAATTGAACCCGCGACCTCACACGTGGCAGTCGGTTATACTGACCACTACGCCATCGAGGCCGACATAATATCAAAACATTAAAACAAAATAAAAAATCTGTATTTTTTTATTTAGAACAAGATTATGATTATGAGACACTGGTTAGCCAATTTTCGTAATATCAACTGTTTAAAATAGAATTATGACCTAATTTTAGTTTCATAAATATCATAAATGGTATTCTAAATATTGTTTTACCATTACACAACTGTTAAGCATTTATATTAAACGACATTTTTAAGACTAATTTGAACAGAATTTGATTACGGAAATTTGCAAATGTAAGTATAGGTAGGTAGTGTAGTAGTACGTACGCAGTGCGCAGGCGCCGCCATGTCGACGTGCAGCCAGCGGCCGGGGAAGTCGAAGCCGAGGTGCGCCAGGACGAACAGGCCGGCGCACGAAGCCTGCGCGTTGTTGCGGTCCTGCTGGCAACAACACAACCACATTTTGTATCAGTGTTACCAGACATAGCACACTCATAAACAAAAGTACCTAGAGTATGTATTACATAATAATAATAATATCAGCCCTGTATTAAACTGTCCCACTGCTGGGCACGGGCCTCTTCTCACTATTTTTTATTTTTTATTTCATTTATTTCAGGCTGCATAGGCCCGTAGATATATGTAAGAATACCTTAACCTAAATTTACATATTTAAAAATTTTATAATACATACACACAACACCATCTAGCCCAAACTAAGCAGAGCTTGTACTATGGGTACTAGACAATGGATAAACATACATATATGTATATACTTTTTTGTTTTGTAAATACATATATATTATACCTACATAGAAACATACATAGATTAATACCTTATAGACTAACATACATACAATTTGTGTTAGTATTTATATAACTTATTAACTATGTTAGTACTGCTTCACTTGCACTCTGTCGTTGTGCGTTCATGTGGCACTATGAGAAGGGTTAGGCCATGGTCCACCACACTGGCCTAGTGCGGGTTGGTAGACTTCACATATCTTCGAGAACGTTATGGAGAACTCTCAGACATGCAGGTTTCCTCACGATGTTTTCCTTCACCGTTAAAGCAAGCAATATTTAATTATTTAATACGCATATAACTTCGAAAATCAGAGATGCGCGCCTTGGGTTCGAACTCGAGACCTCTGCGTGGCAGTCCAACGCAACGGTTTCCCACTAGGACTACATGATAAGACAAAATGAAGCCTTCGAAATGTGCTGCTGGGAAGAATCAGCTAGACAGAAAAGAAAAGAAACATGGAATTACTGAGTCTTATACAAGAAGAATGCCTTATACAAAAAAAAAAATTTTTTTGACGACAATTTTTAGAGCTAAATGCATTATTGGTGTATTATAGTTGTAATAAATATGAGCCTCTAATACTATACCAATGCTCAGTATACAGAATTGTTGCGAACTCTTGCGCTATGTAAGAATAATACTGACGTCATAAGGATAAAATATGTATCTACTATTTTTTACGAAATTGAGTTATTACGTATTTGGTAACAGTAGTAAAAAAACGTATCTGCCGGCAGTTTTATATTAAACTAGATTTTGTACGCGGCTTCGCTGGCGTAAGTATAAGTTAGTAACTTACTTTTTATGAAACCTAAAGAACTTTGAAGTACCCTATGTCTTTTTCTGTTCGTTGTGGTCAATTCAGATCAGGCGGAAAAATGCTCGCGTATGCTTAGCGCAAATAGCGCGCGGATACTCGAACAGTTACACGCATGCTCGAAAACTCGCGTCGCGCGCGCGATCTTTTCTGCTTTTGTCGCATCGAGCCTTAAACATGGCATCGTGCTTTCAGGTAATTCGGTAAAAATAAATAGATTATAAATAGCACAAAAGCAATATGTGAGAGCTATTTGCAACATAGCTCCCGGGACAACCTGTAAGCCTCTTTTCGGTGAACTGTCTTTATATATGAAATGTATATACTTGTCATAAATAATTCTTATATAGTTACTCTTAAAAAAAATAGCAATTTCAATACCCGTTATCCATACAAATTTGCTCTTTCTCCAATAAAAGCCGTAATCGTTAATCTATGTGTGTGTGTGTGTGTGTGTAGCCGTAATAGTTACTCTATGTGTGTGTGTGTGTGTAGCTGTAATAGTTACTCTACAACAGTTAGATGAATTATCTAATTATAAGTTTAAGACTCTTTTGCTCACATGGCTCATTCAAGAATGTTTTTATTCTGTGAACAAGTGCTTAAATTGTAAACAAACAGGCACGTATAATGTGAATAATTTAAGAAAGTGTAGCACCTAATTGTTTACTCTATTTGCATGCCGTGGGAGTTTGACGGCAAATGTTTTGCTTTAATCTTTATCACACCATCTGTATAAACCACATTTGAACAAATAAACGATTTGATTTTGAATAATTTGAATTCTAATCAAACAAAAGTTTACTAAGTGTTTTGTTGAACTCTGCCACCTAAGGTAAAATATAATTGGTGTTATGGGTATAGTACATATAACAAATTTGTAAACGCATTTCGGGCTTTTAATAAATCGGAGATTTAACTCGACTTTTGGACGTCAGGCAATTTCAACTCTAGCTTACCTAGAGTACAATTTGCCTAACTTCCGAATTTCGAGGTTCGTCGCTGTTTTAGTAAGAGAGCTGGCTACTATCTTGTCTGTATTTATAAAGCTCTCTTCGAATCTTATCTTCTCTCTTCTGTGTATGAAGTTCTCGAATATTAAGTTTTGCAATATTGATTCTTATAAGACGGTACTTACCGCAACGCTGTTCTTCATATCAGCGACACAGCTGGTGAACTCAGTGAAGTGCAGTTCCGGTGCGAACGGCAGCGGGTGTGCGAGGTCCCCGGACATGAGGCCGGCCATCACGCACAGAGATTCCAAGCGGCTGTTGTTCGATACTATAGCTGCGTGGTACTTGCCTGTGGCTGAACCCTGCAAAAAGGAAAAAAAATATGCTTGTTTATTTTGTTTTAAAAGAACTCCTACATTAGGAATGATTAATGAAAAGTTATTTACCGTTTAACCATACTCCTGTACAAATAGATTCCAAGTAAATTTGCTAAATACGCTCTGTATTAAATAATAATAGTTTTGCAGACTGAATTTTGGACAATCTTAATAGAGGCTTGCCATTTGTGTAAGATATATTATTGTGCACAAAACATTGACACAATACACAATGATGACAAAAATGAAAGCCAACAAGATTTAGTGTCTAGTTACGTTTGCGGCATATTTGTTTATCATATTTTTCTTACCTATACTGTCCTTTTGTTGGGCAAAGGTTTCTTCTACGTTTCTTCAACGCTCTCTAGAACTACACACTTTTACTACGCTTCGTTTTTTTAGTCTACTCGACGACATCTCTCTGATGTCATATATTTATTTGTTTATCATACTTCATTATTATTGTTAATTAAGTTATTACTACGCAATTAACCATGCGCAAGACACACAGTAAAGACGTAAGACGAGGACGCGTCGCAGACGCGGCGCCCCTTCAATCAATTTTCATACAAAATGTATAGAAGCGTTGCGACACAAAACAAACAGAAAAGACAGGGCGCGGACGAGACGCGGACACGACGCTTCAATCAATTTTCACACAAAATGTATAGACATTTAGTATGAAAATTGATTGAAAGGGCGCCGCGTCTGCGACGCGTCTTCCTCTTACGTCTTTACTGTGTGTCTTGCGCCTAATTGAGTCGATGACGGAGTTATACATTTTAGTTACCTGAGCGCCAGTGAGCGTGGCGATATCAACGATGGTATCGGCTTTCAGATCTCTCGAGGCGTACACAACACCGTCACTCAGCACTAGACGACCTGCAACAAGATATATCGATATTCAACATCTCGTTTGTATTTCAATCAGTCTTTTGTAGTCCACTGTTGGACATAAGCTTCGTCCATATAACATGGTCTGCCGTTCGAGTAGTGCTGCCGCACATTAAAGTCATAGTCAAGCCACAAGTGGCGGCCATAGTGAAGCAACTTGTGGCAGCTACAGTCAAGTCACTAATGGTGGCTATAGTAGTCACAAGTGGCGGCCATAGTGAAGCAACTTGTGGCAGCTACAGTCAAGTCACTAATGGTGGCTATAGTAGTCACAAGTGGCGGCTATAGTGAAGCCACTAGTGTCGGCTACAGTCCGGTCATACCGACGCCACAAGTGTCGGACACAGTGCAGCCACAAGTGGCGGCTACAGAAATGACACCACTAGCGACTACAACAACGCTACAAGTGGCGGCCACAGTTAAGCCACGAGTGGCGGCTACAGAAATGACACCACTAGCGACTACAATAACGCTACAAGTGGCGGCCACAGTTAAGCCACAAGTGGCGGCTACAGAAATGACACCACTAGCGACTACAATAACGCTACAAGTGGCGGCCACAGTTAAGCCACAAGTGGCGGGTACAGAAGGGTCACCAGTGGCGGCTACATTAACGCTATAAGTGGCGGACACAGAAAGCTCACCAGTGACGGCCATAGTAAAGCCACAAGTGACGGACAGAGTGCAGCCAGAAGTGGCGGCTTAAATTAGTTTAACAGTTATAAAAAAATGTTACCTTCGGCGTCCGTGTTGTTGATTTCGACGGTGCGTCCCGAATACAGCTGGTGGATATCGTCAGGTCTGTAAACAAATAATTAAATAAAATTAAATAGAAAATCCGTGACATTCTCGTTCACTGTTCGCTCTTCATCTCGAACGAAAAAATATACTATAAAGGTCCCCCGGTTATTTTTTTTTCGAATTGATATTACTTTGTTGTTCAGAATACTTTATGAAAGAGTATAGGACAATCAGGAGGTTACGTAGCGAATTGAGACGAATTTAGAATTAAATGTGTTTTGTGGTACGAGCTCCGAAACTTGGGCGTTTCGTCGTCGATAGTCCAATACCGCGTAACTTACATTGCCAAATACCGTATACGTTCCTTTAGCAAATTTTATAAGATGAAAAGACTGATTTTTAGAGTAGCTCAGTGGGGAGACCAACAGACTGCAATGCAGAGGGTCTCGGGTCCGAACCCACGTCACGCACATCTGACTTTCGGAAGGTATATGACTTTTCGAAATTATGTGCGTATTGATGAATAATTATCCCCTGCTCCGTGCCTCGGAGAGTACGTTAAGCCGTAGGTCCCGGCTGCCATGAACATCTATGGCAGTCGTTATTGGGAAGTCAGTGCCCTCTAATATCCTGACACTGGTCTAGCCTTAGGGTATCGTTAGCCTTCGGGTTGCGGAGGTCAGATGGCAGTCGCTCCGTGTAAAAACTGATATCCAGTCAAATCCGGTTAGACTAGAAAGCCGACCCCAAGTGACTTGGAAATAATAAAGGCTAGGGAGAAGATGCCCCTGAATTTAAAAAGAAACGGATTTAGGAACAATTTATGATTTTTGACCTTAAAGTACCAATTTAAAAAATTGCTATCAGTTACCTGCAACCGTAAAATCTCAACTGAGATTTTTTTATACATATGTGGTACGTTACGCTGTATTGAACTATCAACGACGATTTGCGTTTCATGGTAGGCCTATAGATCAGGCCACTGGTTTTATGGGTACCTGGTAGCATGAGGTCCGACAGAATTCTCAGCGAGACACAGCACCGCGTGCAGGTTGACGGTGGGCTTGGCCTTCGCAGCCACCGCGAACGCGCCCAGCACCGCCGCCGCGCCGCCACAGTCGCCCTTCATACCCACCATGGACGACTGACAACAACAAACACCATTTTATAACTATTATGTATTAACATGCAGCGATAGCCAGGTGGAGCACCGTTGGACTGCCACGCAGAGGTCTCGAGTTCGACCCCAAGACGCGCATCTCTGACTTTTCGAAGTTATGTGCGGATTAATTAGTTTGTAGCGACTCCACACAGACGAAGAAGTTTCGACGACAGGTAATAGATGGCGCTGTACTCAATAGGTGCTTATAATCTCGCTCGCCGTACAAACCTAAATCACACAAGCGAAGTTAACAAGTTAAACATAAATATCTAAACGATGACACGTTTAGATATTTATGTTTGTTCTATGGCGGAATTTGAGAGGGTGGCCCTGGATTATATTAGCCATCTTTAGTAGAATAATAATAATTATTACTTTACTCGCTTTTGCCTGCGGCTTCGCTCGCGTTAATTTAGAATTTGACAATCAATTCGGATTGTACTCTGCTTTATAATAATATAATTCAATCATGATTTGAAAGACACGTGGCGCCATCTATTATCATAAGAACGTTATTGTTGTTTTTCTAGGGAATAGTAATTTTTTTCGGGATGAAAGGTAGCTTATGTCCGTTTCTGTACACCTGACAACGTATATGCAAAATTTCAGGATGATCGGTTCAGTGGTTTTGGCGTGAAAAGGTAACAAACAAACAAACTAACTCATTTTCGCTTTTATAATATTAGTTAGGATTGTGCTTTGTTGCTACATTGCTGTATTGGGTCTGTAACCTGTAATAACGATGTGTGCTGGATAAACTGCTACTCGTACAGTAAATAGAGGTGTACGTACCCTGGCCTTGATGCTGAGACCGCCGGTGTCGTACACGATGCCCTTACCCACCCACGCCACGACTTCAGTGGCGCCGGGCGCGCGGTACGACAGCACCACGAGCGCCGGGGGCCGCACCGCCGCGCGACCCACGCCGTACAGACCTCCCATGCCCTTAGCCTTTAGTTCTTCACCGCGGATTATCGTTGGCTCCCCGATGTCGAGTTCCTTGGCTACTTTGCAGGCTTCCTGTAAATAATATAAGAATGAAATAGCTGCAGGAGGGACTGGTGCAAAATACAGCATATGTGGAAAAGCGAGAGGGAGGCCTTTGCTCGCAGTGGGATAATACAGCGTATCTCGCCAGCAAGCTGTGTAGCTTCGCGAAATTTCTATGGCGTACTATTCTGCCACCATAAGAAAAAAATTGAAGATTTTTTTTTTTTCGAAATTCTGGTTTTCATCTATTTGTAAAAAAGAATGGTAAGTACGTCTTTTTCCTTATCACGGCAGTATTATAAACTTAATGTTTTTTGTCCTTTCTTCTTACAAGTTCTACGCTCTTGCATTGCTTAACATGTCAAAGTTAGAGGCAGGGAGGCACATGCTATTATAAGAATGTTAAAATATATTTTCTGGTAAATGTATTGCGTTTTGTAAAAATTGGTAGAACGTAAAGAAGACACTAATAAAAGATTATTACTATTTTCGTTTACCCCTAAATTGTAATGCAAATATCATTCGAAAATCATTCGAAAGCAATAATACGCAATAATAGTACCTCAATAAACATATCGACGTCCTCAATATTGACGGGCGTGTCAGTGAAGTAAATAGTTATTACTATTTTCCATTAAGCCCTGTATTGTGATTCGAATATCATTCGAGAGCAATCACACACAATAGTAAGTACCTACAATCAACGTCCGTAATAATGGCGAGCGTGTCAGTGGAGTAAAAGATTATTACTATTTTTCATTAAACCCTGTAATTCGAATATCATTCGAAAGCAATTATACGCAATAATAATACCTCAATGAACTTATCGACGTCCATGATATTGGCGGGCGTGTCGGTGATGCGGGCGGCGAGGCGCGTGGCGTCGGCCACGTCCTGCAGCGTGCTCAGCTCGTCGGCCGACAGCGAGTGGTCGCACAGCGCCGCGGACACGCTGCCGATGCCCTCGTCCTCGGCCTCGGCGTCTGGGACAACCAATATAACGTAAGGGAAATGTTGCAAGGTCGAGCTATATAAATTTGTAAGAGATGGGGCAAGGCTTCATTGTATAATTTCACTTGCATGTTGTGACTGAGCTCAGTATGTGATATTACTATGGCTCTTACCACCTAGTTTGTCCTCGTTGACGAGGTGTATCTCGACGGTGACGGTGCGGGCGGCGGGCGCGGGCGCGGCCGCGGCCAGTGGCGCCGCCGCCGAGCGCGCCGCGAACTGCGGGAACGAGCGCGCGATACTCACCGCGCTCGCATATGCGTCCCGCTTGCGACACACCAACTGTGGGCAACGTGGGACGGAGGTCAAGTAGTGTTTACTGCCAGTTTACTTACGTGTAAGACTAGGTAAGTTTCAAGCAAATAAAGGCTATTTTCTATATTAGATTTATTAAAATATATTAGTTGACCTTTAAATAGGTATTTTTTCTACTTTTGACCTATGACATTTTAAAGACATTTGTAATACAAATGTCTCCAAAATACTAAGTGCATATAAAAAAATAAACCACTATTTTCACAAATGATTTTAGCGACTCTGGGTTTTTAAACGTCTGTAAAATCCAACACAATACAGACAATTTTCAATTGCGGGACAATATACATATCTAGCGAGAGACATATATAAAAAAAAATTATGTGGTGTCGTGGGACACCAGGTAGGAACGAAGTTCCTTCGGCTAATGTAGAATCGACACAAATTGCAAAAAAAATCGTGCTCAATTCACTAAATAGAATAAAGAATATTCATTTATACCAATATATTTAAATGATTCCAAACATTTAAATATATTGGTCATTTAGTGATTTCTGATATCCTGGTATTATACACTACTCGCTTGTGTATGCGACTGTCGCGCCTGCGCACGTCTCATTTACCGGTTTTATTCCACGCACTTTTTTCCACGGATTTTTTCTTACGGTTTTACTATCACATTTTTTTCAGTTCGGTCGCGCAGCAAAATCCCTATCCCTTCCAAGCCTGCCGTAAGGAACTTCGTTCCAATAATAGTGAAATTTTCTAATGCGAGATAAGCTAAGCGAGGAAGACGTATTACAATAAGTGCATATACTCACGACAATAGTCTCATCGCTTGACCGCTGCGTGGCGCGCACGAGCTTGGCGAGCGCGTGCGCGCGCGCGGGCCCGGCGTGGCGGCTGCGGCGCGCGGGCAGCGACGCCAGCGCCGCCGCGCGCGGCCACAGCTCGCACGAGTCGCCCGGCGCCGCCGTCACGCACTGCAGGCCGCGGCGCCAACCCTGCCAACCAACAACGAACCTTCTGTTATTGCCTGTCTGGTACTGCTCCACAAGTATATAATAGAATACCTAATAAAATAAAATGTATGCCACTAGAGAAGTTCAGAAAACTCTTATTTGACCTGTTAATAGAAAAGTGTTATTATAAACTAGACGAGTTCTTAAATGATAAATTTGTTTGACTGCATTGATATTATAAGTTAATTTGACATTTTGGGTATTACTGTTAAATTATTATCTATTATTTTAATTTTATTATTATTATGATTTTCTTTTGTAATTTTGGTTATGACAATTTAATATTTTTTTATGTTACTAATTTAATATTTTTTTATGTTACTAATTTGTATGTCAATATTGGCAAAGCATAGTGCACTAAATATTTTGTATCAAAGATCTTTATATGTAAATACCTATTTTTGACAAATAAATGATTATGATTTTGCCCTCCGTGATGCACCAGAATTTAATGCGACCGCTAACTATAGAAGAACGAACCCATACTACGTGACCCGTTCAAAAGGGGAGGGGTTCTACTCACTACCACGCTTGGTCACGGGGTAGTGGTGTTTGTGATTTGTATGTATCAAACGACGTAGACCCACCTCCTCAGTAACTCTAGGCTCGAGCTTGCAGCGCACATCGTCCCAGCTGAGCGTGCTCAAGTGTCCGGCCTGACCGACGATGAGTACTGGCTGCTGTTCCGGGTCTGAAGGCGTCAGCCCGCAGCGGAACTTGATGCTCACCGAAGCATTGGACATCCTGCGAACTGGAGAAAGAAGCATGGTTATTTTGAGTACGTAGCATTTAAATAGACATGACGCACTTTTAGCAGATCAATGGCGTAATGGCAGTTGGGAACCCCGTCGGTCTTTATTGTTTAATTAAACAAACGGACAATACAATAACAATAACAAAAAATATATAACAAAACACCTATTTCTTTATTTTATTTCCAAGGTCAGTAAACTTAGTTGTGAGTTTTCTGACCTTGAAATTTTTGAATAATATTATGTCAATTTATGTTTAAGCAATGGTCAATATTAACCTTTTTACCGCATATGTCCATGCCTCTACCGCCCGTGTCGTATTTCTGCGACAGAGAACATGCACGATACTTTTGTTTTATTTTCGTTCTATTAACTGCATGGTACAACTAAAACCTTTAATGAATAATGGTTTGAATTTGAGATGTGATTTTTAACATTTACTTAAAATTCTGTATTTCTGCACCTCCCTAATTATTGTAGGTATTATTTTATCGATTTGTAGCCGGGCGATAGGGGCACGGCAATCGATATTTAGCTAAGCGCTTAAAAGGTTAATAATATGATAAGAAAACTATTTATTTTACCACCCGGTTAGTTAAATATCACCAGTATATATTTCACATAATAAATAACTAATTTTCATATGTCATTAAAAGAAAACATTAAATAAACAATATAGAAACTTTAAATTGTATGTCATGCACTCACACTCAGACTAATATTAAAACTAGCTTATGCCCACATTTTCGCCCGCTTGAATCCTACATAAAATCATACCCTGCCTGGATATACGTTCAGAAGAAGCCTATGAGTTCGTCCAGGACACGGTCTATCAGCGTGTCAAATGGCATCCAAACATATACACAGACTTTCACGCTTAAAATATAAATAGGATGATGTTCCGCTATAACGACATAACAGTGCGAAAAAGCAACTATTACTCTGAAGAAACAACTTCAATCTGCCAAAGAGTTTTTAGGTTAGTAGAAGAATTATGTAAATGTAGGAAGACTGTCTTTAGATACTACGACACGAGCAAGTAACCCAAAAAAATACATACCATTGATGCTTTTAGACCAATGTAACAGACGTCGTAATATTTTTGCCAGGATTACTTTTTAATGGCTTCAGTAAGGGGCGAAGAACTCAATTACATACGGGAGGCAAGTATGTCGCACATGGGGCTTAACAAATTTTAAAATAATGGGCACAGAAATACACAGGCTTGATACAACTATTTCTGGATGAATTGAATGGACAACAATTCAGCGCATTGACAAGCCGACCAAATAAATCAACTGTGCTATTCGTGCAGGATTTGTCTCATAGACTCTGTGTCTGTTTTATCAAAACTTCGCAGCTATTAACTTTATAGCGTAGGAAATTATTCTGTGCACTAAAGAATATAAACTTTTTGTTTTTCCTCTGGCAATGTGGACCTTGATATGCAATGCGCGCAATGCAGTTCTTTTTATTTATAGTTCATTCAAAACACTTAACTGAGCTATTTTATAGTCATAACTATTCACATAATAAAAAATGCTATATTGCCAAGTATACAAGCATTATTTACTATATACACAGGGTGTGATTTCACGTGCAATATTGAAAGAGGTGAATCGAAGCACCATGTACAACCAATATCTGCAAAAAAGGATTTTAATTAAATTTTTTTACTCGCTTAATCTATCAAGTCTTACAATACCAGACATTTAAAAATTATTATGTGGCCACTGGTGTGCCGCCGCGGTTTTAAATTCTAATACCCGACCTGAGCTAGCATACGGTCAAGAGACACAGGCACGATGCATCAGGTCTATATACAGAGTGTTAGGCACACGGTTGTCCAAATGAAATAGAGATCCGGTTTGGGCTATTGCCAACGTGTTAGTTTCAGGTAAATTAAATTTTATTATTTTTTTTTAATCATGCAAATTGTTCTGTTTTTAGCTCTTTCCGAAACTTTGACAGCCTGTTACAATTTTTTTACAAGGTGTCTATAGGAAATAATAATTTTAATGAAATGTAGCAATAGTTAACTGAAATAAAAAATATCATTATGATAGCTAAACCCATACTCGTTCAACATTTTTACAGTTTTAGTCCACATTTCGGAACTATTATTTTCAAAATAAAAAAAAATCATATCGCCGAAACTGTGAGACAAAATTTAATTTGCCTGAGTCCAACGCGTTGGCAATAGCCCAAACCAGATCTCTATGTCATTTGGACAACCGTGTGCCTAACAACCTGTATAATTAGGTACGCATCATATCTGCACCCGTTTGGGATAAATACTAATTAATGTAGTTAATTCTAGTGTTTTTTTATATACAATGTACGGTTTAACAACCGTACAATAGGTATAAACTGGAGTCAGCAGAATTGCGACACCGCTGCACATCGTTCGATCGTTTGTGCAATAATAAAATTAAGTAGTAAGTAGGTACGTTTTTTGTCATCGTCCGCACGCGACTCATACTCATCCTATGTATCTCATTACTTGTAATAGTACCGAAATATAGTTATCGTTTTAATCTTTTATCCTAGTTTATCTTAATTTCACCCCAACCCCGAACATTGGTCCTTCGAGCCGGATGCAGGACCATTACGCGTGTGCTGTATGTGCTGTATGCGGACTACAGTGCGTACGTACTCGCAAGAATCTCATTTTCTTGATCTTGATTAATCTCGGGGCCTTAGAAAGGCGCCAGTTTATCATCGTTTGACCTCGGTGCTGAAGAGAGCACCACATAGTCAATGTTCGTGGTTGGGTGAAATTAAGATAAACTAGAATAAAAGATAACTATATTTCGGTACTATTACAACTAATAAGATATATGGGATGAGTATGAGTCGCGTGCATGACAAAAAACGTACTTACTACTTAATTTTATTATTGCACAAACGATCGAACGATGTGCAGCGGTGTCGCAATTCTGCTGACTCCAGTTTATACCTATTGTACGGTTGTTAAACCGTACATACAATTATGAAAATAATTTAATTATGGTAAACTGAACTATTGCAGTTGTTTAAATTGGCATCTTATATAAATCCTTTTTTTTTTATATAAAATATATATTATTTTGCTATTATCTGTCCGTTGAACTAGTGCTAAATACGCTGACACAGCAAATGCAGTTTCCTATGACAAATTTTGTAAGTTATTTTATACATCACATAAAAGAAACAAATTCCGTGCCTCGGAGAGCAAGTTAAGCCGTCGGTCCGGGCTGCAATGAATATCTATGGCAGTCGTTATTGGGAAATCAGTGCCCTCTAATATCCTGACATTGCTGATTGCTGGCAACAAAGTGAATGGAGCCCTACGCGCTTTTATGAACAGTCGAAATGTATCCGAAAAGGCACGTTTGGCTGTTCATAGAGGACTATTAGTGCCCACACTTATGTATGGAAGTGAAAGTTGGGTATGGCAAAAGAAGCATAAGAGCAGAATAAATGCTGTAGAAATGAGAGCGTTGAGAAGCATATGTGGTGTGACTCTGAAAGATAGAATAAGAAATAGTGTGATTAGAGAGAGATGCGGCATGAAAGTGGATATAGTTACAAGAATAGAAAAGGGTATGTTAAGCTGGTTTGGACATGTAGAAAGAATGGACGAGGAAAGACTGACTAAGAAAGTTTATAAGGCTAGTGTGAATGGAACTGTCGCAAGAGGAAAACCTAGGCGAACGTTTCTCGACCAGATCGGAGGCGTTCTGGACAAAGGCCAGGTTAAGAGCTCCTTGAACCGACGGGCGTGTATGAGGAATGTGATGAAAGTGAATGAAGCCAGAGAAGTATGTCAGGATCGTAGCAAATGGAAATCCGTAGTCTCTGCCTACCCCTCTGGGAAACAGGCGTGAATCTATGTATGTATGTATGTAATATCCTGACACTAGTCTAGCCTTAGGGTATCGTTAGACTTCGGGTTGCGGAGGTCAGATGGCAGTCGCTCCACGTAAAAACTGATATCCAGTCAAATCCGGTTAGACTAGAAAGTCTACCCCAAGTGACTTGGGAATAATAAAGGCTAGGGAGAAGACATAAAAGAAACAAATAAATTCAAGACTTACACCAACCTCTTCACCACGACGGTTATGGCACATATGGCAGCAGAAAGAGTATTGAAGAGTATAGATACCTCATTTTCTTACACTCGTCTTTTATAATGGACAATAGTAATTAATACTTTATGGTTTCACGATAATGGTCTCGTCAACTAACTATTTGAGTGCCAATTAACTATGATTGGCATGCATAGTCATAAATTTTCTTAATGATATGCAATAGTCTTGTAAATGAATGATAATGATGCAATCTTCTTGCTTAGAGAATAAACAGATAATATATCCTTTATGCTAATTGCAATTGCATTATTGCCCACAATGGATAAGAGTGGCAGCAGACAGAACGCACTGGAAAGTTGGAGGAGGTCTTTGCCGTAAGGCATACCGAAACAAGGGATATTCTATAATATAAGTGTAGATTTTACTTTAAATTTTAAACTTTTATATATGTGTGTTTGGGAAATAAATGCTTTATTATTTATTTATTATTACATATCCTCAAAGGGGAAAGCACAGGTGTTTAGAACCATATTTCGTCAGCTGTTATTAGTACCAAGTAATAGCGAGCGAACACTGTTCAGCACTGCCATGAGGGCTGAAAATGTCCTTGGGAAAAAGCGAATGGCTCATCCTGCTGAATGACAACTTCATAACAGATAATACCAAAAGTAATTTTTTTAAATGTGACATTTTAGTGTCATAGTCTTATGCTTATGTTTACAATGGAGGGTGCGATATTCTTTTAAAATTCTTGGCAGCAGCATGAAATCTGGTTGTACTCAGAAGTCGTCGATAAACTGGTGTTAAATGAAACCTAAAAATTAAGCTGAAATCTGCTGCTTTCCCTATCAGAGATATAAAGTTCTTATAGTCTTAAGTACTTCTTGATATTTACTAGAGTTACTGTTTACTGTAAAGTTGCAATACCCAAATGAGTAACTGTTGATTCTAATATTATGTAATGTCATTGTACACACAGTTTTATGCAATAGATATATGTCTATGTATAAGTCATCGTTATCTCCTAAGCATTGATAACCAACTCATTGTTTATTTTTTAAGTTAATCGCTATACGGGTTTAAAATGATAAATATAAGATTAACAAGTTGTTGCAAGCATGTCCATGTTTAACCATACTGTTTACGAGTGACACCGCCATTTGTGGTACTTGTCTAACAAATAAAATGGTGTACATATACAATAAAACTTTCTATCAATACAATAAAAAGTGGCATTGTTCTCAGTCATTGGTGTGATCGCATTCAGACCATAAAAATATTGAGGAAATTATTGGTGGAAGATTGTTCAAGTTCTGAATTAAATGGAAGAATGGTTGTATGCTTTCTAAAATATTTACAGACGGATTGCTTTTTTGATTTATGTTTTATTTTCAACACTGGACTGAGATAGGCTGATTGATTGAAAGCAAACAAGCTCAAGCCCTGCTTATTTCTAACTGGTTACTATTCAATTCAATTTGTTTATTGCACTCCATAATGTATATACAGGTCTTATAAATGTAGAGAGAAAAATTATGGACCCCGTCGGGCACGGCAAAATTAGGAGAGAAGAACGAACATTCTATTATCTTATATCATATTGAAATAAATTTTAGAGCTTAGTAGATATATTTTATTTACTTACTCAACGTATTATTTATTTATTATAGTTAATTATTAATTTATTATAAAGTAGGTATAAAAGTTATTTTCTAAAATGTACCTACTTACATAATTTAAATTATTAAAATTTATCGTTTAAATATTCGCTTATATCATAGTAACATTTTTGTATTAAAAAGTCTTTTAATTTGTGGATAAACGTGCTGAATTTCTCTTCATTTTTAATATTATTTGATAATTTATTATATATTTTTATGGACATAACGTAGGGACTTGATGCATGCATTTGTAATCTGGACGTCGGTAAGTTTAGCCTATTTTTGTGTCTTAGTGTATATTTTGTATTTAAATCTTCCCTTCTTGTGTAATAATGTCTGTGTTGTCTGACAAATTTACATGTTTCGAGAATATACATACAAGAAACGGTAAGTATTTTTAGTTTTCGGAAATGAGGTTTACAACTTTCTGTGTTATCTATGTTTACTATTGTTCTTATTAACTTTTTTTGCATAATTAGCAGCGAAGGAGCATCTGTGCTGTTACCCCATAGGGTGATTCCGTACTTTAGCCACGAAGATGCATAGGCATAGTAGGTGACTAGAGCGGTTTTTATATCAGTGGTCTTTTTAACTTCTCGGAGAGCGTAGCAAAATGTTGATAACTTAGATTTAATTTTTTGTACATGTGATTTCCAGTTTATATTGGTGTCTATATTTAATCCTAGTAAGCTGAATTCATTGACCTTTTCTATTTTGGTGTCTCTATATACAAAATCTATATGTAACTGTGATTTCTGTGGTGGATGAAATGTCATTAATTTGGTTTTGGAGTAATTTATTTCTAAATTGTGTTGGGTCATCCAGTTTACTGTGCTATTAAGTAGGGTTGTCAATTTGTCATTTATGTCAGCGGAATTTTGGCTTGTAATCAGAAGAGAGATGTCATCGGCGAACAACACACAGGGTCCTTGTATGTTATTTGGGAGATTGTTTATGTACACTAGAAATAACAGGCATCCTAGGACGCTACCCTGTGGGATTGAATTGTTGATAAACTGTTTATCAGAACGGATATGTTGTATTTCCTTATTGTAACTATTATAATATTTAATTTCAACTTGGTGCTCTATATTTTGTAGATAGGATGCGAACCATTTGTGTGCTCTACCTCGGATACCTATTTCATATAGCTTGCTTAATAATATATTGTACTGGACTCCGTCGTATGCTTTGGTCATATCTAATAATACCCCTATGGCATATTGTTTATTATTTAAAATATTCAGGGCTTCTTGTATATATTTATACACTGCTAATGTAGTTGAGCGGTTCTTTCGAAACCCATTTTGAGACTCATTGAATATGTTATATTTCTCACAAAAAGAGTAAACTCGGTTACACATAGCTTTTTCGAATATTTTTGAAGCTGTTGGTAGTAAGGTCGGTAGTTATTGGGGTCGGTTTTTGAATGTTTCATATGGATAGGTCTGATGATAGCTTGTTTTAGTTGATTCGGGAAGGTACCTTCTTTAAAGGATTGGTTTATTAATAAATTAAAGGGTAATAATAATTCTTTTGCACATTGTTTTACTAGGAAAGGTGGAAACTCATCTATACCGCAACTTTTTTTGTTTTTGAGATTCATAATAATTTCGTGTACTTCGTACGGGTCGACCGGTCGCAAGAATATGGTGTTTTCTGTAGGTTGTAAGACTCGTGTACTACTAGGGTTATTATTTCCTGGCTGACTATTACTTATATATTATATTACTACTATGGTAACTATATATTTAAAGTTCTATTTATTTTTATTAATATTGTTTTTTATTAATATCTGTCAAAGTCAAAAATCTTTGACTTTGATCCATATATAGGCTTAGCCTATGATAGGTTACTAGGGCTATCATTTCCATGACACCAATTATAGGGAGACAAATTAGAGATGGTATAAGAGGTAGGTATATAAGCCTCCAAATATTTTACTCAATAACTGAAACACAGTAACATTTCTCTAAAAGAAAGCTACATTGTCCGGTACATTTACATAATCAGTAAATAATTGGCAAGGGACAGATAATGAGCATAGATTCAAGCTCTGAGTTCACCTTAGTTAAATCTGTCATTAAATAAATAGCATATAGGTCATGACTAACTGTTAACTAGGTTAATATTTTCTAAGTAGTAAACTGACTGGTAAAGTTATCCATTCCAAGATAAGGCCTTTGGATAGAATTTACTTTGTAAACTTTCTGTATTTATTGCACACATATAGCGTAATATCTATACGGTATTATGGTAATGATAACAGTAGTAATAAAAAGTATATATGTATAGCTGTTTTATGTTTACATCTAAACAAATATAAATGTAATATTTACTGTAGGCTTTTATAGTATGCTATTTTTTTGTCTGCACGGAAGGTATAGTACTTTAAGTCTGGTTGCTGCCAGTGTGCCGAATGTTGTGAGTTTGATCCCCACACAAAACTAGAATGAATGTGTTTCGCAAACTGAGTTTGAGTGGTTCAAGTGGTCCTCAACCTCACTACTGTCACTGCGCCGAGTGTTGTGGGTTCGAATCCCACACAAGACAAAACTGTGTGATCCACAAATGGTTGTGCCGAGTCTGGATGTTCTTGTGTATGTTTTTTGTATGTTTGTACAGTCCCCCGCGACACAGGAATTATTCCTAGTGGCAGTGTTATCTTTTAAACAAAAAAAAAACTTGTTCCAAGCCTGGATGTTCTTTGTGAGTATTTTTTAATGTTTGTACACTTCTCTGAGATGCAATAATGATTCATAGTGTGAGAGTTACTTTTTAAACCAGCAAAAAGAAAATCAACCAATTTGATATTAGGTTATGTTTGGTATGTAACAGTCAAAAGTACATAGATAATAATGCATAAACTATTAGCTTCTGCCTGTTGCTTTACCCAGGAGCACAAATTGCAATAAAAATCATTCTATGCATTACTCTATGATGTTATCTATCGGTATGCCAAGTGTTAATGAACAAACATTTAATCATTTCACTATTTGCATTCCTATAATTTAGGGTTATATCCGTGTCTCGGGTGAATACGGTGATATCTCGACATGCATGTTTTTCTTTATCCATTTAAGCGCTTCTTTAGCTTATGTTCTTCCAGGGAAAAATCCAATTTAATTTATTCGTAACTATTTGAGTTATTACATTCGGTAATACCTGGATATCTTGGCCTTGAAGGCCTATTTAACATAAAGACATCAAATTAACGCATCAAAATATAAGGTCATAGCACACATATCAACTCGGAAAGGGATCGTCACCGTATCGACTTACGCCTCGCCGTCAAACAGGCGTCAACCTAACGTAATCAAAGCGAATCAACAGCTCCGGTACGTCACGTCGCGTCGACTCGGGTACGGCTAGGCGACGCCGCGCTCATTTAAATCATATTAATATGCATTTAAATCATATTAATATGGATATTTTATATTACTATTATAGGAATTCATAGGAATATTGAGTTATCCACTTATGGTCGCCTAGTGTAGATTATTAATTAATTGTATGATATTAGTATGATTTATGGAAGGAGTTTCATACTCAATGGTTTATAGAATAATGCGCGGTGCATACCTGCCAAAATAAAAATATAGGGTTTAAGCGCACCCTCTCCCGCTCCGCCACCTCCTCCATGGAAATAACTTCCTCACAGAAGGAGGCGACTGCGTTCCACGACCTCTCACTCCGACCATAGATTAAACCACTGCCAGGGGCGAGAGGGCAACCATTCCAATTGCAGTGACCTACTCACGGCGCGGCGCTGCGAAGCCCAAGCGGGGCAATCCACCAAGGTGTGCAGCGCCGTGTCTACAACAACATCGCGGCAGTCGCCGCAGTAGGCGTCTCTCGCCGGCCAAAGCAACCGTGGCCAGTCATCATTTGTGTCAGCCGGAAGGTAAGGGCGCCATGCCGCCTCTCCAGCAACTCCTCAGAAACGACATTTACCGCCATGATTGTGGCGCGCCCGATGTAGCTAGCTTCTCTAACCCCATGTCAGCAACCCGGGCATAGGAGAGAGAGAGAGATCAAAAATGATCAAAGTAATCCTTACATATTTAATGAAAGACTCTTTACGTGGTAGGTTTTTCTTACAAAATTGGTGAATATATTGATAACTAGTTGGTGCACAAATTGATAAGTCTGATAATAAAAAAACTGTTAGAATTTAAAAAAAGCGTATTTCTTAATATTATTCGAAAGATCACACAAATTTATCCTTAAATCAATTTAGACATGCAAGAATAACACTTACCTCGATTTGTCATGATAATATGTCAAACTTTAAAATTGCTGCCCTGTAAAATCGCTATGCCTCTATAGGCCACGGATATAGTCTAATAGATGCTGATTTTGAGGCAATTTCAATAGAGATGATTGAAAACTTATTAATGATGCAAACTCTAATGCCTATGTTTCCTTGTAGTTGTCCTTCAGGATTATTAGTACATGTTGCTAAACCTAGGGATGAGGAATAAAGTTAAAACGATAATTATTAAGGAATAGGAGATGAAGATATGTGAATTGCAACTTATGCAACAATTAAAATGCCTATTATTTTATGATATTTCATAATCTTTCAAAAACCGGAATCGGGACACAGGGCCTTTGTTTACCAATTGATTAAACATGCTTTTCCAATGATCATTATGCATTAATGTTATGACTGAATAATTATGTGCATGTGGTGTGAGGGCCACTTTGTGGTGGTGGGCAGTGTTTTGCGTAAATATCTTGTTTTCACAAATTTTGTTTGGCATTAGCTTAAATTTTGGCATAAGGACTTTTTCTGTAGTGTCCATAGTTTATCCGGTACAGGTGGGCCTTCAATCCTCTATGTGAGAACTGGGGGCCCAACTTTACAGTCCATAGCTCATTTATTTGACTTTCACAAAATCTGATTCCAACTTTCACAATTCTTTGGGAATGTTCACTAAATCCTAAGCACATTTTCAAAGAGATTTAACAAAGTGGCCCTCACACCACATGCACATGAATAATTAATTACAATCTATATTTGTAGTTTGAAATTCATAGTCAATAAGCGTAATAATATGTAACAACAAGAATTAACTAGTTCAGCATTATTTATGCCAGATATCAAATAACCAATTGGATTAGATAGCAACCACTATAGCACATGCCTTTGTTATCATCACTATTATTAATTTAGTAAGTTAGTTAGTATAGGTCTACTTAGATTCAAACAAGTTCTTGCATCTAGCATAAAGCCTAGTCATCATTTTTATTATAATTATTACCATTTTAAATACAATTAATGCAAAAAGTATATAACTCGTGTCACGATTTTAGTCAATATTACCTAAATATTAAAATTATATGTCTAAAAATACATAAATTGGGCCAAATTTAGATATATGAATGGGTTATTCACCTGACACATACGTCGGATGTTTAATTACACTTATATACGTATTAAATACTCTTAACAACAACATGATCACTTATACTTATATAACACTAAAACATGACAATATACAATACAAACAAGGTTTTTTAGCATAAACGAACTTCAGTTGACGACCGCTAACTTTTAAAATCACTTACCGTTTATCACGTTCACTTTAGTCCAGTTACCCTGTTATTGTATACGACTCATTAATGATAATGTATTTATATGACGAGTTTTAATTTATTTAATTACAAGCGGTTTATTATTTACTTTTGCTTACTTATAGAAATTGTTTCACTTTCTCACAACTTGCCAAATCATTGGAAATTATCGTTCCGGAACGAATCGAAAATGTCACCGTCTTTATTGCAGCATTTTCGAGCATAATAATAATTATATAAATAGAAAAATGTAAAAATATTTGTACTTAATACTTTTTGATTCAATATAATAATTGATGTGGTTTATTAGTAATACATAATATAACAATATAAAGGTAGTTCTTTTTTATGCATTAGTAATAATTTAGGAGCTATGTATTTCTGAACGAAATTACGTTCTGTGACACCAAATAATATTTTTTGCAGTATGCACTATGCAGTATGCCCAGGGACTATACAAACAAATACTACAATATAATATACGGGTATATACAAACATTTAAATTAAATAACTTTATACGAATTTTATCGCGTTGTTTATTTTTTATAAGACACTATTATTACATAATTTTGAAACTTAAAATTACTATTGTTAAACACTTTCACTAGTTACTGTTTACTTCTATTTAAGCTATTTAAATTATAAAACTATTTAAGTAGATTTAATTTTACACTTTCCCCGAACATGTTAATCTATACTAATATTATAAAGCTAAAGAGTTTGTTTGTTTGTTTGTTTACTTGAACGCGCTAATCTCAGGAACTACTGGTCCGATTTGAAAAATTCCTTCAGTGTTAGATAGCCCATTTATCGAGGAAGGCTATAGGCTATATATCATCACGCTAAGATCGATAGGAGCCGAGCACCAATGAAGAATGTTTAAAAATCGGAGGGTATTTTTCCTTTTGAGAGATTCCGCTGCGTGCGCTGCGTAAACAGTTAAAGATTCGCAAAAATCATGTATGACAGAATTGTTCCCCTTTAAAAGTTATAAAAAAAAGTCCGCGACAGCATATGTCTATCTTTTAAGGTTGGCTCACTATAACCATTTTTATGCTAACCAAATTTGTTCTAAAATAATGCATTATTTGCGAAGGTATTATTATAAACATGATATTAATCCTTATCCAAATAAATACGTTATTCATCACAAGTATTTAATTTAAAACAAAATTGCCCCTTACATGATTCGATTTCAATGAATATCTTAGGAGATATCGCAGTTTTAAAATAACATTGCAGCAACGTAATTACCCATTACAGACATAGTACAAACGATGTTTCTCCTGGTTTATTCTGCGTGATTACTACTGGTTCGATTTGAAAAATTCTTTTAGTGTTGGATAGCTTATTTATCGAGGAAGGCTATATAACATCACGCTACGACCCACGGGGGCGGCGCAGTAACGATAAACGCGGGTGAAACCGCGGGAACATCTAGTATAAAAATAAAAACAAATCTATGGACGATAGAATCGCATAGAACAATCTTTAATATTTTTGTTATCGCACTTAGAAATTCGGCTACCTATATAATGTGGACTTGGAAACACATAAACACAAATTGCAGACTATAATTAGTTAATAGTAGCTGCCCAATAACAAAAAGAAATTGAAATCTTAAAAAAGAACTTGTCAATGACGCTTTTGTTGAAACTCTAATTCTAAATTTTATTTGCTTCTAATTCTCAGCGTTATTGAACTCTCTATCCACTCACATGTGTCGTGTTGACTTTGTTGTGTGTAGATAATATGTACCTACCTATTTAAGACGTGCGCCAAAAGAAAGAACTAAGACTTACTTACTTACACAATTGTAGCATCTTTTACCAAATCATTTCACCTAAAACCTTGCTTATTGTGTTACCTTCAATACCTACATTGATTAAAATTTATTGTTAAACACATATTAATCTTCTAAAACTTTGATTAACTATATACGTCAAATCGGCACGGGAGCAAATAATTCATATTAGTGCTACATAATGGGAGGCTGCACTAGGTCTTTCAGTCTCTGGTCAGCCTCCCGGAACGTAGATAATGAGGCTTTATACTATAGACCCAGTGAAGCTCTAATGGCTTTTAGGCACTTAATATTTGAGTTTTATTAGCTAATACCTAATACTCCTGTTCCCGATAGCTGGTGTTTTTGACTGTGTTAAACTCAATTCAATGCTTAATTTTTATTTACCGACATCTATTTATTTTTATTAAGATATTATTTAATTGACGTGTCCAAGAATTGCTTAGGTACATATTTTTATAGAAATAAAGATTTTTGACTATGACTTCATTTTCGAACTGTAGTTAATAGATTTGAAGAGAATTAAAAGGTACCCAGGTAGGTAGGTAGGTACCAACCATGTTTTATTATTATTAAGTTATTATTGTTATTATCTTTAGTTTTTTATAGTCAGTAGTATATGGCATAATGGCTGTAACACCTTGTTAATCTGAGTTGTAAAATACTGAAATTATATTTAACTGGCGATTTAAAAGAGTGGCCGGGAGTTTCTTGCAGGTTTCTTCTCATAGGCTCTACCCTTTGCCTGAACCTAGCAACTAACCTAAATGTAGCTTCAGTAACTTAGTAAACTCACTAACCTATATACTTTGACGTTCATAAGTGTTACTTTGTGACCTAAATGAATAAATGATTTTTGACTTTGACTTTTCAAAATGCCTACAGAAGCATGCTGTTCAAATCGACGATGATTCCAACCTGACGGACGGAAACGTTAGAGCATCAAAGATATTTTAGGTTTCTCGCATGTTTTACAGTTTCTTTCATAGTGAGCGCTCTGAGGAAATTTTTGTTCAGTACCGACGTCATCTCTTTACTATCCACTTGATTGCCCTCCAGCACGGTGTGCCATCAGTGACATTATCCTTTTTATAATGGACACAAATATCACCCGGCTTTGGAACAACCATTTGTGGACCAGGCAAATGCTTTTTTTGTGTGGGATTTGAACCTAAAACAGTTGGTCTGGTCGCAAGGGCGAGGCGACTGCTTAAAACACTAGGTCATCTGTGCAGTCACTAATTTTCCCACATGCGTGCAAGTAATAGAATAAAATGTCTGCCGCGGTGATTTGTCCTTCTTCAAACGAGATTTAAAGAGTTTAAGTACTACAATCACGGTAGGCAGCGGCTCAGTTGTGTACCTAGCATCTAACATTGCTAAAATCCTTGGGCAGCGATTACATAAGCTGCATTCCTGGCTTATCCGCCATTTAAGATAATAAAATAAAGCTTATCATCGTGTAGGTCAGTCGACATAAAAAGACAATTATGTAAAAGAAAGTGGATACATTCCTTACCCATTACTAAATTTTAGGAGACAGGACTTAAAATAAATCTTCTCTTAAACGTGAAGCAGCTATGATTTAGTAGAAGTTATGATTTTAGGTTCAACGTAAACATAGCTAAATGCTTTAATATAACTGGCACATTGCGTTGTCACATAGGTACCTACTGCTACTGAGATTATTCTAACAGAAAATAAGACAAATTCCAATAACACTGATTCGCCAACTTTAGGTATATCAATATAAACTTAAATGCCAAGGGGTCAATAGTCAAAGGCTTTAGGCAGGAGAAGGTAAAACTTAACTTTTTAATAAGAAATCAAACTAGACAAATAAATCGAATTTTCCTTTAATAATTTCACCATTATGAACTACAGAACAGAACGACATAACAAAGTTTAACGGTAGCGCGCGTAGCTTATTATACTTAAGCTTTATACAACTTTAGAATGTCAATGGAATTCATTGCGGTGCAGCAAGCCGGCTCAAATTAGACCTTGGATGTATGCGAGTAATGGAAGCCAAACTCTGTTTACGAGGTACTAAATAAAAAACAACATGTTGCTGCGAATTTAATTAAATATTTATAATAGTTATCTTTCTATAATAGAAATAAGAGTATCCTAGTTAGACTTCCATTACATATTAGTCTCAAACATTAGGTATTATTGCCCCAATATTTGAGACTCAATTTTATTTTACAAATAACTTAAGTAATGTACTTACTTATAATTTAATTATGGAAGCGCCCTTTTAACTATCGTTGGATTAACATTTATTATTAGGTCACCACACCGCAAAACATATATTTAAAAAATACAAGGTTATTTCAGAACGTGTACGTGAATGTCTAAAAGGATGTCATGGCGGCACCGTCAAGTGGCGGGAAATTTCAGATCAATTTTAGTAGATTGACATTGGACAGGTGTTGTGTTCCAGGATTTATGTCTATTCACAGAAGCGGAACCAGAGAGCGGCGCCTTCCCAAAACCATCTGGGTGGATTCCTGACACATTTCAAATTTAAATTGATATTATCCTACTTTCTTAGTGGTACACAGGTCAAGCTCCGTAGCCCCTTTCATCACTGTTTATTTAAAGCTCAAAAATATGTAGTAGGTACTATAAACAGATTTTAAATTAACTTACACATTATTAGATTATTATATATGGCGCGAAGCAGTTGAGTAGAATTAAGAGGTTTTTACCTATCGGCAAACAGACACTGAGAAAATATGATGTTAAGATAATCTAGTCGAATTGTATCCTCTTGTTCGTAGTAACTCAATGCGAACAAATTACAAATCAAGTACCTAATAGTGATCGAATCATCGAACTCATAAGTGCACCTAAAAGCTTAAATCTGTAGCCGCCATGACAGTTTGACTATGCTGGCATCTACAATCAAATAATGGACATACATATTGAAAAAATTCTATTATGAAATTTTAATATCATTTCTTTTCAAGTTAATTGGCAAAATATATTAATATTGGACGATGAGTATTAGATATTTATTTTACTTATAATTTAGAAAGTCAATATGTATGTCTCCTATAATTGAAATATAAACTATTATACTATTGCAAATCATGACTGTACACTATTTATGAAAGGAAATGGTTGACAAAGGCACTTATAAATTGCGTAATAATTAATATTACGGCACAATAAAAAAAAAAATGTTTAAATAAAATATTATCCCAACTACAAACAGTCACACATATTAGTTTTATATTTTATGTACGAATATTTAATACATGTCTAGTTAAAACTGGTTATATCCAGTTCAAAATTTAGTAAAGAATAAATAAAAATAAAATAAAAACAAGAATAAACATAAAACTAAGTTTTATTAACACTTGAACGAGATTTTACATTCTTATAATAAAATTAAGATATAACAAAAAAGAAGAATTACGCACCATAACAAAGAAAAGTAATAATAGTAATAAAAATTTAACTAAAGTTTAAGTACTTTACAATACTTTTTCGTGTCATAAGAACAATAAAAAATTAAATATTTAAAACAGTTCATAATGAGTACAGCCAGCAATTATTATATTTTAATATGAGCGCATGTCTTACAATTGGCTTTAACTTACTTTGTAAGGATTTTAATTTCAATGTATATAGGTAATTCGCGCACGTAAAATACGCGAATCGTAAATTAATATCTGTCTGTTTAATTTTGGTGTATAGAAAAGAGACAGAAAAATATAACGAAACTGAATTTTCTGCGCGATTTAATATAGATGTAACATATGTATAATAATTATAATATCATTGTATCCACTTGCAAATGAGTATGAGTCAATTGCTATGTATCCATCGATATTATTAATAAAATTACACATTACTGGCAAGACTTTGATCTTATTGGTTCAATATACAATATATACAGGCACCTTTAAATATAATAATTGTATTTACCTGACTGTGCCCATTTCCAGACGAGCGTACAATATAAACGACTGCTAAAAGTGACAAAAATAAAAACAACCATAAACGCGAAATATTAAAATTGTACTTTTAGTATTTTAAACTCTTTACTAGCCACCCTATACATTAATTTCACTAGCCACGATTTTTAATTAAAATGTTAGTTTTTTTCATTATAATAATATATTATATGTATAAGTATTATAATTCTCAACGACTTCAAATAGGTAATTAACGGCCAGAAAATGTAATTTACATACGGCATTCATGTCATATATATATATAGACTGGTGTAATTTATATTATATTCCATTATTCGGATAAGATTTTTTTTGGCCAATGGTAGTAATTCTACCTATGCTACATATTTCAGTATTTTCTTGAAACTTCATGGTGTTAATAGGGCTAGACACATAAATCACAATCACAGTACATGTTTCAAGAAAATACCGATCACATTTGTAAATCTGGCAAAATATAAAAATAATAAATATAATATAATAAATGTCGATAATGTTAAGTGCAGGATACGCGTAAGCAATAGGCTTCTGAAAGACAAATAAAGATTGTAATCATCTTCGGGGAGAGAGCAAGAGTAGCTGACATTGGTTTAAATAGATAATTGACTTTAAAATGGCTGGCGTACGTACATGTAGAATATTTTATATTTACCTTCATTTTATATTTGAATTTTTATTCTTGTTTGTATGATAATATGTTGTGTTTTTAGTGTGTTTAATAAATTATTTTTCTTTCTTTCTTATACTCTGTTCATTTAATATAATATATTTGATTTATTTTTTATATAATGTTCTCTTATGATTATTATTTATATTTATTATTAAAGACATTCAAAAGTCAACCATCAACAAAAAGGTATCGAGACAACTATATTAAAACGAAACGAAGCCGTCAAAGTAACTTTCATTGAACTACCAACAAAATAAGAGTAAATCGGCAAGTAAGCTATAATTCCGTTAATTAATAATTTTAATAGTAACAGTTAATTATTAACAATAATAATTATCCACAAAAACATTATTTATTGTCAATTTGTTATTTTGAAAATGGTGTATAGTGTCGCTTAAATTAGGTACCTATGTAAAACGATATTCAAATAATTGCCTATTTTTATGGTAAAATATATAAAGTTGGATACCTAATTCTCTCTCTTTGTCTTTTTTAAGTGATACGACAATTATATCACGTAATTAAACATTAGAACGTACCTTAATTTTACTTTATTAAATTTGATACACTGGGTAGGTAAGATGAAAATTCTTTGATTTATTAAGAAAACTAACTACTTATAAGCCACGCGTCCTCAGTAATATAATATATAAGCGAACCTCACAAATCACTCTATATATATAATTATATAACAATTTATACACAAAAACATCGTGGTCTTTTCAATACACATTTAATATAAAAACATCAATGATAGCCTATAATTAATTATAGTAATTATAATTATTGAAATAAATAATTATAACACTATAAACCATTTTCATTATTTTATATAACATTGTGACCAGAGAATTATATGTTTTTTTTCTATTTACGAACAACCAAATCACCCGTATGGTAAATAAAATATCAATAAAAAATAAAACGTAACGCTTTTCATGTTCTGGTTTTCACTGTATTAAATAGCAATCCAGAGAAAACTAAGATTAACCTAAAAATAAAGTTGAATGCTTTCTCTATGTCCCGCTATTTAATATAATAGAAACTGCGGCGTAAATATAATGTCATCATAAAATAACTGTTCAACTTATAGAGTATTCAGAAAACGCGATTGCAATTATGTGAATTCGCATATTAATGTATTCGGAACATATTCGATTACAGTTAACAGTTGCATAACACGATACCTCTTTTGTCTGCTTAAGGACGCACTTATGTATAGTGTTGTCAATATATTTGAATAAATTGTGTTGTACATAGCTATTACTATATAAAAATACAGATCCTTTAATAAATTGTACTCGAGTTCTGAACATGTTCTAAAACTGAGCAGCCATTTTAAGAAGAAGTTATAAATGCCATTAAATTGTTTAATTAAACAAACATTAAAAATGCTGTCAAGCAGCTCAATTAGGACTTTCTTTGATATTTACACGTACCTTATACCATAGAGTTTATACATAAAATAAATATGTAATAATAGAAATTTAACCATGTAATATTTAGGTTAACGGGCTTTAGCCTTGAACCTTTCAATTGTGACACTGTAGCATTGAAACGGAAAATAATTTAAAGTAATTACATGCATTCCTTTTACCTCAGTTCATAGTTCTTTGTTGGAAAGAAATAATCAACTTTATTACAACTATACGCCTGTAGGCATATCCTGAAAAAAATAATGATTTTACTTTATAAAAGTCATTTAGGCGTAAAAATATATCACCTAGTATTTTTACTCACGTAAATATCTTAGGTAATAAAGTAGTATTAAATTCTATGGCACAAGATAGGTGATAAATATCCCAAAAGTCCACATTATATAGCTCAATACTCCTCTTATATACAAATACTCTATATATCTAGCCAACGACACGACAAATCACTCCACGAACATTTATATTACATAAGCTTTTATATACCTAATATTATAATAAGTATACTTATTTAAGCGGTAGCTCGATTTTGCTATATAAACGTGAATTTAGATACTTTGTTAGTCAGTATGAAGGTGTCAGGATAATTCGGTATTCGGTTCGGTACATTTTACCGGATATTTAATTCGGTAAGTTTCGAATATAATATTTTTGGTGGTACTGGTATTTTACCGAATATTTTCGATTTCATTTGATTACCGGTATTTTATTTAATAACCGGTTCATTCGATTAACTTTTTAAACTTTTGATTACCATGGCTGGAAATTGGTTGAAGGTAATGGAATATTGTGTTGTGTATGTAAAAATATAATAATTTAAAATAAAAATTGCAGTGATGTTATAAACCACAAGTTTAGGGAAGCTGTTATTTATGTTATATCCATCTACGGATAGGAGCAACGGACCTTAATCTCACGTTTAAAAAGCAATGAGCAATGAGTCCTCTGAGTCATGTTTATAAGGTAATCTAGGATGTTCTTCTATATTTTATTTTTAGAACGTGTCGCATTAAACCTTCGCACGACTATTTGGACGTACTTTCTGAAAAACGTTCCAACCCACACTCGGGTCAAAATCGAGTTATTACTAGCAAATTAGTCACGGGGTTACTATTTACTAGCTGGAAAAATGTGGTAGCTCTACTATCACTCTAAATATGAAATCATGACTTAGTAGCCCAACCCACATGTATGAAGAAGCAATACGGGATTGAACTTCAATCACAATTATCTCAAAATGTTAACTTTGTGGGTTGGAACGTTTTTCAGAAAGTACGTCCATTTGTGAATCACACAATTCTTTTGAACATCAAACCTATCTAGTAGTTCGAGTTTTGCACCACTATACAGTAACCATACTGTCCGATCATCACTTCCACCTTCATAACGACTTCTTCCAACAATATATAGGTATTGAATCTGTCTTTTATATCGCGAACCCGTATCGTTATCATACCGCAACCATTTGATTTAATATTTAACTAACCATTTACTTTTTTATTTCATTGTGCTCATACCTTCAAGTGCAACACCTCATCCTAGTTAATTGACGATTATATAACTAAAAGATTTAAGGTACAGATGCGGTGCGGACGTAAGTTGTCATCCGACACACAAAGCCAACATATCTGAATTATAAATATAGAATTATCACGCTCGCTCATGTTGAGAATTGTACACTGTCGTTCTCTATCTAATGTGTGAGCTCACTCTTCTTGGTGTGGACACTTTTACTTGCGATATAAGTAGTATAGCACATCTATGATTTAAACCTTTGTACTAAAATATATTTTAATTCATGTTATTCGGTGGAGATTTTGTGACAAGTAGTGAAAATAAATAGATTTATTACTGTAAGTTTTACTTAGTATTGTTTAGTTTAAATGGCTTGTACAAGGTAGAACTATCACGTAGTGGTGATCAGTGGGTAGGTCTTTTCGTGTAGTGGCCTACCGTTTCATACGGCCGGCTGTAACCTCGGCGGGGTCGCGACCGCATGTGAAAGTGATTCGCGCGGCCCCGCCGATAGTGGTTTGTCGAGGAACACCGTGGTAGGTTTAGTCGGTATTCCGGGAGGTGCATTTTATCGTTTTAACATCTTTCTGTCACCCCGGCGAGTCCGACATAACCCCTCCGCCCGCCCCCGCGGAGGGGTATGCGTCAAAGCATTCACCCACGTAAAAAAAAAAGGTAGAACTATCACGGAATTCAATCAACGTAAACTTTAAGGGATATCATACTTACAGTTTGCCGATTCGGTTTAAGCCACAATCATGCCTCACGTATTGCCCCACTGTTGGGCAGAGGCCTTCTCACTCTCCTTCCATATATCTCTATCCAAATCCATAGACAAAAACTGCGGCAAAGCGACAGTTGCCCAATACGCTACCAAGTCACAACGCTAATAAGGCTAATACCGTATTAGCAAGCCTATTCGTAAAACCGTAAAGAGCTCGGTTGATTTATGCGTTGAACTACACAATATTTTATTATATATAAAGGAACTGCTACATTTTTGCGTTTAATCAGTGTCAGCCGCGCGTGTCAACTTGAGCGACGCAGACGCGTCTAAAGGAGTAACGTTTGCCACGTGGCGTTTATCGCTTAAACGAACCAAGCCCTTAATAGCGTGTATACATGTAATGATATAGTTTTCTGAATGGGACATCTCAACTCTTGGGCGTATATTTGCAACTGTCTGTCATTTTCCAGTTGTAGTTTATTGAATTGTGTGGTTCGTCCAACCATGTACAAGACCTGTTAATGCCTATTTCATAAAAAATTAAAAACGAAAACAAAATATAACAATTTAAAAATTGGAATACATTCACAGCCAGAAATATTCCGTTAAAACAATTTTGATAAACGTTAATACGTTATACAATGATTCTCCCAAAATATGTACACATACTTTTTAAGATAATATGAATATGAGTAGTATAATAGACACGGCCATTTGTTATGTAATTTGTGTATATCTACATATATAGTCTCACACCTAAACTCCTAAATTCATAGGCAGACGTGTATTATACCCACTTTGGATCATTTTTGGACTCACAATAGGACCTCTAGTGTTGCTACAAAAAAAATATGATGGTCTACCCAATAACACTCTGCGCGATCAGAGTATCTAACCCAAAACGTCGTGCAAAACCGTTACATTCATCACTGCTCGCCGCATGTCATTTGTGTATAGAACCGTAATTACCAGTTCAAGGCAATGATAAGCACCTTAGCAAAAAAGACATCTATCTTTTTAACAGTGCTCTTGATTTTAATAGCAATAAGACTTCTTCTTCTCCCTAGCTTATTATCTTATTTCCAAGTCTCTCGGGGTCGGCTTTCTAGTCTAACCGGATTTGACTGGATATCAGTTTTTACACGGAGCGACTGCCATCTGACCTCCGCAACCTGAAGGCTAACGATACCCTAAGGTTAGAGTGCTAGACCAGTGTAGTGTCAGGATATTAGTGGGCACCGACTTACCAATAACGACTGCCATAGATGTTCATGACAGCCGGGACCAACGGCTTAACGTGCTCTCCGAGGCACGGAGCAGGCGATAATAATTGTCAATCAATACGCACATAATTTCGAAAAGTCAAATCACTCAAGTTAATCGCAATAAGACTACTTACTAATATTTTCAGTTGTATGGCATTAACAGATATTATTGATCCGTTATATATTTTGTATTCATTATCTACAGTTCTTCACTTATATTTTATAGAGAAATGTTTTGTACTTTCGTTTGTAATTAAGCTCATAAACTCATTAGTAATCATCTTTATCCAAAAGAAACAAAGTCTATGAGCCATGATATCGGAGTAATCATAAACGTAGGTGAAAACGCGTGGGTCAGCTAGTTTTATATACTTTACTAACAAAGTCTATAACTCTTTAAATGTGTGCACATATTTTGGAAGACGAATACAGTCCAATAATTTCCAAACTTAAAACTTCCAAACAAATCTGTGTCGTAATACTTTTGTATTTTTACGTTTGATTTATAGATTAATCCGTGTAATATCAAGTATATTTTAAAGTTAATTTCATATAAATTATAAAACAAATAAACTAATAAAACTAAATTACAATAATATCAATAAGAAGTCCATTTATACGCAATAGGAAAAAGATACCCAATCTTCGTACAATAATGCTCGATTCAAAAGATTAAAAATATATTCTGATAACAGTTAGACATTAAAAATAAAGTTATTTTTACGCATTTATACATAACTTGTGATCTCAGTGTAAAAAATAAATCAATATGTTATTTAATTTGATTGTCTAGCCTTGATTTTCAATTCAAAAAAAGTTTCTAGTTAAAATATTTAAGTTTAGAAGCAAATAACGTCAAAAGGAAAACCAAGATCAGTTTATTGCGACATTCCCTTAAATTTTGCTTGGTTTCTTTTAAAAAAATACTTTTCCCGCACTAGGAATAATTCGTGTGTCGCAGATACTTACCAACATTCAAACAACGGACACAAAGAAAAATGCTAATGACAGGTTTGTTGATTGGGTATCTTTACCTTCAAATTAAATATAAAATGTAAAGTTTTATTTATTTTCCGTAATCTATATTTACTTTGCCATAACATAGGTTTTAGTTGTTGCCACTGGGTTTCTGAACTAAGTCACTGTATAAAATTTATATTAGAGTTCGGGCTAGACTTCATTCAACAGTACGATGCTTGAATGAGGTCTAACCTTTAGTAACCTTTATCATTAAGCAGCGAAAAATCCAATTGATTAAATGTCACAACGGTGAACAGTAAACCAAAATACCTGCATGAAATGTTTTGGAATCGATTTTAAGATAAGTCGGTCCGTGTTATGTAACATTATTCAACAGAAAACCTAACTGAAGTTAAGATAAATCATGCTAAATAATCTAAAATGATCTGTATTCTTATCAACAAAAGGTCCATTTTAGTTTGTTAGCTTTGAAGTAAATGCTTTTTTGTCGATTGTATTGCAATCGATAAGATTGACTTTGACGTCATCAATACATAAAATATCGTATAAAGCATCGGTATTATTACAAACAAATTTGAGATTTTGAATGTTTGTTGTTCAATCACGCTTACAGCTGAATAAATTTTGATAAAATTCGGTATGGATCTAGAACCAGGCAGGACCTAACCTACATTTTTCCATAATAATACATATTATTTTAAATAATTTAGCAATATTGCACCTAGCATCTTAAACTTAGTTTGTCAGCTCATTTCTACATAACGTGGTTTGAATATTAAATTATTAAAACTTAGCTGCATTTACATTTGTTAATACACGAACAAAACCTACCCCATTACACTTATGGCTATCGTACACGACGCAAGAAACATTCGCAAGTTGATGCAAGTACAAGCAAGCAATTTGCATGACTAACTTGCACATGTACAAACGCAAGATTATGCAAATAGACCGCGCCAGCTTCTTGCATCGTGTACTTTGAGAGTAATTAACAATATATTTAAATGAAACTACAAATCACATGTAGGAGTCCATCGTTCAAACATTATATGTTACGCGCCAAGATCCTGCGTTTACTACGAGAAAAACTGTCACAGGAAGCATTAGAAACAACATCTTCTAGCGTCTGCGTCTTTAACTTGCGTCTAGAAAGATATTCATATGCCTCATACAAATATAGACTTCTGTACACCCCCCAAGGGGAAGGCAGAGGTGTGTTAACCTCACATTTCGATAGCTACGTTTTAAGTCCAATATAATATTGTATATGCCTTCCACCGGACATATGTATTTCTAGACTTTATTATGTTACTAAAGCCTTTTTGTAACATGATATCCTCAATATCACTTTATCCAACGCAAAATTGAGCACAGTACTTCACGATTGGCCGCAAACTAATGTCATGTATCTAACTAAAACATGTTTTATATTTGTGAAGTCTTACAATACCAGACATAATTAAAATCTATTGTGCCTGGCCGCCCGTGTGCCGCCGCGACTCAATAGGTTAAAAGTATAGGCTTGCATGTATTTGGCGATTTAAAAGAATGGTCGTAATTTTCTTTTCATAGGCTCAACAAGCAACTAACCTAAATGTATCTTTAGTAATTTAGTAAAATCACTGACCTATATATTTTGACGTTTATAAGTGTTACTTTGTGACCCAAATGAGTTTTGACTTTGACTTATATGTATTCTGTGACAGTATTTCCGCAGTAAATCACGCTCACAGTAAATAATGTTACAGATATCGCTACGTAGTTTAAGCTCTAGAACGCAAAGCGGAAAGCAGTACACAACCGGTCAACAGAGTACTTCGCTCTGCGGTATACGCTGAAACAAACAGAAATCACATCATTAATATAACTACATATAATAAGAAATAATATAATAATAATAATATTGTATCACATACACACAACACCATCTAGCCCAAACTAAGCAAAGCTTGTACTATGGGTACTAGACAATGGATAAACATACGTATATATACTTTTTTTTTGTAAATACATACATATTATACATATAAACACCCAGACCAAGACAAACATCCATGTTCATGCACACAAATGTTTGACTTGTGCGGGAATAGAACCCGCGACCTCAGGCGTGGCAGTCGGTTACACTAACCACTACGCCATGGAGGCCGGCCAATAGTGTGATTGGAGAGAGATGCGGCATGAAAGTGGATATAGTGACAAGAGTAGAAAAGGGTATGTTAAGCTGGTTTGGACATGTAGAAAGAACGGACGAGGAAAGACTGACTAAGAAAGTTTATAAGGCTAGTGTGAATGGAACAGTCGCAAGAGGAAAACCTAGGCGAATGTTTCTCGATCAGATTAAGAGGCCAGGCCAGGTTAAGAGATCCTTGAACTGACAGGCGTGTATGAGGAATGTGATGAAAAGTGAATGAAGCCAGAGAAGTGTGTCAGGATCGTAGCAAAGGGAAATCCGTAGTTTCTGCCTTCCCCTCTGGGAAACAGGCGTGAATCTATGTATGTATGTATGTAATATAATTAATTTCAATACATAGAGACGAGAAACGAGAAGACTTTCCAAGCTAGAATGACAGCACATTGTTTTATAATATAACTAGCTTTTGCCCGCGGTTAATTTAGAATTTGGCAATCAATTCGGGTTGTACTCTGCTTGTAATAATATAATTCAATCATGATTCGAAAAACACGTGGCGCCATCTATTATCATAAGAAAGTTATTGTTGTTTTCCTCGGGAACAGTAATTTTTTTCGGGATGAAAGGTAGCCTATGTCCGTTTCTGTACACCTGACAACGTATATGCAAAATTTCAGGATGATCGGTTCAGTGGTTTAGGCGTGAAAAGGTAACAAACAAACTCATTTTCGCTTTTATAATATTAGTTAGGATTAGGATAGCATAGGATGTCCACCAGACCGAATTTCGGTCACGGCGGCCAATCTTAACTGAGACTGGCTATCTGCGCAGGAAACACAAGTGCACTCTCTGTTCCCTAACTCTCATGATCCGATGTGACGGCTATCCGAAACGACCGGGGAGGGATCAGGCGCAGGACCAACAAGCTAACGTGCTTTCCGAGATACTTCATAACTCCAGACTGCATTTGAGATTTCTTAAAAGAAAATCCAATTAGTTTCTGTTGGCCCGACTCGCGGTTCCAACAGAGCGTGTAACAGAAAGGTGTGGAATCACGGCAAAAAATATATTATTTTCACTAAGGTATCATATCTTATGTGGGGGCCAGTCAGTGCAGACCGGCGACACTTCGACCCAGTGGGATCTTTTGTGTCGACACTCTCCCAATAACGACTGCCATAGATGTTCATGGCAGCCGGGACCGACGGCTTAACGTGCTCTCCGAGGCACGGAGCAGGCGATAATTGTCAATCAATACGCACATAATTTCGAAAAGTCATATAACTTCCGAAAGTCAGAGGTGCGCGACGTGGGTTCGAACCCGAGACCCTCTGCATTGCAGTCTGTTGGTCTCCCCACTGAGCTATCGCTGCTCTCACTTCCCTAAGGTATAGTATTTAGTTATTTTTTGGTCTCGTAGTGTGCGTGCTGGGCACTGAAAGGCACTAAGTAATGTAGTATACATACATGTATATATATTGGCGGTCACCATATGGCGGGCGCGAGGTTGTCACTGAAGCCCGCCTCGCGCGCCTTCCAGTACTCGCCGCTGAACACCCACATCTCCTCGCCTGACTCCACCGTTTTGCTGTAACAAACAAACAGACAATATTATTACCTATCATGCTACTTTCATTCTTTGTTTGTTCTGTAAGAGGATCGGGCGGCAATAGGAATGGATAAGACAACACAAATCCATTCCTTATCCAAATGGCTATCAATTTTTTTAAAGATACTTTAATCATATACAACGTATTCCAAAACTCAATGATACCCAGGAACCATAGATTAGACAAGTAGGGAGAAATCAAAAAGAAACGCAGGGTATATTTAAAAATAAACGATTTTTATATGCTTGGCCATTTGACACGTCATTTAATATTTTTTTTATATTTGTTTTTGTCATTTAAAATAGATAACTTCCAACCTAGAAATAATTCCTGTGTCGCGGGGGACTTTAAAAACATTCAAACAACGGACACAAAGTACATACAGACTCGGAACAACCATTTGTGAATCACACAAAGATGAAGAAGAAGAACCCGCAACACTCGTCGCAGTGGCAGAGGCGAGGCGATCACTTAAACCACTGCGCCATACTTGCCGTCCATATTTTAGGTACCTACTATAGTTACAAATTTGCAAATTTTCTAGTTATTTGTTTTTTGTATTATCCACTTAAGACTGCGCCTGCGCGAAATGTGCCAAAACAGGCGGTCACAGTTAAGTGAATAAAATCAACACATTTTGTTTAATACAAATGTAAAATATACATTTACCATAACAATGAATGTGTTTACAATTACTCCGTGTTAAAAACTTAAAATAATTAATATTTACGCCTACAAAATTACGTAAATTTGCAAGAACGGAAGGTCGTGTTACGTGATTTTTAGATTATAACAGTAGAAATCTATCCTATTTTACTAGCTGATTTACTTATTAAAATGTTTAGCTATTAATGATTATTGTTAGGTAGTTTTAATTGTAAGTAACTTAGGTTAAGATGCGATGAGGCTGGCATGCCATTGTGTATAAAAGCCTCGATAAAAAAAAAAACTATTTTACAACTTAAACGAAACATAAATAGTTATATTACAATTTGTCCGTCCCAAATATTTAAGTTATTGGTTGACAATAAAGATAGATACATATTTATCAAAAAGCACTTCAAATCCTCCATACAATTATACTATGGCGGCCGCGCGCCGATTTTAATATGCGCTGCACGAGCTGTCATTATCTGTCTTACCCTCGGCGCAGTCTTAAGTAGCATAGATGATCTTAACAGTCCCGAATCATTGAGACAATTTAAAGCTTTAATATAAAAACAAATTAAATCTTTAATCAAAACAGACAGAAAATCCCAATACCACTTTGCGTAATCGAACCCGATAGCTCATGCATCGCAACCACATTCACTACCGGCGTGCCAGTTTCAGTAGTAGAGCCTCGCTGATCTCAGCATGAATGGGTCGGCTCGACCGGGGAAGGACTACCCTCTCACAGAATATCGACGTGAAATACCAGTATTCCTACTGTTGTGTTTCGTTCGGTGAGTGAGAGTACCGGAGGTCCAATTACCCTCTTTCCCCCTTCCCGCTCCTTCTCCTGCCCACTTGCTTTTTCCCCCAAAGGGTCGGCAACGCGCAAGTGATGCCTCTTTTATTGCAGGCGTCCATAGGCTACGGTGACCAGTTACCATCAGGTGGGCCGTATGCTTGTTTGTCACCTTAGTCGTATAAAAACAAAAAGTAAAGTTATACGTACCGAAACCACGCTGGCGTGTGATGCGCAGAGTCCCTGCGCCGGTCCCGCTGCGACTGTTCCAACTGATGCTTCAACTGTTCTGCTGCCTCCACGTCGCCTTCCTCTAGAGCACGCTGGTCGGGCCTAGTCACAGGAAGTTGGGTTTTATTCAAACTTCATTTGCCTTGGCAGTGGAACGATGTGATGTGTTTGAGACATAAGCCGCAAACCAACAATAATCCTGAGTGGTAAGCTCATTTTCATTATATGTACCTGTTATGTACTTTTCTGTTTTCCTATGTACCTATTAAAATATTCGTGTAATAATGTGTACATATGTTTTGAAAACAAATACGTATACTTACTTACTTACTTTGTTTATGTGTGTATGTATGGGTAAGTGGTTGTATGTGTGAGTGAGGGTGTGAGTGTGCGCGCGAGCGAGTGCGTATATACATATGTGCCTGTGTGTGTGAGAGAGAGAGAGAGACTGTGTGTGTGCACGCGTGCGTGTGTGTGTATACATGCGTATGTTTTGTTTAAATGACTACGCGACGGTTTTGGAAATGCAGGTTGATGCGAGGGACTTTAAAAAAATTTACAGCAAAGGACACAAAATGTAGCCAGACGTAGAATAATTATTTGCTGGTTGCACAAATAATTGCCTCGACCGGGCTTCGAACTCACTACACTAAGAGCTACCACACTATCAGGACTGTCTACAACGTTTGTAGTTTAATATAACCGCGAACCTAGAACCCACAGCGACAGTAACGAGCACTCAATCCAGTGCTCCACCTATGAACTTTAATTTATATCTAGTCTTATAACATACCTGAGTCGTGTGTCGGTGTGAGGTAACGTGTCCCGCATGGAGGGCTCGATTTCGTTGAGCTCCATCGCGAAGCGAGTGAACCCGTAGTATAAGTCATGTTCCGGCGGCATTGCACCTGTGCATACAAAATATATACATAATCATAATATATTCAGCAAAGAAATAGCACATAGGTACACTTTGATGTTTCAAGAATAATAGGAAACTTAGAATAAGAAGATATATGTATTTGTAATAATTTCTATACTCTCATTGCCCTATTTACGTATCACAATGACATAATATATTAAAGATAATCGCCATTTAATTCCCAATAATTCGTGTCCTATTCAATCATTTGTAATTAGAAATTATTATATGTATAGTAAAAATGTACATTTGTAAGCGTTAAACGTTAGCAAAATTTGTAAAGTTTTAATTATACAATACTAGATGTGCCCGCGGTTTAACCCGCGTTTATAGTTACTGCGCCGCTCCCGTGGGTCGTAGCGTGATGTTATGTAGCCTATAGCCTTCCTCGATAATTGAGCTATCCAAAGGTAAAATAATTTTTCAATTCGGACCAGTAGTTCCTGAGATTAGCGCGTTCAACCAAACAAGCCTTCCTCGATAAATGAGCTATCCAACGCTAAAAGAACTTTTCATTTCGGACCAGCAGTTCCTGAGATTAGCGCGTTCAACCAAACAAGCCTTCCTCGATAAATGAGCTATCCAACGCTAAAAGAACTTTTCATTTCGGACCAGCAGTTCCTGAGATTAGCGCGTTCAACCAAACGAACAAACTCTTCAGCTTTATAATATTAGTATAGATGATAGTATAGATTATTCATACGTAACAAAGTTCTAAATACAGTTATAAAAAGATCTGTTTTTTTTTTAAATTATGTCCTTCAAACGAGGTTTAAAGAGAGTTCTTTCACGGTAGGCAGCAGCTTTGCTGTGTCCTGGCATTGCTGAAGTCCATGAGCAGCGGTTACCACTTCCCATCAGGTGGGCCACTTGCTCGTCTGCCACCAAAGGCAATAAAAAAAACATACATTTTTGTCCCATGTGGGAGTCGAACCCACAACACTCGCCATCCATGCATATCTCCATCAATACTTGATTTAACGACAAAAATTCTATGTTAGATACCGCTTAAGTATTTACTGGATATGAAGAGCTACAGACTAAGTCTAACGTGGTAATAGTGACGTAACCAATGCTTGTATACTCTTACGTTTACGCTAATGAAATTAAACTGCTTTATACTGATTATAACGCGATGTCTATTTTTTTTTCTTTGTTTTGCTAGGGGCTTTTAGTCACAAATAAGACCATGTCAGCCCCATTGTAACCTAAACATAATTATTTAATCTTATTCTAAGATTCTATAAAGTAAAATTGCTCCTTCGGACAATGGTTTGGATAATAAAGTTTGAAAACTACCCACATCAATTTAGTTTATATGAAACTAGCTGTTACGTGCGACTTCGTCCGCGTAGATTTTAACTAAAAAGTGTTTGTCTCCGCGGAATCCTATTTTTTTCTAAAATCAAAGTAGCCTATGTTACTCCTTATAACATCAGCTATCTGCCAGTGAAAGTCCCGTCAAAATCGGTTCAGCCGTTTCGGAGATTAACCGGAACAAACAGACAGACACAAATTTAAAAAATAGGTGTTTTGGTATTGGTACCTTATATAATTTCATATGCATTAGATAAAAAGCTGTTATTTTGACATTACAAACAGACACTTCAATTTTATTTATTTGTATAGATTTTCCATTAGCTCTTGTGATGTTTATTTTGAAACTCTATTAAATAAACATCGCGATACAATCCGTATAGAATAGTTTAATTTCAACAATGATTGCATTTTATTATTCGCTATTTTTCCAGTCGTTTCAGTTAAAATGTTATTTTCATATTAGGAATTACTTCATTGACGTAAACGGCTATTCGCAAAGTTGACTATCGGTTACATTACTATTAAATAAATAATAAATAAAGAAGAAAAATTACATAATATAACTATTTTGTATATAACTAAGTAATTATTCGTATTTACAAAATAAACGGATTTCGTACAGAACAAAGGATACGGTAGCTTTCTACTAGGTACGATATGCTTGTCATATTGTCGAAGCATATCATAAACCACTTTTAGTTTTATTTATCATAAAATGAATTAAGTAATTTATCGTCCAAAACAGGTATAAATAACCTAGTTCCAGCAAATATCTATATCTAGATATTCCCGCGGTTTCACCAGCGTTTATAGTTACTGCGCCGCCCCTGTGGGTCGTAGCGTGATGTTATATAGCCTATAGGCTTCCTTGATAAATAGGCTATCCAACACTAAAATAATTTTTCAATTTGAACCAGTAGTTCCTGAGATTAGCGTGTTCAAACAAACAAACAAACTCTTCAGCTTTATAATATTAGTATAGATAATATAGATTATACTTTATACATAACTGTTATGATGTAATTATAAGATGAATTACTTGTAAAATTAAAGATTTATTAACAAATAAATGGATAAATAATTAATAAAACTACACACGCGATACAAATACGAGACTTATATTGTGGCGCTCGGCGCCGTTCGTCATTCGCCACTAATATTATTATTTTCGTCTTTAATAGAAAAATAGTGCGCTATATTCCGTACTCTAGTTATTCGTATATTTTGTAGACGATTAACCCTGATTAGTAAAATAAATACTAAACGGAAAGACCAACAGTTTAAAATAAAATATGATAATAATAATAATTATTACAAAATTAAAGTCCGCGACAAGCCGCGGGAGGGAGCTAGTGCTCGCAAGCAAAATGCTAAAGTATAATAACACGGACTTACGGGGTCTTGGGTTCAAGCTCTTGCTATCCTCTCGGACTTTGTACCATACAGAAATGGTCAAATATGTAGTTATAATATTTTTTTGTTTATTGATTTCTTTTTTTTTTAATTAAGGCTCTCAGTGCAGCGATAGCTCAGTGGGGAGACCAACAGACTGCAATGCAGAGGGTTTCGGGTTCGAACCCACATCGCGCACCTCTGACTTTCGGAAGTTATAATGTCTTTTCGACATTATATGCGTATTGATTGACAATTATCGCCTGCTCCGTGCCTCGGAGAGTACGTTAAGCCGTCGGTCCCGGCTGCCATGAACATCTATGGCAGTCGTTATTGGGAGAGTGCCGGCACAAAAGATCCCACTGGGTCGAAGTGTCGCCGGTCTGCACTGACTGGCACCTACATAAGATAAGATAAGATAATTGAGGCTCTCAGACTTACAATACATTTTACGAATATACATATATCATAGCAACTTCTTCTCCCTAGCCTTTATTATTCCCAAGTCACTTGGGGTCGGCTTTCTAGTCTAACCGGATTTGACTGGATATCAGTTTTTACACGGAGCGACTGCCATCTAACATCCGCAACCCGAAAGCTAACGATACCCTAAGGCTAAACCAGTGTTAGGATATTAGAGGGCACTGACTCCCCAATAACGACTGCCATAGATGTTAATGGCAGCCGGGACCGATGGCTTAACGTACTCTCCGAGGCACGGAGCAGGCGATAATTGTCAATCAATACGCATATAATGTCGAAAAGACATTATAACTTCCGAAAGTCAGAGGTGCGCGATGTGGGTTCGAACCCGAGACCCTTTGCCTTGCAGTCTGTTGGTCTCCCCACTGAGCTATCGCTGCTGAGCAAAGTTGCTATGATATATACAAACATTGCTTATAATAAGTAAGGACATTCAAAGGTACATATTAGTAAAATTCGTTTGTAGTACTTAGATCTATAGAGTAAAGTTAATCCTTAAAGTTTATTTTAGTATATTGCAGTGGTCCGACCGCCGGCGAGAAAACGACTAACTATCAGCGATTTTCTCTCTCAAGAAACGCACAATAGATATACATTTCATGTAAACGAAAGAGATGCATATATTAAAAGTTGCTCGCTGACTGTTCACACTGCCGACGACGACTCGCTTTACTAGTTTTGTCGCTGAGCGACAAGAGCTTTCAAAAATAAACTCGCTCAGCGATACTCGCTCGCTTGATCATTTCTTTTCACGATTATTTCTAAACAGCGCGGCTTTGAAAGTAGACGTATGGATATCAACAAATCATTGCAACTCTCATTATTATCTAGTTCAGACGACGACGACGATGTATTTTACGATAGTGTTTGTGTAGTGGCAGCGGCAACTCTGAAAAACGGAAGAAAATGAGAGGGAATAAAAGACGATTTTGGATGCAAAATTAGTGGTCGCGCGCGCAGGTTTGCACAGGACTGAGCGACCGCGGGCGAGTGGCGCGAGTAATCGCGCGTCGCACTTGCACACTCGCTTATAGCCCGGCGACAAAACTATCGAAACTACACACTCGCTTCCCGCTGATCGTCAACTCGTTTATAGTTTCTAGTTCTACTCGTTACTCGTCGGCGATCGGACCACTGCCTAAAGGAATATTAACGTATAAATATTGCTTTATTATATGTATATCTTTTACAATATGTCACTGACTACTTAATTATTAAAATTGTTGTATATATTATGTTAATTTAATAAATTATAAATGTAGTAATTTAATTCAGTATTATTTAGTTAAAATATTAAATATATTTACATGGCATGGATAGAGCAAAACATTAATAATTTTTTTGTGCTTAAAGTTATCTTTTTTATTTTTTGCTACTTTGTCACAATACTTGTTTATTTGTGATTATAACTATTATGGGTCGCAGAATGTTAATAAAGTGTTACCAGGTCTCCACAGGCACCGTGCGGCGGGTGGGTCCCCGGCGTACAGGGCTTCGGACCAGCGGCCCGACAGGCGCAGGCGGGTGCCGCCCGACCCGGAGACTGCGCCGCGGACCTCGTGCCTACTGCTCGACCACGAACTTGCCTATATCATATAGGAATAAATATAATACAGGTATACTATATAGTGGTTAGTGTAATCGACTGCCACGCCTGAGGTCGCGGGTTCGATTCCCGCACAAGTCAAACATTTGTCATGAACATGGATGTTTGTCTTGGTCTGGGTGTATGTATAATATGTATGTATTTACAAAAAAAAGTATGTATGTATGTTTATCCATTGTCTAGTACCCATAGTACAAGCTCTGTTTCGTTTGGGCTAGATGGTGTTGTGTGTATGTGATAGAATATTATTATTATTATTTGGCAATTGAAACAAGTGGCCATACATTTCTTGCCAGCCGCTTCTCATGTGAGCTCTAGTCCCTGAACAGGCTTATTTTGGCTAAGCTTTTATGACCTTTTATTTTTTGAAATTTTATTTTTATTGATATATTAGTTAATCGTCGACTCCGAGTGAATACTGTGGGAATAAAGATTTTAGTTTTACTTTGAGAATAATCTTACCTTAATAAAGTTAAGTTTACAAGTAATGTCGGTGGCGTGGCACGTGATGTGCATGTCACCGTACTGGTCCACCCACCGCTGGCCGCCGAACAGGTTGTGCACGCAAGTCGTCACCTACAACATATAGAATATTAGTTTATTTTATCATCTCATACTTAGTACAAATTACGAAAGGCCTAAAAACACAGAGAAACATCATCATCATCATTTCAGCCTATTGCAGTCCACTGCTGGACATAAGCCTCCCCTAGGGTGCGCCACAAGGCCCGATCTCCCGTTTTCGCCATCTAGTCACCTCCAGCCACCTTTTTCAGGTCATCGGTCCATCTGGCCGGAGGGAGCCCAGAGAAACATGTTAATAAAAAATAATCATCAATATCGGTTCACCTAGAAAAAGTTCTGAGGTAAGACAGATGAATACAGTCGAATTGAGAACCTTCTCCGTATTTTTGAAGTCGGTTAAAAAGAAGAGAAATAAACTCAATAGCACTTCGCTCGACTCGGCAATCGAGCCCAAGATTTCGTTCGTAGCATACGTCTCGCTGTCAATTTAAATTTTAAATAATATGACTTTCTTGTTTTTCATAGACTCCACACTTGATATAATTTCTGTGTCACGGGGGACTTTACAAACAATGGACGTAAAGAACATCCAGACTCGGAATTCACACAATTTTTTGTCCTATGTGGGGACATAAATTTTTTGTCCTATGTGGGGACATTAATTTTTTGTCCTATGTGGGGACATAAATTTTTTGTCCTATGTGGGGACATTAATTTTTTGTCCTATGTGGGGACATTAATTTTTTGTCCTATGTGGGGACATTAATTTGGGTGGAAAGAACACAGACTCGGAACAGCAGTTTGTGGATCATTCAAATTTATGACGCATGTGGGGACACCAATTTGTGGATCACACAAATTTTTATTCCGTGTAGGTATCCATAACGAAACGACCACTAAAACTCCTACGCCATCCATGCAGTCACCTTACCTTGTTCCAGCTGTAATGGTCCCCGGTGGTCAGCAGTCTCACATGGACCCTCCCGGTGGGCTGAAACTCCATGGACTTGCCCCAGAACTTGGTCTTGATCCTGGCCTCCTGCCAGAAGCACCAGCGAGTTGACTCCGCGTGACACGCTGAGATTGGTGGGTGGTGGGAGACCTAGAAACATATAATAATATATATTTAGTAAACATATACACAAAAAAAATGCATTTATTACCAGAAAAAGAATACAATTTGTCGATAATGTCGGGCCCTAAAGCAAAGCCAATAGATTCTATTGGCCTAAGTTCTTAGGCCATTAGACTCTATAGGCCTAAGGTTACCTTTATGTTTGTGTCAGGTTAGGTTTTCTTTACGTATCAAATAAGAATATTGCCTCGTTGGTCTATTCAAGACCAAACGTCTTTTACATAACATATATGAACAAAATAACTAGTAAATAATCCAAAAAGTAGTCTAAATTAGACAATAATTCACGCATTTTTATGTAAATATATATATGAATATATGTTTAAAATGTTTGCTTCCTTGACACCTTTTTTATATAAACTTTAATTATGCTACATTTCGCGCTCCTCCGTGAATGCTAAATTCTGAAAAAAGAGGATTAATGTTTTCTCTTCACGTATATCCTAATCCTAACTAATATTATAAAAGCAAAAATGAGTTTGTTTGTTTGTTACCTTTTCATGCCTAAGCCACTGAACCGATCATCCTGAAATTTTGCATACGTTGTCAGGTGTACAGAAACGGACATAGGCTAACTTTCATCCCGAAAAAAATTACTGTTCCCGAGGAAAACAACAATAATGTTCTTATGATAATAGATGGCGCCACGTGTCTTTCGAATCATGATTTAATTATATTATTACAAGCAGAGTACAACCCGAATTGATTGTCAAATTCTAAATTAACGCGAGCGAAGCCGCCGGCAAAAGCTGGTTGTTTATATTTTCGAGCTTAACGCGTAGAAGCGGTCGCGCTTAAGGCTCATGTATAGAGCTATTCATTCAAATATAAGATAATGTATAAGTGCGTTCATGTACGAGCAACCACTTGATACCTAAGCTCCCCGACTTTGGTTTATAATATGTAGTGATGTCGAAAGATATAAGGAGATGGATATAGATATGTGTGTCGATAGGGTACGGGACCTGCTCGGCGATGAAGCGGAAGCCTTTGTCGTCGCGCACGCACTCGTAGGTCTCGGCCAGCAGCGGGTTGAAGATAGATATAGATATGTGTATCGATAGGGTACGGGACCTGCTCGGCGATGAAACGGAAGCTCTTGCCGTCGCGCACGCACTCGTAGGTCTCGGCCAGCAGCGGGTTGAAGATAGATATAGATATGTGTATCGTTAGGGTACGGGACCTGCTCGGCGATGAAGCGGAAGCCCTTGCCGTCGCGCACGCACTCGTAGGTCTCGGCCAGCAGCGGGTTGAAGATAGATATAGATATGTGTATCGTTAGGGTACGGGACCTGCTCGGCGATGAAGCGGAAGCCCTTGCCGTCGCGCACGCACTCGTAGGTCTCGGCCAGCAGCGGGTTGAAGATAGATATAGATATGTGTGTCGATAGGGTACGGGACCTGCTCGGCGATGAAGCGGAAGCCTTTGTCGTCGCGCACGCACTCGTAGGTCTCGGCCAGTAGCGGGTTGAAGATAGATATAGATATGTGTATCGATAGGGTACGGGACCTGTTTGGCGATGAAGCGGAAGCCCTTGCCGTCACGCACGCACTCGTAGGTCTCGGCCAGCAGCGGGTTGAAGATAGATATAGATGTGTATCGATAGGGTACGGGACCTGCTCGGCGATGAAGCGGAAGCCCTTGTCGTCGCGCACGCACTCGTAGGTCTCGGCCAGCAGCGGGTTGAAGGGCTTACTGGCGGCGCGGTGAGCGGTGGCCGAGTACGCGCTCACGGCGAAGGCGGCCACCAGCGCCATGCGCTCCACTACACCTGCTGTCTCTGCCGCCAGGTCCAGCAGCTCCGAGTACTCCAGTTCTTCGCACAATCGCTAGAAAGAAAACAACAGTATAAATACAGATCAATACAATAGCGAAAAGCCGATGCTATTTCACATCAAAGATGCTTGACATCTGTAGGTACACGCTGCCTTTTATTTGAAGTCCCCCTGCGCGAGCCGCACACCCCCTTCACCCGTCCGCGGAGCTTGTTTTTGATCGAACCTCCGCAGTAATACGTAACTCCGGATTACGTAACTGCTGCGTGGCTTATTATATGTGAAATAACGTATTTTAACATGCCAATGTGCTTTAGGGGGTGACTAACTATGCAGAAGCACGAAGCCTTTATAAGGAGCGCCATAATTTTCTGAGGAACATTTTTGCCGTTGGAAATTACATGCCAACGGCTACGCATACACATAATAATAATAATATCAGCCCTGTATTAACTGTCCCACTGCTGGGTATGGACTTCATCTCACTATGAGAAGGGTTAGACCATAGTCCACCACGCTGGCCCAGTGCGGGTTGGTAGACTTCACATATCTTCGAGAACCTTATGGAGAACTCTCAGACATGCAGGTTTCCTCACGATGTTTTCCTTCACAGTTAAAGCAAGCGATAATTAACTATTTAATACGCATATAACTTCGAAAGGTCTGAGATGCGTGACTTGGGTTCGAACTCGAAACTTCTGCGTGGCAGTCCAACGGTTTCCCACTAGACTATCGCTGCTTAAAGCTTATCGCTGCATACATAACATAAACAAAATAGGTATGAATTACACCGCCGCACGCTGATTGGCCGGAGCATAGTGCGACGCGTCAGGGTCGCCAACTTTGCGACCTGTAAATGTATTGGGCTTGGGCTGCAAGCGCTCTCACTCGTTAAAGCATGGCACGACAAGCCAGGCCAGCCAACTTAATGGTATTTGAATGCGCTTTACAACAGTTATTTCGTATGGGATAGTCTGTCCATTATTCTAGTACTACAGAAGTCAGTGCCTAGTTTTACCTGGAGCATATTCAGAGGCTCGTTAATGGTGACGGGCATGGAGATCTGCGAGAGGTCCTTCCCGATGTTCTTGTAGAGCAGGTTCCAGAGCGAGGGCCCGCCGGGTGTGGGGCGCGGGCACGGCAGGCGCGTGCGCCGCGACCAGCCCGCGCCCGGCTCCGCCGCGCGCAGCGTCACTTGCTCTGCTGATACTACTGCACCAAGGCGCCGGGGTTAACGTACTGCTGGCACTATGGCTAAGATATCTAAGAGGACTTATCAGTCTATCAGGCATTCGATACTAGAGTTACTACTGGATATAAATAGTCCAAGACCTATATTCCAAAGGGTAGTCACATTTCGTCTGCTATATAGGAAAAATTTCCCCGTTTTCACAACATTTTTCATTGCTGCACCGCTCCTATTAGTCGTAGCGTGATGTTATATAACCTGTAGCCTTCCTCGATAAATGGGTTACCCAACACTAAAAGAATTTTTGAATTCGAACCAGGAGTTCCTGAGATTAGCGCGTTCAAACAAACAAACTCTTCAGCTTTATAATATTAGTATAGATTTGCTAACAAATAAATATCGGATCTAGTACACATATTACGCAAAAATCCAGCACTATGTATAAATCCTATGTCGCGAAGATCTTCACAAACATTCGAGCAACGGACACAAAGAACACCCATACTCGAAACATCTACTTATGGATCACACATATTTTTGTCCCGTGTGGGGATTGAACCCACATCATTCAGCGCAGTGGCAACAGCGAGGCATTCACTTCGGCCACTACATCATCCATCTGTCCAATATTGCTTGTTCACAAGTCTCTACAGTGAAACAATTTTTTATTGAAGTGCAGTGTCCGGATATTGCCTTTCACATGCACTCAAGTTCACAAAATCACACTGTCTCTTTTTAAGGCTTAGGCGAAAAATGTCTATTGCCCGAAATGTCAACCGTGCGCAAAATGTCTCTTTCTCATAATGTCTCTTTCACAGAAGAAAAACGCTAAAAAAATATTTGATAATTTTTAGAATGTATGTATACCTACTATAGTGATATAATTTCAAAACAAAGTTCGGTTTTGCAAGTCACATACGCGCCCACCGCAACAACAATCCAGACTAAATTTAAGGAGTCGCCGTCACCGGACACGGTGAGGAGGACATGATGATGATGATAATGATCAAATATTTTTTTAGCATTTTTCTAGAAACGGGCGTCAGTTACTATCGCGACATTTTGCAAAAGAGACATTATTAGAAAGCGACATTATAAGAAAGGGACATTTTGCGCACGGTTCACATTTTGCGAAATAGACATTTTGCGCCTAAGCCCTTTTTAATGTTAGTAAAGCTAGTACAGAGAGAGGGGTGCCGTCAACGTTAGTGTACAACTCACTCGCACCATCAGAGTTATCGGAGCTGGCCGACCCTTCCTCGCTGCTGAGAGACCCCGCCTCCGACGAAGAGTCGCCATCCAGTTCTATCACACCCGCCTGTGAGAAAAAGCATAATAAATACTGTAGTTCCTACTACAAATTATTATTTGTCTGATTGGACACCAAATCCAATACTTATCCTACTTATATCATAAATGTGAAAGTTTGTGAGGATGGATGAATGGATGGATGGGTTTGTTACACTTTCATGCAAAAACTATTGAACCAATTGCGATGAAACTTGGTTTTTAGCTAGCTGGTGCCCTCGATGGCGTAGTGGTTAGTGTAACCGATTACCATGCCTGAGGTCGCGGGTTCGATTTCCACATAAGTCAAACATTTGTGTGCATGAACATGGATGTTTGTCTTGGTCTGGGTGTTTCTTTGTATAATATGCATGCATTTACAAAAAAAAGTATATATGTATTTTTATCCATTGTCTAGTACTCATAGTACAAGCTCTGCTTAGTTTGGGCTAGATGGTGTTGTGTGTATGTGGTAGAATATTATTATGTGCTACTGTTATATGTTAGTATGTGCTTGGTATGTTATAATTGTTTGAAGATTCTCATATTTTAAGAGAACTCTAACATTTGATGATGGAGTGTGTCAGAAGGGAGGTCGAGAGGGAGTCAGTGATGAGAACGTTTAGTTAGATTGGAAGTAGGAATTTTAGAAGTGCTTAGAGTCATCTTACTTCGGCAATAACGTCAGCACTTTACCAGGTAATACCGCGTATCAATAAATATAGCCAATTTTAGGATAAGTACATGGCAGTTAAAAGTCGATTTAAGTTTAGTTAAAATTTTAAACCCTAAATAAAAGTTAAAATATAAGAGAAAGATAACTATATAATGATCATTTTGGAGAAATGAACTTTTTAACCCATTCAATGCGGCGGACGCCGATCGGCGTCTTATTTTTGCATACTCGGATTCGGAGGACGCCGAACGGCGTCATGTATATTTGTTTTATATTTTACCCAAATTTAAAGATATTATATTAATAAAACAACAATGTGTTTGGAATTTACTAATGAAATGTCTGATATGAGTAGTTTTTAGATATTTTGTTTTTTTTATTTCATCAAGTGCTGCTGACGCCGATCGGCGTTTACGTTAAATATGAGCCGATTCTGGCTAGTGAAAGCAAAATTTGTTGCCGCATTGAATGTGTTAAACCGAAGATAATAGTTGTCTGTCTGATGGGTAGCGGTAACCGCAGCCTACGAACACTTACAGCATCAGAGGTACCATCGACGCTTTGCCAATCCTTCAAAAATTAGTATTCTATAACTATAATATATATTAGTAAAGTTTAATAGTAATAGTAGTGTAACAATTTTCAAAATTTTGTAATAAAGTGTCAAATAAACAACGCTATAAAATCCGTATATAGTAGTTTAATTTCAATTCTATAACTAGTTCTACGTTCAAAGACCACACAGGGTCTCAAGGACCGTTGATGGTCTCCAAGAATGTTTGCAAGTGTTACTAACCTCATCAGCGGCAATGATCTCCGTGGTCTTCAAGTCTTCGTCGTGTTCCTCAGCGTCGAAGAATTCCGACGCGGAGACACATGATGAACTGTAACTTAGAGACTGCTGAAACTGACGGTTGTTCACCTGCTGAAGATACACACACGAGTTATTTCTACTAATATTATAAAGAGAAAAGGTTTAATTTTTTGTTTATTTGTTTGTAAGGGTTTAAAGCAAAAACTACCCAACCGATTTTAAAAATTGTTCCACCATTAGAAAGCTATATAACATATGCTATATTTTATTTGTCGAAAAGTCCTCTTACTAAAATTTTTTTTTTTTTACTTCAGGGCGTGCATTTACGCATACGCCTCCGCGGGGGCGGGCGGAGGGGTTATGTTATGTCGGATTCGCCGAGGTAAAGAAAGATGTTGAAATAATAATGGACCTCCCGAAATACCGACTAAATCTACCACGGTGTTCCTCGATAAAACCTCTATCGGCGGGGCCGAGCGAATCACTTGCACATGCGGTCGCGACCCCGGCGAACTCTTACTAACATAAACTAACCTACTTTTACGCGAGCGAAACTATTACATATAATAGGATAGTAGACTTGTAAGTTTGATTTGTGTGCTATTTAACATATAAGAGCAAATGGCTAACAAAAGAAATCTTTTTATGCAAACAGTATCAAAATTGGTAGCAAAGAAAGGGAGTAATTAAAATTGAAAATTTGGATAAATTAATAGAATGAGTATAGTGTGGATGTCTTGCTATCTCCCTGGTACAGGTGCATTTTAATTGCTGTTACGTCATAGTTTGTAACGTGCATCCTTTTCTGTTATATGACCCCCTACTATCAGATTTGAAACTCTTGTCTTTCTAATCCTAATATTTCTTTTCCAGTAATTTTAAAAGTTCTTTGTGTGTTAGAGTTTGGGTAATGTAACTATTTATTTAAAACATAAAAAATCGTACGTATGTCACTGAACTTCTTGTAAACGGCTGGACCGATATTGATGTAATCTTCGAGTATGCGAAGCCAATGCTCAGCGGGGTCCTGTAGTAAAGTAGAAATAACTTACTTGGTCAGAGTTGGGTCCGACAGATGATATCTCGGCGAGGTCCGAAGCGTCGTGGATCCGCGAGAGCCGCGAGCGTAGCTCTGTACGAAGGACTTAACTCGTCATTATTTACGTACTGATTACAATCATACGAGGGGGATGTTTAGGCATGCTTGGTATACTTGCACAGACATGCGAGTACGTGTTGCACAGACATGCGAGTACGTGTTGCACAGACATGCGAGTACGTGTTGATTATACTACAGAGATGTAAATATATGCGTAAGATACCAAAAGGGTATATTGCGGTGAGGTATGGGGAATCAATGCGGGGCTTTAAATGTTTTTTTTTTTTTTTTTTTTTTTTCTAAAAAGTTATCTACTGCTTTAGAAATTATTCATGTATCGCGGGGGACTTTTAAAAACATTCAAATAACGCACACAAAGATCACCCAGACTCTGTACGACCGTTTTTGGATCACACAAAATTATGTCTAGTGTGGGATTCGAACCCACAACACTCGGAGCAGTGGTAGTGGCAAGGCGACCACTTAAATCACTACGCCATCCGTGCCTACGATTTTTAATAAACTACCCATGGAAATAATTAATTTAACATTACTTAAATTTAAAAGTGCTGTCAAAATAGCAAATGGAAATCCGTAGTCTCTGCCTACCCCTCTGGGAAACAGGCGTGAATCTATGTATGTATGTATGTATGTCAAAAGCCAATACCAAAACATATTTTTTTATAAACGACTGCAAATTGTTTTGTTGCCTCAATATTATTAAATATTAATGTTTAGTCTTTTTAGATTTATATAGTCAATATTATATGCTGTATATATTATATGGCTGCAATACCTTGTTGATATGAGTTAGAGAATAATAAAAAAAATATTTAATTGAGGAGCAACTGTGAATATCTTACAGGTACCTTCCCATAGGTTCAACCCTTTGGTGGAAACTCGCAACTAACATACATGTAGTTTAAGTAAACTCACTAATTAATAGGCTTTGACGTTCATATTCAACATTTCTCTTAGTTGACTTAAAGAAAGAAAGATACCACGGTATGAATATTACAAATAACTAGTACTTGAACTTTTTGAAGGTGACCTTGATATATAACGATATTTTTCTATTGATTTCTGATAACCGATTTGATTGACTTCTTATACATTACTTTTTATAAAGGAAATCTTCGCACTGCTGATAATCCCTATATGGCTTCGTACTTTAAGATAAAAATTGAGTCAAGAAAAATATTTAGGCTTTGCGTTGTTTGTGGGAGGGGTTAAAACAATGTTTGTCTTACATGGGGATCGAACCTTCGATGCACGGGTAGTGGCGAGACATAATCCTGAACTACAGCACAATTATAGAGAAGTAGAGCATACAGTCTAAAACAAGATCTTTGCTATATAGATTCTGGCAATCGTAGTCATTGTGGTACCATTCAGATATTTCTGACGTATTGCACAAGTCTCACCGGAATTCTGATGCAGGGCAGTGTTCAGGTTTGTTCTTAGCGCCGCCATGACAGCTCCGGTTGGTGACGTCGCTGTGTCAGCTGCGTCCATTGCGGCCCGGAGGCGACCGCGCTCACACACCTGGCCAAGCAATGGTGGATTATGAGGATTGTATTATGGTGGACGAAATATTTATTTTGTTTTCATTGATAGAAGATGTGCCAGCAGACCACCTACTTTGGTGTTTGGCATAATTTCAAATATGTTTTTTATTTTTTTTTATTTTGCTCGTTAAAATGACCACACTCCACCTGTTGGTAAGCAGTCGTGTGGTCTAAGAGCAGTGGCCTCCACACCGCCCTCATAGCAGCCGAGGCGATGTTGAGGTCTCTATGTGGGTTAAAGTTGATTGTTAACCTTAAATGCATGGCCTGACGCCGCTTAAAGGTTGGTTCTAGAAGATGAATATTGGTACTGTTTATACTAAACAGAAACCAGTCAAATGTAATAAAACTAACCACATCTGGTGCAAATCTTGTTTTTAATTACTTGTTTAACGCTTTCAAGCTAGACGAAAACTTTTCTATTGTTTCTCAATCGTTTGCAGAAGGGTAAATCATAGCGATCTGGTCGTAAAAAGCGTATCGTGCTAAAAGAAAATATTTTCAGGTGAAATAGAGAAACTCTGCTGCGGTGTTGAGTGGTGGGATGTTAAAAACATGACGATGATCCTAAGTCAAACAGTTTTTCAGAGGACTTCCTATGAACGACACGGTAGAACGCGCAGACGTGCCTAGTCTCTCCTTTGCTCCAACGTCTGCAATCCGTCCGTGAGGCGCCGAATAGGTAAAGTCTTGAAGTGCCATCAAATTGCAGATAAACTTTACGCATCAATCTTTACGCATTATCGCGGCGATACGTTAAGTGAAAACAACATCACGTCCTCGCTGCGCTAAGAACATGGGCTCTTTTATTAAAGTAGTAAGACTTAACGAGGCATCGCGGTTACGCGGCAGTCCGTTATCCCGTATCCGAATTATCGTTGTGCTGTAAAGATTGCCCTGTAATATATATGGGAACTCGACCCAAAATATAGAATAGAATCAACTTTATTTTTTATAATTAGCGTTACAATTCAATAGCCTGCCAAGTTCAGGCAATGTTATTTACCTATATGTCTAACCAAAATATACTCGTCTGCGATTGGGATCAACAACAATTCCACCAGCACCCCTCTGTACAGATTCAAATGGATCTATAACTCACCAAAGAAGAAACAATAGTCTTCAAACTCGCGACCAAGTCCTTAGCCAGCACGGTGAAGTCTTCCCTTAGTTGGTGGTCAGGTGTCAGACTGGTGAGGGACGCTGGTCCAGGCGCCGTGGCCAGAGTCTCAGCTCCAGGAAGAGATTGTGGGCGGGCTGCTGCACACGCTGTAATGATGATGAATGGGTGACGATGACTGTTGGACTTGGTAGATGGAGTTGGAGAAAGATTTGTTCAGAGATTTAGAGTTTAAAGGAATATATGGTCGGCAAATATTAGAAACATACATATATATGTATGGTCTTTTCGAAGTTCTAGATTAAGCAATTTTTGCTGTGTCAGAGCCGGATTAATTAAAAGGCTAAGTAGAAAACTACCTTTAGGATGGTAGATTACAATGCAGATGTGTTGTTTATAGAATTGTATGAAACGACGTTTGTTGCGTAAGCGCTTCTTGGCGAAAATTTATTATACACATTCTAATAGAGTTAGGGGTAATAAGGACAGCACATAATACAAATATTTTCTTTACCAGCAATTTGAGTTACAAATGACCATGAATGAGTATTCCTGTTAAACTTCCATTTATGCTAATACGTATAGGGATTCAATATAATGATCAGCAAAAATACTAATTGCGCAAAAAAATATGCTTACTAAAATATATCATAACGAGCACCTATACGCCTCAAATCACTGCATTCCGTCTCGGAAGGGTTAGGTTATGTTAGGTTCCATCTTAAACCCACCCAAAAATAGGAGCCCCGCGATGCCGGGCTCCTTTGAAATGTTTGCTGACCATGAGTTGCTGATCAATTAGCTATTTCTGCTCACAGATTATAATTTTCTGCTCACAAAAGTACCAATACTATGCTAACCATTTAAATAACATCCATACGTATATATTAGTGAGTTTTAGTCGGTAGTACAATAGGTTGGATTCAGACCCACAACCTGACAATAACAAGTCCAAAGCTTTAATTGGGTTGCCGCTGCTTTTATTAGGATTTACTAATATACGGTAAGCGATATTTGTAAATTTAATTCTTTTGTGAACCTGTTTAAATACAAAAGAAATGTACAAAATCCATCGGCGTTGCACACATTTTAAATACCTGTGTGTTATTTTAATTTAATGCCAGGTTTTATAAAGCTTTAGCTATACTACTCAAAATTATTGAGTATAAACCTATTTAGTAAAAGGCGTTTGTTTTAAAAAGAACAAAAAGGGGATAGTGGGCTTCAAAACCACCATTGCCAGGCACAAACTAGCAGATGCAGAAGCCCAGCACAATATTTATGTGCGACAACTGACATACTAAAGCGATTACATAACAATTCGGCTTAATGTCAGTTCCAAATAGCAGACTAACTCACAAATAAATGCATGAGAAATTGTTAATGTTTGGTTTATCGTGTTTGATCCAGCCTTCTGCTTTTTTTTGTACAGCAACGATGGCAAGCGAGTATAGGATCCGTCATGGCAAGGAGTATAACTCAGGCATTACCGATCCTAGGCAAACGGTACCAAGGATGGGATGAAAGGGTTTGAATAGGAGAGGTAAGTGTGTAAACCTTCAGACTTACTACGTGCCGGGCGGGACACAGTAATGGGATTTCTGTTTTTACGCCGGTTCTTGACGAGGGTGGTACAATCAGTAATATAAGTGGATACAAACTTACCTTATCTTTCAAAATTTCAACAGATGTTAGTAGCAATAGTTTAGGATAGTTAATTTTATCAAAGTCAGTTGACAAAATACCTTTAAGCATTTGCTTTTGTTAAATGTACAGTCATTTATTTTGCTGACTGTACATCCCCGAGCCGGCTTATTAGTACCATCACCTAATAAATCGGTTGGATCTACCACTCAAATATGCATATATTTCTAAGTTATGACCTAGGAATCTTAAGAAGAATTAATCCGGCTCTGCATACAAGTATTAGGCAAATACATTGCTCGAGTTGGAATTTTAGACTTGAGTGCGAATTATTATTTTGTCGACCGTACATACATACACATGAAATATGGTGCGGTATTTTGTGATACGGGTGATTAGACAAAATACTGACGTGGGATAGTTTGTTTATAGAAAATTGCAACTGCTGTATAAGAAGTGTTAAAGCAGCTTGAAGAAATTAAGACTCAGGGATGATTTTTAGTCACCAGATGCGACTTAACCGAGTAATAAATAAGCCGCTCTGGTAAGAATTCTACCATTTTTATTGCTCAGGCAAGTTATCTGACGGTAGAAAAATCGGCCCTTAGAAAAGAAAGATATTGAAGATATAGCAAGATTGTTATAGTTTGATATTTATGACAAGAAAAGGTCGCAATAAGCAGAATCAGCTGCGAATTAATGTAATTTTAATACGATGAAATACATACGAGTAAAGAATGTGATAAATTACGATAAATATTTTAAGGTAAGGCCAATAACTCACTTCTTTTTACTTTCAATGGTAAATTCGCGCGATTAATAAGAGACTTTCATAAAATTTGCTGCCAGGACAAACTAGTTTTGCCTAAGTCAATTGAACGTTCAATGCGAAACATTACATTTAATTTAAAAAGTAGAGGCTAAAATAATGACTGGCAGAATTATGCTTAGGTAAAACTAGTTTGGCCTGTAATTATTTTAAGATCAGACTATAGCTAATATAAGTCTCTTTCATCTTTACTTTAAATAAGTTTACATATTGTTTAAACGACAATTATATAAAAAATAGCAACAATATATTTTGGCCTTAATAAAAGAGTAATTTAACTTTTTAAGCAAAAGTACTCCTTTCTACATTCATGTTTTTGTACGCATGCGTATTGCAAAGGGTCTTGAAATGGAGGTGGCATCTAGTATACAGTTGTGACGCAATGTGCGATGATTCTTACCTATTTCTGGTTTATTACTTATGTATAGCGCTAGAAATAAACAATTGTATGTGTAAGCTATACAGTATATAATAGTAATATATTTTCTGGTTAGTCCAACAAGTTTCAAACTAAACGTCAAATGTCTAGTCATGAGCAGTGCCCAGTTGACGTTATCTGAGACTAATCGAACTAACAGAAAAATATCGAGGGGAGTACAACTGCAAAATTGTTTATAACGAATATCACTCAAAGAATATTCCAAAGCTCTTCAGTAGATATTTTTGGCCTTAGACTTCTTTAAAAAACATAAATTAGACGCACCCTTATTTGCGCTCTTTATTTACCAAACATGAAAGGTTTTAGTGACGAACAGTCAAAACTCTTTGCCCTAAGTACGAGATTTCGATTACAATGAACATCAGCTAATCTTTTAACACAATACTGGGGGCCTGTTCCACCACCTCCAAACGGCTATTATCTATAAGAAAAAAGTCTCGCCATCTCTCTTCATTAACTTAACAGTGAGACAGCATGCGATTTATCTGTCGGATAACTTTTACTTAATAGTGGTGAAACTGGCCATGAGGGTATTAAAATGATAATTTAGCGCTGTCAACGTTTGATATGACATCGTTAATTTTAGGTGGAAAACAAAGAAATCTCGTACTGAGTTCACTGGTTCCTATGCTTCAAAATTATTGTTTTAGTCACAAAGACCTTATGTAACAAATACTGATTCCAGTCGAGTTTATATGCTATTGTCTTTGAAACATTGATTTTTTTCGGAAAATACAGCGCTCATGTAGGAATGATCACGGTCACGGGAAACACTCCAAGTACCTCCAGACTCGGAATAACTATTTGTTGATATCATGGCTACATTCGTGACATGATGACGGCATACACGTAACAAATATTAATAGGTACATAGCAATACTTATGGGCTATATCCAGCAGTGGACTATTATAGCCTGATGATGATGATACTTATATCTCTGAACCAGAAGTGTATTACACATAGATTGCGTCAACTGTTTTAGGTCCCAAGAAATAATGCCGACTAGTGAGAATTTCTTTGACAGCAATGTCCAATAACTTTTAGCCCGACTCAGAAATCGAATCCGACACCTCGAGGCCAGCACCCTCATTCCCTACCACTGTGCCACTGACGCAGTCACACAGTCGAATCCATGTCAATTAACATACATTTTAGAAGAAGAAAATAAATGTTGACTCACTTTGTCTCAGTTCGTCAATCAGCACTTTGACAATGTACCGACAGACAGTTCTTGCAAATGGCACAATTACACCGTCACTTTCTTTTAACATTTCTGTTAAAATATATTGAAACACTACGCGGATGATACACTATAATTCACATTTTTGGAGTCATTTGACTTAACTTAATATTATAAATTAACTAAATCTGTTTGTTAGCTTGTACACAGTAACAGCTTTTTCAATAAACGGAGAGTCACGGGTACTTATATATTTATCCAAAAATTACACGATTCCTATGAGATAATTATTCAGTACAACTATTTGAATCACATAGAGTATATATTATATCAATCCAAGATCATCTTACTATAGCATTTTTATGTTGTTATTCAAAATTGAACTCTCTTTAATTATGAATAGATATACTATTTGCAGTCCAATTACGTCAGTTCTGTCAATGAACAGTCTTTAGCAAAGTTTATAGCACACTTATACTCAATTTTCACAACACACGCGATTGAGTCTCTTAGTTTCAATTACACATAATTTACACGAAAACGACACTAGAATTATCCGCAACGTTATAATCCTCTGCTGAAACAATATATACTATTAAAATGAACAATTATTTCACGAACTAAACATGAGTTCACTCTATACAAGGCCGTTTTAACATGCAAACGTTTAGGAGCGGCTTCAGTAAGTACGAAATATTTAGTTCTAACTAAATCCGATGTTTAATATAATGTCTCACTATTTTGCATAATACTGTGATCAATTTTGCTCATCGAGGAAAATAAGTAAAGTATGTTTTCAGACAATTTTTAACTTTATTACTAAAAAGGTAAAGCCTATTTTGACTTATTCAGTATGTTATTGAGATGTTTAGCTATATAAGATCATTGATAATCTGAGATGCTAGTTATCTATGATAAAGGCACGGCGGCAGATAATTTGCAAGGTCGATTTGGTTTCATTATTTTGGAGCGTATGCTCTGAGTGATATGGTATAATAAATATGCTTGTATTATAGGTACACAAATGTGGGCAGCGTTACGCATGAATAACTACGGAGGCTCCCATAAAGATTAGGTAGAGCTGGCCTGAGGCTAGTTTTAAGATAAAGCGAGATAGTGTTCGTGTAAAACTATCCTGGCTTTCGGGCTTACATATATGACCGCTGCTTTTATGGGACATTATCACATTGGAAGTTATCACGTAAAAATATATTAAAATAAAAAATAATACTATATTGTATTAACTCGTTGAACATCCAACTGCAAATGTGTGTGTTTGTTCGTTACTCTTTCACGCCAACTAGTCGACCGATTATCATGAAATTTCGCATACACGTCAGGGGTACAGAAAAGGTCATAAGGTACTTTCAACCAGAAAAAAGTATTATGGCCGAGCGAGGCCGCGGGCAAAAGCTTATTGGTGCATAAATCCATGGACAATAAGCGCATTTCTTATATATATCCGTATGATCAACCGATAGTCAACGCCTTAGAATCCACGTTACAGTTAAGAGGTCAACTTAATGTGACAAAGTTACCACAATCCTAACTATTATTATAAATGCGAAAATGAGTTTGTTTATTTGTTTGTTTGTTACGCTTTCACGCCTTAACTACTCAACTGATCAACATGAAATTTTGCATACACGTTGTCAAGGGTACAGAATAGGACATAGGGTACCTTTCATCCAGAAGAAAGAACTGTTGCAAACCTAACCTTACCTAACCTACATTTACGCGAGCGAAGCCGCGGGTGAAAACTAGTACATATATAAATACGAAAATAAATATGGGTATTGGTTACTAAATGTTATTTATCGAATAAAATGTAGCTTTATATGAATCATGTGCTACAAAATCGTGGCAAGCATATAAGTGACATTACCACTAATTATATATTATTCCATTTTTCTTAATTGTTTTATTTAGTAAACAAATATGGCGTACTGATAACTTTGAGGCAATACATAGATACCCATCTGTATGTATTTTTTTCTTTATTTTCATCTTAATTTATTTATCGTAGCAAATGGAAATCCGTAGTCTCTGCCTACTTCTCTGGGAAACAGGCGTGAATCTATGTATGTATGTAATTTATTAGATAACGAATATAATATGAAAACAGTGACTAAGTGGTTTTGTAATGTGATTTTGTTTACCGAATAAGACAAGTAAAAAAATGTTGTATACGGGGTTAATTATTGTTGTATACTCGACAGTTCTCAGACTATAATTGTTTTAGAAATTCAGTTGCAGTGTTTTTGAATTTCGCTATATTTATGGCATTATAGAATATTCATGATAATACCAATTTTAATGCTGAGAAACATAAATAGCAGTCACCTTGTCATAATACGAGTATTTGGTTAAACCTCTGTTTCTTTTTAGCAGTTTGTCAATATTTATTACATTGGACTAATCGCTTTTTTGAGAATAACACGTAACGCCATGTGTATTTTATTAAAATAAACTTATCGTTAAACAAAAGCATATCTCATAATAAGATGGCAATCGTGCTCACCAGATTCGTGTGGTATATTCAGTAACATAGTCTAAAAGCTGACGAGTATTTTCCAATCAACCCTTTATATAAAAATCTGTCATAAATATACGAGATAACAATATATGAATGTGACGTATATTCCATAGCTTATTTATATTAAAACCATGCATAAACAGTATGTACTGTAGAAGCGACGTGAACGATTATATATACATTAGAATGTAATGTGTTCGACAAGGATAATAAAAAGAGTTCAAAACGTAAAATAAAAACAGTCTTACGAACTAAAGTGGAGGCCAGAAATGTAGAAAGAAACGCTGTAAGGAAAACAGAAGAGAATATTTATTAAATGTAATTTTAGAAAGATAATTTATTATCAAATGGAAGCCTTATACAGACCTATGGTTTGTTCATTCGTATTTATGTTTTTACTAGCTTGTAAGCTGGCGTGCTTTTCTGTTTTACTATCAGTTTCTCGAACACAGTGATAAGTTAACTAATAATATGTCAAACCTCATGTGACAACAAGACTTTTCTGTATTATAAAAAGCATTAAATTATGACAGTGGGCTTATGTCTTTTGACATTTAAACGCCATTCATTATTGAGTGTGGAAACGTGAGCTTAGATTCTAAAATTGCATAATAGCGACGCTAGATACATCTAATAAATGAAGTTGTGAATATTTTTAATAGTCGATAGCATTACTATTTTAAGCGGCACGGTATTCATCATGAGAGAAGGACCGTACTGAGTAATGGCTTTGTTATTTGTTTGGTAATATAATTAACTGTGTGTTCAGTGTTAATTATCATAAAGATGCGACATTGTTAATGTTAGAAAAATCTAATTAAATGAGATATTTTTTGATAATTGATTATTTTATATACGAATAACAATCGAGTATTCAAATTACAATTTAATGATACGTTGGTACGTTTTCAATTTGTGACTATCAAGAAGTAGACGAAAGTTTTTTTAAAATTCTTGCTACAGAATTTAAGTCAATGTTAACTATATGTTTTGCTAAAACATAAACAGTAATTTATGGATTCAACTAACGGTAGACAATTCGAATAGATTATAGTAATTGGAACATTCGAATAATCGACAAATAATTGCCATCCGATTTAACATATTCTTAGTAAAATTTATCACTGATTAGTTCGAGTAACTGGGAATTGAAAATGTGTCGATTTTACCTCCTATGTTAGCATAATTGTATGAGCACTTTGCTAATATTTTCGAGAACCCTTGCAACTAAGCCGATTGCTTGTGCTAGGAGTGGGATCACTTAAAGTGCCATGAGAGGGATTTGAAGCCTTCCAATGCCTTAGCCGACAATCATCGTTATAGCTCATGTAGCAGTTATTTCAATCGAAGCTATTATGCTACATCTCGCTGTGATTAAATTATTCGAAGCACAGTTATAAAAGCTACTGATTTCATCACTATTTCTTCAAAACGCCCACATGAAGCTTACTTTAAGACAATATAGCGGGAGATGTTTCGTTTTGTATAAAAGTTTTGGAGGGATTCACAACACTGTCAAATAATTTGAGCTCCCATAATGGGCAAGTATATATAATTGAGAGATCTATCTATAGTGGTCGATAATAATCTGGTTAGTATGCTGTTAGTGGGATAGGATGTCCATACCAGGACCATATTGTTGGAAGGTTTTAAGTGGTCAGTTCTTATCTTCGATCTAGTCTAGTAGATTAAGTTTCTTACAGAATGTTACTATTAATAAAGGCTTGATATGTACTATTGTCGGTTGTTAGAAAATATGAAGTACTTTTAACAGGCTAAATTGTTTCATAGAAATCTAAACCTTATTATAGAAGACTCCTTTAGTAGGTAAAGGTTCAGTTTTGTATAATTCCTTTGAAGTTTTATGACATTTTGGTTCTATACATCCTATCAGCAAGAAAGCATGTAGTTGAAAGTGTTTTATCTCAAGAAGTTCATGATAATATTATGGTCTGATATCTAATAACTCATGCTATTAGCTTAGCATCAAAGCTACGAGGGTTTGCCTGATAGACATGCCTAGCTTCGTGCATGTGAAATGAGCGCCATCTTGGATTATTTTCTTTTTTAGCAGCCATGCTGAGGCGCGTTTCGACAACTTACCGATTTCATAGAATCCTTGCAAAGACACAAAAACGATTATTATGTATTCTCTGTTATAAATAAACGTTTCAATTCATTTCACTCAAAAAAAAAAAAAACTTTTTAACATAAACTGAAAACATTTTCCTAGGATTTTTGTTTTTGTGGGTTAGGAGGGTATTTGAGGATCCTAAAAATAAAATGTTTAGTCACTTATAAGTACAGTTGAGAAGTGGATGCAGCTAAATATATGTGAACCATAATTACGTTGAAAGGGCCCAAAAGCCCTATTGGCAGCAAGTTCTTTGACAGGCTCTAGAATCTTCGATAGCACGCACAAATACAAGGCTATTTGGCTGCGATTTTCTATAGTCTGATGTTATATTTCTAGTCAATCTGACCTTGGATTGAGCAAAGATTCTGTACCTGATATCTCTCTGCCGTCCGCTAACTAAAAATACATAGAACGCATATGGCTTGACGTCTTTTTAGTTAGCGTACGGTAGCTCTGAAGATTATAGAATTTATATATTTAGCTGCACACCACAGCATGACAAAGCATTCTAACTCGCTAACACCCAACAGACCATGACTCACAGGACACAGGATACAACCACATGGACCTCAAATACTATAAGTAATTTTACCTATAGGTAGAGAGGCGGCGGAGTTAGGCACGGATGACGCGCCTCCGCCCGGCGATGGTGGCGCCGTGAGTGCTGATAACGCCTACGGAAGAACAAATATTGAAAGAACTTAGACAAATTATTGTTTGTGACGGTTGAGATGTACCAAGTTTGAATATTGCCAGACAATTCTGTTATATCCAAACTTGATAACTCAACAGAACCGTAAGAAGATAATTTTTTTTCTTTTTTTTAGTGGCCAACCTGTTGTCAAGAGTTGTTCAAGCCGTACGTAGGCCTCTGACATGGCTTAACGACTGCTGTCAATTTAATAGCAACCGGGACCGACTTTTTACGTGCCCTCCGAAGCACGGAGACGCTTAGATGAAATACCACTAAGCGGTCACCCATCTATAAACTGACCGCATTCAACGTTGCTTAACCTCGCTAATCGTTTACCGATCAGTGAGTGCAACTAGCTAATTATTCAACCTTTTGATCGCCACGGTCGGGTATAGCCAACAAACAAAAACTTGGCCATCACGCCACCGTCGGCATGAGCCGATAAATAATAATATAAATAGTAGAGCGCCGCTGATTTCAGCATGAATGGGCCGGCTCGACCGGAGAAGGACTACCCTCTCACAGAATATCGACGTGAAATAACAGTGTTCCTACTGTTGTGTTTCGTTCGGTGAGTGAGAGTGCCGGAGGCCCAATCACCTCTTTCCCCTATCCCGCTCCTTCCCACTTCCTTTCCTAAAGGGTCGGCAATGGGCAAGTGATGCCTCTGGTGTTGCAGGCGTCCATAGGCTACGGTGACCATTTACCATCAGGTGGGCCGTATGCTTGTTTGCCACTTTTGTTGTAAAAAAAAAAAAACATGGACAATATTAAGGTTTTTGTGTTTCTTTTACCTTTTATTTAAAACTTCATTAATCATCGCCTGCCGTAGGAGGCACGGCGCTACTTTTATGCTGTGGCGGTCAAAAGGTTAAAGATCAGCTTCAGAAGCCTTTGATTTACCATTGTTGTGACGTGTAGGATTTGAAATCGTACCACTTGGGGCATGGTGTGATGACCACCGAGGCTACTACACCATCGGTGCATTGAGTGGTTAAAACCTTTTATTAATATTGCTTTATTTTTTTTTAAATTCCGCTTTTTTATTGCGATCTGTCTCTTCATGGACACTTGGCAATATTTATACTTGTTATGTAATATTAATCGTTTGAGGTCCGATTCCAGTGACTCGCCCACTTTGTTCAAATATAAACTTTCTACTTGGAGTTTATGGTTTTGGTATTATATAAGTAGATCAGCAGGTATTTTCCTTTTCAGCCTCGAAAATGTAATCCTCGGTTTCATTAGCTCAACAGCAAGCTCGTTTACATGATTTAGGATACGGTCTCTGTATTTGGGCATTATTTTTTTATTTTCTCGTTTATTGAGGGAATTCCTAAATCATGGTGTAACCTTTCATTGGTTATGTGCTAAGGAGAATTCGTGATGATTCTTAAGAGTTTCGACTGGAATCTCTGTAATATTTCGAGGTGTGAGTTTGCGGCAGTACCCCACAATTGGATGCCATAGGTCCAGGTAGGCTTCATTTATATATGAGCAGTTTATTCTCTAGTGATAACGTTGAATTCTTGTTTAGTAGCCAGTAATATTTTCTAAGTTGTAGACCAAGTACTTTGCGCTTAGTAAATACATGTTTCCTCCAAGTTCCTGCCGCCTCTTTTCGCCATCGTCCTACGCGACAGAATTTCCATCCCCATCATTTAGATAGTTGGCAGTCCACAACAGTGCGTTTTTCCAGAAATTTTCTGCCTCGCACGACTAAACTGTGGAATGAAATGTCGCCTGCGGTATTTCCGGACTAATACGACCTACAAACCCTTCAAGAAAAGAGCGTACTCCTTTTTAAAACGCCGGCATCGCATCTGTAACTCCTCTGGTGTTGCGAGTGTCTATGGGCGGCGGTAATCGCTTACCATCAGGCGATCCGTCTGCTCGTTTGCCACCTATCTCATAAAAAAAGTGAGTCTTCTATCTAAGAACAGTCCAAGATATTTAGCATCTTCGGCCTGTGGTACATCAGCGTTATTTAGAGTAACTGTTACTCTAAATTATTTCTAACAGTAATCTTTTATAAGTTTCGGTTTGTAAGAATAAATTACAGTTTAATATTATTATTCTTATGTTGTAAAAAAGAACACTGCGTTGTTAGTTCAATGGTAGACTCTGGATTTGATTCAGTCGCCGATCAATATATAATTCAGTCAGAATATTTTAAAACATTTACGCGAGGGAAACGCAGGCAAAATCTAGTAACAAATGATGTCTAAGGCTAAGTACCATATGTGAGCTGGACGGGTCAATGTGAGGAGGCTGCAGCTCCACGGAGGCACACTTGCTGTTAGACTTCTTTTTGCGCAGCCCGAACTTGCGTCGGTCCTTCTTCACGTTCGGAGACGCACCTTCCAGGGATACCTGCAGACAACGTGGAACTGTTAAACTTGTAGTACATTCCTGTAGTTAGTTTGGTATACTGAGCATGTTAAGTATAAATAAATAAATAATCCACAGGACAGGCTTGCCTAGTGAGGCCAAAGGATAAGAAAATACATTGTTACATTTTTGGTAATAAATATTTTTATTTATTTATTTACTAGCTTTTGCCCGCGGCTTCGCTCGCGTTAATTTAGAATTTGACAATCAATTCGGGTTGTACTCTGCTTGTAATAATATAATTCAATCATGATTCGAAAGACACGTTGCGCCATCTATTATCATAAAAACGTTATTATTGTATTCCTCGGGAACGCCAAGAAGGCCCATGGCATGCGCGTTCTCAACAAAAAAGTCTCCGTTCCTTCCCCTCCCTTCTCTGAAGAACACTCCACTGGTGATATGTGACAGCCTCTCCATCTTAGGTATGGATCTTTGCCGCTCCCTTAATCAGAAAACCTATATCGAGAGCGTCATTAAGCAAGCTTCGCGAAAACTCGGAGTTCTGAACAGGGTGAGGCGGTTCTTTACGCCTGGACAACTGTGCCTATTGTATAAGGCACAAGTGCGCCCTTGCGTGGAGTACTGTTCTCATCTTTGGGATGGCTCCGGCAATACTTGCTGGACGCTCTCGACCGGTTACAGCGGCGAGCTGTCGGTATCATCGGAGATCCAGAGGTCACGAGTTCACTGGAACCTCTGCAACTCCGTAGGGACATTGCCTCATTGGCATGTTTCTACAGAATATACCACGGGGAGTGCTCTGAAGAGTTATTCCACCTTATCCCGCCCTCCCCTTTCCTATCCAGAACAACGCGTGCTGGGCTCAGATGCCATCCTTACACGGTAGAGTCGATTAGAGCGCGTACCAAAAAGTTTGGGTCATCATACCTCTGCCGAAAGATCAAGGCATGGAATTCTCTGCCAAGGCACGTGTTTCCTTCTTCCTTCAATACTGGGTCCTTTAAGCGGGGCGTGAAAAAGCATCTTCTCAGGCCGTCAAAGTAGAGACCTCAACATCGCCTCGGCTACTGTGGGGGCGGTGTGGAGGCCACTGCTCTTAGATCACACTACTGCTTACCATCAGGTGGAGTGTGGTCATTTCGATGAGCAAAATAAAAAAATTAAAAAAACAGTAATTTTTTTCGGGATGAAAGGTAGCCTATGTCCGTTTCTGTACACCTGACAACGTATATGCAAAATTTCAGGATGATCGGTTCAGTAGTTTAGGCATGAAAAGGTAACAAACAAAAAATATTAGTTAAGTTAATAGTTAGGAAGATAGGATTAGGATAGTTAGGAAGTTGGGATAGTTAGGATTAGTTAGGATTTTATTGTTAAAGCAATATCCTGTGGCCTATACTAGGCCAGCCTGTCTTGTGGGTATCTACATACATAGATTCACGCCTGTTTCCCAGAGGGGTAGGCAGAGACTACGGATTTTCATTTGCTACGATCCTGACACACTTCTCTGGCTTCATTCACTTTCATCACATTCCTCATACACGCCCGTCGGTTCAAGGAGCTCTTAACCTGGCCTTTGTCCAGAACGCCTCCGATCTGGTCGAGAAACGTTCGCCTAGGTTTTCCTCTTGCGACAGTTCCATTCACACTAGCCTTATAAACTTTCTTAGTCAGTCTTTCCTCGTCCATTCTTTCTACATGTCCAAACCAGCTTAACATACCCTTTTCTATTCTTGTAACTATATCCACTTTCATGCCACATCTCTCTCTAATCACACTATTTCTTATTCTATCTTTCAGAGTCATACCACATATGCTTCTCAACGCTCTCATTTCTACAGCATTTATTCTGCTCTCATGCTTCTTTTGCACATACCCAACTTTCACTTCCATACATAAGTGTGGGCACTAATAGTCCTCTATGAACAGCCAAACGTGCCTTTTCGGATACATTTCGACTGTTCATAAAAGCGCGTAGGGCTCCGTTCACTTTGTTGCCAGCAATCGTTCTCCTTTCCATATCTCCGTCATGTTTACCATCCCTTGTAAACAAAGTACCCAAATATACAAACTCTTTCACTTGCTCCACTTTTTCTCCATCAATCATAATATTACACATCGTCACGCACTCTTCCTTTTCAAATACCATTACTTTCGTCCTGCTTACATTTATTTTCATTCCTTTACTCTCAAAAGCACCATGCATAATAGTTACCATCGCCTGCAACTCTTCCGCCGATGACGCAAGTATTACTTGGTAAAGAAGACATTTGACAAGTAACTCATTCATTCTTAATCCCCATTCACAATCTTTTAAATCTTTCAAATAATTGTCCATGTATAGGTTAAACAACCAAGGTGATGCTACACATCCTTGTCTAACACCTTTATCGATGCTAAACCACTCTGTGTAGGTCCCATTTATCCTAACACAAGCTCTGGAATCATCATAAAGAGATTTCAGAGCTCGCGTGAGGTTGCTATTCACTCCATACATGGACAATGCCGACCAAAGTTCATTCCTCACCACTTTATCATAAGCCTTTTCCAGATCCACGAATGCGCAATAGACCTTTTGACCTTTGGCCAAAACTTTTTCGGCTATGCTCCGTAAGGAAAAGACCTGATCCGTACATCCCATACCCTTTCGAAATCCCGTTTGTGCATCCCATATTTTCTTGTCGGTTGCTTTCACAATCCTTTCAATTAACACTTTTGCATACAATTTACCGACGACGCTGAGCAAGCTAATGCCTCTATAGCTTTTGCACTCTTGCTGTGAGCCTTTTCCCTTGTATAAAGGTACTATGACGGCCTTGCACCAATCACTTGGTACACGGCCGGTATTCCAGCACAAGTTAAAAAGGCGGCACAACTGAGTTGCTATAAGACCCTGTCCAGCTGTCAGCATTTCGACTGTAATCCTATCATACCCACCAGCCTTTCCTGATTTCATGCTTTTCAATGCTTTCATTATTTCATCCATACTAATAGGGCTTTCATCACTACTATCATTATCATTCATTTCGAAACTTTGCCTTTGCCATTCCTCTCTTTCAAATAAACTTTCAAAATATTCCTTCCATCTCTTCAGTACACTCTTTTCTTCATTCAGTAAACTTCCATTCTTATCTCTGATTGATTTCAGCTCTGTGGTTACGGTTTTACCTCGAACCGAGCGAATGGATTTCCAGAAGAACTTCGCGTTGGTCCGGAAATCTTCAGATAATCTTCTATCAAACTCGTCTTTCAATTCCTCTTTTTTCCTTTTAATTACATCTTTCACTACCTTATTCATTCTTATAAACTTATTCCTAGCTTCATTCACATCCTCATTCGTTGCTTCTTGCATTCTTTCATTGGCTCTGACAGATAGCCAGTCCAGCCATGCCTGCTTCTTCTCACATACTACCCCTTGCACATCTTTATCCCACCACGCATTCTTCGATTTTATAACTTTCCTCTTCTTGCTCACACCGCATACTTCTGACGCTACAACAACCACTTCATGCTTAAACGACTGCCATAATTCTTCTATATCATCAGTGTCACAAAATCTTTCAAATCTTTTCCTCAATTGATTTTTATACTCGTCTTTCAATACTTCATCTTGCAAATTTTCTACTTTTATTCGTTCTTGGACACTTGTTCGGGTAGGTATACGGTGTCGCCATCCTTTGAAGAGGCCACGTATCCGGCTCATAATCAAAAAATGGTCGGTATGGACACCAATACCTCTATATACCCGAGTGTCTAGGACATTCTTTCTCAATCTTTCATCCACTACAACAAAGTCAATCATACTACTTCTTACATTCTTTGCTTCTCTTGTATACTGGTGGATTCTTTTGTGGGCAAACATAGTGTTTGTCACACAGAGATTCCACTCCAAACATAGCTCAAGCAACCTTTTTCCATTCTCATTCACGCTTTCGTCCCCATACTTGCCTAAAACCCTTTCGTATCCTTCACGCTTTACTCCCACCCAACCATTAAAATCCCCTAACATTATCAACCTCTCGTGTTCCTTGCATTTCCTCAAGACATCTCTTAAACACTCCCAAAAATCTTCTCTTTCTTCCCGTGCACTCTGAGACATACCCGTTGCTATGTTTACGGGTGCATAGACCCCTACCATAAACACACGAGTAATCCCTACTTTCATTCTCATCCATAGTAACCTAGCATTCACATATTCGAATTCTTTTACACACTACGTACTGTGGGTATCTGAACCGACTAAATTCTTTTTACATACATTGTTAGCTCGGACAGCATCATATAGTATAACTTTGGCTACCACCGATACATATAAGCGCAAAGCTATACTACATCTCCTAGTATAGTTTTGTGGTTATATTTGCGTATGGTCATGAGGTCTCGGGATTCATTATCAGGTATGGCAAGTCATTGGGGATTCATATTTGGAAATACTTCGACGTAGTAAGGACTCAAAATTGGTTCAAGCAGTGTTATTGGTTGTTTTTGTTTAGAAATTCGCCGAATTTGTGGTCTGGTAATGTCACTGGTAAATGACAAAAAGCTGGCCCCATATGGCTTCTTTAATTTTTTTATTGCCATTGGCGGCAGACGAGCGAGCGGCCCACCTGATGGGAAGTGGTAACAGCTACTCATGGACTTCAGCAATGCCAGGACACAGCAAAGCAGCTGCTTACCGTGAAAAAAGAACTCTCTTTAAATCTCGTTTGAGGAAGGACATATCACAGCGCTCGGGAAACACCGAAGCTGGCAGTATATAGCGTAAGGCCTAAATGCATCTTTAACTATAGAGTGCGTTGCACCCTAGCTACGGCTATGGTCGTCAGACTATGTCGTCAGAAATTCGGCAAGTCTGTTGAAGCTATTCTATACGCACAATTTAGTTTGCCGGTTTATTATTAAGTAACTACTTGTTCTGAACATTACCATAGTTCCTGTGAACCAGTCATCCAGTTACTCACATCGGTGTCATGATGAAGCTGCTGCTGTAACTCCAGTGCATCTAGAAGCCGTTGTAACTGCTGTACTGACAGCTGCGCCTGACCCAGCTCTCGAGACGCGTTATCCAAGGGTCCACCGGATTCTGTAGATTTTATAGTAATACTAGTTATATAGAATATCCTTGAAGGGATAGGCAGAAGTCTCTCAACTCACGAGCTCAATGGTCTGGCAGCTGCAATTTCTAAAATTATTATTCAAAGACAACGTCGGACCATAAATTATTTGAATAGCGAAGACCAGATGTGTCGTCTTTGGAGTGGCGTGCAGTGATCTCTTTGGAACCTACGATACGCACTTCAAACACTTTGAAGTGCGATTTAAATTGTTGAATATCGCTTGCTTATCTGCGAAGAATCTTGCATGTCTGTAAAGCACAGACATGCAGGATTCTTCGCAGTGAAGAAAGCTACATGACTAAGAGTATACCGTAATATTCTCAAAGGTTTGTGAACAAGTACTGGATCGGTGTGTTCTGGGTCAGTATAAGAATGATCAGCCCATCATATTATGATGGCCCGTGCCCAACACTGAGATATTTTATAAACAGTGTTGCTATTATTGTTATAATAAAAGATTTAAACATAACACGTATACAGCGCGTATACATAATCATAATCAGCATCCATTCTGACCAATTGTCTAGATTATATCTGGACTAAAGTAATATTACAAAATGTAGCGGAAGCACTTGTCATTGTGATTTGAACTTTATTTCTTGCAAAATGTGGCTTAAAATGTAAATAACGGTGTACAGTATAAGCAATAGTCGGCATGTGAAAGCTTCTATCAACACATGCAACATTGTCATGCTTCATGCGGCGTTTTGGCAAGATAGTAGATTATTATCAATATCATAATCTTACCAACTATACAATAGGTATAGATAGGTATTGGTCAACTCAATACCACATGGCGATATATAGTTGACGATAATAAGCTCGAATCATTCGAATTGTCGGTTGATTCGATTATAATATAAATCTAATACAACAATTTATTAATGAACTTTAATTGATTATTAAATTACGTATTACCAATATGTACACATGAATGTAATGTTGCTTGTAAGTTTAGCCTCTTGGAAATTTGTGAAGTTATGGTAGATTATCTATCAGATACATCATAGCAGAGGGATAAATTTGGCGTTTTGACATGTTTTGTTTACCAAATCTGTCCAATTTCCTTCTCAGGTAAGCTATAGAAATCTACCTGACAGTATCTAATTTTCCATTACTGGTAAGCATTTGACGCTAACACACTAAAGCAATCGAGCACTTATATGCGTTATAGACAGACGACGGCTGTAAATTGTCATAAGTCTTGCTTCTATCACAAATCACAATCGCAACAAACACTACATCTGTTTGCCGATTATTATCTTCTGTATAGACTGTATCTATACAATAATCGGCAAACAGATGTATGACCATTTATATCATGCTGGCTGCTAACACCTTTTAATTTATTTTTCTAAAACACTTATGACTAATGTTGAATTTGGAAGATAGTCTATTGACGAGTTTGTGAATGACTCTTGATTACCTGCCAGTGACGTCAATGTTTAAGAGTTTTTTTTAAATTATAAAAGTTTTTTATACGTACGTTTTTCTTTGCGCTTTGTATTTACCTAATTTTGTGCGACAGATGTTTAACAAGAATTTAGCACCGTCAGCAGCATAAATAGCTGAACGTTTGACAAATTTAAATAGGAATTTACTGAAATAAAATCTTAATTATTATTCTGTATTTTTGCACTGTTATTAAATCGACTATCTTTTAACTGGTACTGCTATATAAAACTAATATTTGTTATAATCTTGAAAGATAAAAGGCAATCGAAATTTCGGGTGTGTGTATCGATTAAGTCGCAGACTGTACAGTTTCTACTGTATGTAGTAGATTCAACAATGTCATACATTCTGTGTACTCGTCAATGGAGCTACCTCTTCAATGGAAGGTTACTTACCAATGATCCAGCCGGCCAGTCGTCCCCCTGGTGTGCCGGATACGAAGCCGGCCTGGGGGCCCCTGATAGGCGCCGACGTCGGGCTTAACAGCCCTACGGATAAACAAGTCAATGTGGGGGACAGGGAGACCTCAGACATTTGGAATATATTCTCAAACTACAAGTCAACCTTTTGATTTCAAAGACTGACAAATTTCTGTCAGTAATTTTGAAAGTGGTAGTTAAAGTTTGACTATAATGTATGTTGCCAATTGTGCGAATAAGTTGGTTATCGAATATATTCCAAAACGCTGAAATCCACATACTTGCATGGAAATACAATGGAAGTGCATGAGCCAGTACTGTGGTTTGAATAATTAACAACCATAGACAATCTAATATTAATAACTTTTAAACTTTCGCCATACATGATATGTATTTATAATATGTAACGGGTATTAACGCGATCATGCATAATTTTTACCTTTTTTAGGCTTGACGTTTCGACCAGGTTACACCGGCCGTGGTCACAAGCTGACAGGACCGGTGTAACGGTGTGTGGTCGATACGTCAAGCCTAAAAAAGGTAAACATTATGCAAGATCTAATATTGTCTTATATTTACGCGAATGTTTTAGATTGAAATGAAACTACTTTTTGATTCAGATTTTATCGCTTGGGGTCCAGTAATTCAGATTGTTTAAACCCACGAAGAAACATAACATAGAGAAGTTGTCATGACGTAGATACACTTGAAGCAAACATAATTTTTATTCGCATTTTTGCGCAATGTTAATTATTCATACCATCTTAAGGAATATCAAATCTCATGCATTGTAACAAATATACTACCAGCTAAGACTACCTAAGACTCCTATTGATCTATTTTATCTAACTCTAATATTATTCAAATATTGATAGTGCTTTCCTAAATTAAGTTCGTATACTATTATTATTCTACAAATATTTTGTACGGGCAAATCACCCGTACATCGTGGTGTCACCATTATGCCGACACCTGCCATTTGTTTACTTTAGACATAAGTATATATAATCAATTTAGTACCAAACAAGCATCGTACTCAATCGGTTGATCTAGCAAGTGTGTCATTGACCGTAACACATATCATATAATATAGCAATAATGTAGTATCAGATAGTATTATATTTTAACATTACTTTGGTAGAGATAATAAAAGTTATAACAAGTTAACTTATCTCTATCATTTCATCATCCTTGGTGTATGGACCATTCATCATATTTGTACGTACATCATTTTGTGTAAAAGTCTATGCAGTACTGATCATCAGCTGACACAAACGTTTTATTTGGTATGTTTGGTATTAGTGCCAATTCTGTTGTCACAAAATTCTCTAAACTTAACTAAAAATCACAAAAATTTTTTTAGTCCTGTCACTTAACGATTTCAGAATACGAAATGTAATTTGAGAGGACTAAACTAAATTTTAGTGATTTTTAGTTAAGCTTAGAGAATTTTGTGACAACAGAATTGGCACCATTATCGTTATTTTTCTTTGATTTAAGGGCGTAACTCTTGTCGATTGAGTAATCACCACATGTCTTCAGCTTTCCTTATACTCTTTTGATAAGACTCGACTCCCATTTTTCTTCACTTTGTAGGACGTTTACGTGTGTGTGTCCTATGGGTGTGTGCGTGTGTGTTGCATTGAGAGTTACTGGCGATAAATGAAACGTGTTATATAAACTTTCACATGGGATTTATTGTCCGGAACGCACCCTTGCCTACACACGTGCATCTAGACCGGACAGCGCGCAGTAACTGCCGGTCACACTAACATACTTCTCGCTTATACACAAAACTGTTTATTCATCATTTCTTGCATACCTACAGAGTCCCTACAACTTGCTGGACAAAATATTGGTATTTATGGTTAATTGGTATTAATTATGGTATACTAGCTTTTGTCCGCGGCTTCGCTCTCGTTAATTTAGAATTTGACAATCAATTCGGGTTGTACTCTGCTTGTAATAATATAATTCAATCATGATTCGAAAGAAACGTGGCGCCATCTATTATCGTTTCTGTACACCTGACAAGGTATATGCAAAATTTCAGGATGATCGGTTCAGTGGTTTATGCGTGAAAAGGTAACAAACAGACAAACAAACTCATTTTCGCTTTCATAATATTAGTTAGAAAGTTAGGATAGAATTAGGATTAGGATTGGGATTAACGCAATATGCAAAATCTTTAGCCTTTCGTACTTCATCTGCAAAAATACTGTTCGAACTTTTCTCTTGCAATTAAATTACGATGACACCGAAAAACTCCCCACAATATAATCACATTCTGCACACTTACATATATATCATATCTACTGCACATACACACACACACACACACGCACAAACAGACACACACGCGCACACAGACACACGTACACCCACACTCTCACACATATACACCCGCGCACACACCCTCACACAAACAGATCCACACACTCGCACGAACGAACACTGTACCATACAACACTACCTACATGCTAAAAAATGTTTATTTTCTTTCAAATTGTATGTTCTAATTTTTACCTATTTACACAAACTAACACACACACATAGGTATTGGGTACGTACCTATATCACACTGACGCTTGCTTTAAAAATACACTCAAATGTTCATACTTACTCCACACATTTTACACTATTTAGTAATTATGTTTATATCTTTTCCTATTATAATTATATAAATTGGAATCTTTATAGTCATTTTATAAAGTTTACCATATGTTTAATGTAAACTCATTTTTATATTTTTTATATTGTATACACATGTATTGTTTTGTGATTTTATACTTAATGGATTGAATTATCTGAGCTTGTGAGTTGGTTGGTTTTAGCTTAGGTACCTAATTCACAAGATGGAAAATATTTTATTGCATTTCATACCTTTTCTGCGGCTTTTCTTGGGAATTCTTCTCAGGTTAAGCACCAAATGCTTGTAAATAGCATTATCAGGGAACTTTAGGAGCTATTACCACTTTTATCATCATGCACGAATCAAGTGATCTCATACAACGTTCACAATACACACTTCACAGATCTCTTTATCATGTAATTATGTATGATGCAAAGACTACAATATAATATACGGGTATGATGTATCTGCATTTTAGACAAATAACTATATAGTGCCAGAAACATCTTTTCAGACATGAGGCCATCTTATGACGCTCATTACGTCATGAGCGTCGTTTTTTTTTTACACTATTACATAGGTACATATGTAATAGTGTATTACCTACTTTTTCAATGTATTCTTTTAATAAAATAGTATATATTATGCCATATTTTCTTTCGTGGCTATCTATATATTATTATGTATTATTTATTTCTTTATTTTGAGTGCACTATTGGCGGACCAAAAGTCAATAATTGTGGTGTTCGCTGAAAATGAGCGCTGTGTAGTGCTTGCAGCAATGCAAGTGCCACAGCATTATGCTGAGCGCATCACCGTTGTTTTTCTGCCGTCAGATGGGACGTGCATCTACATGCACATAAACATTTTAATTGTTTTTAAAATTTCTTTATACTTCCATATTTTTATTTACTTTTTGTTATACCCGCATTCTATAATTATTGATGATGCATGTCATGATGGTACAAAAATAAAAATCTTTTCATTTCATTTTCATATCTTATTTACATATTTAAGTATATTTTATTTTTATGTGTTTAGACACTAGGCGCCGGCGTCACCAAATTGGATTTCGCAGAATACCAATGTTGCGATTTAACAATGGCAACGTACGCTGAGCGATGTCCAAATTTTGGCACTGATGGGACACACACTTTCACATTTTTTTTAAACTTAAGTTATGTTTAAATAATTTAATATTATATTACTGTTGTTATCGCTGCTCACTGACAATACTACCCTTGACCGAATGGAATCAGTTTCCGTTTAGCGGAAGATGTGGTTTTGCCAGTGAGCAGAATTTAAGTTAAATTGGTGTTAGTTTTATTATTCTACTTTAATTTTTAATTTTGTAATTTGTATACTGTTTGTTTTTTTTTTAATATTTCTTCGTGTTTTGCGTGTGCCATTGTGTGCCAAAACAAATATTTTTCTTTCTTTTTCTTCTTTCTTTCTTTCACTTGGTATAAATATATGTACACGTTATCTATACTGAAAGAATTTTTCAAATCGGATCAGTAATTCCTGAGATTAGCGCGTTCAAGTAAACAAACAAACAAACAAACTCTTCAGCTTTATAATATTAGTATAGATAATATTATAAAGCTGAAGAGTTTGTTTGTTTGTTTGTTTACTTGACCGCGCTAATCTCAGGAATTACTGGTCCGATTTGAAAAATTCTTTCAGTGTTAGATAGCCCATTTATCGAGGAAGGCTATAGGCTATATATCATCACGCTAAGATCAATAGGAGCGAAAAACCAATGAAGAATGTTTCAAAATCGGAGGGTATTTTTTCCTTTTGAGAGCTTCCGCTGCGTGCGCTGCGTAAACAGTTAAAGTTTCGCAAAAATAATGTATGACAGAATTGTTCCCCTTTAAAAGTTCTAAAAAAAAGTCCGCGACAGCATATGTCTATCTTTTAAGGTTGGCTCACTATAACCATTTTTATGCTAACGAAATTTGTTCTAAAATAATGCATTATTTGCGAAGGTATTTTTATAAACATGATATTAATCCTTATCCAAATTAATACGGTATTCATCACAAGTATTTAATTTAAAACAAAATTGCCCTTTACATCATTCGATTTCAATGAATATCTTAGGAGATATCGCAGTTTTAAAATAACATCGCAGCAAAATAATTACCCATTACAGACATAGTACAAACGATGTTTCTCCTGGTTTATTCTGCGTGATTACTACTACTGGTTCGATTTGAAAAATTCTTTTAGTGTTGGATAGCCTACTTATCGAGGAAGGCTATAGGCTATATAACATCACGCTACGACCCACGGGGGCGGCGCAGTAACAATAAACGCGGGTGAAACCGCGGGAACAACTAGTATTTCAATATAATATCTACCACTAGGGGATCGAAACTGTGTCTCCTAAGCACAGGCTATCTTGTAGCCTATATAGGAGAAAAGTACTCCTCCCACGAAATTGTAGATCCAAATTGAACTATCGATGTAACCTACTATTGTAAAAATCCTACAATCATTTTTGTGTAAATAAAGTTATTATTATTATTTGTTTCTCTTTCACGGGTACATGGGTTCAACATGCAGAGGCCCTTCGAGAGTTTTAGTTTATAGTGAAATGGGACACTTATCGAGACACTAGCCGCGGCAGGCGTAAGAGTCTATTGCTACATATGGAATCTAATTATTCAGGTCTCTAAGGATGGGTGTTTGATGGTTTGGTAAAATCCAAATTATAGTTAAAAAACGGCGTTTGCCTGATATAACTATCCCAGTACAAAGTCAGAATGGCAGACGGTGACAAGCCGACTCACTAGATGGGCCCCCTGAATAGTCGCCATAGACATACAGGCCTTAAAAGCAGTAGAGGGCAACACCGGTGTGAGGGGCTAGGGGTATCGAGCGGTGCGGCGCCGGTTTCACCATCACGGGTGTCGTGACAACGGAGACCCGCAGCGGGTTTCCCCGTAGTTATGCCCTTAAAATGACACTTCCACCCCCAAGCATATAGCTCTAGCGGCCTACCTCTGACCGGCCGACCAAGGCAAGCCAGAGTTGAGAGTCCTACGCGCGCTCTTGAAGTTCCACTCCAGCCAACCAGTAACGGCAAGCCGGGGACGAGGCCCTAACCGACTCTCTGAGGCATTCAGAACCGCAGTGTTGCCACTCACATTCAGCTCATCACAAGCTGCCCTGCGGTTTGTGCGCTTTTACGGCCCGGTCACGACTTCGGTCTTAGCGGCGAGCGGGGCGGCGGAGCGTTGTGCACGCCACGTACCCACATTAGCGGTTAGCGACAGCGGCCGAGGTGGACGTATTTTGATAGTCGGCATATTCCCAAAATCATCGTTATCTAAATTATCCAATCTCTGTTTTGAAAGCAATATATTTTTAAAACAATATATTCTTAATATGAGGGAAGGAGTGCACGAACTGAATAAAAAATAAAGCGAAATTTCTTCCCACAACTTTTTAATCACGTTTTTATATTTATGTCGAGGATGTTTTGACATCCCTATAAGCGATCGATTTAAAATTTCAGTAATTAACGCCTCGGTATTCATTACCGCCACAAAATCGTCTAATATATTTTGTAATTGCTTCACCGCTGAGTTCGCCCCTCCTACACCGCTGTCCGCGCCGCTCTGTGCCGTGACGTCGCACTCATTCGCTTGTACTTTTGTTCCCGCCGCTCCCCACACCGCGCGCTGCTGTAGCGATTCGCTCGGAGAAAACCGCGCGCGTTTTCACTATGAGCGGCGTCTCGTGGCGTGCTTCAAAGAGAGGTCATGAACGGGCCGTTACTTAACCAGGTGATACATTTTTTGTTTATATCACAAGGCGAAGGAGATAGTTTAAAAGCTAGTTTATTATTATTATTATAAAATCACGTCCTAACTATTCATATATTATTCTTACACGTTCTGAAACTTTTTAAAAATTTATTTAATACCACATACAGCCATCATTACAGGTAATACTTAACCTAATGCAATGGATGCAGAATTTACTTAATATGTACAAATTATATTTACTTAATATATACCTACTCCCTAATACTATATATTCCTTAATACTAATTATTTCCTATTATTGTAAACACAAAAAAGAATAAGTAGCCTGTGTGAACTCACTCAGTGAACACGAAAATATGTCTACACTTTTGGACACAGCACATAGTACACGCAGCGCACGGGTCAGCGGCGCGAGCTGGAGGAGGCTAGTGCGTGCGCGCGGCAGCAGCAGTCGTGGCGGCTGCCTCCGCCGGCCGAGGTACTCGTCCGGAACACAGAGTTGAATCGTCTGTAGGACAGCCTGGTTATGTATCTTTCCCCTAAGAACCTTTAACACATACGTAGCTAAAGCCGCTTCTCTTCTCACTTCCAGCATATTATAACCCACCATACCCAGCACAAATAGAGTAGGGTATAGTAGTTGATAGCCTGGGTATACCCCATATTGCTTCAAGTATAGAAATCTTATAAATTTATTCTGGATACGCTCTAACATTAATTTATATTTTGCTTCATGTGGGGACCAGATTGCCGCATCACCTTTCAAATGACTCCTCGCGAGAGCCCCAAACAGTGCTTTTAGTGCTCCAATATTTGTAAAGTGATTCGCTTGACGTAATACAAATCCCAGATTACGGAATGCCTTTTTACAAACATTGGTAATGTGTTTCCGAAAGCTAAGATTGGCAGCAAACTGAACCCCCAAATCTCTGGCTTCCGTGACGCGCTGCAACGGGATTCCCTCCATCTGATACTCGTGTTGATGTGGGTTACGCGCACGGCTGAATGTAAGCACGGAGCACTTGGCTACATTAAAATACAGCTTATTTTCGAGGCTCCATTTTACAACCCTATTTATATCCCGCTGTAGTATGTTATGATCGTCATTCTGCTTCAATTCACGGATTAGTTTCAAGTCATCAGCAAATAACAAGGGCGTTGACCCGCTAACGACGTCCGGTAAGTCATTGATCATTAAAAGAAAAAGAAGGGGGCCCAGGTTACTACCTTGGCTCATTCCAGACCACGTGAAATACGGTTCAGAAAGGCATCCACCGCAGTCTACGTACTGACATCTATCCCGCAGGTAGCTTGCGAAGAAAGCTAGCGTGCGCGGTGTGCAGCCTACGTTGGCTAGCTTCAAAAGAAGGATGTCATTATCGACCGTGTCGAAAGCTTTCTTGAAATCTAAGTAGGCTACATCCACCTGCAAGCCAGCATCCATTGCAGGCACCAGATGCATCATCAGATGCAGCAAGTTTCCCGTTGTCCCCCTTCCAGGACGAAAACCATGCTGCGCGTCGGACAACTGAGCACTTACCTGATCATACATGCAACTGTGAATGGCCGCCTCGAACACCTTGGCAGGAGTACTCAACACAGCCACGGGTCTGTAGTCACCCGGTTCAGATCTTCCACTACCCTTCGGCACAGGTACAACTCGGGTAAGCTTCCAGAAATCGGGAAATGATGCGGCCTCGATAAAAATCTTGAATATGTGTAGCAATGGCTCCACTAATACCATGCGGCAGTCTCTGAATATAAACGAGGGTATACCATCAGGCCCCACCGAACGTTTAGGTGGCAAGTTGGCAAGAGCGCATCGAACGTCGCCTGGGTACAGCGGCGCTAGCTGCGCCCAAGCGCCTGGCGCCGCTGACGCGCTTACTGCCGCCACATCCAACGCGGCTGGTTGCGAACTGGAAACCGAGTGAAAGAAACGAGCAAACTCGTTCGCACATTCGTCATCTGATAAAACTCGACCACAAGATATTAACCGCGGTTTGCTCAAATTGGTCTTCCTTAATCTCATATATTTCCAGAACGCTCTCGGGTCCGTTGCTAGGTGGTTTTGTACGTGATCCCGATATTGGTCAAGTGCTCGAGTGGTTTTGTCTTTACTCTCGCCCTGCATTGAGCAAACGCCACATAATCACGGCGCAACTTACTGGATTTGTATTTTTTGTGTAATACATATTTCAGTTTAATATCTCTAATAATTTCAGACGTATACCATACCGGGTAATTATACTTATAATTGCGAGAACCAGTAATTTTTGGAGGCACACAAGCATCAAAAACTGTGTAGATCTTATCATAAAATAAATTTAGCACTGCATTAGGATCCCTTAGAGAATACATTTCATTGAAATCTATCTCAGTCATCATGTCATATAAATTAATAAAGTCGGCCTTGTGAAAATTCCACTGTTTGTGTATACGCGACGCGAGCGGTGGGGCAGGCGCGGGCGGCGACGGCGGCGAAGCGCCAACATCGATGCACACCGTGAGCGGTGGATGGTACGCGTCCACTGGCTCCATGCCTTCGTCCGCCGCGCCCACAGTCACGCCACTACGTGCACTCAGCACGAGGTCCAACTGTCTGCAGTTACAGTTAGGTATAGAATTGCACTGAGTGAATTCACAGAAGGCCATAAAATATTCATAATAATTACAAACATTAACATTGCACGAATATAAATTGAAATCACCTACTATAACTAAATTATTACTATATTTAACCCAAAGGTTTTCCAATATATTAAACACTAGATGTTCCCGCGGTTTCACCCGCGTTTATCGTTACCGCGCCGCCCCCGTGGGTCGTAGCGTGATGTTATATAGCCTATAGCCTTCCACGATAAATAGGCTATCCAACACTAAAAGAATTTTTCAAATCGAACCAGTAGTAATCACGCAGAATAAACCAGGAGAAACATCGTTTGTACTATGTCTGTAATGGGTAATTATTTTGCTGCAATGTTATTTTAAAACTGCGATATCTCCTAAGATATTCATTGAAATCGAATGATTTAAAGGGCAATTTTGTTTTAAATTAAATACTTGTGATGAATAACGTATTTATTTGGATAAGGATTAATATCATGTTTATAAAAATACCTTCGCAAATAATGCATTATTTTAGAACAAATTTCGTTAGCATAAAAATGGTTATAGTGAGCCAAGTGAGTTTTTTTTAGAACTTTACAGGGGAACAATTCTGTCGTACATGATTTTTGCGAAACTTTAACTGTTTACGCAGCGCACGCAGCGGAAGCTCTCAAAAGGAAAAAATACTCTCTGATTTTGAAACATTCTTCATTGGTGCTCCGCTCCTATTGATCTTAGCGTGATGATATATAGCCTATAGCCTTCCTCGATAAATGGGCTATCTAACACTGAAAGAATTTTTCAAATCGGGCCAGTAGTTCCTGAGATTAGCGCGTTCAAGTAAACAAACAAACAAACAAACAAACTCTTCAGCTTTATAATATTAGTATAGATATAGATTATCATATAATCTGTCTCATCGGTTTGAGGTGGAATATATACGATACAACAAGCAAATAAGAATCGTTTATGCATATATACTGTAGCACAAATTAATTCGAACCTGTGAGTGTCTATGTCAATACCGTCCGGCGTCGATACCGTCCGGCGTCGATACTTGTCGTAGCTCGAACCGCGGTGTGGCCACTAAAACCACGCCGCCATGTTTGCGCCCATCCGCTCGATCGCACCTTAATATTTGGTATCCAGGAAGGAAACACTCCGCATTTTGAATGCTATCGTTTAATCCAGTTTCTGTAAAAGTGAATAAATCCGATGCCGACGATTCTAACAATGATAATAATTGTCCAGTCTTAGTACGAAGTCCTCGCACGTTCTGATATAGGATATTGAAGTTCCTACTAGGTTTGCAGTTGTGTAGGTTTGGTTGAGCGACGAAACCAAATCCATTCGCTGAACTCCACATTTAATGGCCATACTGCTGTATCACTAAGCTTTTCGAAGTCTTTTTCTTTGACACCAATTTTGAATGACGCGTAGTCCCTTTCAGTTTTAGGCTTTAATTTTATGACTTCAGCCTCGTCTCCCAATATAGTTTTAATATACTGTTTCATGTTATCCTCAGACGTGCTCCTGTCCAGTCTCCATACATGCAAGTACTTCTTTCGCTCAACTACTTTCAAGGATATGATTGACTCATTACCACCTCTTTTTATTGGGTTTTTTCCGCTTATTACTTTTAACCTCTGTCCAGTTATCAGAATGATTCTCGACAGCATTCGTCCTCGCTGTTTTACTAGCCACCGCCGCGTAACTGACATTAGGTCTTGACGTCTGCACCTGCGTCGGGCTACGCCGCCCGCTATCGCCAGCGGCGGCACCTGTGTCCGTGCTTTCTACGGATGGCGACGCTCGTGTCGCGGTCGCTGTACACAATGTAGCAGTAACAGATGATTTTTGTTGATTACCTGAGATATTGTCAGTGACATAAACATTTTCCTTTTTTCGTGCATCCGATTTTAGTACTTTAATTTCCTGCTCATAGGCTACGCATTTTTTGTTCACTTCCTGTAATTCCTGTCTCAATTTATTATTTTCAAGCGCTAGTACACAGACGGTATCCTTAATTTCCTCTAATATTTTTGTTTCTAGAGTACTTAACTTCGCCATTATGACGCTGTGCACTTGTTCCATTATGCCTCTCATACAATCCGTTTCATCCAATGTCAATGACCTTTGGCTGGTTTCCTCGGCCGATTGATTAGATATCTCCTTGTCTATCACACCAACGCAGGCACCTCGTACTGGAGTGTCATCTGTTACTCGTCTTCGCTGGGTTACGTTAGAACAAGAATCACACTTGAAGTTACGCTTTATTTGGGTCTGCCCATCTACAAATGCGGTTTTAGTTATATTCAAGCATCTGTAATGGTAAACTGCCTTGCATCCATTACATTTCAGCAGTTCTCCGATTTCCACTTTTTTGCAACAAACGGTGCAATTCATTTTTGTATTTGAAATCAGTACGCTATGGTTATCAACACTGTCCGAGCGAGACCGAGATAGTTCGTACGCCTGAGAGTGAGAGAGCGCGGTGCACGGCTCGGCGTCTCGCGACACCCGCGACAACTGATTTTAATCGGCGTTCACTGACAGTTTTTAAGTCTTAATTATGCTGATAATATTGTTAATTTTTAATACTGTACTACACTGTCCACTGTTGTATTGAAGTAAAACTGCCAAAGTATTCCCATTTTTACGACGATACAGTGCGAATTACCCAATTTAGAAATAAATTACCGGGAGCGACTTTGCTCTGCTGCCGCGATCTATGGCGCGACTTCTAACAACCAACATTTCTTTTTTAATTTAGTATAAAAAAAAAGAAACGAAAAATGGTTAAGAAGACAAACTTTGCTCTCTCTCACTGGAATTGCCAACTCGAACGATAGCAATAGTAATGGGTTGACAAGACTAACTTACTTTACTATTCGTCAGAATTCATAGGCTTCCTTGTGGTGTACTTGTATTTATGGTATTCTACTATGATGAAACGTTTTGAAATGGAATACAACGCAATATGTAACATTCACAGCTCATTACGCTTATATCTAACAACCAAGGAAGTTTGTATTGTGAACCTTTTCTTCGGTGGATAGTCAGGAGAGTCATGGGTATTGGTAACACTCACGGCTTATTATACTTTTATCCAATGACTGTGGAATTCTGAGTTGTGAACCTTTTCTATTGGAATCGTTGCGATTGGCAACCTATGAGAGAAAAATAATTTCTTCTTCTACCTTACCTTTCTTCGACCATTACTTTAAAATGAATTGTTTAAATTATTTATTATTAATTTAATTATATCGAAAAAAGAAAAGGCAACAATATTTACAATTGGAACAATATTTAATCCTATTCTACACTACAAAAACAGTATAAATATTCCAAAAACAGTCTAACTGGAACATATCGAGGGGTCACTATTACATCGATATATAGTCTTCAAATCATCACTGAGCTTCACATCAATATTAGAAACCGACATCGAATTAGATTTTACATCGGAAAACCTTTTACTGACGAACAATTGATATATTTTGAATTCTCTCTCTATCGCTTTATTCCTATACAACTTTATGCATTTCTTATCCGTTTGCGCCTGTGTCGAGACCTTATTCAAAGGCGCTAAATATGACATCTCTTTGATCCTACCGTGCACTTTTTTCTTTTTAATATCTTTATCGATTTTATTTTCAATGTAAAAATTGTGGTTGTTTGATGTATTGGCGTCTATTATGTATTTGATCACTGTCGACACCTCTCGTTCTCGAGTCGGATGTTTTACCCAGTTCGGATTAGAAGTAGCATGTTCAGCTGTTATTTCACCGCCCACAAGGTTGACAATTGTGGGCTCTAATAATATATCCATCGATAAATCTTTTAAAGTTTTCGGTATAATTTCTTTGTCTGTTCGTGTTTCAATATATTCTGCAGTTTGTGATGTTGAATGCATTATTATCTTCAAGTCTACTGTACTTAAATTTTCATGTGCCACACGAGGTGCTTCAGCGATTTTTATTGCACTAGTATTAGTAGACGTTTCTTTTGTGTCAAATATATTGGCATTTGAAGTACATTCGCACTGCACACCTACATTCCTATTATCTGAAGAATCCTCATTATAAATCTTGCCAAGGAGACTCACGCCTTGGATATTACCACAGGTTTTCACTACTTTCTCATATTTCTTCTTCAATTTTATGTATAAAGCGTTGATTTCTTTGTGTAAACTTGGAATATTTTTCGATAGCAATGTTAAGTTTTCCAACAGTAATAATATGAATTTCTCATCGATCACTCGTGGGGCGGGTTTTTCGAAAACTGATAGCTCAGATGGCTTAGGAGGTAACGTGGGACGTGATTCATCTCTTGGGTTCAAAACTACGCCGTTGCGCTCTTTCACTATTTTTTTCTTTCCGGATTGAAATTTTGTGGCTAGTGCGCCGTTTTTGAAAGACATGATGTAGCAAGACTGTTCGTTTTCGTTCTCGTAGACATCTTTACGAAATGCGTTACTGCTATTAAATGAGAGGTCTAAAGTATGTTCGCTTTCATGTGACACTCGAAAGGCTTTGGTAGGCACGTCACTGCTACTCAAATAAGGTTTCAAATCAAAGTCTTTAGGAAAGTCAAGAAACGATTTATATTTCGTTTCTTTCTTAGTGAGTATGTCGTTAGAATTCGTTGCATTAGGACTTAAATATTCCAACCAACCGTCTTTTCTACCGTCACTAGCTATTCGTCTAGAATCTGAGAATTTAAGATCTAGTTGTGTTCGTTTAGTATCACTTAAGTCTGCCTTCTCTTTAAGTTTGATTGTTATTGATATTAAACCTTTCGCACTTGGGTCGCTTGCCACAGAAATGTGCTCCAAATTGTACCTCGTGAGGTCTATAACGACTGAGTTTTCATCAAGCTTTTCATGTATGAGAGCTTTGCCTGAAAATTCTTTAAGGGGTATGCCTATTTCGTCTCTTTTTTGTTTCTGTTTCTCCGGATTACCGTTATCGACTTGTATTTCATTTTGCGATTTCTCGCTGTCCCAAGGTTTCTCCTCGATGTCCTTGATTCTTGAGAATATCGAAGTCACTTTGTCTAGAATATCTTTTAAGTACAGTTGCCCTGGATCTATGTCTACATTCGGATTATCACAATCCCTTTTTAAATTAGTGACACTCTTTGAAACCTTTTTGACTATGGCTTCGGTTTGAACTTCGCATTTCGGATCAGTTTTGTATGTTGTCGAACGTGTACTTGATTGGGAACTCGTGTTGGTCACACTGCTATCGTCGTGAAGCAAAACATCTAAGTACGCATTAAAAAAATCTTTAGCTACGTCAGCAGGAATCGCGGTCTCACTTATAAGATGGTTTATAGTTTCTTGCATTTTTTCTGTGGAAGAATTAGAGTTGTCATTCCTGAGCTCTGCATTTTTGCTGATATCAGACCTACGAGAAAATTTCCCAATGTTGTCAATCAATGTTTTTGTAATTTTTATGTCTTTTTCTTTGTTCTTCGAGTTGCCAGTCGTATCGACCATATAAACTGTGTTTTTGAGTATTCTCTCCAATTTATGAATTTTACTTTCCATTTTGAAGTTTTCGGTGTCGCGTTTTTGGCTTTGGCATAATGTGCGAGATATATTTTTCACTACTGTAATTTTACCAACGCGTCTGGTAGAAGTTTTGGCATTTTTGTATTTGCACTGAGCGTAGACATCACTAATGCCGTAGAATTGAGTCTGTCTATTGGCTGTATTAACAGATATGCTGGAGATATTCTGGTCTTTAGTAAAGTGCTTGTTGGATTGCCTGTCGATTGATTGTGATTTCGTCCTGCGATTTTCGATGGAACCATTCGAATTATTATTTAACCAGTATTCAAGTAAACCTCTAATCAACTCTCTGATTGGATGTCTGTCACACCTGACATTCACATCGTACAATTCTCTAATCACATGTTTTAAGTACTGTTTGGTTTCGATGCTATGTTTAGAGTTTTTGTTTTGGAATAGGGATGTCATGAGTTTTTTAATTATGTTGTCACATTCTGACATAGTTACAGCATCGAGTGAAGATTTTGTTATAGTTCCATTATCACAAAACGCGACTTGAACTTCATTACTCTCTTCGACGGATAAGTAATCTTGAGGAACAACGGTTTTCTGTCTACCCGTATCTATTGGATGACAAGTCCTTAGGTTATAATTTTTTAGCAACATACATCTGCTTAGAGGCCTTTTGAGATTAGGTTCGTTGAAAAAATTTCTGTATTTGACTAGATTAGTCGACTTTCTACTTCTTTTCATCATCGCGTCTGGGCTGGAACATCGAGTTTTCTTTCTTGTGATAAAGTAGTATGCGTGAGTAGCTTCAAGATTTTCGAAAAACAACTTTTGCTTTTCGAATATGTTTGTTTTAGAATGATGTTTACCGGTTGCTTGGGCAAGATCCAAAGGTGTTAGAATCTCAGGACTTGTACTTTTCAAGGAATGGCCGTCTAAATCAGTGCTGATCATATGCTTCTCAACATCGGTGCTCCCTAAAGATATATTACGTGATTTCTGTCGAAAAAGAATCGGAGATTTTCTTCTTTTCAAGTCCTGTTTGTCGAATCTTCTACTAACACAGGTCATAGAACACAAACTGTTATTTGCGTACTTCGTTATATTATTCAAGTTCACTTCACCTGGCTTTTCTAAGTTTGTTTTGCTATCTAAAATCTTATTGGTATAGTCATAAAACTCATTTTTATTTTTTGTTCCACGGTCCTTTTCGTAGGATTCTTCTGAAGAGCTCGATGTTGATGAAATTGAGCTTGTACCTTTGGGATGGAAAGGAAAAGTAGGTAAGGGATTGGACGTAACGGTGGGTATGCTAATGACGTATTTGTGCCAATATTTGCTTTATATGGTCAATACAAAGTCAAGCTTGTATTCTATGCAAAGCGCAGACGTTGTTTTGGTCATCTAGACCCAAAATTTGTATAAATTTGCAATATGCTACCATAATAATGGAATAGTTTAGGAAACGTGATGGATGGAATTTGGATTCTAGCCTAACTTTGTTTGAATTAGATACGCCAGAAACTGAGCATCAGGCACAAACCAAGTCTGGGTGAGATCGGTATTAGCTGTTGAAATTTGGTACTACCTAATCAGAAGTATGCTTCATTCCTAATAAGGAAAGTTCCATTTTACAATTTGTTGTCAACGTAAAGACATTTAAGATCCTTATTATTACTGTCATCAAAAGCTCCACTTTTTATGAATAACAAGAACTATCACTTTTTATGGATAAACTTTTCGTTTTAGTATATCTATATCATTAAAAATACGTATTTCAAACTAACTAAATAAAATTACCCAGCTCATAGTAATGACACTGACATTCATCGCGTAGAAATACAAATTTCAAAATGTCCAAGTAATAAAAATCTATAATTAGTCATTTTAAATTTGTGTTTCTCTTCATACACACATTCTGAAATAATGCTACGTTATTTCTGTTTCTTCTCTTGGACATTTTGAAACGTTTAAATCGTTTGACGAAAACGTATATTCTTAAATATTTTCTATAATTCTCTATCTATATCTAGGCTATCTAAAATGATATCTATCACTTCCCTAATCGTGCAAAAATAAAATCAAACTACCCTATACATTGTAAAACGTCAAAATGTCTAATATATAAAAGGCATGCGTAGTATAGTTGTCAGTGTTAGCCGATACTTACGTGACGAGGTTTCTGTGGGGGGCAGATCGTCGAGTGGGGCGTGGATCTTTGGCACCGACTCCCGCGCACCGAATGTGAGTAAATGTTGTCGGTATAACCTTTGGGTAAGAGAAATACTTTATTTAAACTTTTCTTGGATATTCATTATATTTTATATTATGATAAACGCCATATCTATCGTATAATTAATCTGTCAAGTCTTCGAATACCAAACATAATTAAAAATCTATTGTGTCTGGCCACCGGTGTGACGCTGCGACTCAATAGGTTAATACGTCAATTGGATTAGCAAGAACAGTCTAATATGTACGCTGCTTATTGCATAGTTCTATGAATTATGCGATAGATGGCGCCGTCTCCAGTCCAGCCGCCTACAGATGGTAACATCATAAGGTATGACCATACTTAGCTCACGCTGAGCGAACCGTTTTGTCGAAGTCACCGGTTCGAGCCCCCCTTCGTTATAGTCTCTTCCTTTGTTTACAATATATCAGTCGACCATACGAAATGCATATTATACCATTCCTTGACATTGTAATTTAATTGATAATGTTCTGACATTTTCATTGTTACTGTTATATTACTGTTCCTTCGTTCGCAGTCACCTAGAATACTGTTCACGGTCTGGTTGCATCTGTATTGCGTTATGCTGTTATATTTTGGGGCAATTCAAGCCTTCGTGAGCAGGTGTTTAAAGCACAGAAACGTTGCATACGAGCAATATGCAGAATAAAAATTACAGATAGCTGTGTGCCTAAATTTAAAACATTAAATATATTGACTTTTCCATCGCTTTACATTTTCGAAATGGCAGTATTTGTGAAATGTAACAAGCAACTATTTACATCTGTATCACAAATAAGAAAAGGTCCCTTAAGAAGTCAATATATAAATCAATTATATAAGATACCATACAATACTGCATTGCTCGATAAAAGTATTTTCGGAATGGCTTCAGTAATTTATAATAAAATCCCAAATACTATTAAAAACGAGACATTACATGTTTTTAAAAAGAAATTGTCAGCGCTTTTAATCGCAAAATGTTTTTATAAAATTACAGACTTTTTAGAGGACAAAGAAATTTAAACATTGTGAATTTATGACATTACATTTAAATATTCTTGACATGTTTTTATTTTTATTTATATTACATTATATTCTTGACATTGTTCTATTATATTGTTATTTAAGATTTTTGCTGTATTGACCTAATTCTTGTATTTTATATTATTGTTGACATTGATTATTAATTTTTGTTCTCATAGTATTAAATTAAGTCATGATTATTATAATGAGTAATATTGTTTGTCATTAGAAAATAACAAATTAAAATTTGCATGCTTAATTAAGGTAGAATGTAGCCGATCAATCAACTTAAATGTAACATCTCATATATGTACCTACATTCAAGGCAAATAAAGTTATTATTATTATTATTATTTTGGTTGGTTTAACTTGTTTTTTCTCGAAATAAAATTCGGTATTTAATGAAAACCACGGGTCTAGGCCAAGTGGGGTTCATTTGGGGCATTATTTATTAAAAGGGGCTCGTCCTGCAAAAACTTACGAACTATACGGCAAGTATTGAGTATAGCGGCCTTCTGCATAGTGATGTAAAGATTGGTGGGTAGCTCTATCTGTCGTAAATAGTGAAGAAGGTGTTTGGGTATGACGCCTGTGCTGGAGAGCACCAGGGGCACAATGTATACTTTGTTCATTTTCCATATTCTACTTATTTCTTCTTTTAATTCTGTATATTTATGTATTTTTTCTGTTATGGTTTTCTGTAAATTGTGTGTATTGGGTACCGCTATGTCTATTAAATATGTATGTTTATTTAATTTATCTATCATAGTTGAGTCAGGCCTATTGTTGTGTATAGTTTTATCTGTAAGTATTGCTCTATCAAAGTATATTTTGTGGCTGCTATTCTCCAGCACTGGTTTTGGGGTATATTGGTAGTAGGGAACAGTTTTTGGTATTAGGTTATATTTTACGGCTAGTTTTTGGTGAACGATATTAGCAATTTGGTTGTGTCTGTGGGTGTAATCTGTTTGAGCTAGAGATGAGCAGGCTCCTGTAATATGTTGGATGGTTTCAGATGCGTGATGACACTTTCTACATTTGTCATTTTGTGTATTAGGGTCTTTAATAATAAATTTACTATAATTTTTTGTATTTACAACCTGATCTTGTATTGCTAGCATAAATCCTTCCGTTTCAGGGAAGAGTGAGCCCAATTTTAGCCACTTGTTTGAGCTGTCTGAATCTACATGCGGTTGTTCTAAATCGTGTATATGTCTGCCGTGTAATTCCTTACCTCGCCATCTACATATTTTTTCATGCCTGTGGTCATCTAAACTTTTAAAAATAGTATCTCTGTTGTATAGATTTAAAGGAGTAAAGTTATTATCTATTTCTGTAATTGCTGAGTGAATTTTACTATTTTTGGCTTTATCATAGAAGAAGTCTCTAAGCTTTCGAGTCTGTCCTTCCCACAGCATGGTCAAGTCAATCAGTCCTCTACCGCCCTTTTGCCTACTTACTGTAATTCTCTCTATTGCTGCTTTTGGATGTGCGTAGTTGTGTTTAGTTAGTGTGGTTCTAGTCTTAATCTCTAATCTATTTAAGTCAGTGCGTGTCCATTTAATTAATCCAAATGAATACGTTAATATGGGTATGGCAAATGTGTTTATTGCTTTAAATAGATTTTTCGAATGTAACTGTTTTTTACATATTAAGTTTAGTCTCTTAGTATATTCTGATAGAAGCTGTTCCTTGATTTGTGTATGGTTAATGATATTAGACTGGTATATTCCTAAATATTTATATGTATCTGATGATTGCATGGATATAAATATGTTAGTATCAGTAGCGTTGTTTTGATACTTTACTATTTTTCCCTGTTGTATATGTAGTGTACGACATTTATCTAATCCAAATGACATATATATATCTTTGCTAAATTGGGTTGTATTTTTTATGAGATTATCAAGGCATTTGTGAGTTCTAGCAAACAGTTTAATATCATCCATATACATTAGATGTGTAATGAATGTTTCAGAGTTTAATTTATATCCACTAGTGGTGCTGTTGAGGAGGTTTGACAGAGGATTTAATGCTAGGCAGAACCATAGTGGACTAAGAGAGTCTCCCTGGAAAATACCATTTCCGATGCTGATTTCATCTGTAGTGATTGTATCTGTACCATTAGTAAGGTGTAATGTTGTTCTCCAGTCATACATGGCATTTTTCAGAAACCTAATTATCACAGGGTTGATTTTGTAGATGTGAAGGACTCGAATTAACCATGAATGAGGTACACTGTCAAAGGCTTTTTTATAATCTATAAATGAGATATGCAGGTCCCTTTTGTGACTATGGGTGTGTTTTAGAATAGTGGAGTCTATAACTAGTTGTTCCTTACATCCTCTATGTCCTTGCCTACAGCCTTTCTGCTCTTCAGACATAATGTTATTGCATTCTAAGTGTTTGTTAATTTTATGTGTAATTAATGATGTAATAAGTTTATAAATAGTTGGTAAACATGTAATGGGACGATATTGTGATGGGTTTACAGTGTCACTACTCTTGGGTAACATATAAGTGATGCCCATTGTAACGAATTTAGGTAGTACTTGTTCACCTTTGATGATTTCTGTAATGTTCTTTGCCAACATATTATGTAAAGTATGGAATTTCTTATACCAAAAATTATGTAGCCTGTCTGTTCCTGCTGCCTTCCAGTTTTTTATTTTTCTCGTAGCTATCTCTACATCATCTACCGTAACATCACAAAATTCCATATCTTCCGCATTCATCATTCTACATTCTTCATCTTTTATCCATCCTGCTGAGTCATTATGATCATGCCGTTTCTTCCAGAGATCGGTCCAGTAGTTTTTTAGGTCTTCTGAGTTGGGCAGTTCTTGTGCACGTTGTATGTTATCCTTTCTAAATGTTCTGTAAAATCTTTTTTCATTTGTAATAAACAATTTGTTGTCTTCCTTTCTTCGCAATGCTTTCATATATCTGGCTAACCGTTGTGATTTTACTGTAAGTTTTTGTTTTAATGTGTCTAAATATTCCTCTGGTCTTATGTTATTACGTTCGTGAATTGTGTGTACCTTTGTTTTTCTGAAAATTACCTCGACTGCTGCAACTACTTTTCTACTTTTATTATTATTAATGTACTGGGATAACCTGCCTATATCTGCTCTTAAATTTTTAATGTCATTTTCTATCCGTAATCGCCATGCGGGCTTTAGAGATTTATAGGTTTTATGCGGAGTATTAGCGTTAGGGGCTCGAATTTTATATCCTAGGTTTTCGGAAATTACAAGTGCGCTACAGTACATCAAAGTGTGAATATGATTTAAATCGGAATCAATTGAGAAAAATCTGCTTAATATTTGCTTGTTAAAAATATCTATATATGCGTAAAGATTTCTGCATTCTCTAAGTTTTGGTAGTTTAGGACGGACTGTTGGGTCGGTACCATTGTATTGTATAAGTGCGGTCTCTACTTGATTTATTAATTCTTGTACCGTTGTGTCTATTTGTATAATTTGATGTGACTGTGTATATTCTGTTAGTTGTGTGACTGGATCAGATCCCGTCTGAGTAGAAACATGCGCCTGAGTAAGTGATGTCATCTGCGAATTTGTTATCGTAGTAGAGGGTGTTTGTGTAAGTGAGATGTTGGATGATGTGATTGATGTAGGTTGCAAAATATATTCTGGAGGAGTTGGTACGGGCGGTAATACTGAATCTGATGCTAAATGCAGTGTACTTTCTAATTCTTCTGTCCTGAGTTGTTCTGATACTTCATATTTTAACTTACTAATAACATCGTCAGACAACCTTTTATTTCTAATTATCACCCTTCTTTGATCTGCAATTCGTTGTGCTGATATTTGTAAGTGTGGATATTTTAAAACAAATTGGTCGTGAAGTTTTTTGCAGTACATAGTTCTATCTGTCTCTAATTTAGTAATATAAAAGTAAGTGCGCATGATAAAAGTATTGATTTCATCATTCCATTGCATACGCACTCTGGGTTTGCCAGCTTTGGTGGTCGCAGGACAGATGGCTGATGCCTCCTGCGAAACATCCTCAGTTGGGGTTACGACTCTATTATTGTTACTAATAAGTGGATCTAAATTATTCTGTTCGTTATAATTACTAGTGATTGAAGGTGATGTTGGGACTGATGGTGTATAAGAAATGGTACTTGGGCTACATGGTTCAATTGGGGAACTTGTCCTGTCTGTCAGTCTGTCAATATTGTCTGCGGGTTATTATTATTATTATTATTATTATTATTATCAAGTGTGGAATCCTAAATATAATATCTATATTGATCGAATAGAGCGCATTCAAAAAAGATTTTTAAGATATATACAATATGGTTGCAGTTGCTACCTACCTAATTACATCAGCCGATGTAAAAAATTTCATATTCTTCCATTAGTTGAGAGAAGAAAGATAGCGGACTTGTCATTTTTATTTAATATTATGAAAGGAGCGGTCGACTCGTCAGAACTGGTGAGCAAAATGGCTTTAAGTGTCCCGGCAGCACATCTACGACGATTTAACTTGCTATATGTTCCTGCTGTAGACTCCAATTACAGACAAAACTCATACTTAATCAGAGCGAGTCGCATGTACAATGCGGCATGCCGAAGTGTTGATATTGATATTTTCTTTACTAGTGTCACTCAATTAAAAAAACAATTGAGTACCGAGTTCTTTAATTAGATATAAAGAGTGATATCACAATATGTCTACTTCTACGTGTAATTATATTCACGGTCATGTATTTTATCAGTGAAAACGTTTAATTGGCCTTCATTATTATTATGTTAATAATGTATTTTAGCTGTAAGGTTTCCTAAAATGTTAAAATAAAATAAAATATTATATTAATTTAATTAATTAATCGTTGTACTATAAAATTAATTGTCTACTCAAGGAATGAAATCATAATTTTAATATTTCTACACCAGCAATGTGTGAATCAATTTTGAATAGGTATAAACACAAAATAAATACGTACAGAAGTCAATCAAGTGTATGTACTTCACTTTTTATACCTACGCTCGGCGGCCGCGCTAGGGTTGTCAACTTTCGCTTATGCACAAACGTAGTAGTGGCACTCGTATCTAGTTGTTTGATTTATTGTTGAGAATGAAACAGGAAGACAATAATAATATAAACCAATAATAACTAAAATATTTGAATTTTAATTTCATTCTTATATTAAAAATTTGTCACAGAAAATGTAGGTAAATAACTTGCTACACACATGAGCACGAAAGCAACTTGAATCTATTAAATTTTCTCTATGGATCAATCTCAACCACACAGTTCGCCTGAAACAAGATATAATTTTATCTAAAAAAAATTACCGTAACCTTAAAACAACCGGCCGCACGAATTAATATTAAAGTGAATGGGGTGACTGAGGGGGCTACTCCAAACCCGCAGTATAGCCCGCATAGCAAAAAACTTATTCTACAGTATTAAAACAAAACAATAAACATACTATTACAATACAAAAAGTTTACAGAAGAAAAACATAAAATTTTACATTTGACAACTTTCACTATCGAAAATCCCTAATAACTTCTAAACGCATTACCCTATTTACACAATTTCTTTTGCCCTATCCGTTTTAGACCTAAACCTATCAAATGACACTAAAAACAACACAGTATCTACACAAATAAAAAATCATGTTATCAACTTATGTAATATTTGGTCGCGTGAATTTACCTTACTAAAATTTAGTTACTTCGTTTATACTGATTCAAAATAGGAAACTATTATATAAATCGAGCTTAGATAGATAGCCACCTTACAACATATTCTCCGGGGACCGGGGCGCTTACCTACCTACCTAAATGTTCTGTGTTACGTTAAAAGCAAATAGGTACCTACCTACTTACCTCTCTGAAACAACTGGTAGCTTAAAAAACGACAATTCACCGTTTAATGTTGAATTTAAACAACCGTCCATGGAACAGTATAATAACGTTTCTTTGATGTTCCATTTTTGCACAAAATAGTTTACAGACACGACGTCTTAAGCGGATGGTGGCACTCGCGCTCGCACTGTTCCCAACTGATCCGAGATATCGTGTCCGTGAGCGATGTCTATGTGTGCGTTGCTCGAACGCGCTTTCTATGTAGATTGACCTCTGTACGTATTTATTTTGTGGTATAAATGACCCTAATGTATATACTTAAAAATAAATGCTATTCTATTCTATTCTATTCAAAATGTGTAAAATATTTTTAATTGTACTGTTTCATTAGCGGTTCTTTTAAAATGACAAAATCTAAAATAACTATATCCCGTAAGTAGTATTATTTTATTAAAAAGATTTTGAAGTGAAAACTTCTTTAGGCGCATTGAGCACTTCTTGGGTGAACAAAAATCATGGAACTCGCGTCATCGTCACCGAACGCTTTCCATTTTTGAATTTTATTTTTGGTTTATAAAGAAGTGTTTATGATCAAGGATTAAAGTTTTCACTTCTATCGGCAGTCCCCAAAGACTGCCCCATTTTTTTTAAATCTTTTTATATCATCATCATGATCATCTGTATACTGAAAAATTATAATTTATGTTATTATTTTATTACATATTTGTAGCTAATTTAGTGTTCATGACACAGTAGCATCCGAGCAGTTCAGTAGATCTGAAAGTTTATATAATATATAATAATAATAATAATATTCCATCACATACACACAACATCATCTAGCCCAAACTAAGCAGAGCTTGTACTATGGGTACTAGATAATGGATAAACATACATACATATATACTTTTTTTTTGTAAATACATACATATTATACATAGAAACACCCAGACCAAGACAAACATCCATGTTAATGCTCACAAATGTTTGACTTGTGCGGGAATCGAACCCGCGACCTCAGGCGTGGCAGTCGGTTACACTAACCACTACGCCATCGAGGCCGCCATTGGATGGTTGGTTCCGGTTTCGGGTCATAGATGAAACATTAATTACGGAAACTCACACGTCTGCCTTATGGAACGCGTAAAGCACTCGGTTCGCTTATGCTGGTTATTATTACGGAGCATTGAACGCATCGTGGCTCCTGCAGACTATTTTCTAACATGTAAGCTTAGTAATTAGAGCAGCGATAGCTCAGCGGACAACAGACTGCAATGCAGAGAGTCTCGGGTTCGAACCCACGTCGCGCACCTCTAACTTTCGGAAGTTATATGACTTTTTGAAATGATGTGCGTGTTGATTGATAATTATCGCCTGCTCCGTGCCTCGGAGAGCACGTTAAGCCGTTGGTCCCCGGCTGCCATGAACATCTATGGCAGTCGTTATTGGGAAAGTGTCAACACAAAAGATCCCACTGGGACGAAGTGTCGCCGGTCTGCACTGACTGGCCCCCACATAAGATAAGATAAGATAAGCTTAGTAATTGGATAAACACCGCATAAGACGCGCATCTTAAGCTACGTAGTCGCAGCAAACGTACAACGCTTGCAACTTGCTTCTTACGCATAAACGAACCGATCGCCATAACCCGCTGTCTGTGACAATTCGTGAACACTTACCTATGCGCCTTCAGCACGTTGAGCCACGTTCGGAAGACATCGGGTGTCTTCGCCCTGAGGTGGTATATGAACTCGTCGGCATCGATGTCGATGCGCCGTCGCCGCGCCTTCGCCGAGATGACGGACAGCCCGACGTCTACCGAGCCGTGCAGGCGCCCGCGGGCGACATCTGTCGGGGAACGAGCATAGACCAATATGCCGCCGTCTACTACGAAGAAACGCTGAAACAAACAAAATGGCATCTAATCTAATCTATTGTCTTACGTTTACGTGAATGTAATGCATTAAAATTAAACAGATTTATACGGATTTTATCGCGTAGTTTTTTTTTTTTATACATAGGTACTATCGACTCCAGCGACGGATGACCACTCGTAAGGTTAAAATCGCATAGCAAGCCAACACTTGGTACCCGTACCCGTGACACGCCCCTTTCTTTGTTTGAGTTTTTTTACACTTTATATTTGTTTATTGATTCTAAGGCGATACAAACTCAACTGGTCAACATGTGCAAGCGAAAATTTTTCTGAACTGGTCAACCGTCGCTCAACCCTATAGTACATACATAGATTCACGCCTAATTTCCAGAGAGGGTTTTCTGGCTTCATTCACTTTCATCACATTCCTCATACACGCTCGTTGGTTTTAGAATGTTTCCGATCAGTAGGCTTCACGTAATTTCTGGACGCGCCGATCAAGTTGCGGTGCAGTTGCAATTATGTTTACGTCTTAGTGCAAAATGGTATTCTTGTAATTGTTTAGCTGCGCGTGAGCTGCACGTAAGCTGTGCGTGTTCTGCGCGTCAACTGTACGTCAGTCGTATGTAATACTTTTGACAAATGAATAGGTGAATATCGATCAAGTTGCGATCTGAATCACGCACATAAAACGCGCAGCAGTAGAATACTCTAAAGCGCTCGCGTGACGCGAACTTGACGCGAGCGTATATGACAGTGGTTCTCAAAATTACGAGAATACGAAAAGGGCCGTTTTGATCGAAACTTAACTGCAACGGAACTTATTTAATTACGTGAATTAGCCTAATGATCGAGAAACCTTCGCCTAGGGACGACAAATGGACGAGAAAAGACTGACTAAGAAAGTTTATAAGCCGAATGTTTTTTTTATAAAACACTATTATTACATAATTTTGAAAACTCTATGCAACTATTGTGTTCTCTCCGTGAACATGGTTGCTGAAAAGCAACCGAAACGTGGGTGAAAGTGTAAAATTAAATCTAAATAGTTTTTATAATTGAAATAGCTTAAGACTGCGCTGAGCGTAAGACAGATAATGACAGAGCTCGTGCGGCGCATATCCAAATCGGCGCGCGGCCACCATAGTAAAATTGTATGGAGGATTTGAAGTGCTTTTTTTATAAATATGTATTTTTATTGTCAACCAATAACTTAAATATTTGGGGTGGACAAATTGTAATAGAACTATTTATGTTTCCTTAAAGCTATAAAATAGGATAGATTTCTACTGTTATAATCTAAAAATCACGTAACACGAGCTTACGTTTTTTTTTTTTTTTTTTTTTTATTTATTAATCAAAGGTAAGTTACATTTAAGTTACGTTTCTGCATTTTTCGTGCAAATTTACGTAATACAAAATTACGTAAATTTGCACGAAAAATTTACGTAATTTTGTAGGCGAAAACACAAAAAATTTTTAAGTTTTTTACTCGGAGTAATTGTAAACATATTCATTGTTATGGTAAACTAGCTTTTGCGCGCGGCTCCGCCCGCGTGGTACCTACGTCAATAAAAAGTAGCCTATGTCCTTCCCCAGGTTTTAAACTATATCTGTGCCAAATTTAATCCAAATCGGTTGAGTGGTTTAGCTGTGAAAAGGTAACAGACAGAGAGACAGATAGACAGACAGAGTTACTTTCGAATTTATAATATTAAGTAAGGATGTATATTTTAAATTTGTATTAAACAAAAAGTGTTGATTTTATTCACTTAACTGTGGCCGCCTGTTTTGGCACATTTCGCGCAGGCGCAGTCTTAAATAGTAGTAAACAGTAACCAGTAGTGTTTAACAATAGTAGTCTTATACAATAAATAAACAACGCGACAAAATACGAAAATATAAAGTTGGCACACCCACCAAACTATGAAGTAAGTATACTGTATAAAAGCTTATGAATTTTAGAAATAAAGTTAGTTTACGAACCAAACAGTTGTATACTTCAAATAAATGTATCAAACATTTAAATTGCTTCTTTTTAGAAACTCGCCTCAGCTACCGCAAAGATATTTTAGAAGTGAAAACTTCTTTAGGCGCGTTGATCACTTCTTGGGTGAACAACAATCATAGAACTCGCGTCATCGTCACGCTTCCACGCTTTCCATTTTTGAATTATTTTAGAATATTAACAATATCTCAGAAATGGTGCGTCCTGCGCAAAAAATAACGAAATTTTGACCCCTTTAATAACCCCTAAGAGAGTATCAGGATTTTTTTTTTTTGTTTTTATAGAATTGTTTATGATCAAGGATTAAAGTTTTCACTTCTATCGGCAGTCTCCAAGGACTGCCCCAAATTTATTTTTGAATTAAGTTTGCACCTTGATTGTTTGACATTTTGTTCGTTCATGATATAAATTAATACTTAGATTGACAAGTGCTTAAAAAATCGCGATAAATCAGTTGAGGTTCAAGAGATAAAGACTACTTTATACCTGGAACTTCAACTTAACTGCCTGCCGTCTAGTGAAATGGTTTGCATATTATGGTGTACTTTACCTTGTGCCATCCTTTCAGGGGCCATTTTCTCTTCTTGTGTAGGTATCCGTTGAAGACGTCGGGCCGTTTCTCAAATCGTTGGCCGTCTTTCAACCCTTCAAGCACTTCCCATTCGCTTCCACGACGCCGACTGCAATTAAAATATTGATTAATGTAACAGGACTATCACGGTGGCACCGCGACAAAGTTTGTGTTCGATTATAGTCTCACTTTTCCAGGCTCAAAGGTTCCAGGAATTTATTATATAATAATAATAATAATCTTTATTGACATGTTTCATACAGTTTAAAACAGAATTCCCTAACACCTGCACTAGAAAACACTGTGTTGCAGGTGCCAGCGTCTTCCCCTTGTATAGTGACAATATTATTTATTACATCAACAAAGATAGACAGAAAAAAATAATAATAAACAAGCAGAAGATAAAAATTGTAAATGTAAACTAAGGTTGTAACAAAGGTTTTGTTTACATATTTTAATTTAATTTAATTATTTCTAACAAAGCATGCATGCATGTGGTATATGTGCGTGTGTGTGTGTATGTGTGTATAATTGCGTGAGGGTGTCTTTATATGTGTGAATGTATGTGCTTGAGAGCCACTGGTATATGTTTATGATTATTAAAAGGTTCTTCTGTTAAAAAATCTCAGGTAATTGCACGGTCCAGAAATATGGTTAGTAGATAATAAAGATTTGTCCCTTGTTTTGTCTATTCTCCTGGAATCTAACGTAACTGGTATTTTTTTTACCTTGGCCACGTCCACTATAGGACTGCATCACAACTCAGTCCTAGAGGGAGCACTCTTGCGGGGAGGACTTCACAAACACTCAAACATCGGACACAATGAACACCCAGGTTTAGAACAACTATTTGCGGATCACAGATATTTTAATCTCGTGTCGGAATCGAACATACAAGACTTTGCGGAAATGTCGAGGCGTGGACGCCTCTGTGCAGTTGTAAATATATGTAATATATTCAGACTCATAAGGTGAGTGTGCCCGAACCTCTACAAAGTTGTTTGACCGAAGAGCTGTCCGTTGAAGTAGAATATGCGAGTATTTCAGGTATAGTAAGGGCCTTTTCACTGTCATGCGTGTTTGCGCCCGCATGCAGGCCAGGCACGCATGCGTGCTGCCCGCAACCTATCGTATCGTACATGTTTTTATTGTCATGCGCGCCACACGCACGCAGCGTACGGGCGGCAGGGCGAAAAATATCTGCTCTGCGTGCGGCGCGCAACACGCATGCGCGCCTGGCCTGCACGCGGGCGCAAACACGCATGACAATGAAAAGGCCCTAAAGGCCAGTTGTGCTTCTAGTGTGGATAAAAATGTATACCTTCTAGTCTTCCCACTGCGCGGCGGCTGCGGCGGCGGTCGGGGGGCGCGGTCTCCGCTATCAGCGGACAGTGACGCGGTCTCACCGGAGCAGTCTGAGTCGGACGGAGCCCTGCGGAGCGCCGCCGCCCGGCCTGCGGCGCCGCGGCGACGCTCTCCTGGAAACAAAGAAAATTTATGGTTATACTTCCTGTAGATATACAGTATAGTAAAAGTAAAGATTAGATAGATATGGGAGGTCCAATATAATGCGCTAAAAGATTCACTTTTGATTGGTGACGCAATAGGAGTGTATGCGTTTGCTGTGCATGCGGGCACATCCCATCTTATCTTATCTTATGTGGGGGCCAGTCAGTGCAGACCGGCGACACTTCGACCCAGTGGGATCTTTTGTGTCGACACTCTCCCAATAACGACTGCCATAGATGTTCATGGCAGCCGGGACCAACAGCTTAACGTGCTTTCCAAGGCACGGAGCAGGCGATAATTGTCAATCAATACGCACATAATTTCGAAAAGTCATATAACTTCCGAAAGTCAGAGGTGCGCGATATAGGTTCGAACCCGAGACCCTCTGCATTGCAGTCTGTTGGTCTCCCCACTGAGCTATCGCTGCTCAATGGGCACATCCCATAAAAATGTTTATGCCCTGTATATAAACTGTCTCTCGCTGGGTACAGGTCTCTTCTCAAATGCAGAAGGGTTTAGCCAGAGATCAACACGCTGGCCCAGTGCTGGTTTGCAGATTTCATATGATACTGTCGAGAACATTATAGAGAACTGCCAGATATGATGGTTTCCTCAAAATGTTTGTCCTTCACCATTAAAGCGAGTGATAATACGCACATAACTTCCAAATCTCAGAGGTTCGTGTCTTGGGATCAAACTCGAAACTTCTGTGTGGTAGTCCAACGGTCTCTTAGTAAGCTATGTAAGTAAGCTAGTGTCTTCTTTTCGGAGTCATTAAACATAAACAACCTCATTACATGAATGTAAAATTGAAACAGTTTTCAGGCCTAAAGTCATATGGGAAACGGCAATGTGCATTGCAATTATCGACACAACGTCATAAATCTGAGGCTTTTAGGGGAAGTTTCCGGTACGCTGCAACTAAATTTTGGAACAACATTCCACCCCCGATTAGGAATCTGCAACATATTCAACGTCTTAGGGCAACACTAAAGAAATATTTATTTGATCACCAAAAAGGCCAGGGAACACAGCTGCATGACACAATATATAACTATGTAGAGAAGTTACAGTCGCTAACATTAATGTCTATTTTTGAGATAATTAAGTTGTTAGATTTGACTGGGGTGCAAAAATAAATATTGTATTGTTAACATATTGCTACCGTAAACGCTATTATTATTATTATTATTATTTTATATCGTCTGTTTTATTAGTTGTGTTAAGTTTATTAGGTATATTATTTACAAACATGGTCGCAGCGGAAGACCAGCGCTAGTTTTTTCAAAACTAGCATTTTGCTGAGTTGCGACCAATTTGCAGTAAGATTTGTTTTTTCTTTTTTTTGTAATTAACAGTTTCTGAAGTATGTAGTGCATAATCTGCTGCAAATAAATGTATTTTCTTTCTTTCTTTCTATTGCTGCTTATTAAAAAAAATATACCTGGCCAAATTTTTCTACTATGGAACCATTCCAAAAATTAATTGAGTTTTATTGTCGACTACCGGATCGAATTGAGTACTAACAGAGACTCATTACGAACGAGTTAATTACGTAAACATTAATCCCACAGAGCAAACAAAGGGTTTAATTGAAAACTCACATATACTGACGCGAAATTAAATATAACCTCGTTGGTCGCGTTAAAACTGTGGGTCGGTTTGTGAACTATACGGATTCAGAAACTAGCCACAGACAGCAACTAACGCACGGTTTCTGAACGGCTACTAACCGATGTCAAAATCAAGGTATTGGCTAATTCAGTTTTTTTAAAAGACAACTTCCTCTCCATTTTAAATACTGTGGGGGACTATACAACCATTCAAACAACGAACACAAAATACACCCGGACTAGGAAAAACCATTTGTGCATTACACAATTTTTGTCCCGTCTAAGATTCGAAACCACCCGGCGCAGTAAAAGTGGCTAATCGTCTATATACAGATTTTTGGACTGCACTATCGTTTAAAAATCCGGGGTTTAAATTTCTTTATCATTTACCTTATTATTATTGTGTTGCGTTTAAGTTTCTAGTCTAACCAGACAAGAACGTATTTTTCTACGAAACCGCCAATGATGCTCTAAGGTATAAATCGTTATACCTTGGAGCACCATTGGCAGTTTCGTATTCTAAGTTTCAACGCGATATTAGAATATTTAAGTGTTTCGATGCCTTATATCGACGGTTGTAGAGTTTGATGACTTCCGAAGTCATTTAACCTGCTTTCTGGTTAGGTGAGATCATTTATTATTTTCCTAATCTATGTATAGATGTGTGAAGAAAAGAGGTGAGATGTTCTTCAATACTGTTATTTCTTCTCCCAAGCCTTTTATTATTCCCAAGTCACTTGGGGTCGGCTTTCTAGTCTAACCGGATTTGACTGGATATCAGTTTTTACACGGAGCGACTGCCATCTGACCTCCGCAACCCGAAGGCTAACGATACCCTAAGGCTAGACCAGTGTCAGGATATTAGAGGGCACTGACTTCCCAATAACGACTGCCATAGATGTTCATGGCAGCCGGGACCGACGGCTTAACGTGCTCTCCGAGGTGCTCTCCAATACTGTTACTATTTTGCTAATTTAGTTTTAAAGTAGAAAATTAAACTTATTTTAATTGTTTTTACTATTATCTTTAGTTTATCATAAACTACTTTTGAACTGAAAATAGAATGTAAGTACTTTGTCGTTCGAAACACAGGTATTTACCTAGTTCGGACAAATATCTATAAGTGCACTTTATGTAATTGTTAAGATGCAATTGTAAAATTAAGATTTTACTTTTCAGTAAAATCTTAATTTTACAATTTTATTTTCATAAATAAATAATGATTTATTATTATTAATACAAAAGAAGAGGACCCTTACATCAGGTCGGGTTATCACGTCTGGTGGGCTGCAACCTGTACGTCTATATGGTAATATACTTAGTGTTACTTCATGTGTTTCAAGTTATGAATAACTCGAATAATCGACTCGAAACTTCGACATTCACGTTTCAAGGTACTACCGATGATTGACGTCACGCTCTAACATATTTAATAGTACATGGTGCAAACTTCTACAACGCGATTCAGGATCTCTCAGAAGTCGTTGCGTTATTATAGTTCTGCTACAAATATATTTATCTATATATTAATACGTGAAGCAAAAATTTTGTACCCCTATTCACGAAAATTGCGCGGTCCCAGTAGTATGAAATTTGGCACAGTTAAAGTTTATATGGAGAAGGAGGGGCGAATCCTACTATTTTTATAAAATATGCATTAGAAATATATTAAATTAATGAAAAAACACTACACGCACACATCCATGCATTTGACACACGCAGTCGAATCGCGTTCGTAGTATTTCGGCATTGTTTGTCTGACGTCGTAAAATTCTTTGTAACTATGATTACCTATACCTTATTTATATGTAATAAAGAAAAAAGAAAACAAAGTAGCAAGCTTAGGCATTTTAGTCGAATTTTGACCACTAGGCAACCGCTAGTTCTTATTAAACTACCAACCCGCACTGGGCCAACGCGGTGGACTATGCCCTAACCCTTCTTACACTCTGAGAAGAGGCCCGTGGCCAGCAGTGGGAGAGTTTAATACAGGGATATTATTAAACTATTGTGTCACAGGGGCACACCTGCGGCCAGACACGATAGGTTTTTAATTTTGTCTGGTATTTTAAAACTTGACAAATTAAATAAAAGACAATTACCGCTGTAGGAATAACTTCTGTTTCGCGAGGGAGTTTGCAAACAATCAAACAACGGTCTCAACGAACACCCAGAATCCGAACAACCATTTGTTGACCGCACAAATTGTTATTCCGCGTGTGGGATTCGAATCAATAACACTCGGCATACTGCTACTAGCAAGGCGACAAAAATTACTACGCCATACGTGTAGAATCGTAGAGAAACGTGTAGAAATTTCACATAAAAAGCCTGCGCTCTTCACTTAAACATATTATAGTCTATACAGCCCATAACCTACAGTCTGGGTCAGGTGCTAAGGATGAATAAGCGATAAAACTTTTATACGAACATGTTTTTTTTATTATGGAACGTCTCTAATCATTATTTATGGCCGGCTGTGATGTGAGGGGGAAGAAATTTGGGGAGGCATTGCTTTGCATGAGATGTGTCTAGTGCGACAATCCGAAAAGGATTGTATATAGTACTAGATGTTTCCGCTGTTTCACCCGCGTTTATCGTTACTACGCCTCCCCCGTGGGTCGTAGCGTGATGTTATGTAGCCTATAACCTTCCTCGATAAATAGGCTATCCAACACTAAAAGAATTTTTCAAATCGAACCCGTAGTTCTTGAGATTAGCGCGTTCAAACAAACAAACTCTTCAGCTTTATAATATTAGTATAGATGTGTCTACATAATAACAAATTAACAATATAATATTCACGCTAACGAAACTAAGCTAACAAATAATTGATACATAAGGTAGGGGCATTGAGGTATTAAATACGGCGTTCCACAGTAGACAAGTGGGTTTACAAAGCACATAACCGTAAACAACAACATACAGTCCAGCGATGTTGCGAATAATAGAAAAAAGAACTCGAACTCGAAGAATAGAAAATTATTGATAAAACCTAGACTAATGCGAGCGAAATCTAGTATAATAACAAAGTAAGCTACAACAAAGCATTTAAAGGAGGCCGTCCATATTCGGCTTGTACGTGGACAATCGTTTTATATACAAAGTAAAATGTTAAAAGTTTTGTTTTAATATATTGGTTACCATCCAGTAGTATGAAATTGACGTATTTTATTTATACTAGCGGTCGCCTAGTGCTCGAAATTCGACTAAAGTTTGCCTGTAAGATATTGCTGATATATGTCATTATATATTGATATGTGTAACCATAGTTACGCGCTTCGACTGCGTGTGTCAAATGCATGGTTGTGTGCGTGTAGGGTTTGTTCATTAATTTAATGTATTTATCATACATATTTTATATAAATATTAGCCTTCGTCACTTCTTCTCTGTATAAACTATAAGTGTGCGAAATTTCATACTCCTCCGTCCGCCCAATTTTCGTAAAAAGGGATCCAAAGTTTTCGCTTCACGTATTAATATATAGATACTATATCAAAATAGAACACACAGGCTGGAAGCAATAAGGCAGTATTACTGCAACTGCATAGTCGGCCGAAGGACTGTTGGTTGCTGTGCTCACATAATGTCTGTAATATGGTACCTAAGCTGGGCAAGATATGAAAATGTCACTCCACCAGCCCAGTTTTTGGAAAATAATTTAATCACTTATGAAGGTGATGAAAATAAATATTCATTTTAAACAATGTGTTTTATATTATTATTTAATGAACTTGATACTAAACTTCAAAGAATAATGTTTTCTACTTAGTTTAGGCTACTGAAAATTAATATTGTTATTACAATATAAAATTGATCACGCCCAGGCCAGGGTCCCATACAAGGTGGTCTGTCTCCTTTATAGAATAATTTTATTATCCTTAGCACTTAGAGTCTCCGTGCTCAATGCTTGTTATAAGTGATTAAAATAAATATACAACAGGGAAATCTTCCGAGTCTCTCCGCTAGTCACGTTTAAAGTCTTTAAAAAGTTTATTCTCATCGTGTAATATTCGCTTAAAAGTAAGACAGACACAAACATTTGCTTTATAATACTCTTATTTTATTTTTTGCGATTAAAAAATTTAAAGTATTTATTTGCCGAAAATTCATTGTAGATTTTTTTTAAATCATAGATGGTGCTGTTATGTACTTAGATCGTATGAAAAAGGTACAACACAAAGAAGAGTGAGCTCACACGTCACAAATACATGATAGGGAACGATAGTATACAATTTTCAATATGAGTGAGCGTGATAATACTATATTTATAATTCAGATATCATGTTGGCATTGTGTGTCCGATGACAACATAGCAATCCAGAACTTTGATTTAAGTAAGGTTAAAACTTCTTTTCTTCCGAACCTGCCTTTATTCAGCCGTAGCCGCAGGTTATCCACAGGGGAAGGGTCCATAAACACCCTGTAATTGCTTAATTGCATCCTTGCCTGAGGCTTGAGTTGACCCCAATAAGGGTACTAATACCCGGTTAACAGCCCACCGCAAAACATGACGAGAAACCAGCAACACTATCAATTATAAAAATCGAACAAAAACCAACTCCACAATAATTTATTCTCAAACAGCAAACACGAAATTAATTCGATAGCTTAGAAACATACTTGCACAGAAAACTCAGGCGAAAATTCCCTATAAGTTATCCGCAATAAAACTTTAAACCCATGACCTAGTCAGGTCAATGTAGCAGCGCAATGCGACACTACACAACCATTTTTCACCTCAACTAATATTATAAATGTTTTAGTGTGTTCGTTCGTCCGTTTTTACGGGTGTAAATATTGGTCTGGCGTTTTGTATGTACTCGGCTGCCGATTAAAGGCTCGGTCTCTATTACGTGAGAGCTGAAAATATACGTCAGAATTTTAGGTTTAATACACCTCTGTTGACCCTTTTTTGGGATATACAGGTGTGTTTATTTATTCATTTTTTGTTAAGAATGACAAGCCTACTAGGAATTATTCCTAGTAGGCTTGTCATTCTACTACTAACTAAGAATAATTCTTGTGGCGCGGGGAACTTAAAACATACACAAAGAACACGCACACTCGAAATAATAATTGCGGGTCACACAAACTTTTGTCCCGTGTGGGATTCAAACTCACAAAACACAGCGTGTTGGGCAGTGGCAAAGTGACCACCTGAAACACTATACCATCCGTGCTGTCAAAATATCGTATATCTGTACGTAAATATACATACATACATTTAGGGTGCTGATGGGGCTCCCACGGTTCTGTAGTGCATCAGGGATGTTTGCTGAAACGCACATTTTTTTTGTTTTCTCGTCAAAATGACCACACTCCACCTGATGGTAAGCAGTCGTGTGGTCTAAGAGCAGTGGCCTCCACACCGCCCTAATAGCAGCCGAGGCAATGTTGAGGTCCCTACTTTGACGGCCTGAGAAGATGCTTTTTCACGCCCCGCTTAAAGGACCCAGGATTAAAGGAAGAAGGAAACACGTGCCTTGGCAGAGAATTCCATGCCTTGGTCGTTCGGCAGAGGTATGAGGACCCAAACTTTTTGGTACGCGCTCTAATTTACTCTACCGTGTAAGGATGGCATCTGAGCCCAGCACACGTTGTTCTGGATAGGAAAGGGGAGGGCGGGATAAGATGGAATAACTCTTCAGAGCACTCCCCGTGGCCTCCGATCTGATCGAGAAATGTTCGCCTAGGTTTTCCTCTTGCGACTGTTCCATTCACACTAGCCTTATAAACTTTCTTAGTCAGTCTTTCCTCGTCCATTCTTTCTACATGCCCAAACCAGCTTAGCATCTCTCTCTAATCACACTATTCCTTATTCTATCTTTCAGGGTCACACCACATATGCTTCTCAGCGCTCTCATTTCTACAGCATTTATTCTGCTCTCATGCTTCTTTTGCCATACCCAACTGTTACTTCCATACATAAGTATACTAATAGTCCTCTCCAGTCCAGCACTAATAGTCCTCTATGAACAGCCAAACGTGCCTTTTCGGATACATTTCGACTGTTCATAAAAACGTAAATATATTATGTATATGTTTACCATTATAAAACTAACAACGTAGTGTCTGTACATTGGACATTGCGATTGACTATTAAAACGGTTCGGTACTCGGAACAAGTTTTACAATTTTTATCTGTCTGTATACTTGTTCAGATATTACGTAAAAACTCCTGAACGGATTTCGATACGATTTAAGATGATAGTAACTTGATGTTTAACTTAAAATCTAAGCTACTGTTCATCTAATTCGACTTAGTAGAACCAGAAATATCATGTATAATAATAATAATAATGTCCTCCAGACCGAATTATCGGTCACGGCGGCCAATCTTAACGGAGACTGGCCATCTGCGCAGGAGATATTATAGTGCACAAGTGTGTGCGCAAACACAAGTGCACTGTCTGTTCCCTAACCCTCATGATCCGATGGGACGGTAATCCGACACGAGCGGTCAGAGATCAGGCGCAGGACACACGGCTTTACGTGTTTTCCGAGGCACGGGGGTGTCTAACACCGCCAACTTCCTAACTCCGAGCTCGTATTGAGATTTCTTAACAGAAAAACCCAATTCATTTTAGTTGGCCCGACCCGGGATTCGAACCCGAGACCTCATGCATAGCAGTCGCATTCACTACCGCTGCGCCACGGAGGTATCCGTAAATTAAATCGCGGGCAAACTGCAATTTACGAGGATGTAATGTAAAGACTAGTTAGGAATGAAATAAAATGGCGATGCTATATTACTGTCTATTATCTGACATACATCTTTTTCGATATAGTATGAAGTGAAAGTGAATTTCTTGTGTCTTCAAAATGTAACCACTAAATCAATTAAATCAAATTTGTTACGGATGCATAGAAAGCTAGACAATACATAATTGTTTAATATTATGTTCAGTTGCTAATTTGAGGGAAATAGAACATTGCAATATTATTGCTTGTGCTTGGGAATCTGCTAGACGGGAATATATCGACTGGACAACTAATTTCAACCAAGAAGAATCTTCTTTAATTAAAGGCTACTACCGCACTAGGACACTCAGAATCGCTGGGAACTCTACAGACAAGCAAACAAAGGACACAAACACACCTAGATTCAGAACAACAATTTGTGGATCACATATTTCTTTTTAATTTTGACTGCGTAACCACACCTCTCGGCTTACACCTCGAGGCGACCACTTTAGAAACTTAACCACTCGAGCAGACAAAAATTAGAAGGCTAATATTAGAATTGCGATAGTACCCTTGCTTGCTGGTTTCATTTATACGGCTAGAACACTGAAAATCTATATTAATATTATAAAGCTGAAGAGTTTGTTTGTTTGGACGCGCTAATCTCAGGAACAACTGGTTAGAATTGAAAAATTCTTTTAGTTTTGGATAGCCCATTTATCGAGGAAAGCTATAAGCTATATAACATCACGCTACGACCAATAGGAGCGGAGCAGCAATGAAAAATGTTGCAAAGACGGGGAAAATTCTCTTATATGATGCAGACGAAATTGCGCGGGTCCGCTAGTATTTGTATAAAATTTGATTGTAGGTCGCTTGAAACCTGGTGAAGGACAGCGTACTTTAACGAGCGCGAGCAACGTCGCGGATGACGGCTGGTAGATAATTACCACATGCAGTCGTACAATTGGAAGGTCCACTATTGTATTTAAGTGCAATGTCTTAGCATCACGCAGCACTACAGTTGTTGATCCATAATCGACAATATATGCATCAGCAAGCCAATAAAAAAAAACAATAAGAGACCGTCCTGCTCATGTTATAGTATATGAATATCCATCATACATTCTTGATAATACTAGGGTTTACAGCCTAAATGCCATGGGTAGGTAATGCCTACTCTCCCGCCTTCAAATGTCCTAATGTCTGCAACAGATCGTCCGGTACTGGTAGCGGAGATTCTCCGTGGTAAAATAGGACGTCAAAAATGTGTCTGACAGCAATTGAGTCACGCAATGTTAGATGACGTGGATGGGTGCATATTACGCTCTCATTTCGCCATGCCTTTACGTCTATCGGACACTGGTATGTGAAAATTATATGACATAACGCTATTGAGATCCGTCTACAGAAATCCCTATAATACTTTGCCCGATTTGGGAACCGAACGTTCAACCTATTGAGTTGCAGCGGCACCCCAGCGGCCAGACATAATAGGTTTTCAATTATGTTTGACATTCCAACATTTGGTTAAAATAACCTATCGAGTCGCAGCGCTACACCAGTGGCCAGAAACAATAGGTCTTCCATTAAGTCTGTTATTCCATGAATTGGCAAGTTAATTTGAAACAAAAGTAAATTTTTATAATTGAACTTAGATTAGTAATAGTTTCTATACGAAGAAATCTCGCAAATACCGAGATACCCGTTAATACCGGCAGTGAAGATGGCCGCGGGATTGGAAGCCCTACCTCAGAGTCGGGAGCGAATGATAGCCCTGTTATTGCAAACGATCATAAGCTAAGATAATCGCTTACCATCAGACAGGCCGTATGCTTTCTTGCCTTTGTTTTATATAAAAGAAGCCAGATAAAGTTGTTCTGTGATCCTGTAGAGATTAAGAATCTCTTTACGGAGTGCTGCGCCACAAATTACAAGGGTACACAATGCCGCCTCACCACGACAGAAACAAACATGACCTTGCAGCAAGTTAGGATCAAGTTGTTTGATATCTTGGCCAGCGCTTGGACACCGGGCACAGACACATTGCTTTTATAACATACTGGTTTCCGGGTAATCAATGATTTAAAAGTCATTATATTCGGTTAAAATATTTTGAAATTGTTTTACGTACGCATCTGTGTGTATTACGTGTCTTACGCGTTGCGTTTATAGCGTTGTAGATTCTGTATAAAATAGTTTTGTGGCATTTCTGTTAAAACAACCAGATCATTTGTTTTTGGATAGCGTCGTAAATTCGTTTTGCCAAAAGCAAAATCATACAGGTTAAAATTATTCTGAGGACCAAACATTATGATTATGATCATAGACAATACAATATTATGGAACAAACTCTCTGGATATGGCTCGGTGGCGAGACGGTAGTAACTGCTGTGTATTAGGTTTTGGATTTGATTGCAGGGTCTGTCTTGTCAAGAAATCCTCAGGCGCAGCATGGAATCTGCCATTATGCTTGGTAGATATCATTTTGCTGATAGCGGCGATAGCTCAGTGGGTAGACCAACAGACTGCAATGCAAAGGGACTCGGGTTCGAACCCACGTCGCGCACCTCTAACTTTCGGAAGTTACATGACTTTTCGAAATTATGTGCGTATTGATTGACAATTATCGCCTGCTCCGTGCCTCGGAGAGCACGTTAAGCCGTCGGTCCCGGCTGCCATGAACATCTAGGGCAGTCGTTATTGGGAAGTCAGTCTCTGTGTAAAAACTGATATCCAGCCAAATCCAGTTAGACTAGAAAGCCGACCCCAAGCGACATGGGAATAGTGAAGGCTAAGGAGAAGAAGATATCATTTTGCTCGCACGCTAACGTAAAACCTGAAACTATAGCGAAATTTTAATAAAATACACCTCTACTTAACCAGTGCCAAGGACTCAAACCATGTTAAAGTCCATTCACTATCGTAACATAAATTGGAACGATTACTTATTACCCTAGTGGCGTCTCTAGCGGCTAAACGGTGAACTTCCTGTCCTAATTCAAACGTTTCACCGTCAACCTGGCAAAGGCGAGATTGATTTTATTAATTTGCGCTGCAACTAAATAGCTTTGCGTGTTCCAGGAGTTGATTCTATTACCTCACCCAAGTTTCTGCTGGGTCAACAAACTAAATTAATGTTTCTTTAATGTACTAGTTGGCTTTTTAATATCGCCATTATCAAAATAAGGTATGAGGCGTGGTCGTCTATAGGATACTTCTTGGTGCTTTTGGTGTAAGGTAATCTTTTAAGCATGCAACGCAACGATTTAAATTATAGACGCACCCTGCTTCGTTTAAATATGGCCAAGTTTCTGGAAGTTATCATACGACACACAAAGCTAACATTAAATCACAATCCTAATCCTAACTTCCTAACTAATATTATAAAAGCGAAAATGAGTTTGTTTGTTTGTTACCTTTTCTCGCCTAAACCACTGAACCGACCATCCTGTAATTTTGCATATACGTTGTCAGGTGTACAGAAACGGACACAGGCTACCTTTCATTCCGAAAAAAATTACTGTTCCCGAGGAAAACAATAATAACGTTCTTATGATAATAATAGATGGCGCCACGTGTCTTTCGAATCATGATTGAATTATATTATTACAAGCAGAGTACAACCCAAATTGATTGTCAAATTCTAAATTAATGCGAGCGAAGCTGCGGGCAAAAGCTAGTTAAAAATATAGTATAATCACGATAACTAATATTTGAAACTAGATTTTGCCCACGGCTTCGGTGCGTATAGTACATTTTGACAATAAATTTCTATGCTTTGGGAGCAGTACATTTTTCTGGATGAACGGAACCCGACATACTTTTCTGCACAGATGACAACGATCCGTCGAGTCTCCCGTGGACCCCTGGAGGTCCATCTGGACCACTTTGGTAACTATTGATTTAAAAGGATATCATGGTAAATTATGTACACGAAATATTTACTAATATTACCAATGTCACTAGCTAGCGCTGTAATACTTTTCTTAAGGAAGAAAAGGCGGTATCTGACATCCGGAGTACTAGCGAAAGCTACATAATAAAATATATTGTATATTAAAATGGCTACCAAGAAATCAGTGGCAATAAAACCGTTGTACATAGCTAGAAGCGTTGTTTCGTATCAGTTCTAGTTATTAAAGCCGTTACGAAACGCTTGTAAAGGCTGCTTGCAGTTAAAGTTATCTCGCATAACTAAAGTGCTAATATACAATTTACGACTGCTAGGTAGTTCTAAGAGTATACTATAAGTTAACATAGTATGCCGCAACTCGGCAGCCGAGACAGGAATCTCTCTACAGAATACTAAATTAGTTATTTAATATTCTGTCTTCAAATGTCTAGTCATTTTCACACGACAACGTATATCTTACTGTTGCGCTCAATAAAGAGGTGTTATCACATTCGAAATTACAGAATAGTAATTCAATATCTCACAGCGGATTCAGATTTTGAGATACATACACGTTCCTACTGAATAGCAGTCTTCTTCACTTACTAGATAGGTCTTGATCGTCTCATCAATCGATACAAACATCCCATATATACGATTGTATATATGAGATGTTTTGTATCTTTCGTTAATACACGTCACATAGTATTTATGAGATTTCATAAATACTATGTAACGTGTATTATCGCAATCATGCATGTTTACTTTTTAAAGCTTGACGTTTCGACCAGGTTACACAGGATGTGGTCACGAGCTGACTGGTGCGGCGAAGTCATGTCTCCGTTTGTGAGGCCGAAGAATCTTGATCCACCCTCAGTTTTCACATGTTTATATTTGTCCATATACCGTCACACATAGGGTTGCCAACCGTAGTTTATAATAATGTACAATACTTTATAGTATATTAGTATATAAAAAGTACAACCTCTGCTTAGTGTGGGCTAGATGGTGTTGTGTGTATGTGGTAGAATATTATTATTAGGGAAATGAAGTACGTGAAAATACTTAATTTTACCTATATCAACATATACAGGTTTTATTTAATTGTTTGCTTAAATCAACGCTATAGAGATTACCTAAATGGACTAAAAACAATTGTTTATGTGTCTTATTATAGACATATTATATTGTAAAGATGCGCTTAAGCCGTCAACAAAAATATGTTAACAAAACATCAGGTTAAATAAATAATACTTTATTTTCGGAGCTTGTACTTTATTTTTTTAACTAAGGTTTTTTTTTATACAACTTAGGTGGCAAACAAGCATACGGCCCACCTGATGGTAAGTGGTCACCGTAACCTATGGACGCCTGCAACACCAGAGGCATCACTAGCGCGTTGCTCACCCTTTAGGAAAGGAAGTGGGAAGGACAAGGAGCGGGAAGGGGGTAAGGGGGTGATTGGGCCTCACCGAACGAAACACAACAGTAGGAATACTGCTATTTCACGTCGATATCCTGTGAGAGGGTAATCCTTTCCCGGTCGAGCCGACCCATTCATGCTGAAATCAGCGAGGCTCTACTACTCAAAAAAGTAAAAAAAATACTCCATTTGTTCAAAATAAAGGTGGCAACCCTAGCCATACAGTACACTCACGATATCCCTATTACGTATAAACATGCGTGATCGCGTCAATACCCGTTACATAATATATAGAAAGAAAGAAGAAAGAAAGAAAGGGGCGATTGCGTCGCTGCTGTACTTAATCATTTGAGCATAATCTGTGTTTTATGACACCATCTCACCGCCACCAATCAATATTGGGCTTATTCCCGTGCGCTCCAAATCTATTGTTCTCCAAAGTTCATATTACCATACATTCATTACCAGGAGCTCCAAGGATTTTTATATTCAAATAATTAATAAAGCCATATTTACCAATTTCATTCCCTACAACTCCAAAACATTATCTAGGTACTTTGAGATTTTATTCCCAGCAGCTCCAAGAAAAAAGTCAATACTTCAATATAAAAATCGTTACCACGAGCTGTCGGGAACATACTAGTAAGTAGGTCTTTATTTAATTTTAATGTTGTAATATAATTTGGAGCTCCTGGGAATAAATGTATGGAGATCAGAGGTTTTAAATAAATTAATTAACATAAGCTTTTGGAGTCCTTGGGAACGATTTAAAACATAATAATAATATTTAATTTTAGTTTTGGAGCGTTGGGGAACAAAATTGCGGAGCGGGCGGGAATAAGCCCAATATTGATGGGGGCTATCGTTTTTGTGCTCACCACTCCGCGCCATTAGCAATAGTAAGTACTGTCAATGCACTCACAGCTGCTGCCAACAGCCGTATATAGCGATAACACAGTAGTTAATTTAACACATTTTTTTTATCTATGTCTAATAGTCGGCCTCGATGGCGTAGTGGTTAGTGTAACCGACTGCCACGCCTGAGGTCGCGGGTTCGATTCCCGCACAAGTCAAACATTTGTGTGCATAAACATGGATGTTTGTCTTGGTCTGGGTGTTTCTATGTATAATATGTATGTATTTACAAAAAAAAAAAAGTAGTATATGTATGTTTATCCATTGTCTAGTACCCATAGTACAAGCTCTGCTTAGTTTGGGCTAGATGGTGTTGTGTGAATGTGGTAGAATATTATATTATATTATATATTATAGTTACTTAACTCAAACCTTAAAATACAAAGAACAGAAAAGGATATAGGGTACCTTTCATCCATAAAAAGTACCTACTGCTACTTAAATTTTCAAAGGCGAAGCCGCGGGAAAATTTAGTATAAAATAATGTACAAAATCAGTCATAGACAACTATCCTATAGTCAGTCAAAAATAACTATAGAGTATGGGGTCTAGAGATCTTACTATCCACTAGCGCCTCTACCGGTGAGTTCAAGAGCGATAGCTCTATGTGCGAAAAACTACCCAACCGATTTTAAAAATTCTTTTACCGTTAGAAAGCTATATAATCACGGAGTAACACAAGCTACATTTTATTAGAAAAGAAAATGGGTTTATACTTAAATAACAACACTGTAACCCAAGGTATCAGAATGTTTCCTATAAAAGCCTTTATTTTGCGTGCGCTGCGGAAACTAAGCTAAGGCCTAGGCCGCACTACGGCTAAACTGCCGCAGTTTTTAACCGCGTAATTTTGTGAGTCAAGGGAACTAATGCAAATGGCCACAGCGGCGGTTTTGTCCCGCGACTAATTTTGTGTGCGTTGCCGGCGGTTTCGCGGTTTACCGCTTGCGGAAAAAACCGTAGTGCGGCCTAGGCCTAAAATAGTTTACTATGTATTTGCTTATAGTGCTCATCATTACTCACAAAAAAGTCCGCGATGGTATATGCCTAACTGTTAAGCCTCAATAACCGTTTTTGTTGAATTTATCAAGTTCAAACATGGGTTGAATTGGAATTACATCCGCGCAAGGGTTGCTAGTGTAAATAAATAAATAAAATAAACTCACGTTTGTTCTCGAGTCGCGTCGGCTCCGTGGCGACATTCTTCAGTCCTCCGTGATTCATGTCTTGGCCACTACACGCGCCCACAAGGAACCATCTTAGATCAGCTGTTAACAAACAAAACATATGTATTAGCTAACAAAATAGGCATCACATAATATTATCTTATATTTACGTGAAAGTTATACATTGAAATTAAACGGATTTTATCGTGTTGTTTATTTTAAAACATTTTAATTACATAATTTTGAAACTATTACGCTACTGAAAAGCAACTGGAACGTCGCAGAGTGTAAACTTATTAACACGTCGACTGCCATGTAGCAGACACAATAGAAAATGTATTGTTCGCGGTTTTACATTTATTGTATTTTTGTTGTAATGTTAAGCATATGCCTCCGTCCGTGCACTACGGTATCGGGTGACCAACTGAAAACTAGCGCTGGTGCACTCAATTTGGGTGCCCAGCTAATGTTGAGGTGGTGACCCTTTTCAGCGTGGGCATACACATTTTGTTTTTTAATATGTATAATATGTTTGTTTATATTGTTTTAATTATTGGATCGATCGATGTGGAGGTCACTGCTCTTAGACCACACGACTGCTTACCATCAGGTGGAGTGTGGTCATTTTGACGAGCAAAATAAATAAAAAAAAAAAAAAATTAATTGTGTGTGCTCTGTACGAAATAAACAAATTTATTTCTTTCTTTCTTCGGTGATTTATGACCGGCATGGCGTTCAATGTGTTAAATAGCTTAAACAGTCATCATCTCAGCCGAAAGACGTCCACTGTTGGACATAGGTTTTCCAAACAGACCGATTTTGGGCCACCGGCATACAACAGTTTTTCGCGACTCCTACCAGGTCGTCAGTCCACCTTGTGAAGGCCTATCCCATTTCAAAATGATGTAATAAAAGTGTTCATCGTGATAAAATAGGCTTCCTTTTAAAGGAAAGCTACATGAATCGCACTGGGATGAAGGTGTAATTTAATCGTTAGAGTCTGCTATAATCGCTGTATATTTACTGTAATGTGAGGTTGCAATATGACCGGCCATATGCTAGAATAAAAAGCTCGGGCTTCTTGTCAGTGTGAGAATTGTTAGTCCATAGATAACCACACTAGTCCAGTGCGGGTTGGTAGACATCACATGACTTGGAGAACTATATACAGAACTCTCAAATATGCAGGTTTCCTCACGATGTTTTTCTTCACCGTTAAAGCAACAATTAAACATGTTTTTAATACGCATATAACTTCGAAAAGTCACAGATGCACGCTGGGATTAAACTCGAGACCTCTGAGTAACAGTCCAATGATCTTCCACTACACTATCGCTGCTTATCTACACTAATATTATAAAGCTGAAGAGTTTGTTTGTTTGAACTCGCTAATCTCAGGAACTACTGGTTCGAATAGAAAAATTATTTTTTTGTTAGATAACTTATTTATCGAGGAAGGCTATAGGCTATATAATATCACGCTACGACCCACGGGGGCGACGCAGTAATCATAAACGCGGGTGAAACCGCGGGAACATCTAGTTTATAATAAACATAAATATATTGCATATGGATATCCATAGTTTATGTTTAGAATTGCCGTTGCATCAATGTATTTGATCTGGCCTGTGGCCAACAAAAATATTGTCCGTTTAGGATCTACTTTACTAAATCTATACTAATATCATAAAGCTGAAGAGTTTGTTTCTTTGGTTAATCGCGCTAATCTCAAAAAGTCGTGGTTCGAATAAAAAATTTGAAAAATTGAGGAAGGCTATAGGATGTATAACATCTCGCTAGGACCCACGGGGGCGGCGCAGTAACTATAAACGCGGGTGAAACCGCGGGAACATCTAGTCTGTAAATAAAGTGGGCGGGTTAAACTAACCGTATGATAAATCGTTCGCTTTACTTGACACCAATGTAATGTAACGGCAAATAATGGCTGAGAAAAGGACACCCATTCTGCTTTAGGATGCTATCCCCAACGATTGTAATAAAAATAAATTAACTGCTTCGGTGGCGATAGTGTGAGCCTTGGGTTCAACTTTCGGGTGGGTTTTAAGCAGTTTTTTTTTAGTCATTCTCTACCAAAAAGTCGCTAGATTCGAGAGCACTGGTACTGAATATGCAAGGTTTTACAAGTAACTGTCGCTCAGTCGCTGAGCTTCTTAAAATATTATCTGCCTACAATAAAAGCAAATACATTTTCTCGTGGACCCCCGCTTACGAATTGTGGACCCCCGTTCTTTTTGTCACACCATCGTAGACCCCATCGAGTCTCCCGTGGGCCCCTGGGGGTCCACCTGGATAATGGTTTAACCTATGGTTTTCAATCAAATAGTGAGCACGCTTGAAGTATTCCATTAGGCACAATTCGAAACTCCTGCTGTTACTAAAAATTACCTAACTGAAGAATCCAATAATATTTTGGTCAATTCGTGAATGGAACCAAAGACCTTATGCACAGTATACCATGCCGCATTTACGATTGCTGTGCCACTGAGGTAGTGATGTTATAACATTCGCTACTATCTTTGCTAAACACTTATCTTATCTATACTAATATTATAAGGCTGAAGAGTTTGTTTGTTTGTTTGAACGCGCTAATTTCAGGAACTACTGGTTCGATTTGAAAAATTATTTTAGTGTTGGATAGCCTATTTGTCGAGGAACTAGATGTGCCCGCGGTTTCACCCGCGTTTATGATTACTGCGCCGCTCCCGTGGGTCGTAGCGTGATGTTATATAGCCTATAGCCTTCCTCGATAAATAGGCTATCCAATACTAAAATATTTTTTCAAATCGAACCAGTAGTAATCACGCAGAATAAACCAGGAGAAACATCGTTTGTACTATGTATGTAATGGGTAATTATTTTGCTGCAATGTTATTATAAAACTGCGATATCTCCTAAGATATTCATTGAAATCGAATGATGTAAAGGGCAATTTTGTTTTAAATTAAATACTTGTGATGAATAACGTATTTTTTTGGATAAGGATCAATATCATGTTTATAATAATACCTTCGCAAATAATGCATCATTTTAGAACAAATTTGGTTAGCATAAAAATGGTTATAGTGAGCCAACCTTAAAAGATAGACATATGCTGTCGCGGACTTTTTTTTAGAACTTTTAAAGGGGAACAATTCTGTCATACATGATTTTTGCGAAACCTTAACTGTTTACGCAGCGCACGCAGCGGAAGCTCTCAAAAGGAAAAAATACCCTCCGATTTTGAAACATTCTTCATTGGCGCTCAGCTCCTATTGATCTTAGCGTGATGATATATAGCCTATAGCCTTCCTCGATAAATGGGCTATCTAACACTGAAAGAATTTTTCAAATCGGACCAGTAGTTCCTGAGATAGCGCGTTCAAACAAACAAACAAACAAACAAACAAACTCTTCAGCTTTATATTAGTATAGATTAGAAAGGTTTTTTAGTTTAGAAAGGTTAACGCGGGTGAAACCGCGGGAACATCTATAAAATATATTACTAAACATCACAATTATGTTATTAGTATATTCAAACCCTGTTCAAACGAATAAAAATAAAACCTACGGTGGCGGTATTCGGTTGTCGTTTTTAGAACATTGATTATTTTGCAGTCCATTTGGGATATTAGGGTCTGTCAGAAAGGATAGGTCGACCGATATATACCATTCCAAACGAGCGGTATAAATATTTATACATACGAAAAGATGAATATGTGTATTGTAGACAGACATCCATGTCTATGCACACAAATGTTTGACTTGTGCGGGATTCGAACCCGCGACCTCAGGCGTGGCATTCGGTTCCACTAACCACTACGCCATCGAGGCCGACAAATATTGCCATCTACCAGGGACATTTTCAAACACCTTTCAATCAGCACTTGTTACAATTGCTAGATTAAATTAGGTAGTTTATATAATAATGACTAGACATAGTAATTATTTCTCACTTTTAAATTCTTCTTCTCCCTAGCCTTTATTATTCCCAAGTCACTTGGGGTCGGCTTTCTAGTCTAACCGGATTTGACTGGATATCAGTTTTTACACGGAGCGACTGCCATCTGACCTCCGCAACCCGAAGGCTAACGATACCCTAAGGCTAGTCCAGTGCCAGGCTTTTAGAGGGCACTGACTTCCCAATAACGACTGCCATAGATATTCATGGCAGCCGGGACCGACAGCTTAACGTGCTCTCCGAGGCACGGAGCAGGCGATAATTGTCAATCAATACGCACATAATTTCGAACAGTCATATAACTTCCGAAAGTCACCTCTGCGCGACATGGGTTCGAATCTGAGAGCCTCTGCATTACAGTCTGTTGGTCTCCCCGCTGCTTTTTTTCTCACTTTTAAATTATGGTAGATTAAAAATGAACATAATTAACCCAACAAACCAGTCCTTTTTGTGCAATTATGAAAAAAATCATGTACCTACATGTAGCTCGTCTAGTTATGTGTTGCCTGTTCACAAGCAACGATAATAATATAAAGATCTCACAAAGATTCATATTTACTCAGACATAAGTAAACATATTGACGGCCTCGATGGCGTAGTGGTTAGTGTAACCGACTGCCACGCCTGAGGTCGCGGGTTCGATTCCCGCACAAGTCAAACATTTGTGTGCATGAACATGGATGTTTGTCTTGGTCTGGGTGTTTCTATGTATAATATGTAAGTATTTACAAAAAAAAAAAAGGTATATATGTATGTTTATCCACAGTCTAGTACCCATATTACAAGCTCTGCTTAGTTTGGGCTAGATGGTGTTGTGTGTATGTCGTAGAATATTATAGAATTATATTGTTATCCATTTTCCTGTATCTAACACTCGTCTAAAAGCAACCTTCAAATGACATGCACTCAAAAGAAACGCTACATTATTATTTATTTTAAACGAAGTGCATGGCTAAAATAATATGTGAACACAAACTAATTGAGCTACACTGACGTGATTGTGGTGTAACTCAATTCTACTGAATGAATATTGAGAGCAGTTAATACTGTATTTATGAATCTGCTTTCGTTTATCTTTACTAATCCTAATCCTAACTAATATTATAAAAGCGAAAATGAGTTTGTTTGTTTGTTACCTTTTCACGCCTAAACCACTGAACCGATCATCCTGAAATTTTGCATATACGTTGTCAAGTGTACAATAACGGACATAGGCTACCATTCATCCCAAAAAAAATTACTGTTCCCGAGGAAAACAACAAAAACGTTCTTATGGTATAGATGGCGCCACGTTTCTTTCGAATCATGATTGAATTATATTATTACAAGCAGAGTACAACCCGAATTGATTGTCAAATTCTAAATTAACGCGAGCGAAGCCGCGGGCAAAAGCTAGTATTAGTATAGATTCGAAAGTAACTGTGTCTGTCTGTTACCTTTTCACAGCTAAGCCATACAACCGATTTAGATGAAATTTGGTACAGGTATAGTTTAAAACCTGGGGAAGGACATAGGCTACTTTTTATTGATGTTGGTACCACGCGAGCGGAGCCGCGCGCAATAGCTAGTTTTCAATAAAACGTAAGATAAGTGTAAATGATACTAATTTATTAACACGCTTTTATTAGCTTGGTATGTATGTATCTATGTGTCTATGTATCTATGTAACGGAATCTTCGAACGTGTTTTTGGAGTGAAAACATCTTTAGGCGCGTTGAGCACTTCTTGGGTGAACAAAAATCAAAGAACTCGCGTCATCGTCACGCTTCCACGCTTTCCACGGCCTACGCAAAAAATAACGAAATTTTGACCCCCTTAATACCTAAGAGAGTATCAGGAACTAGCATCCGACCCGCCCATATTTTTTTTTGAAGTGTATACTTCTTTATCCGCGTTGATCACTTCTTGGGTGAACAAAAATCATGGAACTCGCGTCATCGTCACCGAACGCTTTCCATTTTTGAATTATTTTTGGTTTATAAAGAAGTTTTTTTTTTTTTATTTTTTTTTTTAACTTTGCTCGTCAACATGACCACACTCCACCTGATGGTAAGCAGTCGCGTGGTCTAAGAGCAGTGGCCTCCACATCGCCCCCACAGTAGCCGAGGCGATGTTGAGGTCTCTACTTTGACGGCCTGAGAAGATGCTTTTTCACGCCCCGCTTAAAGAACCCAGGATTGAAGGAAGAAGGAAACACGAATTCAGGAATTCTTGATCATAAACACGTGTTTATGATCAAGAATTAAAGATGTTTTATTTCCTTCGTTCCTCAGAATCTGATGTCACTTAACAATAGACTTTCTCGTCTTGTGTTAAGGATATGCCGTACCCAATGTAAGTTATATTATGATTCAATATTTTATTATTCAATAGCATAACTAAATATTGACCAAAAGGCTAAATATTTCCATGCAGTAGATAGACTGGTGTAAAGCAGCGATAGCTCAGTGGGGAGACCAACAGACTGCAATGCAGAGGGTCTCGGGTTCGAGCCCACGTCGCGCACCTCTGACATTCGGAAGTTATATGACTTTTCGAAATTATGTGCGTATTGATTGACAATTATCGCCTGCTCCGTGCCTCGGAGAGCACGTTAAGCCGTTGGTCCCGGCTGCCATGAACATCTATGGCAGTCGTTATTGGGAGAGTGTCGACACAAAAGATCCCACTGGGTCGAAGTGTCGCCGGACTGCACTGACTGATCCCTACATAAGATAAGGTAGACTGGTGTAGTTTTGGATTTCTGCTTGTAGATGAGGGTCCTATATACACACATATACACAGATACATGCATGTACTAGCTCTTTTTACATCCTAACTGCCCAACTAAATTAAATAAATGCCAATGTGAGTTTGTTTGCTAGCTTTCACGCCTTAACTACTCGACCCATCATCATGAAATTTCGCATACACATTGTCAGGGGTACAGAAATTTTTATCCAGAAAAAAGTATTGCTCCTAAGGGATAGAATTTTTTTGACAAAATTTTGATTAACGCAAGCGAAGTATAAGAGTTACAATAGACATGCAAATTGTTTCTTAACAAAATACGTGTTCCGTAAGTTCTTTTTCTAAGCGTAGTAGGTCACAAAAAATAACTAAGCAATTACTACGACCGTATTGAGTAATTATCATGTATGTTTCCGCCATTTAGCCGACTGACTCAATTCAGCTATTACAAGCAAATGATCTAAGATGTAGGTGACGCGTCATCGTTTCATGCAACTCACGATTTTAGTATTACGGCGCATCTTCCTAGTACCGCGATAATGTATCTACTTGCATAGACAGATTTACATACAATTACTTATACAAGAGGGTAGGCAGAGACTAGAGTGCTACAAATCTAGCAAACGTGTTGTTTCATTCCCTCTCATTACATTCTTTAGGGAGGGTATTCAGATAGCCTACTGGGAGACAGTTGGACTGCCGTGCAATGGTCTCAAATTCGATCTTTTTTTATACTACAATGGTGGCAAGTAAGCATACGGCCCACCTGATGGTAAGTGGTCACCGTAGCCTATGGACGCATGCAACACCAGAGGCATCACTTGCGCGTTGCCGACCCTTTAGGAAAGGAAATGGGAAGAAGAAGGAACGGGAAGGGGGAAGGGACTCTCACTCACCGAAAGAAACACAACAGTAGGAATACTGGTATTTCACGTTGATATTCTGTGAGAGGGTAGTCCTTCCCCGGTCGAGCCGACCCATTCATGCTGAAATCAACGAGGCTCTACTCCAAAAAGTTACGTACTTCTAACTTATGTGCGTATTAAATACTTAATTATCGCTGGATTTAACGGTGAAGCAATACATCGTAAGGAAACCTGCATGTCTGAGAGTTCTCTGTAATATTCTCGAAGATATGTGAAGTCTAACCCGCACTGGGCCAGCGTGGTGGACTATGACCTAACTCTTCTCGCGCTGAGACGAGGCCCGTGCCCAGCAGTGGGACAGTTTACATACATATAGCTAGTATTATTATTATATATAAGCAGCGATAGCTCAGTGGAGAGACCAACATACTGCAATGCAGAGAGTCTCGGGTTCGAACCCACGTCGCGCACCTCTGACTTTCGGAAGTAATATAACTTTTCGAAATGATATGCGTATTGATTGAAAATTATCGCCTGCTCCGTGCCTCGGAGAGCACGTTAAGCCGTCGGTCCTGGCTGCCATGAACATCTATGGTAGTTGTTATTGGGAAGTCAGTGCCCTCTAATATCCTGACACTGGTCTGGCTTTAGGGTATCGTTAGCCTTCGGGTTGCGGAGGTCAGATGGCAGTCGCTCCGTGTAAAAACTGATATTCAGTCAAATCCGGTTAGATTACAAAGCCGACTCCAAGTGACTTGGGAATAATAAAGGCTAGGGAGAAGATTATCCTTACTAATATTATAAATTCAAAAGTAACTCTGTCTGTCTGTTACCTTTTCACGGCTAAACTACTCAACCGATTTAGATGAAATTTGCTACAGATATAGTTTAAAACCTGGGGAAGGACATAGGCTACTTTTTATTAACGAAGGTACCACGCGGGCGTAGCCACGCGCAGAAGCTACTTATATATAAGCTAATAATATTTGCTTTAAGTAAATTCGAAATAGTGACTGGTGGACAGTAATACTTAGTCATCCTTTATAAACGAAGGTGACAAACAAGGTCACACTACGCTTATTGTTTAGCCACTATCGTGCCTATGGTCACTTGGAATACCAGAGCTCAGAGGTATCACGTACTGACATCACCGACCACAGGGAATGACTGCACGAATGGTGTTCGACTCACTGCGAACATTGCGCCGAGTGTTATGTGTACGATAATAATAATCTATACTAATATTATAAAGCTGAAAAGTTTGTTTGGTTGAACGCGCTAATCTCAGGAACTACTGATTCGAATTGAAAATTATTTTAGTGTTGGATAGCCTATTTATTTATTTATTTATTTATTTAAGGATTTCCAACAAAGGAATATACAATAGCATACAAAATCGAGAAAGGCTAACATCACGCTACGCCCCAAGAGGGCAGCGCAGTAACCATAAACGCGAGTGAAACCGCGGGCACATCTCGTAATAATATAATATTCTATCACATACACATAACACCATCTAGCCCAAACTAAGCAGAGCTTGTACTATGGGTACTAGACAATGGATAAACATACACATATGAATATTTCTTTTTTGTAAATTCATACATATTATACATACAAACACCCAGACCAAGACACAGACAAGACACAAAACATCCATGTTCATGCACACAAATGTTTGACTTGTGCGGGAATCGTACCCGCGACCTCAGGCGTGGCAGTCAGTTACACTAACCACTACGCCATCGAGATCGTCAATGCGATGCTCACACGGGACAGATAATTAATTGTATGATCCACAAATAGCTGTTCCGAGTCTTGAATGTTTTTTGTTTGTAAAGTCCACCGCTATATAATATTTACATACATACATAGATTCACGCCTGTTTCCCAGAGGGGTAGGCAGAGACTACGGATTTCCATTTGCTACGATCCTGACACACTTCTCTGGCTTCATTCACTTTCATCACATTCCTCATACACGCTCGTCGGTTCAATGTGCTCTTAACCTGGCCTTTGTTCAGAACGCCTCCGATCTGATCGAGAAACAGATATAGATATTCGATATAGTATTTCTAACTTGCAATGGGACTGTACTTATTTAAAAAAAAATATTGCGAGCGATGGGATGTAAGCAAAAGGAAAGGGCGTGGTATGCATGTGAATTGCGAGTCTTCAGAGCTCTTACTCAGCGGACGAAACGCAATAAGATCGTTTTCCTGTAAGAAGGTGGTACTTCTCCAGGATTATCACTATCATCACTACATATTATAGGTAAAACAAAGTCCTCCGCCGCGTCTGTCTGTTCGCGATAAACTCCAAAACCACTGAACGGATTTAATGAGGATTTCACCAATAGACAGCGTCATTCATGAGCAAGGTTTAGGCGTATAATTTGTTAAGGTTTTGTATAAATTGGTTGATTGGTTAATATGACGATAATTGTTGAAAATGTCGGCAAAACTCAAGCCGAAAGGGGGGGTTTATCGAAAACGCTGCCTAATCTCTTGAGATATAACGAAACATATCCGTGCGAAGCCGTGGCTGTTCACTAGTTTACTCTTTGAAAGTGTGTTTACATCAATGAATTGCCATGAACGTGTAAATTCATACGGGCCCTTACATCCGTGGCACGTTAGGGGGCCCTTCGTTCACACGTCAATGACATGTCACGACTATTATTTTGTCATTTATGCTATCTCCGTTCTAATATGTTTTTGTGCCTATAAGAATCATATTCTCAGTTACACAACGGTGTTGAATGCCACTACTGTGTATGAAGTCTTTGGATCTAATTCCCAAGTTGAGCAAAGTATTGTTAGGATTCTCTGACTATTTGAGCCCAGTCGATGGTAATAGACTGGCACTGTATTACGTGGGGTCATAAAACCATAGGTGGCAAAATGTGAGTGTTACACAACTTTGATTACTTCAGGGATAAAGACGTGTATGAATATTAAGACTGCGCCGGGCGAAATGTGCTAAAACAGGCGGTCACAGTTAAGTTGATAAAATCGACACTTTTTGTTTAATACAAATATAAAATATACATTTACCATAACAATTAATGTGTTTACAATTACTCCGTGTTAAAAACTTTAAATAAATAATATTTTCGCCTACAAAAATGCAAAAACGTAAGCTCGTATTAAGTGATTTTTTAGATTATAACAGTAAAAACCTATCCTATTTTACAACTTAAACGAAACATAAATAGTTATATTACAATTTGTCCGTCCCAAATATTTAAGTTATTGGTTGACAATAAAAATACATATTTATCAAAAAGCACTTCAAATCCTCCATACAATTTTACTATGGCGGTCGCGCGCTGATTTGAATATCGAGCTCTGTCATTCAGTCCAACCGCGTCTTACGCTCGGCGCAGTTTTAACTCTACAGTCCGCAGGAACACTACACAAACGATCGTGACCTAAATCCTAATTAACTAAATGTAGGTGGAATAGACCTTCGAGGATATAATCGCAAGACAGTAAAAATCTTAAGTTTAATGCATGCAAATAACTATAGACACCATTTACCTCCAAATGACCTCCTCAAAGCAATTATCATCATGGCATCTTTATCATAGAATACAATTCGGCTCATGTGAATTTAGAAACTGCAGTATAATTGTACAACAGGCGATTGCCTACAGCACAATTGTTCAATCAAATATCGTTTACATGTTTGGTGCAATATCATGAAACTAATGAGCCCCAGTTTTTGCAATGCGGTGCAGTGCGGCCGCAATAGTAATGTAGGGCAATACTAGTCAAAGTACGTATGTATTTGCAATATATCTACAATAAATAATTATTAATTACGCACTGTCTGATTGCCTACCCAAACTATTGCAATATATTTTTGAAGTGAAAACTTCTTTAGGCGCGTTGAGCACTTCTTGGGTGAACAAAAATCATAGAACTCGCGTCATCGTCGCCGAACGCTTTCATTTTTGAATTATTTTCGGTTTATAAAGAAGTGTTTATGATCAACGATTAAAGTTTTCACTTCTATCGGCAGTCCCCAAAGACTGCCCAATTTTTTTAAGCAGAGTATAGTACGCTATCCCACAATATGAATGTTCACCAACAGGGGAGTTAGGTATTGTCAGCTGTTTTCTATTGTAGTCAAACATTGCATTGTGAGTTACCCAAGGGTGCGAAGAGGCTGGCTCTCATTAGTCCAGGGAATTGCTGGGACTAAAGCGAAACACACGTCGATGCAACTTTTGTGTTAAAAGCGGAATATTGCAAGTTGGAGTACGCCTGAATACCATAACGCAGTTATCCACCAGGGAAGATCAGTAGGTACTTTAAACTTTTTCCATTTCAATCAGCCATTGCAGTGTTGGCAATAGAAGGGTGGTGCGTCCAATCTCTTCGAAATAATTTCGCAAAAGTTATACTCATGTCGGCCATTTGTCAATTGTTTTCACCCAAAATAATCCATAATAGTTACGCATCAGTATATAATATGTGATTGCGTAAATTTTCATATATTGTATATCTTGCTTCAATCGCCTAGTTCGCTCTGACGTTGTTGTAGTCTGCGCAGTTCCACCCGTCCCGTTCCCCGCAATTACCCCGTCTGTTCTTGTCATTGAGACGCTACTCGAAGCAACTACAGAGGAAACTAAAAGTTTGGCGCAGGGTACAATAGTAAATTATATCCAATTTATGCTATCCGGGTCTGCGATGCTCGAGAGTTATACCTAATTTTGGAATTCGCCATGCCGTTGCCAGGTTTTTTTACGATAAAGACCTTTACTTTTATCTATAGGTACATCATTTAGATTCTAATTTGAAAGTAATGTGAGTATGAAATTAGCTATTTATTTATTTATTAAGTTTTGCACAGCTAAGTTGCTGAATTAATTTGTTGAAACTTGCTATGGTGATCAATTAACTTTACTCATCCTAAGGAACAGTATAAATGCGAATGTGAGTTTGTTTGTTTGTAACGTTTTCACGCCTAAGCTACTCGACCGATTAACATGAAAATTCGCATACAAGTTGTCAGGGGTACAGAAAAGGGCATAAGGTACCTTTCATCCAGAAAAGATGTACTGTTTCCGAGGGATATAAATTCATTGACAAAATCTAGATTAACGTGAGCTGCTCACGTTAAATAGATCTCAATTAAATTATTGGTATGTAATCCTAACTTCCTAACTAATATTATAAAAGCGAAAATGAGTTTGTTTGTTTGTTATCTTTTCACGGTTAAACCACTGAACCGATCATCCTGAAATTTTGCATATACGTTGTCAGATGTACAGAAACGGACATAGGCTACCTTTCATCCCGAAAAAAATTTGCTGTTCCCGAGGAAAACAACAATAACATTCTTATGATAATACATGGCGTCACGTGTCTTTCGAATCATTATTACAAGCAGAGTACAACCCGAATTGATTGTCAAATTCGAAATTAACGCGAGCGAAGCCGCGGGCAATAGCTAGTTATTAAATAAAAGCCAAACTATGCAGTAAACAGCGTATGTCTTTTCTAAGTCTTAGACCTAAAGAAGTGATACGCTACATAAAAAACGCAAGCGATAATATGTAGACTTAACTTTAAAATGTACTTATCGTTGGCTCCGTGTATTCGCGCCCGTCTCGCGTATCGAATCTAGGTCAATAAGGTCCTGCACTATTGGAGTTTTCTAGTAATAAATTCTTATTAGAAGTAGCGGAGTCTGGAAATGGGCGTAGTAGATGGCAATGAACTTGTCTCTTTTATATGGGTTTTAGAACAGCTGGCAATGCTGACATAACGCGGACGTAATTCAAGTTTACCTACTGGTTTCGACATATATATACACACGTGATCGGGGTAAATCAATACATATCTATACTAATATTATAAAGCTGAAGAGTTTGTTTGTTTGAACGCGCTAATCTCAGGAACTACTGAAAAATTCTTTGAGTGTTCGATAGCCTATTTATCGAGGAAGGCTATAGGCTATATAACATCACGCTACGACACACGGGGGCGGCACAGTAACGATAACCGCGGGTGAAGCCGCGGGAACATCTAGTATATGTATAAAACTGTTAGTGATCAATGCCTGTACTTCCTAACTATAATATTATAAATGCGAAAGTGAGTTTGTTTGTTTGTTAGTTACGCTTTCACGTCTTAACTACTTGACCTATAATCATAAAATTTCGCATATACGTTGTCAGGGAAACAGATTTAGACATAATATGGTACCTATAATATTATTGTAACTGTACATAACAGATATTTACAAGAAAAACTTGTAAAAGGTCTGTATGAGAGTTATAGAAACCAAAACAATTATTTTACATTTCTTGTAGATCTGTCTGCCTTTACTTGTCTACACTGCATTACGTAGAAACTACTGCACTAAATTAAATATGGTTTCCACAATGATATTGCTGGACATCTAACTAAAAATCTGGTGCATTTTATTGTCTACATACGCCAGCTAAATGCAGAGTATTATGTGTCTAGACGAGCTTGTTACGCGGAAAGACAGAATAGTATAGGTACTTACTTACAGCAGCACTAGCTCAGTGGGGAGACCAACAGACTGCAATGCAGAGGGTCTCGGGTTCAAACCCACGTAGCGCACCTCTGACTTTCGGAAGTTACATGACTTCGAAATTATGTGCGTATTGATTGACAATTATCGCCTGCTCCGTGCTTCGGAAAGCACGTTAAGCCGTTGGTCCCGGCTGTCATGATCATCTATGACAGTCGTTATTGGGAGAGTGTCGACCCAAAAGATCCCACTGGGTCGAAGTGTCGCCGGTCTGCACTGACTGTGCCCCACATAAGATAAGCGTGATAAGATAGGTACTTACTTCCAAATTCCACGCGTACTAAGTCGGAGACAAAAGGCTGTATCTAATAAAACCTCGAACTGAAAGTAAGAAGGCTGAATCCAATTCTTGGAAGTATAATCTTTCATTGCGATAATCATTTAATTAGACCAGCGATAATGGCTATTTGCTCTCACATCTGTAAACAGACAACGAGGTTAAACAATCTGTGGTCGCTTCGATTGCCTTTCCTATTATCTGTGGATGGTTATGTGTGAAGAAGATAACGTAAGACTAATACGTGGCGAAATGTTAACAAAATGGTTTTCAGGCTGTTTCATGTAGTGAGATCAAGAACGACTAATAATAGTAGAAAATTCAAGTGAATTTCGATCGTTAAGCCGTAGGTAGATGCCTCCAGCTCGATGGGCAGATATTTTGGGTAGACTGGGTAGAAGTAATTGGAAAAGGAATGGCGTAGATCAATTTAATGTTGTAATTTTGGCGAGGATTATGTCCAGTAGCAGATTGACTCATGTTGATGATTATGATTATGACGGCATGAAATCTCGTTTTAAAACCTTTTATCTATATATTAATACGTAAAGCAAAAACTTTGTACTCCCTTTTTACGAAAATTGCGCGGATGGAGGAGTATGAAATTTGGCACAGTTACAGTTTATACGCAGAAGGAGTGACGAATCCTAATATTTTTATAAAATATGCATTAGAAATACATGAAATTAATGAAAAAACACTACACGCACACATCCATGCATTTGACACAAGCAGACGAATCGCGTCGTAGTATTTCGGCATTGTTCGGGTGATGTCATAGAATTCTTCGTAACTATGGTTACATAATTATGTATGTGGAGTAGGTGACCAAATGAAATGTGATTAGAAGGGTATAGTTATCTATACATATAATAAAATCGTAGGAAAGTTACAACTGTACAATGAATATTTTTTTAAAAGAATACTTGGGGCGTGATCTACAATCGATATCGAAGCCAAAAATATAGTTTTTAGAATTTTTGTCTGTTTCTCTGTATGTATGTCCGGGATATACTCAAAAAGTACTGCATGGATTTACTTCAAATTTTGCATGAATATTACTAACAGGTCGGGTCAACATATAGGCTACATATTATCACGCTATCACCTACGGGGGAGGAGCTGTGAATCTTTATTTTTCTTACGCACTCTGTGACAGCATGTAATCTAACGACGCATATTTAAATGTTGTTTTTGAGTAAGCCATGCTATTATCTAGCTTTACACTATAAAAACTACGCCATTTAAGTAACTTGGGCAGAGAAATATAGTTGGGTTCCGCGGCGACAAACACTTTTTAGTTAAAATCTACTCGGACGAAGTCGCAGGTAACAGCTAGTAGACAATAAAATCTTAATCACGATCAAACTTAAAATTTAAATCAATTATGGTCGAATTTCGACCACTTGGCGATCGCTAGTTACTATAGAATTGCTTTTCAATGGAACAGTACGATTTTAGAAGTACTTTGATACTTCAGACAATTGTAACAACCTTTTGTTGCGTTCTTGCGATAAGAGTAAAAAATATATAAGTGACTGTCAGTATATACAGTATATCGAGTGCACGAATGGCGCAGTCACAGACATCTTTATACACATCTCTGTACTGAAGGTGACCACTTCATCAAATACACACTTGACTTTACTATGCTCTAATGACTAGAGCATGGAATGTCCATGCAATACAGACATGATTTCAGCTTTATATTTGTGTTTTATCGCTTCATCGTTTATACAGCCGGTGACCTAAGAATGTCACACATATGTACATCATTACAGCCGGTTTATGAGCGTCGACATTTTATTACGTGTGATGGGACAGCTATTTGTAGCTTGCGATGTACACCGTCATAGTCTTGTCTCGGCAATCATAACATAATTATGGAGCATTAATGTCGGAACATCTTCATAAAGTATTGCGTAAACAAGGATAGAGTCACCTGTATTTCTATGTCTTTTTCGTGTCAGATCTTGGCGAATGCAAAAGCAAATTTGAAAACATCGTTAGGGCAACGAACAGGCCGTCTCCCCGCTGTTGGCTGCAGCCGCTGATAGTATTTTCAAATCCCCCACGGGATCCGTGAATTCCATTTTTGTGACCCACAAATGGTTGTTCTGAGTCTGGGTGTATTTTGTATACACAAACAAACAAACAAACTCTACAACTTTATAATATTAGTATAGGTAGAAAGCTGAAGAGTTTGTTTGTTTATTTGAACGCGCTAATCTCAGGAACTACTGGTTCGAATTGATAAATTCTTTTTTTGTTGGATAGCTTATTTATTGAGGAAGGTTATAGGCTACATCACGCTACGGCCCACGGGGGCGACGCAGTAATCATAAACGCGGGCGAAACCGCGGACACATCTAGAGAAATATAATTATTGATCCGAGTCTGGGTGTAAGTACTTTGTATTAGTTAATTATGTTTGTTTAACGTCAACTCCTCTACCACAAGCCTTGATCTCTAGCGAGCGAAACGGTAAAAAAAATACTCAGTTTACCAGTAGGTAAATAAAGTAAAATCCTTCTTGTTCGCTTTTTATTCTTTAGTTTTATAGTAGTTTGAACTCAATGTTTTTGTTAATTTTAATCACGTATCTTGATAGTAAGGAGGGTTTTGGCAAAGAAATCACATTAAAACTATTGTAATGGGAATATATTTTTTTAGATCACGTCACATTTTATGCCAATAGTACAAATTATATCACTTCTAAATGAAGATACATGCTCTCTTAATTTAGATTGGATTGATTGCAAAAGATTAGATTGATAGCAGATTTTGCTTAGAGTGATAGAACGAGAGTGGTAGTCACCAACTTTGTTCCTGTGGCATAAGTTTGACTGCAATCATAATTCTAAGTTCGAATTCTAGGCTAGGTAATGTGTCTTATCCCTAGCCTTTACTATTCCCAAGTCACTTGGGGTTGGCTTTCTAGTCTAACCGGATTTGACTGGATATCAGTTTTTACACGCGACTGCCATCTGCCCTCCGCAACCCGAAGGATGTTGATGTAGATGTTCATGGCAGTCGGGACCGACGGCTTAACGTGCTCTCTGAGGCACGAAGCAGGCGATAATTGTCAATCAATACGCACATCATTTCGAAAAGTCATATAACTTCCGAAAGTCAGAGGTGCGCGTAGTAGGTTCGAACCCAAGACCCTCTGCATTGCAGTCTGTTGATCTCCCCACTGAGCTATCGCTAGGTAATGTGTGGTTAATATTTTTCAGGATGTTTTCAGTATTAGGTTAGACTTTGAAAATGTGCTCGGTAAACGACAATCGGCTACTGTAAAGTACAATCTAAAAAGAAAGATGGCGAGGTATGGGTACATTACATTTCTGATTAAATAAAAGTATATGTATATATATGTATGTTTATCCATTGTTTAGTAGGTACCCATAGTACAAGCTCTGCTTAGTTTGGGCTAGATGGTGTTGTGTGTATGTGGTAGAATATTATTGTGCAATTATATTATTATTGTAATGTGAAGAGCGGCGTCTCCTAACACAGGTAATGTTTACTTAAAAGGAGTACCCCAACTACTGATTATAAAATAGCTTATAAGAAAACGATAATAAACAATTTTTAATTTTAATTTTTTAAATTATTACTCGTTCAGGAAAGTATAGAACTAAGTACATTCATATTATATACGTGTATTTGTTTGTTTTTCGTTTGAAGCCGCTATCTAGAACTGCCAGTCAGATTTAAAAATACTTTGGCATCAGATAGCCTAATTCTTTAGTAAGGTTTGGCTATAAAATCATGCTACGAGCCATCGGAGCGGAGCAGAAATCATAAACGTGATTGAAACCGCATAGTACTGATAATCTGTGATAAGTATAATCGATTAATTCTTTCCTTATAGCCACCATCAATTTTGTTATTTACTTGATAATAACAGAGTGATTTGTCGATACATTTTTATCCCACAGAAACAGATTTTTCCTGGTTGAAAGTTACTCCACTAGTCCTTTTCTTTATCTCTTACAACATGTATGCAAAATTACATGATGATCGGTCGAGCAGTTAAGACGTGAATGCGTAACAAAGAAACAAACAAACTCACATTCACATTTATACTAGGATAAAGTATAAAGCCAGATTGTCGGCCTCGATGGCGTAGTGGTTACTGGTTAGTATAACCGACTGCCACTCCTGAGGTCGCGGGTTCGATTCCCGCTCAAGTCAAACATTTGTGTACATGAACATGGATGTTTGTCTTGGTCTGGGTTATTCTATGTATAATATGTATGAATTTACAAAAAATAAAGTATATAAGTATGTTTATCCATTGTCTAGTACCTACCCATAGTACAAGCTCTGCTTAGTTTGGGTTAGATGGTGTTGTGTGTATGTGGTAGAATATTATATTATTATAGAACTAACTATCTGAATGTTTCTAGTCAAGAATGTAGCATATATGTAAGTATATATGTACCACAAAATGAAATCAATTTATGTATGTATGTATATCTACCACATACGTTCTTAAAATCGAAGTCTTCCTTAACGATACTACTTATAATAAAAATGTACGAAAGCATTTCCAGAGTAAATTTCAGTGCCTGTAATAACAGAAACCTCCAAATTCGAGACTGCTTTTGAGAATCCTAACTTCCTAACTGATATTATAAATGAGAATGTGAGTTTGTATGTTAGTTTGTTACGCTTTCACGCCTTAACTACTCCGACCGAACATCATCACGTTCTTAGGGGACAAAAAAGGACATAGGGTAACTTTTATCCAGAAAAAAGTACTTTAACTAACCTAACCTACATTTACGCGACCAAAGCCGCGGGCACAATCTAGTTTATAAAGTAAATAACTTTCTTCTTTAACACTGAAACGAATAGCCATTTACAGCTAGAATAGAATCAAATAAATAATATTTAAATGAAGAAGATATACATACATACCTAATTTAAACAAATTAAACGGCTTTTTCAGTTTCATGGTCAAATGTCACATCACTAACGGCATTAACATTCAATCATTAATTTCACATAGATCCGTGAACAGCTTAAGTAAGTATTTAAATTCATCGTTTATTATTCATATTTAAATTGAAACAGGTGCAGTTGTTTGATCGACGGTATTATTATTACTGACAACAGTTATTCAATTTAAGTGATTCTTATTATGAAATCTTGCACACAGATGATCAATAATAATAGTTTCCAAACTTGAATTATTTTAAATAACACAGTTGTTCACCGTAGTAATAGATTCCAAATATGAATCATTTTAAATGGCACCTGGTATTCACAATAGTAATAGTTTCCATATTTGAATCATTTTAAATCACACAGTTGTTCACTGTAGTAAGTTTCCAAATTTGAATTATTTAAAAACACAGTTGTTCGATTTAATAATATTTACAATCTGTTGTTTAACTGTAGTAATTTTTTATGACGGTGTATTAGTGGTGTACTTCGACGAACTGAAGTTATTATCTATAAATAATATTGATATCATTATTATCGATATCAGTCAAGGATATCAAGAGTATAACTATCTATTATCTGGTGTTGATAGATATCGATGCATCTCTATCTCTCCTATGGAAGTAAAACAAGTATTGTCTTCTGTTTACGCGAATGTTATTCATTGAAATTAAACTACTATATACGGATTTTATCGCGTTGTTTATTTGACACTGTTACAAAATTACTGTTACAAAGTTACAGTTTTTCAAAAAATTTTGTAACAGTGTCAAATAAACAACGCGATAAAATCCGTATATAGTAGTTTAATTTCAGTAAAACAAGTAGTTAACAACGTGAATATAGGAACATGTTTGGCGGTCACGTTTAGGTCACGCGTCATAGGGGCAATTTTTTTATATTGGTAAAGTGGCAATCGAGCGTACGGCCGACCTCATCGGTAACCGTAGCATAACCACTTACAGCACAATCAACAGTCCCGCGTTGATGACCTATCAAAAATGGAGTCGTCTTGTTAAGCAAAGGACATCCTAACTAATAATATAAATGCGACTGTGAGTTTGTTTGTTGCGCTTGCACGCCTTAACTACTAGACCGATCATCATAAAATTTCGCATACACTTTGTCAGGGGTACAGAAAAGGACAGAGTATCTTTCATCCTGAAAAAAGTATTTTTCGAGCGAAACCGTAGGCAAAAACTAGCAACATCATTGAAAGAAGAAGATCAACTCAAAGTTTTATTCCACAAAATTTGCTCCAACATTGGTATGAAATTGCAAGTTAACGCCTGAGTCACGCGAGGTGAGCGCGCAATTATGTCACTACGATGACATCATAGCCGCCGTTGTTTTTGTGAACAGAACCTGTGTGGACTTAGCTACGGCGAGGTGATGAAGGTCGTGGCGCACGTTATTTCGTGTTTAATATGGAGTTATGGGTGGACTGTTCACATGGCGCAGAAGTTAAAGAGGTCATCTCGCTTAACACAATATAGAACCCCATATAGGTCAGAAGACAGGGCGCTATGGCGCTCTTTGGGGGAGGGCTATGTCCAGCAGTGGACTATTATAGCCTGATGATGATGATAGGTCAGTCATATAATCCCAGGCGCGGATCCAGCCCTCAAAAAAAGTTGTGGTCACAGCCATCCGAAAATCGGCCAAGTGCGAGTCGGAGTACGAACTCGCTCATGAACAATCACGACCATGAACGACTTTTGAATTTGATTAGGTATTTCCTTTTTTCCACGCATCAGGACTTTGGCCTTAGGAATGAAAATAATCATTGGAGGAAGTCAGACCCGATTTCGTCCAATTAAATAGTCAAACAGTTTCGATTAAATTCCAAACCAATTACAATTAATAAATTATTATTTTTTCTTCTTTTCTAGTAGCCAGTAAGCCAATATAGGGACACTAGACTGGGTAAATAGGTATCTTGACGCTGTCTCAGGAGTCGTATAGCGTTTATTATCATCAGCCTATCAATATCAATAGACCGTGAAAGTGTGACGTCACTAGTCTATTAGCGTTGTGGGCATGCCCAACGTGCCCACAACGGTGGATCCGCCCTTGTATAATCCTAATGTTCGTAAGTGCTAAATCGTTTACTTACTTCGCGACTCAGCGACCCAAAGTGGATCGTGGCCACTGACGGTACAGTCCGCCATTCTTTCCTATTTTGTGCCGTCTGACCAATCGGGCATATTCGTCTCTTTCCAGGTTCAGATAGCCTAGTGAGAGACCGTTGGACTTCCACACAGACGTTTCGCATTTAAATGCAAGGAGCGCATCTGCCATTTCGAAGTTATGTGCGTATTAAAAAGTTAATCATCGCTCGCTTTAACGGTGAAGGAAAACACTGAGGTTTATATATACACTAGCTTTTGCGCGCGGCTATGTCCGCGTGGTACCTACATCAAAAAAAGTAGCCTATGTCCTTTCCCAGGTTTTAAACTATATCTGTACCAAATTTCACCTAAATCGGTTGAGTGGTTTAGCCGTGAAAAGGTAACAGACAGACAGAGTCACTTTCGAATTTATAATATTAGTAAGGAAGTAAGGATATATACAACAGACGCAGGTTTATATATATACAATATACTATTTAGTATATGTAATATAAAGACGGTTTCGACGCAGTGGTTCGGCCCAGGGTCGCGGTTTCGACTCCCTCCATCATGTTCGACCTAGTTTTTGCAGAGTTCAAAGAAAAACTGCCCCACATGTTTTACCAACAAGTTATCTCTATAAAAACATACATACATTCATACCATATTCCTAGAGTGATAAGCAGTGGTGTATTACACCAACATTTCACCAATTATGAGTTTAGGTACCATGTATTATAAATAAAATAATATATAATATCATCTCTGTATTAAACTGTCCCACATCTGAGCACGGGCCTCTTCTCACTGTGAGAAGGGTCTGGCCATAGTCTACCATGTTGGCCCAGTACGGCTTGGCAGACTACATATCTTCGAGAAAATTATGGAGAACTCTCAGATATGCAGGTTTCCTCACAATGTTTTTGTTCACCGTTAAAGCGAGCAATTATATTTAATACGCATTAATTGAATTGATGTTCTTCACATAATTTTGACTACTTAGAAAGCTCAAATCTATCTGATGCTGACTGTACAAACATTCATTTAAGTATACTTATGTAGAATAAAAAAATTATATCTTTCGGGAACAGTCCTTTTTTCTGGAAGAAAGGTACCCTAATTCATTTTCTGTACACCTAACAACATTTATGCGAAATTTCATGATAAACGGTCGAGTAGTTAAAGCATAAAAGCCTTCACATTCGCATTAATATCAGTTAGGACTCAACCCAAGCGAAATCAGCGATGGTCGCTAGCTTTAAACAAGACGACAGAAGTAATCGAACCCTGCAGCACTAAGTGTCGCCATAACCTTTTAGTCGAGTCTCGTTAACGACGTCGCCTCTGATTACATCGAGCTAGTATTCGTTTTATTGTTACGACGATCATAAAACTTGCCTCGGCGTGAGCCCTTACCAACAAGTTTCCTCCCTTATTAGTAAACAGCACCTACGACTGATCGTCGCGACATTGAGATTACAGACTCGTGTGATGTCTACACGTGTCATGTTAAATAAATAATTAATGGTAGAAGTTAGAACATAATGTAAACGTTCTAGACGTCTAGTTGTTTTAATGTGCGTGCGATTAAGTGTTTTATGAGATCTTAAAAAGTCACGTGACTCTTTTTAGCAATACAAGATTTTGCCCGCGGCTTAGCTCGCGTAAATTTAGATTAAGTTAGGTTAGTAAGAGTCGCGTTACGACCTCCAGCCGCCATGAGGTTTTACCTGGGGGTGGTAGCCTTCGTGGGTCTGCCCACTACCGGTTCAGCACCAGGTCCGAGAGGCGGCGTGCGTGTTCCCACGCACCCCCTCAAGGGGACAGTAGGATTAAAATAATAAGAAGTGACCAAAGGGTAGGTCTTTTCGTGTAGTGACCTGCCGTTTTACCTTGGCGGGGTCGCGATTGCATGTGAAAGTGATTCGCGCGGCCTCGCCGACTGTGGTTATGTCGAGGAACACCGTGGTAGGTTTAGTCGGTATTACCGGGATACTTTGTCCCCGGTGAGTCGCGGGGAGGTATGCGTCAAAGCACATATAAAAAAAAGGTTAGTGAGAATACTTTTTTCTAGATAAAGGCTACCCTATGTCCTTTTCTGTTTCCCTGACAACGTGAAAGCGTAATTTTCTGATGATCAGTTAAGTAATCAAGGAGTTAAAGCGTAACAATCAAATAAACAAACACACATTCGCATTTATAATATTAGTTAGGAGTTTGGATTTCAAGAGCTTAGGTCAAAAGAAAGGCTGTAAAATATCTAAATATCTAGCGCGCTTACCTATTAGGTATGGTTCATAAGATACAATCGGCTGACAGACAGACGGACAGCAGAGAATAAGTAACTAGCATTAACAGGGTCCCGTGGGCACGATTCGGGTACTGAATCCTAAAAACTGTGTGTTTTTCGTTCGGTGAGTGGGAATACCGGTGGCCCAATCAACCTCTTTCCACCTTCCCGCTCCTTCTCCTTCCCACTTCCTTTCCTAAAGGGTCGGCGACGCGCAACTGATGCCTCTGGTGTTGCACGGCTACGATGACCACTTACCATCAGGTAGGCCGTATGCCTGTTTACCAACTTAGTAGGATAAAAAAGCCTTTACAAAACAAATAATATCGCGGACATTAATAAAGCTGTAATCACAAGTTATATCTAAAATAAACTGTTAATAGTGACTAAACAACGGCAACAAGACAATACGGAGCTGAGTAAACATACAACGTTAGTTGTTTACCAAACACTCTACTGAAGATCGTGCATGTAAACAAGTTCATGAAATAACATAAAACGGGAAATCAGTTTGAACAGGAGCGAGGTAGTCATAATTTCAGACTTGTTTATAAGCTGTCCCAGTGTTGGCGTTCTTAATTATCTTTTATCTATACTAATACTAATATTATAAAGCTGAAGAGTTTGTTTGGTTGAACGATTTATACGGTCTATGTCAGACACGCATATTGTCAGAAATAGCAGAATGTCAGATACGCAAAAAAGCAGAAACTGAAAACGCCAGATACATCCCCTCTCTCTACGACTAGTCCAGTTTATGATATAGCGTTCCCCTACACCGACTGTCAGGTTATAATAGTGGGAGCCGCTGTACCTTCCAGTGCCCGAGAGCACCTTCCGGAACCAGTTACAGACAGGTCTTGTCCCCAAATCTCGATTACTCCATCCTAACCTCAGAAATCCGGTTCTCGTAAGCGAGTTACCTCGTGCCCAAGTAACACTACCTATTCTCCAGATAGGTACCGGAGCAATAAAGCCGCTCACCACTCGCAACTCTGGGCAACTCAAAATGCCAGATACGCAAAAAGTCAGAAACGTAGAATGCCAAAACGCAAATGGTCACGCACTAATCTCAGGAACTACTGGTTCGGCATTAAAAATCTTTTAATGTTGGATAGCTTAGTTATTGAGGAAGGCGATAAGCTATATATCACACTACGACAAATAGGAGCGAAGAATCAATAAAAAGGCAAAGTGTACTTCGTATCCGCTGTTTGAATATTCGTAAACTCTACCGCGACAAAAAAAAATCCTTCAAGTTGTCTTAAAAGAAAATACAAGAAAAACCAAAGAATGCGACTGTTGTGTATGATGTTCACAGTTTCGATTTTCTGGTTGGGAAAATTGTTGGGTTTTACTGTCAAGAAACACTCAGTCGGCGTAGAGTGTGGCACTGCCCTGATATTTACCGGAGCAGTTAACAGACGAGCTTATTTTATATATCGGCAATAGGCTCGTCTGTCGAACCTTATATTTAATCTAATATACCTATGCCTATCCGTTTAGGTATATAAGTGTCAGGCTATATAAATAATTATGTAAGTTCGTTTACAAGTAGCAGTTTTCCCCACTGAGCAGCGATAGCTCAGTGGGGAGACCAACAGACTGCAATGCAGAGGGTCTCGGGTTCGAACCCACGTCGCGCACCTCTGAATTTCGGAAGTTATATGACTTTTCGAAATTATGTGCGTATTGATTGACAATTATCGCCTGCTCCGTGCCTCGGAGAGCACGTTAAGCCGTTGGTCCCGGCTGCCATGAACATCTATGGCAGTCGTTATTGGGAGAGTGTCGACACTAAAGATCCCACTGGGTCGAAGTGTCGCCGGTCTGCACTGACTGGCCCCCACATAAGATAGTAGATAATAGTAGTAGTTTGCAAGTATGAGAAGGAATGGAAGAAGTATGAGAAGGGTTAGATCACGCTGGCCTTGAGCGGGTTAGTAGACTTTCTTATCTTTAAAACATTAAATATATAACTTTTAGATATAATAATAATAATAATAGGGTGCTTGGGTCAAGGGTCAGATGCAGAAGGCAGTCCTCCTCGATACGGCACGCATAGTGAGGAGGTTCCTCTCTCTGGACCCCTAACCACCGGCAGCTTGGACCCTGTTCCCGATGCCGGTGGGATACGATATATTTTATATTCTTAAATGTATTTTTTATATATGTATATTTAAAAATGAAAAATGTGTTGTTAAGATTTAAATAAAGATAATAATGATAAAATTTATTTATTTCTCGCCACATTACATTTCATAAGCTTAGTCTATGGGTACAATACAAGAGTTATGAATGTGGGAGACTGGTGCCTGAACTAAGCTGACGCCTGTATCTTAGGACACCAGGTCTCCACCCCTAGTGTGTCTTGTTATGTTTGTACATTTTACATTTTAATTTATTCTTTCTCTTTTCTTTCTTTTCGTGTGGTTAATGGCCAACCTGTTATCAAGAGTTGTTCAAGCCGCCCGTACGCCTCTGACATTGCTTAACGACTGCTATCAATTTGACAACAACCGGGACCGACATTTTAAATGCCCTCCGAAGCACGGAGACGCTCAGATGAAATACCACTAAGCGGTCACCCATCTATAGACTGACCGCACCCAACCTTGCTTAACCTCGCTAATCGTTTACCGATCAGTGAGTGCAACTAGCTATTTAATGTATTGTATTGATATTTTTATTGATATGCAGGATTGCCTCAAAATTTTTATTTAATATTATTTTACTATTATTGTGATAATTTCTTCGAACTAAATCAAATGCTTGCGATAAGAGCATAGTAATTTCGATAATGCATTGGTTGGGAAAAACCCGCAACTAAAAGGTCGCGTCACCGACATTTAAATAATTGGACTATAGGCATGTTAATTTACGGAAGTAGTTTATTATCGGATTTGATATGATTTTAGCGCAACAAATATATGAATATGAAATTTTACCATACTTAACGAGGTAAGTATACAATTTTATTTATTCTAGCATATTCAAGATGAGCTGAGCTTGGAGATCTTGCGATTTTCATTTATATTAAAAAATAAATATACCGATGCTACCCCCTTTGAACGTATACCAAAAAGAGATGGAAATATATCAGACGTAACGTAAATCCTTAAATGCGAAAGTAACTGTTTTTCGGTCGGCTTTCACGCCTAAACGACTGAACCGATTTTGATCAAATTTGGAATAGATATAGACTAGACCTTGAGCAAAAACATAGTTTATTCTTTGTTGTAAAAAAGCCATAAAGAGGTTGAAATAAGGGATGCAAGTTTGTATGGGAGTTCGTTATTATCGAAGATAAAACCATGAAACTCTGTATTAGGCACTTGATAAGAAGTAGATAAACATTTGTTCTATCGTTTTTGAAATTTCGACCTATATGGGGATGAAATAGGAGATGATACTTGTATGGGACTCCAATAATACATAGAAACACCCAGACCAAGACAAACATCCATGTCCATGCACACAAATATTTGACTTGTGCGGGAATCGAACCCGCGACCTCAGGCGTGGCAATCGGTTACACTAACCACTATGACATCGAGGCCGTCTATGTTTATTATATTTATCGGAAACACGTGTATGATTTGTAAAAATGACGTCAGCAGCTAGTATATTATATTTATCTATACATCTATACAAATAAATAAAATTAAAGTGTCTGTTTGTAATGTCAAAATAACAGCTTTTTATCTAATGCATATGAAACTATATAAGGTACCTATACGAAAACATCTATTTTTAAAATGTTTGTCTGTCTGTCTGTTTGTTCCGGCTAATCTCCGAAACGGCTGAACCTATTTTGACGGGACTTTCACTGGCAGATAGCTGATGTTATAAGGAGTAACTTAGGGTATTTTGATTTTAGAAAAAAAAATAGGGTTCCGCGGAGACAAATACTTTTTAATTAAAAACTACGCGAACGAAGTCGCAGGTAACAGCTAGTAGGAAATAAAACTACCTCGTTAACCTGTGATACTTTTATTGCTGAAAGTACCTACTTAGTATTTTGGGTCAGTCAGTGTGTGTTGGACCCGACAGCATTCATAGTTTTTTTTTCTTAAAAAGACAACTCACGTACCTACTATGAATGATTCCAATGTCGCAGGGCTTTACAAACATTCAAACAACGGACACAAAGAACACCCAAACTCGAAACAACCATTTGTGGATCACACAAATTTTTGCCCCGTGTGGGGATCGAACCCACGACACTAGGCGGAGTGGCAGTGACGAGGCTACCACTTAAACCACCGCCATCCGTGCAATCATAGTGATCTAATTTGTTTATAAGTTTTATAATAACGGTAACAAGTCAATATTAAGTAAGTACCGTATCTTCGTATGACTTTAGCCCTGAGGGGTGACATTGGCCCTTAATTGGAAAAGAAGTTCCCACCAGACCACTATCATACTTTTTGTCGAAAAAAAAACACATGGAAATCACTAGATAGCACTATAAACTTTCAGTAAAACAGCTTCTTCCAATTAAACAGCCTTTTTCAATTAAGGGTCAATGTCACCCCTCGGGGCTAAAGTCATACGAAGTTACCTGTATAGAAAGTGTTATTGCGATTTTGTTATATATAAATAACTCATGGAATACCGCTGCTGAAACGCGAATTAGGCACATACTGTAAGTACTATGTTTGCAAACTTAGTGAACACGCAGTTTTACACTATCATGTAAGTAATACATGATTGTGCGGGCTTAACAAGAATAGCTACTTATTATATGAAACTAATTACTAGTAACAATAAAAACTGGTTTTATCGACATTTGTAATAACGAGGAAAGACTGACTAAGAAAGTTTATAACGCTAGTGTGAATGGAACAGTCGCAAGAGGAAAACCTAGGCGAACGTTTCTCGATCAGATCGGATGCGTTCTGGTCAAAGGCCAGGTTAAGAGCTCCTTGAATCGACGGGCGTGTATGAGGAATGTGAATGAAGCCAGAGAAGTGTGTTAGGATCGTAGCAAATGGAAATCCGTAGTCTCTGCCTACCCCTCTGGGAAACAGGCGTGAATCTATGTATGTATGTATGTATGTAATGAAATTATTCTTAAGTGCGTTCAGGATTATTATTGCCACCAGGGTGGCGCTACTTTACCCTGAGATTGACACTTGACAGTTCTTACCCACATATATATTTTTGCGCTATATATTAAAACAAAATAATTTGAAGTAACGTAAGTTTTATACAAGTATTTTATACCCGACAGCATAGCCAAAATTAACTACAGAGAATACAGCAGAATTAAATACAAATGGGCCAAAGTTACAGGCACTAAATGAAGATGAAGATTCAAAGATTTCATTAGCCCAGTCCTATTCCAATCAAGCAACATTCAGTGAGCGAAACTATTGTTTAAAACTATTGAAATTATACTACTTCATAAAGATTGTATAGCGATTTATTTTAACTTGATGAAATTATTATTAAAATATTTATATTTACCCTTATCCCAACGTTTCGTTAGATTTTCAGCAGCCATGAAGACTTATGTGGTGTTCGTTTTAATCTTGTAGTAAGATTTAGTTTTTCAAAGTACCCGAATAATGTAATTATTGTTGTTTAATTTCGATGTACCATGTAACATTCGCTTTAGACAATTTCACTGATATTTTAAGTTAGATACTTTCATAGTAATAGACGAATCTGGTGCCCAGATTATATTGACGTACCTAGTTTTCTTTTCGAATTTGTAGTTTGTGTTATTGATCACTTAACTTGTGTTGATAATTTGAACTAATAAGTAGAGCAATAGATATGGAAAGAGCTCACATGAAAGAGATAACTATCATACGAACAATTGTGCTTTAAATGTGTAACGGTTCAACCGATTTTGTTTTGAGACTAATAGAAAAACGCTTGAATTCATTGGGATGTTTATGAGTTGTCACTTTACATAAGCTAGTAACATACGTTGTTCGGCATCCAAAACCGCAAATGTGACAATGAGTGCAAAAATTACAATTTTAATTTATGTTCTATAAATATTATAAAGCTGAAGAGTTTGTTTGTTTGTCTGAACGCGCTAATCTCAGGAACTACTGGTTCAAATTGAAAAATTTTTTTTTTGTTAAATAGCTTATTTATCGAGGAAGGTTATAGGCTATATAACATCACGCTACGACCCACAGGGGCGGCTCAGAAATCTAAACAGCGGGTGAAACCGCGGGAACATCCAGTGTTCTATAAATTAAAATACGCGATTCTATAGGTAAATAAATATTGGGCAAAAGTTAATGCAATCTTGTTATTTTTCGTGCCGTGCAGAACTGGGACCTTAGAATTGTAGGTGTACAGTATCATAATTATAAAACAAAGTCCCTCGCCGCGTCTGTCTGTTTGCGATAAACTCAAAAACTACTGAACGGATCTTCATACAGTTTTCACCAATAGACAGAGTGATTCATGAGGAAGGTTTAGGTGTATAATTTGTTAAGGTTTTGCACTACCCGTGCAAACCCGGGGCGGATCGTTAGTTTCAATTATAACGTTATTTTTGTCTCCTGTAAAATTTTGTGATTGTTGTTTCGCGGTATTTAATGCCAAGCGACGATATCTGATTCTTTTTGGTATATTATAATATCATTGGACAATACTATATTTTATTACACTATTTACAAATCTATTAGCGGAAGAGGATATAGCATCTGCTTTTTTACGATGCTGAGGCAATGGCACATATGAAAACAGCCACGTGCCAGACGAATTTATTTTCCTTATCTGTTACATATACTTCCGTACGATTGCAATAATTATAAATACGCAGTTAGATTTTTGGTTTGTTTATACATATTTACAGACAGATAAAAATAAATGATAAAGTGTGCCAAGAAATCTTATTGCTGTATTCACTTTAAAGTAGTAAGTAATACTGGACTACAGACTGCCTCAATGGCGCAGCGGTATTGAATGCAATTGCTGTATATATGATCCTTGGATCGATATCCGGGTCAAGCAAAATGTAATTGGAGTTTTCTGTCAATAAACTCTCACCCCTAATGATTATAAGCTCACGTCAGTAGCACAATGTAGGATTCGAACCCACGACCACGATGGGAAGTCCAATGCCTTATCCTTTGGACTACTCTTCTTCTCCCTCGCCTTTACTATTCCCAAGTCACTTGGGATCGGCTTTCTAGTCTAGTAGATTTGACTGGATATCAGTTTTTACACGGAGCGGTTGCCACCTGACCTCCGCAACCCGAAGGCTAACGATACCCTAAGACTAGACCAGTGTCAGGATATTAGAGGGCACTGACTTCCCAATAACGACTGCCATAGATGTTCATGGCAGCCGGGACCGACGTCTTAACGTGCTCTCCGAGGCAAGGAGAAGGCAATAAATTTTATCAATAACTACTGCAATTTGAATTATTGCATTGTTCCTATACATTATACATTACATAGCTCCTGTATATACCTGGAAGAGTAGACAAAGATGCCATGTTCACAATTTGCCAGCCTCATTTTACAATAGTTCGCAAAATGTGGATGTTACACGTTACATGTTTACAACTCTGCCCAACCTTTGCGGACATACAGGCATAAGCGTTATCTAATCATTCGACTGACCTGATCCAAACAACGAACCTCGACCTCATACACAGAAGCGTATATTCAGCGCACTGTTTTGACGGCCATCTGTATCCACATATTCTATGTATCTACATAATATTTAATAAATATTATCAGAGCTGCGATTTCGTGCCGGAACGAATGACATTGATTTAAGAGTATGGTTTTTTGAATACATTAACCTTGAATGTCTCGATTACAATACCGTTTTTGACCAATATTCGAAGTTTATCTACGTAAGAACATTGTAACGGCTTCGGCACAGCGGCAGTGAATACGACTGATGTGTCTGAGTTCCGGGTTCGATTCTTGAGTCCAATATGGTGATATTTGTTTCTTTTATCAAGAACTTACAGTTGTTTCCATCCCACGATAAGTAATCTTGTAATTATACTATGTACCATATCGCCCGTATTTCTCAACAAAATTAGATGAAATATAGTTTAGATTTTAAATGGCATTCCAAGCTATCAAACTTTGAAAGCTGCATCAAAAGCCATTCAGTGGGTTTCGCGTATGCCAGAAGACGGTCAATGTTTAGTAGTAAAGGGTTTTCCGTTAAGAAATTCGTAGTAGCCGAACGGGTTCTGGAATTAAGCTAGGTAAACGGCAACACTTATTACTTGTTACCTACAAGCATAGCTGGAAAAATATAGGTACTTTATCAAGGATCTAGAAGACTTGAGACTGTAGGTATGTATATATATGTATATACAGCCTCTTTACAGTATTTTATCAATATAATCCGATATAAAAGTATTAAGCAATATTAAAACAATAATACTTTCAGTTCTTGACACAAGACAACTGCACAATATGACCTGTTTGTCATACTTTAACGTTACGGCTGGCAATTGTTTACAAATTAAAATAAATTAATAAATTTTACATAAATTATCATTACAATGACTGTTGATGTACCAATGGATAGCCCCCAACGGTGTTTGTGTAAAAAAATAACCTATTTTTCCCTAATATCCATATACTTTAGTACCAAATTTCATTAAAACCAATTTAATAATTTAGCAATAAAAATATATGGAATAGCCAGAATTAATTTGTATTTATAATAGATATATAGCAATATTTCGTGTTTGTATTGTATAACAATGGTATAAATAAACCAGAGGTTTCCAGACTTTTACTTCATTGACCACTTTTAAAACTTAGCTGGTTCCAGTGGACCCCGTGGACCCCCTGCAGCTACATTTCTACCATATTCCTGGCCTGACATTTTTGACAAAAATGTCAAATGTCCGGAGAATTTCTAAAAAAAAAAGGGAAGCTCGCTGAAGAGCGAGTGGTATTCCTCAAAATCATGCAGTCAAGCCAACATTTTAGTTCTTCACTATCGAAAGCAAATAAATTTTCGTGGACCCACGTTTACGAATTGTGAACCCCCATTTTTTTGTCACGCCAACTTAGACCCCCGTCGAATCTCCCGTGGACCACTTTGGGAACTACTGGTATAAACAGAGTACTGGGTAGAGTATTTACAAAGAGATTTCGATCAATGGTGTACTAAAAATTGACGGCCTCAATGGCGTAGTGGTTAGTGTAACCGACTGCCACGCCTGAGGTCGCGGGTTCGATTCCCGCACAAGTCAAAAATTTGTGTGCACGAACACTGATGTTTGTCTTGGTCTGGGTGTTTCTATGTATAATATGTACGTATTTACAAAAAAAAAAGTATATATGTATGTTTATCCATTGTCTAGTACCCATAGTACAAGCTCTGCTTAGTTTGGGCTAGATGGTGTTGTGTGTATGTGGTAGAATATTATTATTATTAAAAGCTCTCAGTTATATAATATTTGAGTTATATTCCTGTTGTTACAAATGTTATATGTTAACTTTCTACCATCAGGTAGGCAGTTTTCCACTGCCTTTTTGTACAAGCATGCTATTCATAATATAGATACCAGTCAGACAGACTTTTATTTGGGCTTTGACTCTGTTCTAGAGTGCATCCTTTCAGGAAATCTCTATTACAGTAGTTGTTGTCAATTAGTATACTGTATACCTACTGTAATTATTTAAAGTATCCTGATTGTTTTAAAAGACATCTCCCTTACTCGGCATTATTTCTGTACTAGCTTTTGCGCGCGGCTCCGCCCGCGTAGTACCTACATCAATAAAAAGTAGTCTATGTACTTCCTCAGGTTTTAAACTATATCTGTACTAAATTTCATCTAAATCGGTTGAGTGGTTTAGCCGTGAAAAGGTAACAGACAGACAGACAGACAGACAGACAGACAGACAGACAGACAGACAGACAGACAGATAGACAGACAGAGTTACTTTCGAATTTATAATATTAGTAAGGATGGTGGGGGCCTTATAAGCCACAGATGCAATGAACATCCAGATTTGGAACAAACATTTGCTGATCATACAGTTTTTGTCCTATGTGGGTATCAAACTCACTACACTCGACATAGTGGCAGTTACGAGGTGAACAATTATACCACTACGTCATTTGTTCAGTCAATTGACAAGAATAGTCCTAAGACTAGAAGAGATTTGGAGTGCTTTGCTTTTCTAATATTTACAGCTGACTGTTTGGTGGGCAGCATTGCCTTATTAACATGAAAAAGGTAAAGGTTTCCTTCAGAATCTACACTAATTATGAAGCTGAAGAGTTTATTTGTTTGTTTGGTTGAACGCGCTAATCTTAGAAACTGCTGGTTCGAATTGAAAAAATATTATAGTATATTTATCGAGATAGCCTATTTATCGAGGAAGGTTATGGGCTATGTAAAATTACACTACGACCCATGAGAGCGCAGTAATCATAAACGCGGGTGAAACCGCGGGTACAGCTATATTGTCTTCTGTTTACGCGAATGTTATTCATTGAAATTAAACTACTATATACGGATTTTATCGCGTTAACAACGCGATAAAATATTTAATTTCAACGGCTAGTCATATTATATTGTGATATCATTGCATGAACACAAACATTTAATATCACCAATATTGGATTGAACAGATGTTGCAAATTTTACTCACTCATTAAATCCATGAATAATTAAACTTTAATTCAATGTTAATTATGTACTTTACACAATACTAAATCTGATGAAGCATAAGCACAGTAGAGTTTATATGAAAATATTTAGTTTAACTTATTGAGACGCATTGGCAAACCTGTGGCAAGACACAATAGGTTTGTAATTATGTCTAGCATTCTGAAATTGAAACTTAAGGAGAAATAGTATAGTAGATTGCTCCTATTTGTAATAGTCAACTACTTTGTCTTAAGGAGAAAAAAGAGATTACTAGGTAAACCAAGTTTGATTAATTTTACATTTTCTATGGTCTTATGTTTTAGGACATAAGAATTGCTGTATTCCAGACAGACACTGCATCACTACTATCAATTCAGAGACAACTAAACCTGTTAATATTCTACCTCATTGGGGAATCAAACTCACAATTAATATGTGTTATATTTAAGTGTATATTTTTGATTAGTTGATATATTGTCTTGGTAATAATATACAAGTAAAAATTATAAGAATTCTTCTTCTTTTTTGTTATTCGCAACATAATTAATAAGAAATACAATAAAATTTTCTTTTTGTGATGCAAACACAAACTCGTTCGAGTTTTACCGTGCATCATATCATCAATTGCGACATAACTACGTTAATTCATGCAAAGTAAAATACCTTACAAACTTATAATCCAATAAACAAAATTTTTATACACTGCGTAATATTAAATTTTGTTAGTATTATACTTAATTGAAATTTTGAATCAATTTGTTATCTGTATATATACACATAGCTGTGTTAAGTACTCCAGTCCCCAACTAACTTATCAAGGCCCAGGTAGGATCAATAAATGGGATCCTTATATTTTGTATGAATGTGTTGGATCAGTAGAACTAGATTAACAGTGTGAATATAATCTTGAACAGTCATTACTCTAACTAATCCTTACTAATATTATAAATTCGAAAGAAACTCTGGCTGTCTATCTGTCTGTTACCTTTTCACGGCTAAACCACTCAACCGATTTAGATAAAATTTGGTACAAATATAGTTTAATATCTGGGGAAGGACATAGGTTACTATTTATTGATGTAGGTACCACGCGGGCGGAGCCTTGCGCAAAACCTAGTATAAAATAAATGCGAATATAAGTATGTTTTTACATTTTCACACCTTAACTACTTGACTGATCATCAAGAAATTTCGCATAAGTACATGTTTTTAGGGGTACAAAAAACGGTAGGGTAACTTTAATTAAAAATAAAGTACTGTTCCCTTACACAGCTGTGGAAAATGTCAAAAGCTAGTAGTCTATAATTGTTATGTAAATTTACAAGCCTACAGTCTATAAAAAAACAATTGACTTTGGACTAATGCAGTCTTAAATGAATTAGAACATTATCAGTTTAAGTATTAATTCTGATAACCAACCAGATCGAAATTATATTTCTGAGGGCCAAATTGATAGTTATAACTGTACTACTATTATACATTGATTACATGGGCTTTTGTCTTGCTTTGATCTGTCAGAGTAACTGTATAGAAACATGATGATAAAAGCCTGTGACTTGGTTAAGTTGTGGCCTTATTCTAGGACTCATCATGTGGTTGCAGGTTTGTTTATGGGACGGAACAGTGCTATTGATAATTTCTATTATAAAATTCTTAGTAGACATGCAGAGCAATAGACTTGTCCCCTATTATATGGGCATACGAAATTTAAATATGGGGAAAGTTTATATAAATTATATACAATTGTTGATGTATAAAATTTAACACCTACACTGCACTTTACTTTCCTTAATGGTAAATATGAGTGTTTGTTTAATGAGTAAGTTAATACTGTTTTCATTTACTACCAACAAGAGTCCATAAAAGATTTATGTAGTTGGTAACACAAAACAGAACAACATAATACCTACAATGAAATTACTGCCTAGTAGGTCATTATGTTGCAATTATTATTCCAATTAAGTATTTTATTTAATGACTAATGTACAAGTTTCAATTTTTATTTATAGACCCTGTCTGACCTTGAATTAACTTAAAGATTTATATGCATAGATCTTACTTCCTTGTACATAGTATTTATATAATTATGGCTTGTCTTATAGTTTAGATAAATACTAAAAAGATTTTGATTTTGGAATTCCTTAAAATATAGTCATTGTGTGAGGGATATTTTTTTTAAGTATTGAGCCACTAATAGAAAAAAGATCTAAATGCAATTTACAATTTTGGCATTATCCCAAACAGTAGTTTAATTTTGATGCTGTATGATTTATAAGTATCTTATTGCCATAGTAATAGATGATATAATGAGAGCTATGGACTGTATCTCTAATACACGCGATAAAGGCAGAGTTCATGAACTAAGGTGCTTCAGTGTTCTACAAATAAACTATCGTCAATTATACCTATGTACTATCAAAAATGTTTCAATGCCAAGTATCCATATGCGGACAGGAAAAAATAATACGGCTTCCCAACTTATTCATTATTAAGTATACATCGCGCATAACCTTCGAGGATACGAGCAAACAGGTTTTATCGCACCGCAGACACTAATAAACCTCTATTACCTTAATAACAAACACTAATGCCGCCAAAATTGGCAGAAAATGGGGTGTCTTCGGTAGTAAAATTTAATCTATTTAAGAATTATATCCATCGCACATACGCAAAACTTGGCACTGTCAACTCATCGGAAACGTATTTAACAACAAAAATATATAATATACTTACGTAATACACTTTAAATAACAGTCAGAACACAAACATCACAGTGGTAATTGATTTTGGATATCTCCGATCTGATTTTTTATCACACAAAATTCGCTAGTATAGTTTATCACAAGAAATTTTTATATAGAATAAATTAATGACGTTCGCTTGTTACATGTACAATTTACAGTTCATTTCACTAATAATTGATATAATTTAGAAAGAAACTCGTTAATAATACGAAACACCATTTTGAAAGATTGAAGAAAAGATCGTCAAGGATTTTTCCCCTTCTTTCTTGTCAACTGCTTGCGTCATTGCGGCAATTTGACGTTTAGGTTTCTCGTGTTACCAGCTTTATTTTATTATGCCCCATATCCCATTTAATGTAATATGAATAAAGAAAAATAATATTTAGCTATAATTTCATACTTTTTACTAATATCTAACAGTAAATTTATATATTATTAAAGATATTACAAACAATATATTTGGTTACATGTTCTCTCATATCAGAAGTTTTAACTTTTATTTCGTTACATTCTAGAAATTATAATTACAAAATCATAATTACAATTTCGTTCTAATTATTCAGATCATACGAATGACCCCATCGATTTTCCCTAAATTCAAGGAAATCTTGTCACATAGCCATATTATTTTTAGCGAATACTACTGATGTTGCGTTCGTAAATAGCAATTTATATTTAATAGTTGCGTTCCTAATGTAACAGATTTAATAGTACGTAATTTTAGATTTGGCAACCGCACAAAATAGGTACAATAACGAACTGTACTAAGTAATTTTCTCTATAATTTTCTGTTGCATTTTGGAAATTCTAAATTACAGTAGTGACATTCAATTCTGTAGTAACGTGTGGTATTCAATATGATAAAATAACATTAGACATTTAATATGGAAAACATCGTCTAGATAAAATGAAACTTATTATATTTATATGTACCTTTTATAACTTTTTATTTACATCGCAATAGGTTTATTCGTGTCTCATCTAATAATTATGATAACTAGTCCAATATCAATAAATAATTCAGATATGAAAATATTCTTCAGGTCAGTGCAGCATGTGATTAAGCCGTAGATTAAACGATAATATAATTAAGTACTTCTGCACCGATTACACTACCTTACACCTACGTATTTAAAGAAATCGAAGGGTTTGACAAGACATTAGTATTACAAGGAAGTAGAATTCCGTTGCTTTTAGTCTTGTAGTACCGGGTAAAGAATCCATATAGTCTTCAGCTTCTATTTACAAAAGTGTAGACAGAGTTGTATGACACATCTATATTTCGCCAATTAAGATTATAGGTCCTATGTAATAAAGGACTTATTTCCTTCTACAGGGCATACTTTCAGACTCCGTGCTGCTACTAAGAATTTCTTGATAGAAAATCCCAATAGCACATTACCGGAGCCGGGAATCGAAGGCGAGACATTATAAACAGCAGATATATCTATACTAATACTATAAAGCTGAAGAGTTTGTTTGTTTGAACGCGCTAATCTCAGGAACTACTGGACATTTTTTTTTAGTGTTGATTAGGCCATTTATCGAGGAAGGCTATAGGCTATATAACATCACGCTACGACCAATAGGAGCGTAGCAGCAATAAAAAATGTTGCGAAAACGGGGAAAATTCTCCTATATGAAGCAGACGAAGTTGCGCGGGACAGCTAGTTTATTATAAGTAATAAGGTAACCATTACCTATCGTCAAACGTTGCTGACTGATGTGATATTTCGTGAAAATGGTTACGAGGTATCTTGTTGTAACACTGTTGTGTATGTCAGAGTACCAAACTTAAGCTCTTCCGTCAAGTTATTATTGATGGGGCACCGTTGTACCCTGGTGTTTTAGCGTGGTTACTGGTTACCCATTGATGTACTTTGGTCATAACCAGCAGGGCAGGACAATGGGATGCATCCCATATACTTTGTACGTCCGGGCGTCATTTGGGGTTACCACATAACATCAGGGTTGGTTTGAGGTATAAACCGCAAACCAACAATAAACCTGAGTCGTAACCTCGTTTTTCAATATATATGTACTTTTTTTTTCTGTGTTATAATATTTGTCTGTATTTTGTGTACCTATATTTTGAAAAATAAAATACTTACTTACTACTAGTATAGCATCTATTAGGTATATTATTTGTGCTTTGATAAAGACATCAAACATAATTGTTATATTCGGTTACCTACGCTGTTTATAAAACCTGTTTAATTACTTACTAAATATGAACACTGAAAAGTCATTTATCTTAAACTTTCTAGTAATATTTACCCAAACGTTAATAAATGGGCGACTACAAGTATGCACCTAGCATTATTCAATCAAACATGTAATCGTGTCGTATTAATAATAATAATTCATTTCCCAGTTCCCGATGCCGGTGGGTCTTCATAGTTTTTATATTTTTAAATGTGTTTATTTTTATATATTTAAAAATGTAATTACTATTGAAAAATGTGTAAATAAAGAGAATAATAATAATAGCAACGATAGCTTAGTAGGCGACCGATGAACTACTACGCAGAGGGCTTGACTTCGATCCCCGACTTTTCAAAATTATATCTGTATAGATATGCCCGCGGTTTCACCCACGTTTATAGTTACTGCTCCACCCACGTGGGTCGTAGCGTGATGTTATATTGCATATAGCCTTCCTCGATAAATAGGCTATCCAACACTAAAAGATTTTTTCAAATCGAAACAGTAGTTCCTGAGATTAGCGCGTTCAAACAAACAAACTCTTCAGCTTTATAATATTAGTATAGATTAAAGGGGAAATTATTGCTCGCTTGTTAAAGCGAGCGATGATTTATGTGAATGAAAAGATCATGAGAAAACCTGCATGTATAAGAGTTCTCCATAAGGATCTCATAGATATGTGAAATCTGCCAACTCAGACATTGTTTAATTACTACTGCTAGATAATACATATTTACAATTTAAAAATTATTCTTTTAAAGAAAGTCTTAATTTAGGATCGAATTTACAACACTCGGCGTATTGGCAGTGTCAAGAAGATGCCACAAACCACTACGCCATTAATGACGCCAAACTGCCCTGAAAACAACAAGAACATTGCTTCTGGAATTATTTCCAACTGTTTATTAACTATAGTTTGTAAACAGATTGGTTTTAGTGCCAAACCACAAGCTTATTATGAAACATCAACTGTTTTAGCAACATATGAAACTGTAGCTCAAAGTAACGACGATGTATTACGCCTGTTAAAATTGCCAGAGCATAGTTGTAGTTCTATATATTATACTTACTTCGTTAGCTCAGCGAACCAAAGTGAAACTTGGCCGCCGACATTAAGTAGGTACGACATTCCTTCAGTGCCGGATTAAGTAAACGCGGGGCCCGTAGCAAATTCTTTCGGGTAAGACTGCTTGCATACGTCAGAGTTTTTGCAGAGCTGATTATTGTGCCGACTGAAATTCTACACATTTATACGAGCGACTTTTTATAGAACTTGTGCGTTTACCGTATGGAATTCGGTGTTTTATTCACGCCAAGGAAATAGTCGGTTACCGATTGTCTGACGTGGATTGTCTTAGTAGAAAAAGTTGTAACATATCACATTTTTGTGACACAGAATAAGTTTCACTCAAAAAATTACGCTCAGGCAGAGATGAGTGGATTTATATGCGGGGCCCCCTTTTGCGCGGGGCCCGTAGCAATTGCTACTCTTGCTACGTGGTTAATCCGGCACTGCATTCCTTCCTATTTTGTACCAATCGGGCATTCATCTATTCAGGTGTTTAGCTGTTTCGACTTTCCAGCGATATCTTGAGCGACCCACTGGATGACGCTGGGTGGGTTGCCCGAGATATGCTCTTTTTCAAGCTCGATCCAATGCGATCCGATATTTATTCGGCCTCGATGGCGTAGTGGTTATGTAACCGACTGTCGCACCTGAGGTCGCGAGTTCGATTCCCGCACAAGTTAAACATTTGTGTGCATGAACATGGATGTTTGTCTTGGTCTCGGTGTTTCTATGTATAATATGTATGTATTTACAAAAGAAAATAGTATATAATATATGTATGTTTATCCATTGTCTAGTACCCATAGTACAAGCTCTGCTTAGTTTGGGCTAGATGGTGTTATGTGTATGTGATAGAATATTATAGGTATTATTATTATGATATTATTGTGCATAAACATAGGTACCTACTTCATAAAGTTAAACGTAACTATATGTTAAAATTATTAGGAAGTGAGGAATCCGCCACGCACCCTCGGATTGCTCACCCCGACTATTGCAATTGAAAAAAGGTCACAATACCGAATGAATAGGGACAGCCTATGTCGACGCATATTTTGTGTTTGAAGCGGAATACTGCAATTTGGAGTACGTCCGGATCCCACGACGCGGTTGTCCATCATCAGAGAAATTCGGTATTGTCAACCTTTTGCTATTGTTATAGGTTGGCAATCCGAGGTTGCGTAGCGGGTTCCTCTTTTCCCAATAATTTTATTACATTGGATTGCCGCCGATAACGCCTAATTCGATTCAATGTATCTTATTTATATCTAAGAGTAGCGATAGCTCAGTGGGGAGACCAACAGGCTGCAATGCAGAGGGTCTCGGGTTCGAACCCACGTCGCGTACCTCTGACTTTCGGAAGGTATATGACTTTTCGTAATTATGTGCGTATTGATTGACTATTATCGCCTGCTCCATGCCTCGGAGAGCACGTTAAGCCGTTGGTCCCGGCTGCCATGAACATCCATGGCAGTCGTTATTGGGAGAGTGTCGACACAAAAGATCCCACTGGGTCGAATTGTCGCCGGTCTGCACTGACTGGCCCCCACATAAGATAAGATGAGATAGCCGAAAGATAAATCGCATGCTGTCTCACTGTAGTTAGGCTAAAGAAAAGATGGCGAGACTTTAATCTTATAGATAAATGCTTTTTATAGGTGGTCGGACAGCCTTGTATTTGGAATGGGTCACAGTGATAGATGACTACCAGTAAAGCATATTACATGCAAATAGTTGGGATCTGTAAAAATAAGTCAAAATGCTTGCCTTTCTCTGTCTTTGCATCACGTTAAAACTGCTAAACAGAAGATTACACATGCATCAATAAAATTTGAGCATTGTTGTCAGGCTAATCTGCAACTATTTATTAAACACTAAAGGAACACATATATATATGTTTTATACAGGTGGCAAACAGGCATACGGGCCACCTGATGGTAAGTGGTCACCGTAGCCTATGGACGCCTGCAACACCAGAGGCAGCACTTGCGCGTTGCCGACCCTTTAGGAAAGTAATTGGGAAGGAGAAGGACAGGGAATGGGGGAAAAGGCGTGATTGGGCCTCCGGCACTCTCACCGGACGAAACACAACAGTAGGAATACTGGTATTTCACTTCGATATTCTGTGAGAGGGTAGTCCTTCCCCGGTCGAGCCGGCCCATTCATGCCGAAATCAGTGAGGCTCTACTACTTAAAATGAAAAAAATAATTCAACAATAAAAGAAAATATTTGAAATATATTTATTAAATAACAAAATGTACAAAAATAAATAACTCTACTCCCTTTACAACTACTTAATCCTATAAATTTACAACTATGTAGTTAAATCGTCCGCAATGTTTAGACTACCCTACAAGAAACAATAAATATCAATCTGAAGAATTTTTATTAATTACTTCTGTAATGTCAACTAAAAAGACCAGTGTTCAAAATATAGTACCGGTCTAGTCTTGTAAAACGAAAAATAAAAAAAAAATTATGTTTTGCAAATTTAACGTTCATTTTAATTTCGGTGATTTGTGGCATTTACGACCTTTCGTGACAATTTACAATACAATGTCTTTGTTGAAACTAGATTGACTAACTAACTTTATTTTGAACAGTCTTTACTACAATTGGACGTACTTTCTGAAAAACGTTCCAACCCACACTCGGGACAAAATCGAGTTATTATTAGCAAATTAGTCACGGGGTTACTACTTACTAGCTGGAAAAATTTCGTAGCTCTACTATCACTCTAAATATGAAATCATGACTTAGTAGCCCAACCCACATGTATAAAGAAGCAATACGGGATTGAACTTCAATAAAGATTATCTTAAAATGTTAACTTTGTGGGTTGGAACGTTTTTTAGTAGCTATGTCCAATTGGGCCTCTGATTACCTTGTTTGTATGAAGAGCTAAACAGCTGACACCGTAGCCGAGAAATTGTTGGTCAATTTCTTGGCTCAGGGCTTCAGGGCTTAGTTACAGCAAATTACCAATAGCAAGACGCCATAGTGCCTAAAATACATAACTCCTTCCAATACAATGCGTAGACGATTATATCACGAGGTAAAGTGTCCAATCCCAATATTGGGTCATCAAGAACATCCTGATGATTAGCAGACTCCACACTGAACCACACTGGTAACCACAACCAAATACACATTCACCATATTCCCCTCAAGTATATATCTCTATTTCATCCCCATCATTAACATCAGTCAATCTCCTCCAATACACGTATTCAGACTTCAGACCTTTAGTACCAAGATAGAATGGATACTCCAAAGACGTGGCTAAATAAAATATACCTCGCTTCGTCCTATCGATTCCCAGGCCCATATATAAAGTATCTAAGGGTACATTACCGTAGCACTCCGAATCTCTTGCTTGCTGGACAGAATTACATTTAAGAGCTATAAATTTCCTCGGATTCTTCAGAGCGGACAACCATAATGGGAGGATCCGGAAATGACTGCAAGTTGTTGTGCAAGGGTACAACGTTATATCGGAGGGTTGGTATTCCCCACCATTGACATATATATCCACGTGTCCCATACGGGCAGCCATGCCGTACCCATCAATATTGGTATGGATGACTTGGACGAAATCGGCGTTCGAAGCATCGAGCCTTTCAGATGGTCCTAAATTCCTGAAACAAGGGCCCGATGGTTCCAAAGCTGTTATAGCAGATATATTTCTGCCGGTTAAGGTCTGGAACTGGCTAGCTATGAAGCTAGCAGTGTGGCAGCCAAGGCTGAAACCCAGGATCTCAAGTTTGGATGGGTCTAGACCCAGTTCGGTGAGTTGGATTAGGACTTCGGCGACGTGTTTGCCGACAGGACGCATGAGACGGGTTGCTCTGTAAATATAGAATGAGTGCATTAATTTAGTGTTAAAGGTAAAAAAATTAATAAATAGATCCATTATCATCCTATCCTTCAGTAATAAAATAAAAGTAATTAATATTCAAGCGTCCAGTAATACACCTAGCAGTAGATGCACAACATATTAAAGTTTTTGATTAATTTTATGTATCAATGCAGATGATATTATACAACTCGATGTAGAATATCCAAATCACGACTTCAGGACATTGATGATTAGAGCTGTTTTTATTCTGATTTAGTGCGTCGTTGACTGATCCCGTTGATGACAAATGTCATAATATCAATATTTAATTATATATGAATCACTTTAACATTCGATAGTTCAAAAGATAGCCGCACATCGCTCATACTCCCTGGATGACGAGTCAATCAACGAAATGGCGTAATTTTTTTTAACGAAGATCCGGGAACTACTGCACATAGAATATGTTCTCTGGATCTCTGTTCTATGCAAGGAACTGCTAGATAAATTAAACTTAGATTTTGGAAACTACTCAACTCTTAGCGAAGCCGAAGGTGTCCATAAGGTATATATGCTCTACTCTCTCCATGTTATTTCGGTGAGGAGGACTACATGTTTTGGTAGATGTACATGTAATTATGTCCCAGTAGCTTCTTCATCAACTCATTGCTCCAAATAACTATGGTAACAAAATCTGGTACTCACAAATGATAATGCACCGTCGCGAATCTCTGGTTGTCGACGAGGATGACATTGTAGCCTCTGTCTTCGTACTCGTTGGCGAACATGGCGGATATCGGCAGGTTCGGACTGTCCAAATACCCGATGGCTACTAGCAGCGTTTTTCTGTGAAGTTACAATTTTACTGTGAGATTTTGTGAGGCAGCAGTATCTGCGGCCAAAGTAGCCTGAATGGGCAGGACCTTTATGTCACAAAGGATTACAGCCTAATAACTATTTCGTGTTTCAGTCCGATTACTAGTTTTATAATGACGCATAGAATCAGACAGACAAAATGTTTAAACGCTATTGGGTTCAGACCTCTCTCAAGAGACAAACCAGAGTGGTTTTCAAAAATGACTCAATTACACTCATTATTGATTTAAAATAGTATAGATAGTCACAAACATAGCTAAATTCATCTAAATTAAAAGTAATTAATTTTATTTAGTCACAGCCAACTCATAAAGAAATGTTCACTCGATAATTTATTTTTAAAATTAACCTATGATACAAATAAAATATTGATTAGATAAAAGTGTAACAGTCTAAAACTGTATTTTACATTATTAAATTGTGGATCTGTCTTGAAGTCCTTTCTTCTCGTTCCTTCCTTTATTCGTCTTTCATTACACACGATATCCTGACTAATATTATAAATTCGAAAGTAACTCTGTCTGTCTGTTATCTTTTAACGGCTAATGATCTATAGCTCTTATCAAGACCACACAAAATTCTTCTTAAATATCTTCTAATGGCTTTGGTTACGTAAATGTAGGATATCTTATAGAAGTAACAGTATTGAAATTAAACTACCATATACGGATTTTATCGCGTTGTTTATTTGACACTTTATTACAAAATTTAGAAACTGTTACACTACTATTACTATTAAACTACCAATTTTTAAGCTAATTAAATTATTGATACTATTAAATCTATTTATATTTAAGTTTACACTTTCCCCGACGTTTCGGATGCTTTTCAGCAGCCATGGTTACGGGGAGACTAAGATGGTAGTTGTCTCAATGTTCCAGTGCACAGTGTAGTTATTTCAAAGTACCCGAACATAATTTAATCATGGGTGTTTCCATTCACGCAGAATGAGCTAAAAGTATCATGAAGTCTAGCTGTGGTTTGCTTCTTCTTGGGTATTTGAATTACTTTTGTAATAAAGTGTCAAATAAAGAACGCGATAAAATCCGTATATAGTACTTTAATTTCAATGAATACATTCGCGTAAACAGAAGACAATGTTAAGGAGTAACAGTACCTAATTTTCTTGGATGAAATGTCCATTTCTGTTCCCCTGACAACGTGTGTGCGAAATCATGTTTAACTTTATATATCGAGTAGTTAAGGCGTGAAAGCGTGACAAACAAACTCACGTTCGCATTTACAATATTAGTAAGGATATGGTTAATGTCTATACATTGACCAGTTACAATCTTATTATATGTATGTATAGACTAGCTGTTACCTGCGACTTCTTCCTGGTGGGATTATTTATTTTTGCGAAACCCATATTTTATTTCAAAATAAAAGCAGCCTTATTTACTCCTTATAACATCAGCTATCTGCCAATGACAGCCCCGTCAAAGTCTGTCCAGCCGTTTCAGAGATTAGCCGGAACAAACAGACAGCCAGAAAGACAAAAAAAAAATTTCTTTTTCAAAGCTGTTATTTTGACATCACAAACAGACACTTCAATTTTATTTATTTGCATAGATAAATTAATTTCATTTTGAAGCCTCGATTTGCGTTAGTGTCACTCGTCGCATCGCTACGATGAGCACTTACAGTTCACTAGATGTCATAATAATCAGTGATTACCAGCGGATTTGGTCTCGCAACAAAATTATAGAAGGTAAATAGATAAGGCTTACAACCCATAGTGGAGGCTTCCGTCTGGCTAGCGTAATAAATTACAGTGCTATCGTTACTTGTGTTGGCACATTAGACTTGTGTAAGCGATACGTGATTTCTATGGAAGTGTGGCGAATCGCGAATCGTCACTATCAAATCATTCGATTTGAAAGTAACGATTCCGTATTCAATATTGATTAATTAGTTGTTACTAGATTATGCCGGCGGCTTCGTTCTCGTTGAAGTATTATGTTAAAAAAATCTATCCTTCGGGAATGGTTTTTTTTCTGGATAAAAGGTAACTTAAGTTCTTTTCTGTAACCTTGAAAACGTGTATGCAAAATTTCATGACGATTGATTAAGTAGTTTAGGCGTGCAAGCATAAAAAACAAACTCACATGCGCATATATAATATTACTTAGAATTACTTTATCGAATGTGTGAAAAATTTATGAGATATTCTATAACTGTCGTAGTAGATAATGATGACGACAATTTTTTACTTTTGTTAACCAGGAATCGTGAACATTTAGATTAGATAATAATACGTTATTCAACATTTTTTATCGATATAAAGCTGAAGAGTTTGTTTGTTTATTTGTTTGTTTGGTTGAACGCAATAATCTCAGGAACTACTGGTTCGAATTGAAAAATTGTTTTAGTGTTGGATAGCCTATTTATAGAGGAAGGCTATAGGCTATATAACATCACGCAATTAGAAAATTTGAATGATTTGATTTTTATCGATAATTATGCGTCTCTACTTGCGCATACCGCCATTGGTATACTAAAAGCAAGAGTTAAGTCATAGTACTATAGCTTTATTGGCCAGTGGTGTAAGCATGAATATAATATATCCAATTTAAATATAGACTACCTACAGTTATCGAATGTACTAAGAGACGTCATGTTAAACTTCGTAACAAAGTATACTCCGGCTAACGGCTGCACAGACGGCGTAGTGGTTTAAATGGTTACCATTAGAACAAACCGAGTCATGTAAAACTCACTTTTTGGAACTGGGAATCTTAACGGCACCAAGTCTCTATATTATAGTACTATTGGGGAACTTTATCAAACACCTTCATAGTTTTGAAACAGCAACACAGAGACAAAACAGATTAACAACTCGCAGAAAAGACCTTCCTACAATAATACAACCTAAACTAAATATAGTTCATCACAGCACTCGTTATCAAGCTGTATTATTGTTTAACAAATTACTAACAGAACTAAAACTCATACAAAATTCAATTATATTTAAAACTAAATTAAAAACATATTTACTAAGAAAATGCTATTATAGTATAGATGAATTTTTAAATGATAAAGAACGTATATTGTAGTAATTTCCATTTTATTTAAATTTATTTTTCATCTTTCGAATAGTAATTATATTATAAGGATATACTTTAATGTTGATATTTTTGTATTTATCTAAATCCATTTAAGGCATATTTATTTTGACATTGCTAATTATATTGTGTATTCTAGCGTTTATTTTTTACTTTAACACTGTTCTGACTGGTTTTTATATTTTTTTTTTGCCATTAAATGAATGAGGTTGTGTTTTAATTATTTAATTATTGTTGACCTTATTATATTATATTTCAATTGTATTTAAATTTTTCATAATATTAATGTGCTTGTTTTTGTTTTTATTTTATGCAAAATTATTTTCAACACAAATGTAATTTGTTCTGAAATAAATGACTTATGACTTATTGCGTCGAGTCTTGTTTCTTCGATCCCCACACGAGACAAACATTTATAAGACCCACAAATAGTTGTTCCGAGTCTGGTGTTCTTGTGTCCGCTGTTTGATGTTTGTAAAGTCGACATAGGCATTATACCCAGTTCAGGAGTTGACTTTTAAAACAATACAATACTTCAAAACCATCATAATTATCTTTTATACTTTTGCATTGCATGACTTGTGTAATACGAACAGGTATTTAAAAACATCTGTCTGCATGTACCAGTGCATTCTGACCGAAACGTCATCATTACCAAAAACGGTACTTAAATGCCTCGACCGCGTTCATTTCCATTAGTATTATTTAAAGAAATATTGATTTTTGAAAATGAGAGAGCTCGAAATTGTCTTTTATAAAAATTACGTCACAATACCACCCGTGGCTGCATAATATTATTAACGCGCTCGACTCAGGAACCGGACCCTAGAACTTTTGCACAGCAGTTACATCAATCCAGCTACACCAAAGGGGCAGTTTCATACTACTTACTACCTTCAATTAAAGGCAAAATCCTCCAAATACCAACCTCTTAAAATTAATTCTGGGGTCTTGCGCGATGTTCTTCGCATTCCAATACGAGTACTTCTGTCTAGTTCGTCCATTGCCCTGCACCACGAACGACAGATGCTTCAGCTGGCTCTTTGGTATGACTGCTGGCTTCGTTGACCCGGGGCCTGTCGAATTTGAAGAAGGTGAATTATTTTATTGTTCATAGTTATGGTGATAAGCAAGCGGGTGTTACGACTTTGTGGACGGTGTCTACTGGTGTCAAGGCGCAATCCGAAAGGAATCCCATGACTGGAATGTAAAGGACAATTAAAAGAAGATGGGTGTGGTTTTAGTCAGTGCAAGCCTGATATATATCTATATATATAAAACTCTTCCGTTACTGAGTGACTGACAGACAACGCACAGCCGAAACTACTGAACGCAAGAAGCTGAAATTTGGCATGCATGTTCCTTGGGTACTGTAGGGGTGCACTAAGGGATTTCCCGAAATTCCTGTGGGATTGGGAAGAAATGGATAAATAAAAAAACATGTGCAGGCGTACCTGCGGGCATCCTCTATTAATAATATAATATTCTATCACATACACACAACACCATCTAGCCTAAACTAAGCAGAGCTTGTACTATAGGTACTAGACAATGGATAAACATACATATATACTTTTTTTTTGTAAATACATACATATTATACATAGAAACACCCAGACCAAGACAAACATCCATGTTCATGCACACATTTTTGACTTGTGGGGACTGCCAATAGAAGTGAAAACTTTAATCCTTGACCATAACCACTTTTCAATAAACAAAAAAAAAAGGGGGCGGTTCGGATTCCTGATACTCTCTTATGAGTTATTAAAGGGGTCAAAATTTCGTTATTTTTTGCGTAGGACGCACCATTTCTGAGATATTGTTAATATTCTAAAATAATTAAAAAATGGAAAGCGTGGAAGCGTGACGATGACAAAGCATGACCATGACGCGAGTTCTATAATTTTTGTTCACCCAAGAAGTGCTCAACGCGCCTAAAGAAGTTTTCACTTCAAAAATAATAAATAAAGACTGCAATAATTTATTTCTAAACGTTGCGACTGCAAATTGTATTTGACATCACATAACACATTTCTCGGTTTACGTATACGTTCTAAAAACTATGTGGCACAATTAAAGCGGAAGCGTTGCTGGGTACACTTGCACAATGCAAGGAGGACGACTATACTATAAAACTAATACATATTATATTATATATTCATGAGTGTAAAAACAGTTATATTCAATCATCGCAACCGCAAAGCCTACGCAATGGCTTGATAGTATATAATTTATATAGCTTGTCGTTACTGGTATAGGTATATTTACTGGCTCCGTGGCGCAGCGGTAGTGAATGCGACTGCTGTGCATGAGGTCTCAGGTTCGAATCCCGGGTCGGGCCAACAAAATGTTACTGGGATTTTCAGTTTGTCTTAACTGAAAATCCCAATAGTAGTCCGGAGTTAGGAAGTTGGCGGTGTTAGACACGGCCGTACCTCGGAAAGCACGTAAAGCCGTTGGTCCTGCGCCTGATCTCTCTCCGGTCGTGTTGGATTACCGTCCCATCGGGTCATGAGAGTTAGGGAACAGAGAGTGCACTTGTGTTTGCGCACACACTTGTGTACTATAATATCTCCTGCGCAGATGGCCAGTCTCCTTTAAGATTGGCCGCTGTGACCGAAATTCGATCTACAGGACATTATTATTATATGGGTATTAACATAAGTAAGGGTCGATTGTGAGGTCGTGAGTTTGAATCCGATCTGTTGTATTACCGACATGAATCTATTCCTAACACAAGCATTTAACTTAGCTAGAGGGTTAACAAGAATATTGGTAACTAGATTTTGGCCGCGGCTTCGCTCGTTTTAATGTAGATTTATGTTAAGATAGATTTTAGTAGCCTATATATTATTCTGATGTACTATCGACTTTAGCGACGGATGACCACTCCTAAGGTTAAAATCGCATAGCAGGCCAAAACTTGCCGTGACACGCCCCTTTCATTGTTTGAGTTTTTTTAAACTTTACATTTGTTTACTGATTCTAAGGCGATACAAACTCAACTGGTCAACATTTTTCTGAACTGGTCAACCGTCGCTCAAGTCGATAGAACATACATACATAGGTTCACGCCTGTTTCCCAGAGGGGTAGGCAGAGACTACGGATTTCCATTTGCTACGATCCTGACACACTTCTCACTTCTTTCTTCTTCTTCTTCTTTCCTTTATTCTGATGTATAAACAATAATACAGTACAGTTTCATCAAAATCAATTCTGTAGTTTTTACGTGAAAGAGTAACAAACATACATCCATCCTCACAAACTTTCACATTTATAATATTGGCAGGGTTTGTAAAGTTAGTTGCTAGTAATCTAATCTCATCGGAGTATATAAAGCTAAATTATGTTGGGCTTCAACAAAAAATGTTACGGCTATGTAGGCTCTATGCCGAGAACGGCAACTAAGCTTCTTTGGACATATAATGCGGTCACATGCATGAGTTGGAGAAGCAGTTGATCGTGGGACAAATGCAGGGGAAGCGCTCGAGGGGCCGAATTCCAACACGATGGTGCAAAAGTATTGTAGAGGTGACAGGAGAAACTCTACATCGATCTATTGAACTGGCGCAGGACAGAGGCAAATGGAGACGGATAGTATATGGTCACGATCTTTTTTTAATTCGAACCAGTAGTTCCTGAGATTAGCGCGTTCAACCAAACAAACAAACTCTTCAGCTTTATAATATTAGTATAGATTTAGATATAAGATAATGTGGAGGTGTAGGGGTAAGGATATCTCGCTATCTTACTCAGACAGCTGTATTTAAATAGCTGCAACGGCACAACTTGTATCGTGCATCCTTTTTCTGTCATTTGACAATTCCACCTACTACCAGATTTGAAACGCCCGTATATCTTAACTAATACTAAAAATGCGAATGTTAGTATGTTTGTTTGTTTGTGTCACTGTCACGCCATAACTACCCGTCCGAACAACATGCAATTTCGCATACACGTTGTTCGAGGGTACAGAAAAGGACATAGGGATACGTACTGTACAGAAAAGAAGTACTGTTCCCGAGGGAACGCGAGCGAAGCCGCGGGCAAAAACTAGTTATTTATATTTAACGGACTACCCGCTATTTAACTGTTCCTCAATTTTTTGCCATTGTTCCACCAAAAATACTGATTGCACAGCGAAATATGCTTACCAAAAATACTAATTGCACAGCAAAATATATTTAAAGACATCAAACTAAGTCGACGGAGCCCCTTTCGCGGGGCTCCTATTTTTGGGTGGGTTTAAGAAGGAACCTAACATAACCTAACCCTTCCGAGACGGAATGCAGTGATTTGAGGCGTATAGGTTCTCGTTATGATATATTTTAGTAAGCATATTTTGCTGTGCAAATAGTATTTTTGATGGTCATTATATTTAATCCCATATTTAAGTGGATTTCAAAAAATCTTTTTATTTTACTGTTGTAACTATTAGACTAAAATAATTAAAAATGGTGAGTAATACCTTATTATTTATACATTCATTTCGAATCTAAATAAAAATAATTGCGAACTATTCTTTCCCAAGTAAGCAATGTTCTTTTGTTTATGATTGAGTTCAATGTCATACGGCTGAATATTTTAAACATAGGTAATTATCAATCATTTTAATACAATATGGCGCCTCATATTAGGGTGCAAGTCTATAGCTGTTTGTCCGTGGCATAGTGCCAGTTTCCGTAAGATCTATCGGACGGCGGTTATCGTCATCCATTTTTAATATAGTATCATTAACTGCTTTGACGGCGGAGCGGAAGTGAATGCGACTGCTGTGCATGATGTCTCGGATTTGATTCACGATTCAAGGTTTTTCCTTTATCAAAATTGCTGTAGCAGAACGGAGTTTGGAACTTTGACCTAACTATGTTATAAATGCGAATGTGGATTTGTTTATTTGTTACACTTTCACGCCTTACCTAGTCTGCCGATTAGTAATATTAAATTTCGCATATGTCGTCAGGGATACAGAAAAGGACATAGGGTGCCTTTTATCGAGAAAAAGTACTCTTACTTTTTTTTTTGCCTTGTCGAAGCGAAAGGAACTGGATAGCGGTCGCATCCTTCTGCGAGGACGTTATCTTGCGGAAGGAGGCGGCGGAGCGGATCCGTGAGGAAAGTATTCTTGCGGATTCGAGCCGCCGCCGGCGGCCCGGGCGGCGCAGGCACACGTACGCGGGCCTGATGCCGCCATAGTGAAGGCTGCGGGCGGGAGAACGGGGATCTCCCTTCCGCAAGCCAGTCAAGTCCGCAAGTCAGAGCGACGCTCCCAGTCGTGCCGGGGCGTCGCCGAGGAGTTGTCGTCCGCACGCGTTTCTTGCCTGAGTTGGGCACTGCTGGGTGGGTCGCTGATGTAGTTTCAGTTCCAGCGACTCACCCACCATCCAAGGCAGTGAGTTGGCACACCGTGACGTGTTTAGTCGGTAGTACCCGGTAATTTCCATCTTTTCCCGGGTGAGCCAGACATAATCTCTCCGCTCCCCTTTTCCCGCGGAGAGGTATGCGTCAAAGCACTCCACCACGTTAAAAAAATAAAAAATGAGCAAAATTTGTATGCTATTGGGTTCTCTGTTAGGAAGTTATCAGTTGTTATTATTCTTTAATCTATTGGACTATGGATTCTAACCTAAAAAAGCTAAATAAATAAATATCAGTTTTTCCACAGAGCGTCAGCTATCTTGCCTTAATAAATCAAAGGCAAATAAAAACAGATAATTTATTACAATTACACATTTATCTTTTAGAAGTAATTACAAATCTTACAAGTAATGAACGGCAACGTAATTCAGCGTAATTGTTTGCAGATAGATAATCTGACCTCTTATAAGATATTAATTATTTTTTTAATCAATATTAATATAATCACGCCTGTAATTCTCTGTAGGTATAAGCAGAGGCCTATATAGACATAATAGCCTAGCCTAGTGAAAAACCATTGGACTGCCACGCAGAGATCTCGAGTTCGAGCCCAAAATCTCTTAAATTCGAAGTTATGTGCGTATTAAATAGTTAATTATAGCTTGCTTTAACGGTGAAGGAAAACATCGCGAGGAAACCTGCATATCTGAGAGGTCTCCATAATGTTCTAGAAGATATGTAAAGTCTGCTAACTAGCATTGGGCCAGCGCGGTGGACTATGGCCTAACCCTTATCACACTGAAAAGAGGCCCGTGCCCAGGCTGATATCCTTATCCTTACTAATATTATAAATGCGAAAATGAGTTTGTTTGTTTGTTTGTTACGCTTTCACGCTTTAACTACTTCACCGATCAACATGAAATTTTGCATACACGTTGTCAGGGATACAGAATAGGACATAGAGTACCTTTCATCCAGAAAAAATAACTGTTGCAGACCTAACCTAACCTACATTTACGCGAGCGAAGCCGCGGGTGAAAACTAGTTATTATATAAACAGAGGTGTATTGAAAACATATTTCGCCTTTAAGACCTACGTAATAGGGGTCAAGCCTTTTATCGCCTACTACACAGTTCGACTGCTTCTAGGAATGTCATATTAGAAATAACTCAATAACAAAGTGTTATTGACATCGGCTCGACCCAGACCATGAGGTTTGGGTTCAAGCACAAAACATTGTTAAACTTAAGATCATCGGTTAATGTCAGATAATCCTTATTTTCTAACTATCCTAACTTAATATTATAAATGCGAATGTAAGTTCGACTGCGCCTGCGCGAAATGTGCCAAAACAAGCGGTCACAGTTAAGTGAATAAAATCAACACTTTTTGTTTAATACAAATATAAAATATACATTTACCATAACAATGAATGTGTTTGCAAATAATCCGTATAAAAAACTTAAAATAATTAATATTTTCGCTTACAAAATTACGTAAAGCACGAAAAATGCAAAAACGTAAGCTCGTATGACGTGATTTTTAGATTATAACAGTAGAAACCTATCCTATTTTACAGCTTAAACGAAACATAAATAGTTATATTACAATTTGTGCGTCCCAAATATTTAAGTTATTGGTTGACAATAAAGATACATATTTATCAAAAAAGCACTTCGAATCCTCCATACAATTTTACTATGGCGGCCGCGCGCCAATTTGAATATATGCCCGCAAGAGCTGTCATTTATCTGTCTGACGCTCGGCGCAGTCTTAACTACTCAACCGATCATCATAAAATTTCGCATACAAACACGTATCGTACCTTTCATCCAGAAAAAACTACTGACACAAATTTAACCTATCCTACATTTACGCAAGCGAAGTCGCGGGAATAATCTATTTAGTTATAATAATTAAATTATAATTACTATCTGATTTTGTAGCGAATAATGAAACAAAAAATGGAGTTGGTCTGGTAGAGCGAGGCCGCCAAAAAAGATGGGTGGTTTTTTGGATGAAAGGTACGTACGTCTTTTTCTGTACTTCTGCCAACGTGTATGCAAAATTGCATAATGATCGGTCAAGTATTTAAGGTGCGAAAGCGTAACTAACAAAGAAACTCACACTCGCATTTATAATATTAAAAATAGGATTTTCATATACATATATAGGTATCTTCACGATGTTTTCCTTCATTAATAAAGCGAGCGAAAAATCAGCAGAGCGCACCGTGGGATCGAACTCGCGGCCTCTGCGTGCCAGTCGAATATTTTACCGTTATACTATCACTGCTCCTTCTAGCACATAAATATTCTTATTATTAAATACATTAAAAGCAATCGTTCATTAAACCTGTCTACCAATGTGATTCGTTAGCAACAAAATATTGGCGCTCGTCCAGAGTCGTCCATCCATTGTTTATAGCGTGCCAAATATTTAATTTATATGGGATGTTAATAAAAGAGATGTTTACTATTATAATTATGTCCGCCGCGGTAGTGGTAATGAATAAGACTATTGTGCATGAGGTCTTGGAGTAGAATTCCGGCTCTGGTACAGTGTTATTGTGTTGTACTGACAAGAAATGCACAAGAAAGTCTTTTTAGAAGATTGACAATTATTATCGCCTGCACCGTGCCTCGGAGAGCACGTTAAGCCGTCGGTCCCGGCTGCCATGAACATCTACGACAGTCGTTATTGGAAAGTCAGTGCCCTCTAATATCCTGACACTGGTCTAGCTTTAGGGTATCGTTAGCCTTCGGGTTGCGGAGGTCAGATGGCAGTCGCTCCGTGTAAAAAATGATATCCAGTCAAATCCGGTAAGACTAGAAAGCCGACCCCAAGTGACTTGGGAATAATAAAGGCTAAGGGGAAGAAATGCTCCAAGTCTGGAACTGTACTTAATACATAGCATATATATATACGAGTATATAGCTCGATCCTAACTACGTGGGCCTTATATATGTGTGTAATATACATCTCTGCTTATCCCTCCAAAGTAACAGGCGTAAGACTATCTGTTAGACGTTTGAATTTGACGATATTCTGTTTTAGAAAAAAGTATACCTTTCATCCCAGTATATGTTTTCTTGGGGTACACACGAGTAATGACGAAAGCAGAAACTAGTGATAGATAATAATATATTAGCGTTAATAAAGATATTATTATAAAATTAAATAATTAGCAACTAATATAGGAGCCCTTGATTTATTGCAATTAAGTCTCAATCCTTTGTTGACATGCAAAGTCTTGAGACGATGTCAAAAGGGTTACAACTTAAAATGCAAGTCTAACAATATCATTCGTGGCGGTAAGTCCCGTGTTTGAGGAGGCGAGGCGGCATGGCACCCTCACCTTCCGGCTGACACAGGTAATGACCGGCCATGGTTGTTTTGGCCGGTCCCTGTGTCGTATAGGCCGGCAAGAGACGCCCGGTTGTCACAACTGCGGGGACTGCCGCGACGTTGTTGAGGACACGGCGCTGCACACTTTAGCGGTTTGCCCCGCCTGGGCATCGCAGCGCCGTGAGTTGATCGCGGCAGTCGGATCGGTTGCCCTGTCGCTCCCGGCCGTAGTTCAGTCTATGGTCCGGAGTGAGAGGACGTGGAATGCCGTCGCCTCCTTCTGTGAGGAAGTGATTTCCATCAAGGAGGCGGCTGAGCGGGAGAGGGAGCGTTTAAACCCTCTCCCCAACCGCAGAGCCGGGCGCCGGAGGGTGCGAGATGACCTCCAGCCACCCTGAGGTTTGACCTGGGGGTGGCGGGCTTTGTGGGCCTGCCCGCCATCCGTTCAGCACCAGGTCCGCGAGGCGGCGTGCGTGTTCCCACGCGCACCTCCGTGTCGTGTCCGTCTCCCCTCTAGGGGGGAGGGAGGGGACCATAGGGACCTTTTTAAGAGGATACCATATTGGGTAGGTCTTTTCGTGTAGTGGCCTGCCGTTTCATACGGCGGGCCGAAACCTCGGCGGGATCGCGACCGCATGTGAAAGTGATTCGCGCGGCCCCGCCTATAGTGGTTTGTCGAGGAACACCGTGTTAGGTTTAGTCGGTATTCCGGGAGGTCCATTTTATTGTTTTAACATCTTTCTTTTACCCCGGCGAGTCCGACATAACTCCTCCGCCCGCCCCCGCGGAGGGGCATGCGTCAATACATTGCCCCACGTAAAAAAAAAAACGACGTCTAACAATATCATCATTAATTTAATAAAGCTAATTTAGTTTTGCGTGGTTCAGTCAATGCAATACAAAAATAGCAATATCAGCTTCGTATAAAAACTGACCCACTGCTGGGCACGGGCCTTTTCTTAAAGTTGGAAGGGTTAGGCCGTAGTCTGCCGCGCTGGTCCAGTGCGTGTTGGTAGACTTCGAATAATATAACTATATATAACTTCGAAAACATTATAGTGAATTCTCAGACATGCAGATTTTTTCTTGTGTTGATTTCCTTAACTGTAAAACCGAGCGATAATTTAATATTTAATGCGCACATAACCTCGAAAAATGCCTGCTTTAGGGTCGAACTCGGGACCTATGCGTGGTAATCCAACAAGCAGCTATCTCTGCTTTTTCAGTCAATACACTTAGTTAGAGGAATGAGCCAACTATACAATTCACTGCTAGTCTTTTTAAGTCACCTAACTCATAAATTCGTCATAAAATTTGCGTAAAGAGGAGCCCACCACGCGCCCTCCGATTGCAAACCCTAACTATTGCAGTAAAAGAAGAGTGACAATCCCGAACTCCTTTGTAATTGTTCTTGGAAATAAAATTTATTATTATTCTTTGATGATGAGCGAATCAGCGAATTGGCAATGATTCATTGCCAAATTGTCCTGAGCCTTGCGCTGATAAAAACACGCGTCGACGTATATATTTGTGTGCGAAGCGGAGTATTGCAAGTTGAGGACCTACGCCCGGATCCCATAACGCGGCTGTGGAGTCATCTCTTCGCAAAATTATTCCGTTAAAATGAATTTTCACCTACTAACGCCTAATTCGATTCTATACTACAAATACGCGTTTTCTACCACATTGTTGGCGAAAAAGATGTCACAATGTTCGAAGAAATATATGAAAATAAAAGCCAAGACAAAGGTCGTACTAACAAGAAACGTCTTCATAAATTTACTCCTTTAATTATAAAGTTAAACGTGTAAATTTATGACAGCGTTTTAATTGAAAAAATTATGTGGTGTCGTGGGACACCAGGTAGGAACGAAGTTCCTTCGGCTAATGTAGAATCGACACAAATTGCAAAAAAAATCGTGCTCAATTCACTAAATAGAATAAAGAATATTCATTTATACCAATATATTTAAATGATTCCAAACATTTAAATATATTGGTCATTTAGTGATTTCTGATATCCTGGTATTATACACTACTGGCTTGTGTATGCGACTGTCGCGCCTGCGCACGTCTCATTTAACGGTTTTATTCCACGCACTTTTTTCCACGAATTTTTTCTTACGGTTTTACTATCACATTTTTTTCAGTTCGGTCGCGCAGCAAAATCCCTATCCCCTCCAAGCCTACCGTAAGGAACTTCGTTCCAATAAAATAGTACTTTATTAATCCCAGTATACGATTACGTGGATGTTACGCGGGCGAAGCCACGGACACAAGCTAATTTTAACAAACAGTTAGTATTAAAATTAGATTTTGTATAAAAAAATCACACAAAAACGCGATTATAACTGTAGATGTAACATGTTAGTATTATGAAATAACTAGTTTTCACCCGCGGCTTCGCTCGCGTAAATGTAGGTTAGGTTAGGTTTGCAACAGTTATTTTTTCTGTATGAAAGGTACCCTATGTCCTATTCTGTACCCCTGACAACGTGTATGCAAAATTTCATGTTGATCAGTTGAGTAGTTAAGGCGTGAAAGCGTAACAAACAAACTCATTTTCGCATTTATAATATTAGTTAGGATTAGAATTAGGATAAGCTTTGTCAAAACGCCATATTAATGACTTTACACCACAGAACATAATATAAGAGTAGTTAATGTTCTGTGGCGACGAGTGGTTCTCCAGATTATTGCCATTTTTGGTGCGCCAGGAGAAGAAGGTAGAAAAACACCCCGACTCAGAGTACACTGACTCTGTTAGGTTAGGTTAGAAGGCGGAGCCTTCGATGGTTATTTTTTTGTTAACAACCCAGAAAAAAGAGCCCGGCGCGGGCGGTGCGGGGCTCCGTTGACTCAATCTCTTTGAATTGCACCCGTGCGAAGCTGGGGCGTGCGATTATCTCACAAACCACTCATCTTAGACAAAAAGTTCCAAGATGACTTTCGTCTTAATTTTAATTGTTTTATAGGATAGCATTAAAAAACAACAATTTAAGAGAAATAAAACAATAATTTGAGAGAAAGTCCCAAAAACGTTGCACACCCTTTTGCTACACTCGGACCGTCAATATTAATTCCATGCCTCACATATATTTGTGAATTTATGAACGCCAAGGCATTTAGATTTTGTACATCATTATTTATTACGACATATTTATAAAGCTCTAAAGCTCGTGGTACTTCTAAAACAACGATTACATTTGTGAACCCTACCGGCTAAAGTAGGACGAACGGTCACACCGTCCAATTTATATACCTAAACCTACATATATATAATAAAATTGTATCTAGTTGATGTCTGTACATCTGAACTAATAGTAGGTATTATAAATGCGAATGTGAGTTTGTTTGTAACGCATTCACGCCTTAACTACCCGACTGATCATCATAAAATATCGCATACACATTGTCGGGGGTACAGAAAAAGATATTGGGTATCTTTCATTTAGAAAAATCTTGTAGGTCATATTTAAGAAACATTAATGTGAAGAGACTTTATAAGAGTTAGAGAAGCCAAAACAATTAGTTTTAGAATTATTATGTCTGTCTGTATGTTTATACGCGCATCACGCAAAAACTATTGCACAAAATTGAATGCGGTTGCATTGCTATATTGCTGAAGGTCTAACTTAAAATCTAATACATGTTTCACCTTGATACGTCGCCTAGAAGTTAAAAAATATAGGTACTTTCAAAAAAGTTAATAAAACGAAAGAGGATTCAATTCAAGGTCGAAAATTGGGGGTTAAGTCAGTTGTTTTGTTTGTTTAAGAATAATTAGTAATTTAAATAATTAGTAGCTTAACCTACATAAGCACAGAGTACACGAGTATATATAGAAAAGAAGTGAACATATTACTAGCGCCCCACAAGAACAACGAAGACTCATAATCGTCACAATTTTCTACTGATCTCAAAATGTTTTGCAAAACATTTAAACCGTAATTGTTAGAATTATAACTGTATCCTCTACTTAAACACTTTCTATATCTATTGCGGTACTTATTACCTACAATTTATTAACACAAATGCAGTTAAGAAGAAAGTCAAGAAAATAGTCTGGGCACTAAATTATTGATGTCCATTAAGTACTTATAGTTATAATATCATTGATATGCGTAAGCAAATTTCATTTAGGTTATTTGAAATCTTGTAACTTTAAAAGTAATACATAAATATGATATATGTTAGGTAATAATTAGTCATTCCACTTAGTGCCCAAGTGTATTTTACATGACATCCTTTTTGTTAAATTATTAATAGGTAAAATATATTTACGTACAATTTGACATTAAGCCGGCTGGGTGTCCCAAATCGACTCTGAAATCTTCCGCAACACAACTTGAAATACTCAACACAATCACAAAAAGCACAAATTTAATCATCTTCACTTTCAAAATTTCATTTATAATTCACTTCCCAAAATTTAAAACTTTTTCTTTACTTAGAAAATAAATAAGTAATTTTACGATCTCATTCATGCTAGCTTTGGCGCGTAATTTGTTTTTTTTTGTCGCCGCCTGGCAACGACTGTGCGGTCATACAGCCTAGTAATGACTGGCCTGTTGCAAAAGTGGCTCTACAGATGTTGTGAAAAAGTAAGGAATTTTAGTGATTGTCTCTGAGATTATCTTCTATTAAAATGTACGATGTGTTTTAATTCTGTGTTATATATAGATACCTTGATACTTTTTTCTTTATTAAAATTGTTTTTATATGTTTGTGATGTTTCCTGTATGCATTATACCGGTATATGACGTATCAGATATTATATAACCTATCCATATTTTTTGGCGGCAAAAACTGTGTTATCTGTCTACCATAGCGTGAGCTCTATTCAATTGCATTAAAAGTGCTTGGTTATAGTTCAATGCCCAGGTTAGGCTGTGTAATTCTAGTAAAATTTAAGGGGCAAGTAAAGTAGAGTCATGGAGTGCAGTTGATAACATTATGCTAGTTTTATTTGTCACTATTATGACGACGATAAAATATAACCGATTGGTAAAATGGTATAACAATGTTTAAATGATCAAATTTTTTTTTATCTAGCTTATATTATGCTGCATTTTGAATATCCTGTGACTACCACTAAGTGCACATGCATTACAAAGTACTGTACGTGTTATGAACCAAAATAAATTTAAGGAAATGATAAAATTGTTGAATACATTTAATTTACACGCCTCTACGAATAATGTTAATTAAATAAGATGACATATTTTCTCAATAACAAGATATCATAAAATAAACATATAAAATGAGAAAACCAAGAAAGTAAAAAGTAATTACAGAATACATATAAATAAATGTAACTTCTGATATTATGTCTCCTTGGTCCTATTGAATAAATCTGCGCTTAAGTTTGACCCGGGATCGAGGTCCTAGGTCAAATTAAATACTAGGTAATTCTCAATAGCAGCAAGAAGTTTCGAAATATAAAGGTCCGATAGGGAGTGATTTCATTAGCGCTGGTTTGAATGGTCGGCTGGCCACTGCCATTATTCTGAGTCTTGTAGGTGCGATCCTTACACGGGTCAAATATTTCTGTGATCCACATATAGTTGTTTCGAGTCTGGGTGCTGTTTGTATTCGTTGTTTGAATGTTTGTAAAGTCTCCGTGATACAGGAATTATTCCTAGCGCGGGATTCGTCATTTTATAAATAGAGAAGCGAACGAGAAATTGGCCAAAGACAATAGTAAGCATTCTTAAAAAAACAGGCTAGCTCACAGCAGTATAATATGAAGTTTAAATTGATGAATTACTTTCATCTATACTAATATTATAAAGCTGAAGAGTTTCTTTGTTTGAACGAGCTAATCTCAGGAACTACTAGTTCGAATTGAAAATTTAACAAGAGTAGTTCTAGGACTAGAAGAGATTTGGAGTGCTTTCCTTTTCTAATATTGACAGCTGACTGTTTGGTGGGCACCATTGCCTTATTAATATGAAAAAGGCAAAGGTTTTCTTCAGAATCTATACTAATATTATAAAGCTGAAGAGTTTGTTTGTTTGTTCATTTGTTTGTTTGGTTGAACGCGCTAAGCTTAGAAACTGCTGGTTCGAATTGAAAATATATTATAGTTTTGGATAGCCTATTTATCGAGGAAGGCTAGACTATATAACATCACGCTACGACCCACGGGGGCGGCGCAGTAACCATAAATGCGGGTGAAACCGCGGGCACAGCCTGTTAAGAAATATAAGTGTTATAGACCACTGCCTACACCTCTATCTTATCTTATCTTATGTGGGGGCCATTCAGTGCAGACCGGCGACACTTCGACCCAGTGGGATCTTTTGTGTCGACACTCTCCCAATAACGACTGCCATAGATGTTCATGGCAGCCGGGACCAACGGCTTAACGTGCTTTCCGAGGCACGGAGCAGGCGATAATTGTTAATCAATACGCACATAATTTCGAAAAGTCATATAACTTCCGAAATTCAGAGGTGCGCGACGTGGGTTCGAACCCGTGACCCTCTGCATTGCAGTCTGTTAGTCTCCCCACTGAGCTATCGCTGCTCTTGCCTACACCTCTAAGTAAGAGTGTAACGGCGTTAGTTATAATAATATATAATCAGTTACGAGATGTATAACTTTCACTAAGTACCTACATATATAATTTTCATCATCAATATTGACCTTCTTAACGTGCATTTACCTTTCTTGATATAAAGGTGATGTATTACGACATTGCTGAGCCCTTTGCAACCAGAACGAGAGGGAAGATGATTTTAATAGCATAGTAAGTATAATAATAATAACAGAATCACCGTCTGTCCATTCGATTGATGCTATTAGAGTATTCAGGGCAGACGCCGTTTTATCATCCATAGTTACCAATATACCGGTCCATCAAACACCCATACCCATAGCCCATATATTATTTAGAATCCATACGTAGCAATAGTCCTACGCCTGCTGCGGCTAGTGTCGCTGTAGGTGTCCCATCCCACCTTTGATTAAAACTCTCGAAGAAAAATGAAGAGGCCCTCTTCACGTTGGACCCATGTCTCCGTGTGGCTTACACGGAGACATCCCAAAGGGCCGGGTATTTTCCTAACGTATTAGGAATATACCCGTGAAAGAGAAACAAATAATACCATCCAGACTGTATTCGGCCAAGGCGACTTGGAACTCATTATTGAGAGCTTCGTTGGTGTGCTCTTAGGTGACTGACATAACCGATTTTTGCCGTGAACGTGCGTCCGCAATCACTGCAAGTAAGCACCCTCTGTTTCGTCTGACGGTAAGTGATTACCGATGCCATTTGTGGATTTTACAAATAATTGTTCTGTGTAGGACTCGAATCACAGCACAAGGCATGGTGCGGTAAACTGCCTTCGTGGTGCAGCGGTAGGAAATGCGACTGCTGTGCTTGAGGTCTCGGGATCGAATCTCGGGTCGGGTCAACAAAAATCTCTTAAGAAAAGAAAGATCGTAAGCAGATAGGTAGGTGACTCTATTTTTGTTCTATAAGAGAATTACACGAATACGTGTTGCGAGTTACCATAGTCTCATATTCATGTTATCGAAGGGCTTCAGAGCAGTACCTACCATAATATTCTTTATAGTTTCCTGTTATAAATATCCGCATTTCACCTATTCTTGTGTGACTTACGACGAAATTATATAGAATATCCATGTACAAGTATGTGCGTTAACAAGATATACTACCTATTACTACAGTCTCACAGTTTCAGGTAACGGCAATTCGACACGACCAGCCCGAGATCAGGCGCAGGACCAACGACTTTACGTGATTACCGAGGTACAGGGGTGAACAACACCGCCTACTTCGTGTGATCTTACGTAGCACGACGACGGATGATTACCCTAATTTTTATGCGGTACATATTCATGAAAAATGTGCAATTTATTGTACTATAGAGGAAAAAATTTGTACTCTCATATTTTCGCTGTTATAACATATAGCTATAATTATTGAAAATAGAGTAACGTTTAATAATTTATTTTTATTTCGCTCGGGTTAATTTAGAATTTGACAATAAATTCGGGTTGTACTCTGCTTGTAATAATATAATTCAATCATGATTCGAAAGACACGTGGCGCCATCTATTATCATAAGAACGTTATTATTGTTTCCCTCGGGAACAGTAATTTTTTCGGGGTGAAAGGTAGCCCATGTCCGTTTCTGTACACCTGTCAACGTATATGCAAAATTTCAGGATGATCGGTTCAGTGGTTTAGGCGTGAAAAGGTAACAAACAAACAAACTCATTTTCGCTTTTATAATATTAGTTAGGATTAGGATTGTTTGTTTTTAATTTATATCCATTTTTTTAATAATTGATGTGTTTATTAATTAATTAGTCTGTAAAATAATTTGTATACGATTCCTGAAATTGGGCACTGATAGCTGTGCCACAGTTTTTCTAACTTCTGCAGCTATCAACGTTTCTACTGTAAAATGTATTTAAACTTGTTCGATATTAAACGTTATTATTACTACCGCTGCGCCATCAAGACAGGCCGTACACTCCATATTTTTCACACACGGTGATCAAACTTGCACCACGACAGTTTCGTGGTGACCGCTTGCGTCTGCGCCGAAATTAAGTAAACAGGTACAAAATGCGTGTTATATATTATCACGCACCGCATCTATCTTCATATTACCGTCACGCAAACAACTCGTTTTACTTAACCTTACTCTGAATTGTAATTAATATCTATACATAGGTACAAATAAATAAAATTGAAGTGTCTGTTTGTAATGTCAAAATAACAGCTTTTTATCTAATGCATATGAAAGTATATAAGGTACCTATACGAAAACATCTATTTTTAATTTTTTTTCTGTCTGTCTGCTTGTCTGTTTGTTCCGGCTAATCTCCGAAACAGCTAAACCGATTTTGACAGGACTTTCACTGGCAGATAGCTGATGTTATAAGGAGTAACTTAGACTACTTTGATTTTAGAAAAAAAATAGGTTTCTGCGGAGACAAACATCCAATAGTTAAAATCTACGCAGACGAAGTCGCAGGCAACAGCTAGTAATAAATAGAAGACGATTCATGAGTCGCTTGGTAGGTATAGTACTAGTATGATATGCCGAAATAAAATTATTGCTAAAAAAGACTGTACGGATATAATTATTATGGTGTAAGGGTTCGCCTTGCCATTATCACCGCGTCGAATGTTGTGGGTCTGATCCCTATAAATAATAATTATTATTGTCTCGGTAAGTGTCCCATCTCAGAGCAGTGATAGCTCACTGAGGAGACCAACAGACTGCAATGCAGAGGGTCTCGGTTTCGAACCCACGTCGCGCACCTCTGACTTTCGGAAGTTATATGACTTTTCGAAATTATGTGCGTATTGATTGACAATTATCGCCTGCTCCGTGTCTCGGAGTGCACGTTAAGCTGTTGGTCCCGGCTGCCATGGACATCTATGGCAGTCGTTATTGGGAGAGTGTCGAAACACAAGATCCCACTGGGTCGAAGTGTCGCCGGTCTGCACTGACTGGCCCCCACATAAGATATGTGTCCCATCTCACTTTACATTAAAAAACCTCGAAGGGCCTCTGCATGTTGGACCCATGTCCCCTTGTTAGTCTCCCAAAATACCCGTGAAAGAGAAAGACATTATAAATAATGGCTGATATTAAACATTATAATAGACAGTTTCACTGCTGGGCACGGGCCTCTTTTCCGTGTTAGAAGGGTTCGGCTAAGTCCGCTGTCCTCGGGCACGCCACGATCGTGGCGGTAAGTCCCGTGTTTGAGGAGTGGCTGGAGAGGTGGCATGGCGCCCTCACCTTCCGGCTGACACAGGTATTGACGCCCATGGTTGTTTTGGCCGGTTCCTGTGTCGTATAGGCCGGCAAGAGACGCTCGGTTGTCACCACTGTGGCGACTGCCGCGACGTTGTTGAGGACATGGCGCTGCACACTTTAGCGGTTTGCCCCGCCTGGGCATCGCAGCGCCGTGAGTTGATCGCGGCAGTCGGATCGGTTGCCCTCTCGCTCCCGGCTGTAGTTCTGTCTATGGTCCGGGGTCCGGAGTGAGAGGTCGTGGAACGCCGTCGCCTCCTTCTGTGAGGAAGTTATTTCCATCAAGGAGGCGGCGGAGCGGGAGAGGGAGCGTTTAAACCCTCTCCCCAACCGCAGAGCCGGGCGCCGGAGGGCGCGAGACGACCTCCAGCCACCCTGAGGATTGACCTGGGGGTGGCGGTCTTTGTGGGCCTACCCGCCATCCATTCAGCACCAGGTCCGAGAGGCGGCGTGCGTGTTCCCACGAGCGCCTCTGTGTCATGTCCGTCTCCCCTCTAGGGGGGACAGTAGGGAATATTTAGAGGTGACCAGTGGGTAGGTCTTTTCGAGTAGTGGCCTGCCGTTTCATACGGTGGGCCGTAACCTCGGCGGGATCGCGACCGCATGTGAAAGTGATTCGCGCGGCCCCGCCGATAGTGGTTTGTCGAGGAACACCGTGGTAGGTATAGTCGGTATTCCGGAAGGTACTTTATTCCCATTCCATCTTTCTTTTACCCCGGCGAGTCCGACATAACCCCTCCGCCCGCCCTCGCGGAGGAGTATGCGTCAATGCATTCCCACACGTAAAAAAAAAAAAAAAGAAAGTCCACTGTCCTAGTGCGAGTTGGCAGGCTACGAATAGATTTGTTTCTGGTAAAGGGCATATCATAAGGTATTATAAAATAAAATTAAAAATTAAAGAAGCCTTTTATTTCTTCCAGAAAATGCTAGTTTACAAGTAATTGAATTTTGGATATGTTATTATCGTAGTTTTAGTATATACCTATTTTTAATAAAAATAATAAAAATTATTGTGAGAACCCCTCTGCAGGTAAAGGTCTCCTCCAAATTGAGCCAGTTTTCTCTGGATTGTGCTGTTTGTGTCCAGTTTGGACCCGCTATGCGTTTGATTTCATCCTCCCATCTGATGGAAGGTCTCCGTTTCTTACTTTTTCATAAGGCATTACGAAAATATAATCATCTGATAGGTTAAGTAGGTACCTACTCGACGAAGCAATCCTGCAAATAAAGCAGGAAAAGCACACAAACTGCAAACAACTGAAATTTGTTTTTGGCAATAAATGATTTTTATTTTATTACACAAGGAAATAATATTCAGGAATGTTTCTTACAAGAAAAAAAACTTAAATGTTCAATTATCAGAAATAAGTACTACTTACAATGATGTGTTTTTCTTCGAATAATCTATTCAAGACAGTCATCCAGTACGTAAACAAGGTTAGAAAAAAAATATTATTATAGCAAAAAACAAAACATATATTATATATTATTATCGTTATTTATTTAGTAACTGTTGCTGCGATCTCGTTGGCTCTCTATAAGCAATCTATGTCCTCAATAGTTCATTGCCATATGTTTGCGGCTAAACGTCTCAAATTAGATTCCTGAGTTGGACACAGTTTTATTGGATTTTGAGTTTAAGTCGCGCGCGCAGTTCTTCTTTTCTTTTTTTTTTCTTTTCGTATGGTTAGTGGCCAACCCGTTGTCAAGAGTTGTTCAAGCCGCCCGTAGGCCTCTGACATGGCTTACCGACTGCTGTCAATTTGGCAACAACTGGGACCGACTTTTTACGTGCCCTCCGAAGCACGGAGACGCTCAGATGAAATACTACTAAGCGGTCACCCATCTATAGACTGACCGTACCCAACGTTGCTTAACTTCGCTAATCGTTTATCGATCAGAGAGTGCAACTGATGATGATGAATGATGATGCGCGCGCAGTGATACTGGCGGAGACTATGAGTGTTTTTGGTGTATTTTACTTTCTTAAAACTTTGTTTTTTTTACCTTGTCGGCCTCGATGGCGTAGTTGTTAGTTTAACCGACTGCAACGCCTGAGGTCGTGGGTTCGATTCCCGCACAAGTCAAACATTCGTGTGCATGAACATGGATGTTTGTCTTGGTCTGGATGTTTCTATGTATAATATGTATGCATTTACAAAAAAAAGTATATATATGTATGTTTATCCATTGTCTAGTACCCATAGTACAAGCTCTGCTTAGTTTGGGCTAGGTGGTGTTGTGCGTATGTGATAGAATATTACTATATATTACTATATTATTACTATTACATTTTTTTAAATTAGATTTTTTATTTTTACAAAGATCATAATTTTTTTATTTTTTTTATTTAGCACATTTGAAACGTCCGTACCTAAGGACTCTTCCGTTACAATTTGATTCACATATTCTGGGACACCCTACACGGTGTCCCACAATATGTGAATCAAACACATTTAATAAATAATAATATATGTATATATATATATATATATATATATGTATATATACTGGGTGTAAGGGACGGCGTACCGAAAACTTTAGCAAGACGTCTTTCTATAAGTACTTATCACGACGCCAACTTCAATTAATAAAAAAACACAAGGTTTAAATGTAATGTAGATTAATATTATTACGCGGTACGCAATGGATTGCTACCAATACATCGCAGTCGATGAATGAACTCTGCGTTCCGCGCGCATAAAAACAGCTGATCTATTTAAATCACGACCATTTAATTACAATACAGCAACTGTTACATTTTTCTACAATACAGCAATGCTGTATTGTAGAAAAATGTAACAGTTTTTGAAAAAAATTCAATTGTTGAAAAAAGTTCCAACGATTTTTAACTCAGAATAATGGTCTGAATCTACTATTTCACTTTTCGGTACACCGTCCCTTACACCCAGTATATATATATATATATATATATATATATATATATATATATATATATATATATATATTATTAAAATATGAAAATCGGTATAGCGGTTTGCAAATGTCATACACTCACAGACATACTCGTACTTACTGTCACTACGTCTCCGAGGCAATCAGAAGACAGAAAGATAAACACAATAAAACAACGAATTAAAAAAGCAACTATAATCAAAACTTCAAAGGCTTAGCATGCTGACATTCTTCACATTTGATCCTAGTTCGACAGATGCCTCCTTTACATGGATATTCGCCCTTTCTTGGGTACTGCGGTGGCTTGTCACTCGTGAACCAGGGTTTGTGGAGCTTGTTCAGCATGGACAGCTCGAACTGGTGGAGATCTGATGGCGCTGGTGATGCGCAGTGGAAGACCATTGTAATTATGAAGAGCGGTATCTGTAAAATAATTTGATATGTGTTAGTAAACTTGTCTATATCGTAGGCTGTAGTTTGGTTTAGATCGATAATTTTGTAATATTGTCTTACGTTTATACAAATGTTACACATTGAAGTTAAACTACTATATGCTGATTTTATCGCGGTTTATTTTACAAAATGCTACTTTTAGATATTTGAGAACAATTTTAACTAGTAACATATACATATCATAAATATAAACTACTAGTTTTTACTCACGGCTTCGCTGTAAATTTTACTAATATGTTTTTATCCCTCTGAAACAGTATTTTTGAAGTGAAAACTTCTTTAGCGGCATTGTGCACGTTTTTGTGATGGGTAAAAAAGGTTAAACTCGTGTCAGGACACGTGACCTGATCGAAAATTCATAAGACGGAGGGAGAATTGTCATGTTTGTATACGATAGCGCAATAAATGAATATTGTATTTTACCACATAAATGATAGTACTTTTATACTGATAATTAAAGCAATTCGTGCAAAATTATTCCCTAACCATTCCAAAATATAAAAAATGCACAACGTTAATATTCAAGTTTTCACTTCTGCCGGCACTCCCGGAGTGCGACCCGTTGTTTTTTTTCTGAATGGAAGGTACTCTATGACCTTTTTAGAACCCCTGACAATGTGTATCCGAAATTCCATGATGATCAGTCGAGATGTCAAGTCGTTAAAGCGTAACAAGCTCACATTCACATGTATAATATTACTAGATAGGATGAGAATGTAATTTTGTTTGTTTGTTGTCAGTAAAGGATATAAGGTACCTTTCATCCAGAAAAGTTCTGTTACTAACCTAACGTACATTTTCGCAAGCATAGCCTTGGGCATAATCAAGTTTATGATTTTACTAGTACTAGTAAGAATTATTTTAAATTTCTATCTATATAAGTTACAAATTAATAGTGTTTCTTTTGAGGTTATCAGAAAAACTAGTCATTCTAGCTAAGCTAAAATGAAAAGTAAAATTAACAAATATATGTAAGCGCATAATATTGTCTTCTGTTTACGCGAATGTTATTCATTGAAGTTAAACTACTATATACGGATTTTATCGCGTTGTTTATTTGACACTTTATTACAAAATTTTGAAAACTGTTACTGTCTACTAAACTTTACTAATTTTTAAGCTAATTAAACTAATGAAACTATTAAACCTATTTATACTACTACTATACTATTATACTATTTATATTTATTTTTATTTTTACTCTTTCCCGACGTTTACGTTGTATAAATAGTAATGTAATAGTATAAATAGTTTTAATAGTTTCAATAATTTAATTAGCTTAAAAATTAGTAAAGTTTAATGGTAATAGTAGTGTAACAGTTTTCAAAGCTTTGTTATAAAGTTTCAAATAAACAACGCGATAAAATCAGTATATAGTAGTTTAATTTCAATATATATTACTAGTTTTCACCCGCGGTTTCGCTCGCGTGTAGGTTAGGTTAGGTTAGGTTTGCAACAGTTATTTTTTCTGGATGAAAGGTACCCAATGTCCTATTCTGTACCCCTGACAACGTGTATGCAAAATTTCATGTTGATCGGTTGAGTAGTTAAGGCGTGAAAGCGTAACAAACAAACTCATTTTTGCATTTATAATATTAGTTAGGATGTAAGCATGTTAAAGTACCAAATGCGCATCGCTGACCATCAATTACAAATAATTGGTTATCAATGTCAAGGTTGTCTTGGACAAGTTTATAATCAATTATACAATTGTTCAGATATTCACACGAGTATTTCTAAGTACAACATGTATATTTTTTAACAGTTACCAATTAATGTTTCTAATTAACGAATAATGGACGACAAAAAGATTGTTAAACGGCAAATAATTATATTTATTGTCAAATGGTGGACAGAGTTGATAAAGGCGACTGCTGTGCTTGACGTTTAAGGTTCATTTCCTGGGTTATTGAATTTTTCTGGTAAAATTTTCAGTAGTAGGACGGGGTCTGTAATTGTACCCGATAGAAGTCAATCGGCTCACACCTCATTTCGAGGGATCTAAAACCTGGGTAAAATCCCTTCGGATCGGAATACGTTGTAATCCTTAGTAATATTATAAATTCGAAAGTAACTCTGTCTGTCTATCTGTCTGTCTGTTACCTTTTCACGGCTAAACCACCCAACCGATTTAGATGAAATTTGGTACAGATATAGTTTAAAACCTGGGGAAGGACATAGGCTACTTTTTATTGATGTAGGTACCACGCGGGCGCAGCCGCGCGCAAAAGCTAGTGCTTCATATGTATGGTTTGTTGGCATATTAAACAACAAGGTTAAGAATATCTGCTGTTTATATAATTACTAGCTGTGCCCGCGGTTTCACCCGCGTTTATGATTACTGAACCGCCCCATGGGTCGTAGCGTGATGTTATATAGCCTATAACATTCATTCCTTTCCACAAGAGTTTGCTCTAAAGTATGTTAATCTAGAAGCATTATGGTTAGTTTCACAACTATCAAGTAAAATATATCTGAGAGATAAATCTCATGCTGTGTCACTCTTATTAGGTTAAAAAAGAGAGATGGTGAGACTTTTATCTTATAGATAAAATATGCTATTTGGAGATGGTGGGATAAGCAAGTGGTAAGCAAGTACGGCACGGTTAAAACATCTTGGTTCGGAAATCGATGCACGCATCCGTGTCTGTGTATCTGCTTTATAGCTTCGTATTAAGCGGGTATTCTGTACTTCTGTGGCGATAGGAAGCACATGTTCATTCTTCATATTTAACCATCAGAAAGTTACAACGAACCTTGTTCGTGGGAAAACTCTTTGTTCTGTAGCGAATTAAACATGACCTCCATGTTATAAGCAAAAACTTGGATGCATGGTAGATGATCTAAGGTTGTCCAATGAATAATGTCACTTATTATTTTATTTTTCATTTAAAATAGCAACTTTATATTTTATTTATGTTACTGTTAAAGACTGAAATTCAGGACACTAACTATATAACCTTTTTATACCACTTAGGAGAACATTTCTAAACACCAACTAGGGCGCTCCCCGGGCCGGTGGACTGATGATGACCTGACAAAGGTGGCTGGATTGACCTGGATCGGAAGATCAGACATTACAGCGTGCAATGGGATCTTCTTACGTTCACTAGTGAACAGCAATAGGCTGATTAATTGACTACTTAAAAATCGTGGCGGAAAATCCGATCTGAAGTTAAGAGGAAAAACCAGCATCAAAATATTTGAAAAAAATGTTTTTAACAGATGTATTGCAGGCGCACTGAATCATAACGAAATGTCAATACGCAAAAGAGATACCTCCAACTCGGACTGATTATACCGCTGAAATTGTCATCTGGTATTCCCCTGTTTCCTGTTCCGTGAGCTGATTTTAAATATATTTTTCATAAACAATAACAAAACAATGTTGCTATAACTGTATGTTTAAACAATTATATTAGTCTAGTTAATTTGTTTGCTGGATCAAAGAGACCAGTTTTAGTAATCTATACAAATATTATAAAGAGGAAAGATTTTATATTTAGTTTATCTGTAGGGATTTATCTCAAAAACGAATCAACTGATTTAAAAAATTCTTTCAACATTAGAAAGCTATATCACTAAATATCAATAAAGTAAAGATTGGAATGTAATAAGTAAGAAAGCAAACACAGTAAGACTTGAAGATACTTATAGCTCTTGATGCGTTCATTGTAATAATATCACATCAGCCGTTATTAAGCAGTCCCACTGCTGGGCACGGGCCTCTTCTCAGTGTGAGAAGAGGAAATTGTAATACTAAATATTAAATAATGTTCGGGCACTTTAAAATAATTAAAATTTAAGACAATGAGACGATCTTACTTTATTTGTAACCATAGCTGCTGAAAGTTACCGAAACGTCGACAAAAGTGTAAAGAATTGCTTCAATAGTTTGAAAATAGTGTTTTTAAACATCATCATCATGACAGCCAAAAGACGTCCACTGCTGGACATAGGCCTCCCCCAAGGTTTTCCACACAGACCGGTGTTGGGCCACCTGCATCCAACCGCTTCCCGCGACCTTTACCAGGTCGTCGGTCCACCTTGTGGGAGGCCTACCCCTGTTGCGTGTTCCGGTGCGTGGCCGCCACTCTAGAACCTTTTTGCCCCAACGGCCATCGGTTTTGCGTGCTATGTGCCCTGCCCACTCCCACTTCATCTTGGCTATCCGGAGAGCTATGTCGGCAACTTTAGTTTTCCTGCGGATCTCTTCATTTCTGATTCGATCCCGCAGGGAAACCCCGAGCATAGCTCTCTCCATCGCCCTTTGCGTGACCTTGAGCCTTCTGATAAGGCCCATAGTGAGCGACCACGTCTCTGAGCCGTAAGTCATCACTGGCAACACACACTGTTCAAAGACTTTCGTCTTGAGACACTGCGGTATATTGGACGGAAGATATGTCGTAGCTTCCCGAACGCTGCCCAGCCGAGTTGGATTCGACGATTGACCTCCTTCTCAAAGTTGGACCTACCTAACTGGATCGTTTGTCCCAGGTATACATACTTGTCGACAACTTCGAGAGTAGAGTTCCCAACCTTAATAGGAGCAGGTGTGACATGGACGTTGGACATGATTTAAACATATGCCACGATAAATTCGATATAAAGTAGTTTAATATCAATTGTATAACATTCGCGTAAATGTAAGACAATACAAGACAATTTTTATTTTATTGATAAAAACACCATATACTAACTAATATTATGAGCAGCGAAAGCTCAGTGGGGAGACCAACAAATTGCAATGCAGAGGGTCTCGGGATCGAACCCACGTCGCGCACCTCTGACTTTCGGAAGTTATATAACTTTTCGAAATTACGTGTGTATTGATTAACAATTATCGCCTGCTCCGTGCCTCGGAGAGCACGTTAAGTCGTTGGTCCCGGCTGCCATGAACATCTATGGCAGTCGTTATTGGGAGAGTGTCGACACAAAAGATCTCACTGGGTCGAAGTGTCGGCGGTCTGCACTGACTGGCCCCCACATAAGATAAGATAAGATACCTATCAGATTCTTATATTTTAATTAAGAATATTATATCAATTTTATTTGATGCTAAACATGCATTAAACGCTATGATAATGTCATTTTTATTTTATCTATATGTTTTTGTTGTTTTCCCATTTGATAGCCAACAGGCGCGAAGTACAAGTAAAAAAAAATTTGGGGCAGTCTTTGGGGACTGCCGATAGAAGTGAAAACTTTAATCCTTGAAACACTTCTTTATAAAACAAAAAAAAAGGTGCGGGTCGGATGCTAATTCCTGGTACTCTCTTAGAGGTTGTTAAGCGGGTCAAAATTTCGTTATTTTTTTAGTAGGACGCACCATTTCTGAGATATTGTTAATATTCTAAAATAATTCAAAAATGGAAAGCGTGGAAGCGTGACGATGACGCGAGTTCTATGATTTTTGTTCACCCAAGAAGTGCTCAACGCGCCTAAAGAAGTTTTCACTTCAAATATGCAGTAGGTGAAAGATCAAGTACTCCCTATTCTTGCACACGTATTTCATGATTGGTACCAGATATAGTCATGATACATAAAATAGAGATAAAAGATAGAAGTTTGCAACAAAATCATTTATTCCTCGATGTTTCTAATACTTCAATGTCCTCCAGATCGAATGTCGGCTCGGGTGGCCAGTCTTAACAAAGACAAGCCATTTGTGCAGGAGATATTATAGTGCATAAGTGTATGCGCAAACATAAAAGCTTCTCTCTATTTCCTCAGTCTCATAGTTCGATGGGACGGTAAACTTATGCAACTAAAAAAAGACCCAGCCCAGGACCAGCTTTACATGTTTTTTTTCCGAAGCACGGAAGTATGCAACAACGCTAACGAATCATCGGGCTGCTAGTATTTCAAGAAAACTTTTGAAGTGAAAACTTCTTTAGCGGTGTTGTGCACTTTTTTGTGATGGGTAAAAAATGTTAAACTCGCGTCAGGACACGTGACCTGATCGAAAATTCGTAAGATGGAGGGAGAATTGTCATGTTTGTGTACGATAGCGCAATAAATGAATATTGTATTTTACCACATAAATGATAGTACTTTTATACTGATAATTAAAGGAATTCGTGCGAAGTTATTCCCTAACCATTCCAAAATATCAAAAATGCACAACGGTAATATTCAAGTTTTCGCTTCTGCCGGCACTCCCGGAGCGCAACCCGTTGATTTTTTTGTTGAGACTTCACGCACTTCACTACCGCTGCGTTACCGTGACAAATAATGGTTATACATAGATACACATAAAAGGAATAACACATATAGCATAGCAGTTCACTATTATCAAAACTTTACTGATCAAACTAAAACTTTCGAACATATATTATACGGATAATATAAAAAAATCACTCACCAAAATATTCATGGTTACTAATCGCGTATCACAAGTGTTGGAATCTGATCAAAACAATGCTGTTTTTGCTTAAATACGGCCCGGGTACCGCACAGCGGCCCACATATGATGTTTGTATCGTTTATGCCGTTATCTTGTGTACTAATACGAGTTAATGATAAAGGCAACGCCACGGTGTGATGTTGTTTAGAACATTTCTTTTTTTAGACAAGATGGCGTATTAATAAATGGCTAGCTTAAAGTAAGTGTTTACTATAGCCTATGTGATTACTAGTTATGAAATAATAACTTTTAAACTTTCGCGTTGCATGATATATATATATATATATATATATATATATATATATAATGTTTGAGTTTGGTGATGTATGTTCCTGCATTGTCTAATACCCATAGTAGGTACAAGCACTGCTTAGTTTGGGCTTGATGGTGTTGTGTGTATGTGCTAGAATATTATTATTATTATTATGTTTTTTAAGTCCTACACAGAGAAAATCTTATGCCAACAAATAACCACGACGAAATTTACTATTAAAGCGTAGACATTACCTAGTAAAATATACAACAAATCTCGCAGTCTTAAAACTAGCTAAATGTAGCCGTAACATAACTCTGCCTACCCTCAAAAGGTATACCGTCGTGATGTTATATTCCGTAACCCCAGTATGGAGTATCCTTAATATACAAATCATTTCTGTCGATGAATCAACGCGAGAACAACGGACGCTCTGTCGGAAGCCATTGCGCTCCTCTCGACGTATTTGGGTAAAACATGCATACGCATAATGTATCATGTGTCCGTTTCTACATACATTTTGATGACGTAAACACAGACAAAGAGATTAACGTGAGTGTATATTATGTAGTTTCGTTAATAGCTAGTTTCCGTTCACGGCTTTTGTCGCGTGATATGCCATTCAGATATCTATATCTATACTAATATTATAAAGCTGAAGAGTTTGTTTGTTTGTTTGAACGCGCTAATCTCGGGAACTATTGGTTCGATTTGAAAAATTATTTTAGTGTTGGATAGCCTATTAATCGAGGAAGGCTATGGGCTATATAACATCACGTTACGACCCATGGGGGCGGCGCAGTAACGACAAACGCGGGTGAAACCGCGGGCACATCTAGTTATTTTTACAAAGAGGAAAGTTTTATTTGTATATTACTGTCTTTTATGTTATATAACATCTGTTTGTTTCCCAAAGAACAATAAATAAAAATAAATAAATATCTTTGGTTATCAATGATATTTTCTTCTTCTCCCTAGCCTTTATTATTCCCAAGTCACTTGGGATCGGCTTTCTAGTCTAACCGGATTTGAGTGGATACCAGTTTTTACACGGAGCGACTGCCATCTGACCTCCGCAATCCTAAGGCTAGACCAGTGTCAGGATATTCGAGGGCACTGACTTCCCAATAACGACTGCCATAGATGTTCATGGTAGCCGGGACCGACTCCGCGATGGGGATATGCGATACATTAAGAAATGTTGACATAAACTAACCAAATCTAACCTGCTTTTACTCGAAACCACAAGAAAAATCTAGGTTTAGAATATAACCTAGGCCACCTACACATCAAAACAAAAATGCATATCAAATCTTTCACAAGCCATTAACCCATCCATAGAAGGTCAAACAATTTACTCTATTTTTAGACGAGATCGTGTAGATGTTTGTGATAGTATTGTTGCACGACTGTGTGGCAACAGTTGCGATATGATCGCTATTTAATAACGTGAGCCACTTATTGTAGTCAAGGTTTCGACTGATCATCTTGTAATCTGTTACAAGCTTTTATTAACTTGCAATGTTTCTTAGTATGAATAGGTCAAATCTTGCTGTAAGCTAAGTTAAAACCAGTGCCTTTTAATTTTATTGAAGGTTTGCATATTTAGGTATACATCTGTAGTTCTGGTGACTTCGCGCCTGGGCAGCTGTGCCTATTGTATAAGGCACAAGTGCGTCCTTGCGTGGAGTACTGTTCTCATCTTTGGGATGGCTCCGCGCAGTACTTGCTGGACGCTCTCGACCGGTTACAGCGGCGGGCAGTCCGTATCATCGGAGATCCAGAGGTTACGAGTTCACTGGAACCTCTGCAACTCCGTAGGGACATTGCCTCATTGGGATGTTTCTACAGAATATACCACGGGGAGTGCTCTGAAGAGTTATTCCACCTTATCCCGCCCTCCCCTTTCCTATCCAGAACAACGCGTGCTGGGCTCAAATGCCATCCTTACACAGTAGAGTCGACTAGAGCGCGTACCAACAAGTTTGGGTCCTCATACCTCTGCCGAACGACCAAGGCATGGCAAAGCACGTGTTTCCTTCTTCCTTCGATCCTGGGTCCTTCAAGCGGGGCGTGAAAAAGCACCTTCTCAGGCCGTCAAAGTAGAGACCTCAACATCGCCTCGGCTGCTATGAGGGCGGTGTGGAGGCCACTGCTCTTAGACCACACGACTGCTTACCATCAGGTGGAGTGTGGTCATTTTGACGAGCAAAATAAAAAAAAAAAGATATATATATATTGAAATTAAACTACTATATACGGATTTTATCGCGTTGTTTATTTGACACTTTATTACAAAATTTTTGAAAACTGTTACATACTTCAAGCCGCCAACGAAGATAAGTCAATTTTTACCATCCGTCAAGTGCCAACTACCTTTACAAGATGCAGGGGTCAATAAAATAGATTGTGACTGCGGACTCTCATACATTGGTCAAGCCAAGAAAAGCATAGGCACCCGCATAAAAGAACACATAGCTGATGTAAAACACCAACGCTCGTTGAAGTCTGCTGTGTCTGAACATGTGCAACAGGGGACCAACCACTACCTGAGATTTGACAAACCACATATGCTCGCTAAAGAACACCGATTCCTACCAAGGATGCTTCGCGAGGCTATTGAAATCAAGAAACATCCTAATTTCAATAGAGAAGATGGTTGGAATGTACCACCAGCTTGGGATCCAGTAATTCAAATAGTCAAACCCAAGAAGAAGCAAACCACAGCTAGACTTCATGATACTTTGAGCTCATTCTGCGTAAATAGAAACACCCATGATTAAATTATGTTCGGGTACTTTGAAATAACCATACTGGAACATTGAGACAACTACCATCTTAGTCTCCCCGTGACCATGGCTGCTGAAAAGCAACCGAAACGTCGGGGAAAGTGTAAACATAAATATAAATAGTATAATAGTATAGTAATAGTATAAATAGTTTTAATAGTTTCAATAATTCAATTAGCTTAAAAATTTGTAAAGTTTAATAGTAATTATAGTAGTGTAACAGTTTTTCAAAATTTTGTAATAAAGTGTCAAATAAACAACGCGATAAAATCCGTATATAGTAGTTTAATTTCAATGAAAGAAATTAGGTAAGTAGGTAACAATAAAATCATGACGTCATTTTTCACAAGATAGTTGATATTTCTTTATTCGTGAATCTCCTTAATGCAGGTATTAAATTAATATTGGTATTAAATGAATAAGAATCAAAGCTCTTTCGACAGATACCTTCTCGTTAAAAAAGTATTGATGAGCAAGTATGGCAGGCGCGTAAATATGTCTGACTGAATGAGGCTCGTGAGGTATTTTAGTAATTTTAATTAAAGAGTTTAACAAAAATATTATTCCCACCATTCGCATTCACTACCGCTTTGCCTTGAGGCAATCAATATTATGTAATATAATAAGTATATCTATTATTTGCCGACATTTTGACTGACTTGCAACGGCTGGCTGAGCTTAGCGGTTTCTTAGCGAAGCAGGTTTTGACAATTACTCTCATTTGATGACTATTTGAATAATGACCGATGTAATTACTATTATACATTGAGAAATGTTTAAGTATGTGTATTATAAAATTTATAAATTAATCCTATAAAATTAAATACATATTGCGTTATATTGTCTTACGTTTATGCGAAGGTTATTAATATATTGAAATTAAACTACTTAATACGGATTTTGTCGCGTTACATAAAAATATTTAATCTAGGTGTTAGAATCATTATAAAGTACTGATTAAAATGTGTAAATATAAAATAGTTAATGAGCATAATCTAATTAAGTTAACATTTTGTGTATTAATTATTATTGTTGTCACTAATTAATATATGCTATAAAGCCGTTTTCTCTGGCATTGTATTGTGAGTCGATTTTAAAGTGGATATGAAAATGAAATCCTTACTAATATTATGAATTCGAAATTAACTCTGTCTGTATGTATGTTACCTCTTCACGGCTAAACCACTCAACCGATTTATACAAAATTTGTTGCAGAGATACTTAGTTTAAAATTTGACATACGTTACTTTATATTGATACTAGATGTTCCCGCGGTTTCACCCGCGTTTATGGTTACTGCGCCGCCCCCGTGGGTTGTAGCATGATATTATATAGCCTATAGCCTTCCTCGATAAATAGGCTATCCAAACAACACTAAAAGAATATTTCAATTCGAACCAGTAGTTCCTGAGATTAGCGCGTTCAAACAAACTAACAAACTCTCCAGCTTTATAATATTAAAGCTTAGATATGTCTGTGAGACTTTACATAGTATATTAAATTGACTGCTCGTATGGCGTAGTGGTTTAAGTGGTCGCCCCGCCGCTGCGATTGCGAGTATTGTGAGTTTGAATCCCATACGGGACAATACTGTGTGATCCACAAATGGTTGTGCCGAATCTAGGTCAAAGTCAAAAATGTATATTTCCATAAAAATGTATAAACATTTCTTGGGCACGTCAATTAACTTATATGTATTAATTAAATATAATAATATAAATAAATAAAAAGAAATATAAATTTAACATTGGAAAAAGCCTATTCGAGGAGTAGAGCTATCATGAAAGCTCTACTCCTCGAATAGGCTTTTAGAATAAGCTTCTTTCAATCTCATGAGAAGAAGCAGGCAAGAAATTCATGGCTTCTGTTTCCAATCGGGTATTCTTTGTAAATTGAGCTGAAGGAGGTTGATAAATAAAAAAAAATGGTCGTAAAATGAACAACAAGTTTGGCCGCCGCCCTATGTTTATTACAATTACTATAAAAAGCTCGATATTTATTTCAATAATTATTGATCACATGTATTATTTGTGCAACAAAATGGTGGTTTTGCCTGCCATTTTTGGTTTACTTCTATATTTTAATGTGATATCCGGCTACATTTTAATAGGTGAGTACCTAATATACACAAGTACACAAAAAATGCCTGGGTAAACAGAAGATATTTAAAAAAATTAATTAATTCGGTGACGGCTAAGCAATGGTTTTTAGGCTTTTTATCTATCTTGGTTCGGCAATACGCAAAAAAAAAATAAGCAATTAAGCGGGTTTTAATTTGTTTTTCAAAAATTAGATGGGGGTTTCAATTAATAACCTACCTATCGCCTGACGTTTTAGTTGCTTCACAGCAACTGCTCATGGGAAAACTAAAGTGGTGTTCGTGTCAATGTCTTGATGTCTGTTTGTTTTTTATAGGCGATCAAGAAAATGAAATAGTATGGCCGTCTGAATACCACTTCAAAGGGGAGAGGTTTAACTTTGAAACCACGCTGAAGGAGCCGTTTGAGATATGGTAGGTCAATGTTCGAACTAGTTATTGGCACACGCAATACAATAGCGTGCCTGGAGGTCAAACATGCCCTGTAACTATTTTGACCTGTATGTCATATAAGCCTACAGGTTAACTCCCAGTCTAGAAATTTACTAGTTATTGTTGCCAAGCGCCCAAAGCAAAATGATAACTGCAATAATAAAGTAGAAATTTAAATATATAAATAAATAGTCTCACGTTCATATTTTTAAAGGGATAGTCGGAGATGTGTTAAGGTGCGTACAGATTAAGTAACATGTTGTGTAACTTGTGTTTTATAACACGTCCACATTATGTAACATTGTTTTTCAACATTGCAACATATAACAATACTGTACACATTAGAATAACAACGGACGTTGTCGTTTGTCGTTCTGCAGTATTCGTTTAAATAACTTGTTATTATCACACGTTTTGTAACATTCAGTCTCCACATTACTGAAACATGTTATATAACAATGTTTTTTAATTATGTTATGTTATATAATATGTACGCACCTTTAGGGTTTGTCCACAAAACCGCGTCACGATGTCGTTAACGTGGAACGATGCGGTGTCGCGGCGCGACACGTCGACGTGACGTGCTAACGCACGGTATGGCAATGTCGCCGCAGAACGACGCGTCGGACGGTGTCGGAAGCGGCACGTGGCTACTATGCAAAAGAGATGTATTATAGAAATTATTGATTCGGATTTATTGATATCACTTGTTGAGGAACGTCCAGTGCTCTAAGACAGGACAATAGATGATTTTAAGGAAAATCACTTAAAAACCGAAGGCAGGAAGGATGTTTGTCGAAACATTTGGAACATTGCGTCAGCGTGACGTGTGTTTTTACAACTATGTTGTAACGTAAATTTTGCACGTCACGTCAACGTGTCGCGCCGCGACACCGCACCGTTCCACGTTAACGATATCGTGACGCAGTGTTGTGGACAAGCCCTTACATCCACATTTTGCCAAATATACTTTTAAGTCTTACATGAGGGGTACCATCTGCCGAGCATAATTTCAGCTATAGATTTGCTACTGTAGATAATTTCTTGACGGAAAGCCCTACAACATTTTTCCTGACCCGGAGACCAAACCCGAAACCTCGACATGAGTGGGCGTAAGTTTAATAATTCACTTATCCAACAGGTACAATGCCGAGTACAACCGTTCCCGCATCGATTTCTACGGTGGCAGCACCAAGAAATTTTATGATGGCGACTCGGAAAGTATCTACTCGGTATGTAGTTAATGGTGCCAATTCTGTTGTCACAAAATTCTCTAAACTTAACTAAAAATCACTAAAATTTTGTTTAGTCCTGTCACTTTTAACGATTTCAGAATACGAAATGTCGTTTGACAGGACTAAACTAAATTTTAGTGATTTTGTTAAGTTTAGAGAGTTTTGTGACAACAGAATTGGCACCACTATTTGTAAATAGATCAAGGTCTGGCTGTCCTTAGTTGTGCTTGGGTACACGCCTGTTTCACGGAACCTGTAGCCTGGGTGTACGGATTTACATTTCCTATGATCCTGTACCCTAGTATATGTATCTCTCTTGCTTTATTCAGTCTCTTAACGTTCTAAATGCACACGCGCCGGTTTGGGTTTTAGTAGCTCATTATATACTTTTACGCATGATAGCAAACTCATCAATATAAAAAAAATTGGGACACTCTTTGGGGACTGCCGATAGAAGTGAACACTTTAATCTTTGATCATAAACACCTCATTCTAAACAAAAAGAAAGTGGCGGGTCGATTGCTAGTTCTTGCTACTCTTTTAGAGTTATTAAGGGGCTCAAAATTTCGTCTTTTTGCGTAGGACGCACCATTTCTGAGATATTCTTAATATTCTAAAATAATTCAAAAATGAAAAGTGTGGTAGCGTGACGATGACGCCAGTTGTATGATTTTTGTTCATCCAAGAAGTACTCAACTCGCCTAAAGAAGTTTTCACTTATTGGATAAAATAAATAATTTATATTATGAATATTACATTTGTAGCGACTACATTATTACACGTATTCCGATAAAGCACATCTTAAGATAAGTTAAAAATGCACACGCATGCAAATGTATACACGCGCCACACTAGTATATAAGCTTTACTTTTACTGAAATTAAAAAGACTATAACATCATCTGAGTCTCGTTATACCTATTGCCAAAACATAGGCAAACATTCTAGAACGCTTTTAGTGAGACCACGAGAAATTCGCTTGATATAAAACTTTCTAGACACATTTCCCAACCTGGCTCTTCACTGTTAACTGTAGCCTAACGCTAAAGCTTCACTGTTAAGATAACCGCAAATTTAAGGTACAGAACTAATGAGGCAGCGATGTGTAAACAGAATGAATGTTTATAGGTGTTTCCGGTATCCACAAGCAACATGTCTACCGAAATGTTTTGCGGCAAGGCGTCATTCACGGAAGATGATCAGTTAGACTTTCTGCCTGACGTGTCTGGTTTAACATTTACAGGTAAGAATGTTCTGTATCTATTTATTTATTATTAAACCAGATGTATTTACAGGTAAGAATGTTCTGTATCTATTTATTTATTATTAAACCAGATGTATTTACAGGTAAGAATCTTCTGTATCTATTTATTTATTATTAAACCAGATGTATTTACAGGTAAGAATGTTCTGTATCTATTTATTTATTATTAAACCAGATGTATTTACAGGTAAGAATGTTCTGTATCTATTTATTTATTATTAAACCAGATGTATTTACAGGTAAGAATGTTCTGTATCTATTTATTTATTATTAAACCAGATGTATTTACAGGTAAGAATGTTCTGTATCTATTTATTTATTATTAAACCAGATGTATTTACAGGTAAGAATGTTCTGTATCTATTTATTTATTATTAAATCAGATGTATTTACAGGTAAGAATGTTCTGTATCTATTTATTTATTATTAAATCAGATGTATTTACAGGTAAGAATGTTCTGTATCTATTTATTTATTATTAAACCAGATGTATTTACAGGTAAGAATGTTCTGTATCTATTTATTTATTATTAAACCAGATGTATTTACAGGTAAGAATGTTCTGTATCTATTTATTTATTATTAAACCAGATGTATTTACAGGTAAGAATGTTCTGTATCTATTTATTTATTATTAAACCAGATGTATTTTTGTTACATCCATATATTTAGTAAACCCGCACACACTAGCTCACATATTAATAAAATTTTAACAAAAAAGAAAACCGACTTCAAAAACGAATACTATAAAACTTAAAATGCACTAAAAAGTCAATAAATAATTGCATATTCTTCTGAATAATTAAATTATTGTTATTAATGGAGTCGGTATCAGCCAAAGTAGGTTTGTAACTAACTAAACATGAGATGTCTTACTATAATCATAACATAACATTGGCATGCACAATTACACACATAGACGCAGCACGCGGCGCGGGCGTCTGACACCGACTCCAAAAATAACAATAATTTAATTATTCACAAGAATATGCAATTATTTTTTGACTTTTTAGTGCATTTTAAGTATTATAATATTCGTTTTTGAAGTCGGTTTTCTTTTTTGTTAAAATGTTATTTATTTCTTGGTTTTTAGTGAACCTTGCCAAATATGAGAACATTATCAATGTAGCCAAATACGCATTATTAAGGATAACTCGAAAACGAATGGTCAAATCTTGATCAAAATTAAATGGGACCACACGCAGCACCAGTTTTCAAATAAAAAAAAGAATCATCACAATTGGTTCACCCAGTCGAAAGTTATGAGGTAGCAAACATAAAAAAAAATACAGACGAATTGAGTACCTCCTCCTTTTTTTGAAGTCGGTTAAAAAGAAAGTACTATATGTTGTATTCCATTTTTAAATGGAAAGGCTGGCGATGAGTTTCTCATAAGAGCTCTACTCCTTGAACTGGCTTTTTATTTATCAATATCCCGTCAACTGTCGAGCGGACATACGTTTGTCCGTTTGTGTATTGTTTGCACAATTAATTTTTTATTTCTTTTTCCTTATATCCCCTTGACGCTCAAGAAGATATTTGATTATTTTCTGTTTAGTTCTAGTAACCTACAATGTTTACTGTGTATTTAGTCAAGTAATGTATTTAACAACGAAATCTCAGTTGCTACCGCATATAATCTAAGTTAATTGGTTGCAGGTCAAACGATGACTCTGTTCGATAAAGTCGTGGATATATGGACCGGCAGAGATGATTACGATGATGAGTTGATACAGGAACAGATTCTCTACGTCTACAAAACTGAAAATGGAGTTGATATTCCTGTACAGTAAGTTACTTCATAGCTTTACCCAGAAATTTTAACCAGCAGAGTGTTTGAAATTGAGGCAAATAGACCATAAGCTCGCTTCCTGTTATGCTTTTTAATAAACGAAATTAGGCGATTGTCACACGGCACCGTGCACCGCCGCGGAGGGCGGTGGCGGTAAAGCGGATTTCGTAGCAGTGCTCCGCGCGGTAAGGTGGTTTACGCGCCTGACCACGCGGATGGATTTAATGCGGTTTTGACCAGTTTGATCATTTTTAAATTGCAACACGTCCTGCATTAACGATGATCCTCGCGGTTATGCGGCGTCCCGTGTGTAAGGCGCCGCCCCTCGGCGCTGCCGTCCGCGCGGAGGGGCGGTGGCGGTGAGAGCACCGCCCGGTCGGGCGGTGTACATGTGTTAGGCATCAACGGATTTATTAGACGCCAATACGACATGAGAGCATGTAAACAAGCAATAGGTACACCGGCTATTTTTAATATCCACTTTCAGAACTACCTTGCTGTATGAGGTACGCTTGTATCGTAGGAACATTTTTTTTTATACAACTTAGGTGGCAAACAAGCATACGGTCTACCTGATGGTAAGTGGTCACCGTAGCCTATGGACGCCTGCAACACCAGAGGCATCACTTGCGCGTTGCCGACCCTTTAGGAAAGGAAGTGGGAAGGAGAAGGAGCGGTATGAGGGAAAGGTGGTGATTGGGCCTCCGGTACTCTCACTCACCGAACGAAACACAACAGTAGGAATACTGCTATTTCACGTCGATATTCTGTGAGAGGGTAGTCCCGGTCGAGCCGGCCCATTCATGCTGAAATCAGCAAGGCTCTACTATTCAACTAAATTAAACATTTTCTCTATTGTTATGCACCTTTAAATTTTAGACAATAAGTATCTAGTTTATATTTGCAGACATATTGTCAAACTTGTCAACGAAAAACTCGGCGTATTGGACTCCCACGTCGTAAAGAACTACTATAACTTCAAGGATTCCGTTTCTGAGGATGATGTGTCAGTTCAAGAGGGTAAGTATCGTACCGTTCGTTAGGTAAACATCGCGTAACCATAAGGTGTGGTTACATTTCAAGTTGTTGTAAAATGGGCCCACTATCACAAGTCTTAAGATTATCTAATAATATAATTTTAATAATTTGTTATGTAATGTAGGTATGAAATTTTGCCAACACCGTAGCTTATTAGAAATTTCTTAAGAAAATAGTAAGTTGGCTACAGTTTAAAATTATAAACCTATGGACCATTGGTTATGAGCGCGTTACCCTAACGTAAGACCACATTCAAAAATATTCGCCAATTCATTCATATACAGCAAGTAAAAACTCCAACGAGACTGTCACACGCTATAGGAATTGTACCATTCAGTGCTATCTTCTAGCACGATCTAGCAACAATTGTGAATGTACTCAGTCACTATACATGGTATTAATATTACAAATATAATATTACAACAAGACTCACCTCCAAATATCCTTCAGTCGCCGGGCTGTAAGTCAAGTTAGGTTAGCATAATTGAACAATAAAACGTATCCGATTATAGTCAATAAGCTTACCCCAACCGAGAATACCTTCTTCGAAGACGGGTGCCCCAGCACGTGGTAAGGTTAATGTGTAACCGTTCACAAATTCACGCTCCGACAAGTGATCACAATGCACTCATACAAAATAAGGCGTAATTATCTCAAGAGGCCTCGTGTTGAACAGTAAGCTTTTTAATCAAGTAATTTTTAATCAAGTAACAAATGACATTTCTTTGACGTTTCGTTTTATGTCAAAATTACGTCTGGTGCGGAACAGGTATAACTTATTAATTGACGAAAAATTAACTAGAAATAATTTGTTTATAAAGTAAATTAAAAGATAATTAGAACACTTTAAACTTCAGTCTGTTTATAGGGACCTAGTTAAGTGGCTGATCGAGGCCTCGTGTGACCAGAGGGCTGGTATTTTCTTACGCAAAGAATAAGTATAGTATCCAACGTGGCAATGCAGACAGTCTTCTGGGCATGTTACCAGAAACTTGATGATCGCTTTGTTTAGATGTTTGGCGTTAGCAGAGAAATGTTTTTATGTTGTTTAGAAGCGGAATGCATGTACTTTGGACAATTGGGCAAGGATTTTAAAAAGGACGTTCTAATGCTGCATCCTGACATTCCACAAGAGGTTGACATCTTATTTGAGAGTTATGGAAACCACCATGGGAAAGAATACCATGAAAAGGAGAGGCAGAAGAGAAAGCATATCTTCGAAAGGAATTGGAGGTAAAAATGCTTTTTAAAAAGCTGTGTTCATCCTACTGTACCCCAAAATGTTGTATACGATTACTTGGCTGCTGTTTTCTGTAAAGTAGAGGTATTGTTTCCCTAGGGCGGAGAAAGCATAGCATAGCATATAGTATTAGGTTAGACGGAAATTAAAACCTTAGATCACAAAAAACTAAAAACACTTTATTCGCTTTTAGAATGATCCACGATCACAATCGCAAGAACTTAGGCTTCAGGATGGAGCTGAATGCTTTTTCAGACAGAACTCCAGAAGAGCTAAAATATTTGACCGGCACATTCCCTCCGACGGAACATTCAAATATAGCATCGCCATTTCCCCATACGATGGATGAAGTCAAATATATCGTGGCTGATCTACCTCAGGATTTCGACCTGAGATTGGAAGGTGCCGTCACACAGGTCAAAAGTAAGTCCTAGGCTTCTGGAATTTCAGCCATGTTTATAAATATAAAGTATTCCTTTCTATACTAATATTATAAAGAGGACAGATTTGATGTTTTGTTTGTTTGTAATAAAGATTTAACTCAATAACTACACAACCGATTTGAATTCTTTTCCCTTTAGTTTAGAGTAACAAAGGCTATACTTTATTTATAAAAATATAGTTTTACTAATATAAGCTAGCTACTTTTACGTGGTCGAAGCTGCGAACAAAAGCTGGTAAATAATAAATTGATGATGATTGACTGCTTCTTGGTTTAGTATAAATGTGCACTTAGGTTTGCCTGACAATCAGCAGATTGTCAGCTAATGAGTCTGATCACCGGTTTGATGTTATTGGGGCTTTGATGGCAATTTTTCAGTGGCACCTATTATGTCTCAAAGACGGCAATAATTTTGTGGGATCTTCGGTATATACTGAGATATACGTGTGATTATCTTTGCCCAATCCATTAGGGATGTAGGATATGTAAAGTTATTATTGCTAGTTTTTCGTTTACAACCAATGTGGCTAACAAGCATGGCCGCCTGATGACAAGTTATTATAGACGCATGCAATACCTAAAGTATAATTGACGATTCGACAATCCTTAAAAAAGGAGAAATTGTGTTACGCAAGGGAATAAGATATTTGGCTTTCTGCGGTCAGACAGAATGGTGCTTCTTCATCCTTAAAGAAAGCCTAGAAACACTACCAATTAAAGGAATACAATGCAAGGCTAGTTAGCTGGTATCCTCTGTAGGGTGTAGGTGGTTCCCCAACCAGATTCCTCCAGTTTAGAGCAATATTAGGTGCAGAATCTCATAGTCTTACTCTATAAACAAGGCATTGAAGTAAATTTTGCGTTTTGTTGTCAGATCAGGGTCAGTGCGGCTCGTGCTGGGCTTTCGCAGTAACTGCTGCCGTCGAAGGCGCACTCGCCAGGGCTAACGGAGAACGACTAATAGATCTCAGCGAGCAGTCTCTAGTCGACTGTGCTTGGAGGTGAGCTCTTCCAGTTCTTGACTGACATATTACATAGAACTAAAACATAGCTGGTGATATGTGCGTGATATAATGTCTGCCTACTCCTCAAGAGGTACGGGCTTCGTAATCACATATCAATATTTTTGTGACAGTTATACTAGCATGGGTTGTGATGGCGGCTTCCTACCAGGTACCTGGAAGTACGTTAATGAGAAAGGAATACCTACTGAAATGGAATATGGTGTTTATATTGAACATGTGAGTATTATTAATTCGCTTATAAATACTTTTATAGTTAAGTGTTATTGTAAATGGACACCTCGTCACTATCGTCCATGAAACCTAAAGCAATACATCGTAAGCATGATCTCTCTCAGGTCGTGTTGGATTGCCATCCCATCAGACTATGAGAGTGACGGATTAGAGAGTGATATTGTGTTTGCCAACACACTCATACATTGTGTCTATTTCGCAGCTCATCTCGGAATGAGTGACCGAACTTTAAACCGGAAAGCATTGTACTAGTACGCTAAAAAATCATGATGATAATCTTTTTCCAGAATGGCTTCTGCAAGATTCAGAACATGTCGACAGTGTACAAGGTCAATGGTTTTGCACTGGTCACTCCCCACAACCCTGACGCGTTAAAGGTGGCTCTGTACAAGTATGGGCCAGTCACCGTCACGATCCACGCTAGTGACCAGATGGTCCATTACTCCAGCGGAGTGTTTTATGACTTTTCTTGGTAAGTGTTGTCCAAAATTATTTCATACTATACTTTATACTTCTCCAAAGTATGTGTCGATTTTTTTTTATATGCCTATAGTAATTGGTATTTGACCTTCGTAAAGTAAATTATCCAGATCTATTTACGGATTGAGCAGTATTTTACCTTTTTTTAAGAAATTCTTAAAAGCAACACTGTATCTGGCAGTCTTTTTTTTTATACAACTTAGGTGGCAAACAAGCATACGGCCCACCTGATGGTAAGTGGTCACCGTAGCCTTTGGACGCCTGCAACACCAAAGGCATCACTTGCGCGTTGCCGACCCTTTAGGAGAAAAAGGAAGTGGTAAGGAGAAGGAGCGGAAAAGGGGAAATAGGGTGATTGGGCCTCCGGCACTCTCACTCACCGAACGAAACACAACAGTAGGAATATTGCTATTTCACGTCGATATTCTGTGAGAGGGTAGTTCTTCTCCGGTCGAGCCGACCCATTCATGCTGACATCAGCGAGGCACGGTAGATGGCAATAGGCCTTCTTTTACCTGGGGCTTAAAACAGCTGTAGTTGGCGCAGCGAGGGTGTACCAGAGCACTGTCGACCTAGGATTCACGTATCGGATTATGTATGACTAGATGTGCTCGCGGTTTCACCCGCGTTTGTCGTTACTGCGCCGCTCCCGTAGGTCGTAGCGTGATGTTATATAGCCTATAGCCTTCCTCGATAAATAGGCTATCCAACACTAAAATAATTTTTCAATTCGAACCAATAGTTCCTGAGATTAGCGCGTTCAACTAAACAAACAATCTCTTTAGTTTTATAATATCGGATTATGTATGATTTTTATCGGTCAAGACATTAGTAGCCGCATGGTATTTAGAAAAGCTTTAGACGACTATAACGTAGGACCTGAAAACTACAGCTAGCTGAATCTAGGTGTACACGACTCTGAATATACACCTAGGCGTTGTAGCGTTATGGCTAGACAATCACGCTTTAGAGACGTGATTTTATTTAGCGCAGCTAATTAAAACATATACTTCACAATTAATAGGTCTGTAATTAAATTTTAACATTTTTAGTTAAAGGTACACGTATGTACTAACAAAAAGAACAGGGCGTGGTCCTAGTGGTAAGGCTACGTACGTGGTCCGGCTGAAGAGCTCAAGACCACCTAACTTAATCGCAGCAGGACGGAACCAGGGCGCGGTCGGCTTATATATGGGCCACCGCTGGGAAGGGGAACTCGAGAGAGGGGCGCCACCACTTCGACGCGTGCGCACCGCCATGGCGCGATCGGTCCGCGTGACAGCGTGAGCCGCGTCAGTAGTAATTTCCTTTTTTCACATTTGCAGTGCGGGTGAGTATCTGAACCATGCAGTGACAGTTGTCGGCTATGGTGTCCGCAACGGCGAAGACTACTGGCTGGTGAAGAACTCGTGGGGAGAAGCCTGGGGAGAAGATGGCTACATCCTCATGTCAGCGAGGGACAACAACTGCCTCATACTTGACGCTCCTTACTATGCTTTAGTATAAGTTATTTAATAAATTCCACGTGCTATTGAATTGTTTTTTATTTGATGTTTTCTTTTTCTTCTGCCTCTGTCAATTCTATGGCCTTACTTTTCTCACACTGCGAAGATGCTCGTGCAAAGCAGTGGGACGGTTTATACCTATACCTACAGGCCTGATATTGTTGGGAGAAGTAGGTGGTCACGTATAGCGTAGCTGGTAACTGGTGAAAAGTGACGGTGTATGGACATTTCGGACACTCTAATATATGGGGCAGTGTGGTCCAGAACACTTGCAATCATACTGAATGACGGATGGATCTATAATCTTCTACTTTCCCAAATTGTGATTATTTCGACTTATAATATGTGCATATACTTACACCTTGTTTTTATTTATTTTATTTAAATCTAATAAATGTGCTACATTTACCTTTTCACATAATTTCGCCAAACTGTGTAACAGTTTGTTGGCGTACACTGCACTCATTTAACAAATTAAAATTATGTATACGCACATTTAACACGTTCCCTGTCCGATGAACCACATATGGTACATAACAATTGATTTTCTATTGTGTCTACCTCGGGACTGTGAATGGGTTAAGACACATTAGTTTGGGATTAGGTACAATACAGTTATTGTTAATGCAATTACATTTTTTAGAAATGAAGTTGACTTTGAGATACATTTAACAATAGTAAGACTGTTGAATCTTCAATTTGATCAATAAATATTTGTAACAATGTTTCTTTTAATTTTCCTGTATATTCCTAATACGGTAGGCAGTAGCATACTGCATCAAAGTACGCTTGCTATGTTTTAAGTAGTACTTAATAGGAGCGCGGACTTGACAAAATTTCACTATCTCTGTATTCCGCCTTCTAGCGGCGATTATGCAAAAAGAGATGCGTCGTCGGCGTCGTCGCCGATAGACGAATATACCCGTAAGGTACTAGATTTTAAGTGTGAAATTGGGATTTCTGGCTTTCGACTTCAGGAAAACAGCGTCATGACTGGTAGTAACTCAACTAAAAATTGTCTATTGGCTTAAGTAAATCAAAGGGTGAATGCATCGGAAATATCTCTCTACTCTTCGATCATATAATTATCTTTCAATTGGTTACCTGCAGTGTAGGTGTCTAAAGTTACTTAACGAGCCAATTAACAGACCAATTAAAATTGCAGTATGTCTGCTGGACCCAGGGGAGTGAGCGCTGGCCTAGATATAAAAAGGCGGTATGCTATTATTAAGAGGACCAGTGGTTTGTATACCTTGCTTTGCTCTGTAATAGACAGCGTTCAATATTTGCGTTCAACAAACCTACGTTCAGAATTTGATAGCGACCAAAAGACTTTCGCCCTTTCTGAATGGCATCAATACTTACTCAAGGTTCTTAACAGACGATAAAACGCATGGCTGTGATTGGCGACTGTACTGACAACGGCCAATGCAGTTACTTGACGTGAGTTCGATTTTGTCAAGCCGTTAATTAGTCAGATGTAGGTAATTAAAACGTATTTTGTGAGGATTCATAATTAATACAGCTATGCTATAAAAAGGCGTAAAAATTTTTCACGTATCATCCGTCCCCAACTGGCAGTAATAACAGAATATGTTTATTGTATTTATTTATTTAAAAACAATACAGGCTTACAGTGTAACACCAAGGAGCTTAGGCGATTAACACACGGCACCGCGCACCGCCGCGGTAGGCGGTGAAGTGGATGTCATGTCGCATTGGCCGCTATTAAATCCATTGAAGCCTAACACACGTACTCCGCCCGACCGCGCGGTCGAGCGGTGCTCTCACCGCCACCGCCCCTCCGCGCTACCGTCCGCGCGTAGGGGCGGCGCCTCACACACGGGACGCCGCATAACCGCGCGGATCATCGTTGGTGCAGGACGTGCTGCAATTTAAAAATGATCAAACCGGTCAAAACCGCGTTAAATCCATCCGCGCGGACAGGCGCGTAAACCGCCTTACCGCATGGAGCACCGCTACGAAATCCGCTTTACCGCCACCGCCCCCCGCAGCGTGGCCGCGCGGCCGTGTTATAATCGCCTTATACATTATGTCAAATAGGTTCTTTACAGTATTACTTGATTAGAATACAAATTAATAATTTACTAAATAATAATACGAGTAGAATACAACATAATAATTAGTAAGAATATCATAGTACTAGGCACAGTACAGTAGACGAGCAAAAAAAAAAAGTTAAATGCCAATAGTTGGTAAATTACATTTTATAGAACTTTATAATTAATACAATTAAGGATTCTTATTTCAAGTTATTTAAATATGTCATTACATGGTTACTAAATACATAAGGTTTATCAAAAAATATGTCAGCATCTGAATATTTTTTTTTAATTTTTTTTTTATGCATCTAATGTAGCAAACTAGCATACGGGCCACCTGGTCACCGTAGCCTATGGACGCCTGCGACACCAGAGGCATCACTTGCGCGTTGCCGACCCTTTAGGAAAGGAAGTGGGAAGGAGAAGGAGCGGGATGGGGGAGACGGGGTGATTGGGCCTCCGGCACTCTCACTCACCGAACGAAACACAACAGTAGGAATACTGCTATTTCACGCCGATATTCTGTGAGAGTGTAGTTTTTCTCCGGTCGAGCCGGCCCATTCATGCTGAAATCAGCAAGGCTCTACTACATAAAAATTCTAATAAGCCAGTAATGCCTTAGAAACGCAGCAGAGATGATTACAGCTTCTGTGTATGAAGTCCCATTTGGATTCCCAAGTCGAGCAAAGTGTTGCATGATTCTGTTCAGGATCTAGAACTGTGCCTGGTATACGACACACAGACAGATCCAATATTTACATACATACATACATACATGCATTCACGCCTGTTTCCCAGAGGGGTAGGCAGAGACTACGGATTTCCATTTGCTACGATCCTGACACACTTTTCTGGCTTCATTCACTTTCATCACATTCTCATACACGCTTGTCGGTTTAAGGTGCTCTTAACCTGGCCTTTGTCCAGAACGCCTCCGATCTGATCGAGAAACGTTCGCCTAGGTTTTCCTCTTGCGACTGTTCCATTCACACTAGCCTTATAAACTTTCTTAGTCAGTCTTTCCTCGTCCATTCTTTCTACATGTCCAATCCAGCTAAACATACCCTTTTCTATTTATTTATTTAATAATAATAATTTTTTTATTGATTACAGTGGTAAAACGTGAATACAGTCCATAAAGTATTTAATATAGGTAATATAATATGGGTGCCTGTACTAGGGTACACCTGCGCCACAGGCGTTAAGGGCACTTACAACATACTTCTAGGAACTAGGTTACATACAATTAGCCATACTTATTATATAAATATATGCACAAACAGGCCAATATTATAATTATTATCATGGAACTTATTTAACATCAATCAACAAATCTTCAGTATCCTCATAATTTAAAGTTTGTAAGTACCGACAGACTATCCGCTTAGATTTATTTTATACTAGCTATTGCTCGCGGCTTCGCTCGCGTAATATAAAATGCCTATGTTACTCGGTGATAATATAGATTCCTAATGAAATAATTTTTTAAATTCGTTAAGTAGTTTTTGAGTTAAAACCTTACAAACGATCAAACTAAAAATAAAATCTTTTTTCTTTATAATATTAGTGTGGATAAACGATATTTTCATAGCTAAAGAGCTTATAAAAAGGTTAGCCAGAAAGGCCTCGGAGCAACTGTTTGTGGGCTCCGAGCCCTTCATGGGACTCTCTGAGAGCACCGTCAAGGCAGCTTAGAATGCACATAGCAATAATAAACACAGGCTAGAGTGGATGGCCCTTAGGGGTCTGGAACACTCCAAGAAATTCATTGCAAACAGAGCCACAGGCTTCACCCGGAAGTTCTGTGGGTATAACAAGAGCCAAATACGCCTGCTCACAGGAGCGTTCACTGGCCATTTTGGCACCAACGACTTCCTGTGCAGATCGAGATTGGCACACAATTCGATCTGCAGAGCAGGCTCTGGTGAACAGGACGAGTCCATATCGCACCTACTGTGTGAATGCGACGCGTTGGCTGGACTGAGGATGGGTCTGATGGGATTGGCATATCCAAACCCCAAAAGACTTCAGGCTTCTCCCTCTGAAGTGTACACTGCGGCTGATGCAGCACATTCATAAGGAGATAGCTAAGGGATGAATCTTGGGGCTGACACAAAAGATCCCACTGGGTCGAAGTGTCGCCGGTCTGTATTGACTGGCCCCCACACACAAGATAAAATAAGATAATAAAAAGGTTAGCACTGGAATCAACATTACCTGTTGGCTATGTACCCTGTGATGACCCCGCCAATCATGCCCCCTACACAGTATATGGACACTGCGATGGACATCGCCGTGGCGACCTTCGGGTCTTCTTTAGCTGGCAGCGATGTGTTGGTCCCAGTTAATACCTCTTTCTGAAGCCATTCGGATATAACCTAGAATGAAACAGCTTTTAGTGGTTGACTGCTTTAGTCAATACGACTGCTGGTGAGGTTTTATGTGCAATCCAGGGGTTGAGCAAAGCGTTTTTGGGTTTTCTTCTGTTGAAGAGTTCTTGGTAGTAGCATGGAGTCTGGACTTGTGTTCAATAAATGGTAATAGCCTTACATCTGTTTACATAAGACTTATTTATACTTACTCATATTATAAAGCTGAAGAGTTTGTTTGTTTGAACGCGCTAATCTCAGAAACTACTGGTTCGAATTGAAAAATTCTTTCAGTGTTGGATAGCTCATTTATCGAGGAAGCCTATAGGCTATATAACATCACGCTACGACCAATAGGAGCGTGGGCCGTATGTTTATAAGTTGATTAAGCATTTAATTACTTTTATACATGACGACTTCTAGTCAATGTATGTTATTATATGTTTTATTATTGTTCTCATGTAAGTGACTTGGTCTTAAAAATAAAATTCTTTAAACCTCATAAACAATTTTTTTTTATATTACTAAGATGGCAAACAAGCATACGGCCCACCTGATGGTAAGTGGTCACCGTAGCCTATGGACGCCTGCAACACCAGAGACATCATTTGCGCGTTGCCGACCCTTTAGGAAAGGACGTGGGAAGGAAAGGGAGCGGGATGGGGAAAGGGGGTGATCGGGTCTCCAGCACTCTCACTCACCAAACGAAACAACAGTAGGAATACTGGTATTTCACGTCGATATTCTGTGAGAGGGTAGTCCTTCCCCGGTCGAGCCGGCCCATTCGTGCTGAAATCAGCGAGGCTCTACTACTCAACTTACCTTTTCTGGTTCATTCATAACTCCTGTGTTGTAACCATGCTGGAAGGCTGACCAGCACGTCGAAGACACTATGGCGAAGGCGAGCCTCAGGGTCATGCCCTGGTGAAAGAAAGAGAAAACATATATTTCCTTTTAAGATATTTAAAAACAACAATAACTTATACATTATAAAATGTAACTTGGTTGAAATATTGAACAATATAATAATAATAATATTCTACCACATACACACAACACCATCTAGCCCAAACTAAGCAGAGCTTGTACTATGGGTACTAGACGATGGATAAACGAACATATATTACTTTTTTTTTTGTATCATACATATTATACATAGAAACACCCAGACCAAGACAAACATCCATGTTCATGCACACAAATGTTTAACTTTTGCGGGAATCGAACCCGCGACCTCAGGCGTGGTAGTCGGTTACACTAACCACTACGCCATCAAGACCGACAATGATGAGAAAATGTCTGTCATAACGATGTAGGCTTATCGATTAAAAATGTAATAAAGGTACAAGGTACGGTATAACCGGAAAAAGTTACTATTCGCGATGGAGTCCCAACTAATATTATCAATTTTAATGCGAATGTGAGGTTGTTTGTTTGTTATACTTTCACGCCTTAACTACTCGACCGATCATCATGAAATTTTGCATAATATATACGTTATCAGGGGTAAAATTACATATGGTACTTTCAGAAAAAAGTACTATGCGAAGGTAAACAATTTTTTTTGAACTGTCTACAGTACATCGATGTTTTATTTAACCAAAGTAACATCGCTGGGTTTTAGGAAGTATTTATTTTATCTTATTTGTTTTTGGTTCTACGTCCAAGCTTTATGTTATAATGACCCGCGCAACTTCGTTTGCTTCACATAAGAGAATTTTCCTAGTTTTTGCAATATTTTTCATTTATGCTCCGCTCCTATTGGTCGTAGCGTGATGTTATATAGCCTATAGCCTTCCTCTATAAATGGGCTATCCAACACTGAAATATTTTTCTAATTTTTACCCGTAGTTCCTTAGATTACCGCGTTCAACCAAACAAACAAAATGTGAGTGAAGTCGGCGCGTGAGCGCCCCCGCCTTTTTATAAATGCAGCGGATGGCCGTTTCGCGCGTTAAACAACAATCAACCGTATAGCCGTACCCATACTGGCGCGGCGAGATTTGGAAGTTTTATTTCATCTATATCTTGTGTGTTTATAAACCGATTCCTATATTTAAAAAAAATATATAAATATTTAAGTGTACTTTTTGAATATGGGAGTTCGATAAAGATATATCTATGTGAAATACAATATATTTATGTATTTTAATACACTTTGAAGAAATGCCTAACGATTAAACACGTTATTGTGGCTAATTTATAAAAGATAGATATATACTATTAAGGACTTTTTTGTAGATCTTTTGAAGACCATCATCTTTGTAATACATACTTTTGGTGTATGATCAACGTATGCGAGGATAAGAGCTCGAAAGCGCATTTTCGTCCGACTTGCTTCAAATTTATCGTCACTGCTCAGCTCCTATGTGTCTTAGCGTTATGTTATATAGCCTATAACCTGCCCAGGAGTATGGACTACAATCGTACCAAGTTTGTTTAAAATCCCTTCAGTAGTTTTTGACCCATGCGTGCACATACAGACAGACAGACAAAAAATTTACTGATTGCATTTTTGTCATCAGTATCGATCACCATTCATCCTCCAATATTAATTTTTAATATATATTCAATGTACAGAATTGACCTCTCTACAGTTTTATTATAAGTATAGAAAAGTTACTCTCTGCACTAAGGCTGATTTTAGAGTCACGCTGACCGCGCGCTGACCGTCGGCGCTGACAAATCAATATGTATGTAATTAAAGCAATCGTTCCTGAGTCACGTTGATGGCTCAGCGCTGACATTACATACATTTCAACTGTCAGCGCCGACGGTCAGCGCGCGGTCAGCGTGACTCTAAAATCAGCCTAACAGGTTGCTTTCCCAACACTTACAGAGAGTCAGGTTTAACAATTACACATGGATAAGAAAATAAATATACAGGGTGATTTTGAAATCGTGTAATTCCTTTTAACCATGCATTTTACTGGTGGTATAGAATAACCCTGACCATATTTTTTTAAATTATCTTTATATTAATACGTGAAGCGAAAACTTTGGATCCCTTTTTACAAAAATTGGGCAGACGGAAGAGTATGAAATTTCGCACACTTATTATACAGAGAAGAAGTGACGAATTCTAATATTTATATAAAATATGCATTAGAAATACATTAAAGTAATGAAAAACCACTACACGCACACAACCATGCATTTGACACACGCAGTCGAAGCGCGTAACTATGGTTACATATATCAATATATAATGACATATATCAGCAATATCTTACAGGCAAACTTTGGTCGAATTTCAAGCACTAGGTGACCGCTAGTATTTTTAGTTATGCGTATATAGGCTGTCTAACTAGATGTGTAGCCCTGTGAACACATTATAACTAACAGGAACCAATTGAAGATACAAATAAAACTTCAAGCTATTTGTTACAAAATATTATAATTTGTGTTTAGTTATATTATTTAATATTAATCTAAAATAGAATGGCATGATGGCGCATATAATTACACTTTGTGACAATACGACGGCAGTCCGTGACTAAATGCGGTTGTGCATTTATATTCTACTAGTTTTCACGCGCGGCTTCGCTCGCGTAAATGTAGGTTAGGTTAAAAAAAAAAAAAACGTTTGCAACAGTTCTTTTTCTGGATGAAAGGTACCCTATGTCCTATTCTGTACCCCTGACAACGTGTATGCAAAATTTCATGTAGTTAAGGCGTGAAAGCGTAACAAACAAACAAACTCATTTTCGCATTTATAATATTAGTTAGGATTAATCTAAAATAGAATGGCACGATGGCGCATATACTTACACTTTGTGACAATACGACGGCAGTCTGTGACTAAATGCGGTTGTGTATTTATATTTTATTGTTAGTTTCAATAATAATCGAAATGGGAAGCAGAATGAAAAAGAAGATACTTGATAACATCACGAATAATCACCAGGTACCTGAATATTACTAAATTGACTTATAAATAATACAGATCTTCAAATCCTGTATGCAACAAGCAACTAGTGCGTAGTAAGTTTTTGTCATTGAAGTCGATCTATGCCATTATTGTCACGGACTGGTAAGAACAGAATAACGTCTACCATGCCATCTGGTGTTATATATTACTAGAGGATGCCCGCAGCTTCACCCGCACAAGTTTTTTTTATTTATCCATTTCTTCCAAATCCCGTGGGACTTTCGGGAAATCCCTTTTTAGTGCACCCCTACAGTATCCAAGGAATATACATGTCAAATTTCAGCTTCTTGCGCCCAATAGTTTCGGCTGTGCGTTGTCTGTCAGTCACTCAGTAACGGAAGAGTTTTACATATAAAGATAATTACCAGATGTGCCCGTGGTTTCACCCGCGTTTATGATTACTGCGCCGCCCCCGTGGGTCGCAGCGTGATGTTATATAGCCTATAGCCTTCCTCGATAAATGAGCTATCCAATACTAAAATAATTTTTCAAATCGGACCTGTAGTTCCTGAGATTAGTGCGTTCAAACAAACAAACAAACTCTTCAGCTTTATAATATTAGTATACATGGTAAAAAAGTCGCTTTTATCTATATGCGTTTCACTTTACGATAATAAATATTAATTAATATATTTTTTGACTGTACATTTCATTAAAATAATCAGTGTTAGATAAGCATAGATTATATTTTTGTAAACTAACTAATAACCTAATTTAGATCCGTGAACATTTACTAAATAGGCTGAAATCATTAATTAAAATTAATAACCCAATAAGTTTTAGTATTAGATTCTGAAAATGTTAAGCCTGGTGTATGTTTTGAATAATAATACCAGCCCTTTATGTAAACTGTCTTACTGCTGAGCACCGGCCTCTTCTAAGTTTGAGAAGGGTTACGTCACAGTCCACAACGCTGGCCCTGAGAGGGTTGGCAGAATTTACACATCTTCGAGGATATAATGGAAAACTGTCAGATATATTTTCTGTAACTAAGCGGGATAATCCTTACTAATATTATAAATGCGAAAATGAGTTTGTTTGTTACGCTTTCACGCCTTAACTTCTAAACCGATCAACATGAAATTTTGCATACACGTTGTCAGGGGTACAGAATAGGACATAGGGTACCTTTCATCCAGAAAAAGAACTATTGCAAACCTAACCTTACCTACATTTACGCGAGCAAAGCCGCGGGTGAAAACTAGTTATTTATAAAGCATATGATTCCGAAAGGTCAGAGGCTTGCCTTGGGATCGAACTCGAGACAAGTTTCCCTGATATGTATTGTATTTAGCAGTAAATGAATTGTCACCCATATTGTTACCTATATATGCCTACTTCCGTGGCGCAGCGGTAGTGAATGCGACTGCTGTGTATGAGGTCTCGGGTTCGAATCCCGGGTCGGACCAACAAAAAGTTATTGGGTTTTTCTGTTAAGAAATCTCAATAGCAGCACAAAGTTAGAAAGTTGGCGGTGTTAGACACCCTCGTGCCTCGGAAAACACGTAAAGCCGTTGGTCCTGCGACTGATCTCTCGGGTCGTGTCGGATTACCGTCCCATCGGATCATGAGAGTTAGGAAACAGAGAGTGCACTTGTGTTTGCGCACATACTTGTGCACTATAATATCTCCTGCGCAGATGGCCAGTCTCCGTTAAGATTGGCTGCCGTAACCGAAATTCGGTCTGGACGACATTATTATTATTATTATTTAATTTACTTACACTTTTGTAATGCGCTCACCGAAGAACACTAAAGATATTCTGATGCTAAAGTGAATATAATAAACTGTTTGTATTTTTCTTTTTTTATACAACGAAGGTGGCAAACAAGCATACGGCCCACCTGATGGTAAGTGGTCACCCTAGCCTATGGGCGCCTGCAACACCAGAGGCATCACTTGCGCGTTGCCGACCCTTTAGAAAAGGAAGTGAGAAGGAGAAGGAGCTGGAAAGGGGAAATAGGGTGATTGGGCCTGTGACACTCTCACTCACTGAACGAAACACAACAGTAGGAATACTGCTATTTCACGTCGATATTCTGTGAGAGGGTAGTCCCGGTTGAGCCGGCCCATTCATACTGAAATCAGCGGTAATGGTTAATATATAATGGTTGAGTATATAGAATCGAAAGCCTAACTTGGTAGCAATCTACACGAGTATTTTGAAGAGGAAATTTTTGTAGGTACCTATTTTTGGTTATAATTTATAAATTTAAATCCGATTTTAAAATTCCTTCACTATAAGAAAGTTACTTTATCCAAAACTAACATTGGCTATATAACATTACGCTGCGACCCACGGGAGCTCAGCAATAATTATGAACGTGGGTGAAACTGCAAGGGACAGCTAATCAATTGTAATAAAATAATTGCAAAGAGCCTATACTCAACTATTACTATAGAAAAGGTTGATAATCTGTAGGTACAATTTCACTGATCATCATTTAAAAGAAATTTAAAAAAAATACATAAATGTAGACGCAGCTTTATGTCACAATTTCTATAAAAAGCTCATGTGTACCAAAAATTGTTTCATTCACTTATATCCTGGTTGTAAGTCTGGTGTCAAAATGGTGGCTATTCCCGCCATTTTTGGCATTTTACTTTGTTTTAATGTTATATCGGGATACGTTTTAATAGGTAAGCCATTTAAAATTCTTACTAATATAATAAATCTGAATGTGAGTTTGTCTGTTTGTACTTTCTTTCACTTGCACGCCTTAACTACACAACCGATCATCATGAAATTTCATGTACATAGCTATCATGATAGTTTCATGATGATCGGTCAGGGGTTACAGAAAAGGACAGAGGGTACATTTCATCTAGAAAGAGTACTGTTCCCGAGTAGAGAGTATAGTTCTGTAACAGCTTCCCTTATCGTTTTCTTATTAGTCCTTTTTTTAATATGTTGCTATTATAAATGTAATGGACTACAAGATTTATTATAATATGTATTTTTCTACAGACGACGAGGAAAATGAATTAGTATGGCCGACTGAATTTCACTTCAAAGGAGAAAAGATCAACTTCGATACCACATTAAAGGAACCCTTCGAGATATGGTTAGTCAATAGATACTAGATGTTGAAAAAGAATACGTATTAGTAGTGTACGATCCTTTAATAAAAAAAGAAACATTGAGATACATACAAGAATCCAAAAAAAAGAAATATATCTATTTGCGCGACAATCCTTATGTTGGAGACTTCACAAATATTAAGGACAACGAACCATTTTACTTTAATTTGAATTTTTTGACATGGCCTTTTGAATTATTTTTTTATTTGTGCAATAAATATTCATCAGTGTCTTCCAGATTCCTTCTTATTTTTTTAAAGAATGTTCTCAAGGTAAACTTTACAAACAGGAATGTCAAATAAAATGAATTGGATGTTCTTTAAAATTCTGGTCTGATATCCCTATTATTTGGATATTCAACTAATTGGACATTTAAAAAAATTATGAGTAGGATATTTTTCTAATCATTGTTTTTTTTACTCATAGGCACAGTTCGGAGTACAATGGTTCACGCGTCGATTTCTACGGAGGAAGCAGCAAGCAATTCTATGATGGCAATGAGGAATATTTGTACACGGTATGAGAACACATTTTATGTATTTATTTGTAAAGCTGATCTACAGCGCACAATGCTTAATGTACATACATTAAGCATTATGCGCTGTAATTATTCAATCTACATAGTTTAGTAGCAAGAATAAATTATGCTACAACATGATCAGCGATGCGTAACTTTTATGTAATAATTTAATTTACAGTCGACAGTGAGCGTCTGAGATCAAATCCGATCCGAGGAAAGTGATATTGGTTGTTTTGTTAAGAAAATATTAGTATTTCTATTACTGAGATTTGCGCTATCAAAAACCCCAATAACAATTTTCCATCTCTAAGCCATCATTGTTCAAATATTGGGCGTCACCCAAAAGTCATTGCCCGTAGGCGTAGGTCTACATTGGTGACTGATGGGTGGGTCGCTGATGTAGTTTCAGGTCTAACGACCAGCCACCATTCAAGGCGACAGCACATACAGTCATTGTCATAGTGTTTATTGTGCTATGAGGTACTAAGCTGACAATCAGCTATAGCTTGCCAGATGGTAGGCAATAATAAAAGCTCACGGACATTTCCAATATGGCGGGCGTCACGTGCGATATCAAGCCTAGATAACCTAATCACCGCAGTAACACAACACACAGTTCTGTGGCAACTGTTATTTGTACGCTATACAGTCACACTGCTGCAGCTTAATGTAGTCCTGAATATAAGAGAGAATCTCGCTGTACCTTTCCTTCTGTGTTTTTAGAAAACGATAGCAAATTTCAAATGGCCATTGTAAATGCCGCTGCATTTGTCGTATTTATTTTTACTGAGAAGATATACAATTGACTTTCCATATAGCTCAACATTAGCAATTGTATAACGTAACTCAGCGAAACTCTAAACGACTTAAGGTGCATAGATGATACGATTAAAACCTTTAGTATGAATGTATAAAGTAATAAGTTGAATGTATGTATATACAGGTGTTCCCGATGACTACAAGCAACATGTCTGTCGAAATGAGTTGTTTTAAGATACAAGTACGAGGAGATTTAGACTTCATGCCTGAAGTATCTGCTGTAAGATTTACAGGTACGCGCTGTTATACCAATCAATGTTATATGTACAATACCGGGCCCATGGATTATCCTTGCGGTACACCTCGATACCTTCTCGTAGTCTAATGTCATTTCACTTAGTTTTACTTGTAAATTTGTTTGTCGTAAGAAATGCCTCGGTATTAGCTAGAGTACGACTACGACGGCAGGAAATCAATATTTTTGTAGCAGCATTCTTAGACGGCTACCTTATTGATCTGGGATCTTTTTAAGGAATTATTACGCATAATTATTTTTAATTGGATCTCTTTATACAAGTCTTATGGACCATTATTGCTATCCTGCCACCACCGTCCACGTCGTGTCGAAAAGACAATGATAATTGGAATTACTTTTATTTTTATCAATAGTGGTATAGTGTTTTGCGCTCTTTGACCTTTTGTGTTTTTTAAATAAGCTTTACTAATTAAATTTTAATACGTAGATACATAATACTAAAAAGATAGATTTCCGTAATAGAATATCAACAATAATTGTTTAAATTCTTCCGTATATCTAATAAGTAATGTGATTTGCTCGCAGGACAAACGATGAATCTTTTCGATAAAGTTGTGGATGTATGGACCGGCAAAGACGATTTCATCGATGGGTTGATTCGGGAGCAGACTCTGTATGTCTTTAAAACTGATAACGGATTTGATATTCCTGTTCAGTAAGTGGTTTTCTCTTTATAATATAGTTATAAGTGACGAATGCGTTAAAATATCTCTACATAGGTGAATGTATAAGGCCAACCTTTATAAATTTTTAATCTCTCTTTGGACTACGTTGGATATCAACTTAAAGCTGGTTGAAGCCACCTAGCGTTTAACCTACAATTGTGCACAAGCACTGTAAGGTACTTGACTCACATGGTTTTATTATATATGTCAATCGATTACATTACCCAAACTCTAAAATAAACGTAATTAAAATGTACTCAATTATTTTGGTTTCATATCTAGTACCCTTATTGTTAAATGACAGATATAGGATGCACGATACAAAGTATGACGTAACCGTTATTTAACCGCACCTGTGCGAGGCAGATGGCAAAACTTACACTACGACCCACTTTTTCTTATATCCAAATTTAAAATATTAATTACTAGCTTTTGCACGCGGCTTCGCTCCCGTTAATTTAGAATTTGACAATAAATTCGGGTTGTACTTTGCTTGTAATAATAATATAATTCAATCATGATTCGAAAGACACGTGGCGCCATCTATTATCATAAGAACGTTATTATTGTTTTCCTCGAGAACAGTAATTCTTTTCGGGATGAAATGTAGCTTGTTTCCGTTTCTGTACACCTGACAACGTATGTATATGCAAAATTTTAGGATGATCGGTTCAGTGGTTTAGGCGTGAAAAGGTAACAAACAAACAAACTCATTTTCGCTTTTATAATATTAGTTAGGATTAGGATTGTTTTATTCTGCAACAAATTAATTTATACTGTTTACACAAAAATATTTCATTTGATTGCTATTAGCTCTTTTGTTTAAAATAATGTTTTAAATCTAACAAAGGCAACTAACTACCCTATTATACTAATAAAGTAAGATCGGAAGAAATTTCATATGTTTACTTTTTAGGCTGTCTGGAGTACGAGTATCGTAGTAATAATATTTGGACATTTCCAGACATATAACCAAGCTGTATAATCCAGAACTTGGCGTGGTTGAGTCCCACGTTATCAAAAACTATTACAACTTTAAGGATTCTATGTCTGAAGGGGAGATTGCCATTGCAAACGGTAAGAATCGCTTAACTTGCTGGAGGAATGTGGATAAGTTACTGCTATGCGTGTGTTTAATAATATCCCTGTATATTATTTAAACAATTAAATGGCAATATGTTTAAAAATGCCTTAAAGAAGTGGCTTATTTATTAATGCCTTCGAGAGTTTTTTGATAATAAATAATATGTATAGTCTTTAAGTAGTTCTTGATATTTACTAGTTACTGTTTACTGTAAAGTTGCAATACCCGAATGGGTAACTGTTGATTCTAATATTATGTAACATCATTGTACACACAGTTTTATGCAATAAATATATGTCTATATCTAAGTCTAATGCTAACAAAGCAACTATCCCTGTAATACGCTAAGTCAAATCTATGATTGCCGATCTTATTTACGACATTGATTTAACATCATAAACTTTTACAATATTTTACTGCACGCTTTCGGTGGTTAAATGTTACATTTTAAATTTAAGTTTATATATTCTATACTTTGTTTCACGCCTGGAAGGTAGGCAAATGTTTATTATAGTCACTTGTGGCCAGCTATAGTTATAGGCCCACGTAAAATAGGATAAACAATTTGCAATCTAATAGACACAGTTCCAGGCTTAGTGTTCCTACTAAGTATTTCATAACAGAAAACCCATTAACATAGCCTGAGCAAGGAATATAACCTGAAACCTCGTGTATAGTACTCGCATTCATTACGCCGCCGCAGGCAGTCATCTCTCCAAGGTAAGCATTTACATTGGTTAGTTAGTTGATAGTAGATGAAAGGGAAAGGGATAAATGATCAGATGACGGGTGACAGAGAAGTATGGAAGCGAAGGACATACTGCGTCGACCCCAAGTAAATTAAGACCAGGGTAAGAGGATGATGAGTTAGTTGATAGTTTCGTTTTCATATTTACATTTTGCACTACCTAAGTAAAATACTTTATTAAATTACTGGCCTAAACTGATGTGTTCAATTTCTTAATTCAGGGATAACCCTAAATATTTCTTAATATTTAGGGTTATCCCTGAATTATAATTAAGAACTGGAGGTAATTGATCACATCTGAACTGAGAATTACACTTTAAGAACGAATCAAACTCTACTTAAGTATTACTTAAACATTATTTTTTGTTTCTTATCACTTTCTCTGAGTAGGTATTTGAATATCATATACTTTAGTAAATGCTCAATTGATGATAAAGGTTTGATGAGAAATTCGATACCGATATTTACGAAGAATTATTTGAAATTTTCTAGTTTTCTGAATTCTTAACCATTCATAATTCGTTAGTTCATGATCAGTACTAGTTTAATTATACAATGAAATGTAATGTTTTATGTTATGTAGATGTAGAGGAAAACTGCATGGACATCGGAGAATTTGGCATGGACTTCAAAAAAGATGTTCAGATGCTGCACCCTGATATTTCACAAGAGGTGGACATGTTATTTGAGAGTTACGCTAATCATCACGGCAAGAACTACCATGAGGCAGAGGTGCAAAAGAGGAAGCAAATTTTCGAAAAGAACTGGAGGTAATTCTAACTTATTTGAATAACGTGTGTGTCACAAGAAACTGCTGTCTGCTAGAATATAACCTTTCAATCATGGCTTCTAAATTTATAATTCATATGTAGACTACCGTGTATTACATAATGGGCAAAATAATGATATAAAATGTCATATATTAATATTTTATTTATAGCATTGATTTATGCATGGCCTATAATCTTAACTAATATTATAAATGCGAACGTAAGTAGTGGTCTACAGTTTAGGAAATACACCTAGATTTGAAAAAACAGCACGATGACGTTAGTACCGTCTTCTCGATAGCAAATAAATATGAAAGCTTTTTAACATTTACGAAAGCATTTTAACATACAGGGCAACTTTATAATTTTTTTGGTAAATTGTCGGTTTGGTTTGGTAATTTGGTTAATTGAGCTGATCAATAATGACTTCAGCAGCTTTCTTTGCTAATTTTAGTAATGGTTCTCCATTCTATCTTTAATTTATCCCCAAAGCGCAAAGAAAACAATTTTAAGTACAAATGTTACAAATATATCTTTCTTTGATTATTTAGGATGGTCCACGAACACAATCGCAAGAACCCAAGCTACAGGATGGAGCTGAACGCGTTCTCAGACAAGACTCCAGAGGAGCTGAAGTATTTGACAGCAACATCATTTTCGAACGAACCATCAAGCTTAGCTACACCTTTCCCCCATACGCTTGAAGAGATCGATGAGATTGTGGCAGAACTGCCCCAAGATTTTGACCTGAGAATGGAAGGTGCCGTTACACCGGTTAAAAGTAAGTTTTTTGTTTTTTATTCCAGTTGTTGCTTTTATTCTGATAAAAGCTTATATGTGAGATGGAACTAATGAAAGCTTCGATCAACAATAGTAACTAGATATCGGGTCGGCGCAAAAATACGTCTCCGTAAATAACAGCGCACATGAGACGTGAGCTCTTATTTTGTTTAGTTCGCTTGAAACTCAGCCAATGTAAACACGTCTCACAATGCCGCGGTGTACTCAAAAGTTGCAAAAATAATGCCCGAAAAAGCAATTTAACGGCCGGAGTAATTACATGAAGAATAAGTTATATCACAAGCTTTTTTTAAACTTTAAACTAACAAATAATATCAAATTTTGAACAAAATTACCGATTTTAAACCACCGCTACAAATGTTTGGCCAAGGCTCACCAACACACACACAAACTGTTATAAGAAAAATAAACGAAACAAAACGATGTAGCTTTAAAGGCAATAACTGGAAAAAGTACTTTATTTGTTGCCGTTTAAGGTTGATTTCACACTAAATGTTATTGCTTTGCTCGTTTTGCGTGACGAATGATCGTAATTATTAGATAATATTTTGGAGATTTGTGACTTTATTACAAGGTGCCATGGTCGTAATTAGGTTGAACTTAAAACTGTTTTAAAACTTCTCTCCGTTTGTTAGTAGCAAATGTAGCTGTATACGTATTGTCACGCGGACAGCATTTCGCTTTGATTTTGTACGTGACCCGATATCTAGTTGCTATTGTTGATCGAAGAATGAAAGGTATTAGATGCTTTTAAAATAACTGACTGACTGCAGGGTTGGTGTAGTGATTTAAGTGGTCACCTCGCCATTGACACTACGCTGAGTATTGTGGATGTTTGAACCCACCCGGAACCAAGAATTGTGTGATCCACAAATAGTTATTTTGTGTGTTCTTTGTGTCCGTTATTTGAATGATTGTAAATTCATCCACGTCCTTTGCCTAGTGTGCGTGTTGACTTTTCAAACAATAAAGTAAATTTGTTGAGTACGCTATTCTAGCTTTTTTGCTTTCAGAGTGCATTAACTATGATAATTTTATAACCTGGCAAGAAGTCTTTCAACCTTAAACCATTTCTGTTTCCTGATAAAGAAATACATTCAGACTCAGAACTTCATTTTAGTGAAGTGTAGTTCTAGCGACGCAACAGACTAACTCGTCTGCTTATTCACCAGATCAAGGAGAGTGCGGTTCATGCTGGGCATTCGCAGCAACAGCAACACTCGAAGGTGCCTTAGCCAGGGTAAATGGAGACAGGCTGGTAGATCTCAGCGAACAGTCAGTTGTTGACTGTGCTTGGGCGTGAGTATTTTAGTTTTTTAAAACAATCAAGTTCCATCATCCCGCTCGAACTTCTACAACAGATTCAGCACTGGTGACCATAGAAAAGACCGGGATTTGACATTCGTGAAGTCCGGGGCAAAGGTAAACAGTCTTTAGAACCGCAACGAATTTATTCAAAATTGAGGAATTGGATTTGGAAAATGAATTCCACTTCCCTTCTAAGCAAAGCAAGCAAAGCTTGCAACAAAATAAATAATATTTATAATTACCAAAAAAGATAAGCGTGTTGTTTGCACCTAATTATAAGCTTGATTTCAGTAATATGTACAGAAACGCCGATATGCACGAAAATTTGTAGAACTTTACACAAAATCTACATAGTTTACATTTTCACTAGTCCGTAAAATGAAAACAGTGGGAGTCTCTATTTAAGTGAAATTTCCACTTTAGGCCCTTGCTTAAACGTAATCTGTGGACCACCTTTTTATTCTTGTTTTCTTCCCAGCAACGAATTGGCCTAAACCCGTTTAAATCTATGATATTATTAGAGAATTTTACGGTTTTCCGCAGGATAGGCTTATCCTAGTGCGGAGAATTATATCGATTCCAAATAATAATGGAAGACTAAAGCAAATTTCTGTTGTTGTAATGTTACGTATTATGTATTTGTAATTTCTTTTATGACAATAAATCTTATTATTATATTATTATTACTAGTTTTTGCTCGCGTCTTCGCTCGCGTTAATTTAGAATTTGACAATTAATTCAGGTTGTACTCTGCTTGTAATAATATAATTCAATCATGATTCGAAAAACACGTGACGCCATCTATTATCATAAGAAGGTTATTGTTGTTTTCCTCGGGAACAGTATTTTTTTCGGGATGAAAAGTAGCCTATGTCCGTTTCTGTACACCTGACAACGTATATGCAAAATTTCAGTATGATCGGTTCAGTAGTTTAGGCGTGAAAAGGTAACAAACAAACAAACAAACTCATTTTCGCTTTTATAATATTAGTTAGGAAGTTAGGATTAGGATTTATGCTAGATCATTTTAAACTATAAAGTTATTACGTTAAACTATAAAGCAATTAATGTTTGCCCTAAACCTCGATAGATGGCGTTGTTCCATTGGGCTGAATCGCGATATGGTTTCGTTCACACGAGTAGTATATAAGGTCGTTGGCTGTATACATTTTTTGAACAATACCAATTATACCAGAGCAAGTGACAAGTTGTGGTTTTATTTAACTAGACTTAGTTACTCCTATCAGTGCAAGTTGTGTTGTTTCCATTTAAATATCAGGCAACACTTGATATTTAACATTGGTCCTACGAGCCGGATCATTTTTGAGGACAACGGTCAAGCTTGGGCCATCCCGTACTCGCAGCGGATTGTTGCGGCAAAGGTGCGTGGACCCCTCGCTCCGCATACCGGCAGCGTCCCGCGCCCCGCAGCGGCAAGAGGCGTCAGAGAGGACGTCATCGGAAGTTCGTGTTGTAGTGCACTGTGCAGAGTGTAATGTCAAAGAGTACATCAAGATTTCACTGTGTGACATCACCCACGACACTACCAGAAGTGTGTTGAGTTTGAGGCATCACAGAGGGCAGCACCAGTTCAAACCATTCGTGTTGTGAGTGCGAAATGCAATCGTGAGTACATTTTAAACTATATAATTCGAGATCACTTATTCGCAAAGAAGCAGCAACTTTGAACATTATTGCTATCAAGATATTAACATAGACACTTTTAAATTAGAATTTAAACTTAGTTAATTTTTGTGTTATTTGTAGTTGTTACTGATAATTTAGAATTTGAATTTAGTTAATTTTTGTGTTATTTGTAGTTGTTACTGATAATTTGTTGCATGTTTAGTTTAGAACTTAGAATTTTTTTATAAAAAACGAGGGAACGGGGAATCCATGCCCAATTTCCTGCGATAGTAAAAGTTGTATTGTAAAACACTTGTAATTTTTTGAAGCGTAGTTGGCACTTGTATTATTTTTTTGTGGTTAAAGCAGTTATTAATTTACATACTGGAAACCATACAAACTTAGTTGGTAGATACAAATCAGTATAGTTTACGTGTCATTTTGTTTTCTTTTAGTGATTGCTTTATCACACTTTATATACCTATCATTTTCTACGCTAGCTTTTGTTAGTCTATTTTCTTTTAATAAATTTTTATTGAACCAACCATGGAGGGACTAATAAATGTTCTACAAAAAATACAAAATTCTGTAAATAAAGGGTTTATTAATTTTAAGAAAACTCCAAAAGAGAGACTTACTTTGGAATACATTGAAACCAGACAGGAGTTGTTAGAACAAAACTGGACAAACTTTGAGAGTATTTATTGTAAGTTGTATGAAAATTATAATGCTGTAGAGATTGGTCAGAAAGTAGATGACATTTATGAATCCACTGAAGATAGTTATATAAATTACAAAGCGCACATGAAAACAGTTCTTAACAAGATCTCAGTAAAGGTGTCAGTTCAAGAAAATAATACGGATAAATCAAGTAAAAAAAGTAGTGCATTTGTTAAATTACCTAAAATATCAATTCCTACTTTTTCTGGTAAGTACAGTGAGTGGGCTACTTTTAATGATTTATTTAAAGCATTAGTACATAATAATGAGTCTCTTAGTGATTGTCAAAAATTGCATTATTTAAAGGATCACCTTACGGGAGAAGCCGAACAATTAATTAGATACACTCCAATAAGTGACGCGAACTATATTCAGTGTTGGGAAATTTTAGAAAAGCGCTATAATAATAAGAGGCATTTAGCTGATTGTATTCTAAAACGTTTGTTTGGCCAGAAGCGTTTATATTCAGAGTCTGGCAGGGGTCTTAAGGAATTGTTCGACACGACCAATGATTGTTTAAAGGCACTTGCTAACTTGAACGTTAATGTGACTACATGGGACGTAATTATAATTCATATCATATCCTACAAATTAGATTTTGAAACACGTAAACAATGGGAGTTGAGTATTGGTAACATCGGTGGTAATGAATTGCCATCCATGGAACAGTTTAGAGCATTTTTAGAAACAAGATATCGCGCGTTAGAGTTCGTGGAGCCTAATCGGTCTTCCGTTCACCAGAGCAAAGTTTCAACTGGGCAAAATCACAAAGCCTTGTTAGCCACGAATGCATCATCTAGACGTTGTGAATACTGTCAGGAGTTATCACATAAACTATGCTTCTGCAAAAAATTTGCGAAGCAACCCGTGGATATTAGACGTGATTTTGTAGCTAAGCAAAATATTTGTTTTAATTGTTTAGGTAGTAACCATATCGTATATGCATGTCAAAATCCAGCCACTTGCAGGGTGTGTAAGAAGCGACATCACTCTTTATTACATCCCGTTAGCAAGTCCAATAATAGTACCAGCAATGAGGTAGTTGATTCGTCTAATAATGTAATCAGTGATGAACCCATAGTGTCCTGCCTTTCAACAGGCACCGTTCCAAAGCCACGACAGGTTTTATTAGCCACTGCTCTAATAAATACCGAGTCTAAGAAGGGTCATCAGCAGATAGTCCGAGCCTTGCTTGATCAAGGCTCACAGGCTTGTTTTATTACAGAAGCCACAGTGCAATTGCTGGGACTAAAGCGTGTTCCGATTCAAGGGATCATAACAGGGTTGGGTAATAGTAAGTCAACCGTCGCCAAGCATATGGTGCATATTACGATTCGATCCCGCGTTGATCCAAGTTTTCAAATGCAGTTAAGTGCTTACGTGTTGAATAAAATAACAACATTCCTACCAGAAAAAGGCATCGATGCAAATAATTTTGATTGGATTAAGGCTAAGGGTTTGCATCTTGCAGATCCACAATTCAACACACCTAACAGGATTGACCTTCTGTTGGGTGCAGATGTTTACAGCTGTATCATACAGGAAGGTATGGTAAGAAGTCCTTATGGTACTTTGATCGCACAAAGCACCGCCTTAGGGTGGATCCTGTCTGGTGCAGTCAATCCTGTAAATAAAGAAAGTATAGCATCAAGAGACATTAGAGTTATGCATGTGCAAATAAATGAAGACGATAGTCTGAAAAAATTTTGGGAAATAGAAGAATACAATAGAACAAATAAATTACTTACACCCGAGGAAGAGAGATGTGAAGAGCTATATAGACAAACAACAAAAAGGGATGAAAATGGTCGGTATGTCGTTAGGCTTCCATTTCGAGATGTGGATCCTCCATGCAAAGCAGGGAACTCACGCGGCATAGCTGAAGCAAGATTTAAATCTCTAGAAAAAAGATTAGGAAAGAACGCAAGTTTAAAGGAAGCATACACAAAGGTAATTAAGGAATACGTTCAATTAGGACATATGAGAGCTGTAAAGGAAAATGATAATAAAAGACAAGAAGCTGTTTATTTACCCCATCATGCTGTAATAAGAGAGGACAAAACTACCACAAAGGTCCGGGTGGTGTTTAACGCGTCTGAAAAAAATAACCACGGTGTATCACTAAATGATACTCTGATGGTGGGTCCGACGCTACAGGCGGATTTGCGACATACAATTTTAAAATGGCGACGGCATGCTATTGGTCTTGTAGCTGACGTTATTAAAATGTATCGGCAAGTACGGGTGGCTGAAGAAGACGTTATGTTTCAGCGAATTTTATGGCGAGACAACCCTGAAATGTCAATACAAGAATATGAATTACTGACCGTCACTTTCGGCACAGCTTCTGCTCCATATCAGGCAGTTAGAACGCTTCATCAGATCGCCTACGACGATGGAGACAAGTATCCACTAGCCTGTAGTAGAGTCTTGAATGCATTTTATATGGACGATCTGATGACAGGGTGTGACAGCGTGGAAGAAGGAACTGAAATATTTAAACAAATGACAGCATTATTAAAAACAGGGGGTTTTGAACTGCAGAAATGGAACAGCAATTGTAATCGGTTGTTAGAAGTTATGGCAATGAACAAGATAACAGAGCAAATAGATGCAAAAAGGAAGTACAAAAAGGACAATCTGAAGGAGGAAAAATGGAATGATCTCGAAGACCAAAACAAATTTCAAATAAAACTGGATAGTACAATGAAAATTTTGGGTCTTACCTGGAACCGCATAGAAGACATATTTCAGTACTCAGTGAATATTCCTATGACGTTAACTGCACCTGTAACAAAAAGAGTTATAATTTCTGAAATTGCAAGGCTGTTCGACCCGCTTGGTTGGTTAGCTCCATGTATAGTGTTAGCCAAAATATACATTCAGAAATTGTGGCTCGCAGGAGTTAGCTGGGACGAAGAACTAAGCACAGATTTAATAGAGGAGTGGTGTACTTACCGTAAAGAGCTCCCACTCATTACCAAGGTTCAAATACCTCGTTGGCTTGGTACCAAGCCAACCGATGATCTTGAGCTTCATGGCTTCAGCGACGCCTCTAAAGCAGCTTATGCAGCTGTGATTTATCTACGCAGGATCGACGTGACAGGTCAGGTACATGTTTCCTTACTGGTTGCAAAAACAAGAGTGGCTCCCATTAAGCAAATAAGCATTCCTCGATTGGAGTTGTGTGGAGCAGTTCTAATGGCGCAACTGCTAACTGAAGCCGACGAAATTCTGAGCATTCCGCCGGAAAGAACTACGGCCTGGACGGATTCCACAGTGGTCCTAGCTTGGCTTAATAGCCATCCAAGCAGATGGAAGACGTTTGTTGGTAATCGTACTTCAGAAATATTGTCAAATACAAAACCAAATCAATGGTTTCATATCTCTACAAGGGACAACCCAGCAGACTGCGCCTCAAGAGGTCTATTACCCAGCCTGTTTGTGGAATACCAATTATGGTTTTCAGGACCGACATTCCTTACGAAAAAAAATATAAACTACGAAAGGCCAAAGGATTTAAATATTAATATAGAAGAATCGATTAAAACATTTATAGCAGTAGTTCCAGACAATTCAATTATAGAACGATTTTCATCATTAGCAAGACTGCTCAGAGTAGTAGCATATTGCCGGCGAGTTTTAAACAAAGGCAAAAATCCGGCAACTTATTTACAAAAACATGAATTAGAAGAGGCATTAAACAGATGTATAAAAAAGATACAGAGAGAAACCTTTAATGAAGAATTTTTACAATTACAGAATAACGAACACCTACAGTCAAAAAGCAAATTGAAGGCTTTGTGCCCCTATCTTGACCATCAAGGTGTAATGAGAGCTAGAGGCAGACTTGAGAAATCAGAATTAGATGAGCAAGCAAAACACCCAGTAGTGTTGCCAAGTAATAGTCATTTAACCGAACTCATTGTAGTAGACGCTCACCATAAAACGTTGCACGGAGGACCGCAACTAATGCTCGCTTATCTAAGAACGGCCTATTGGATTATAGGAGTCAAAAATTTGGCCAAAAGATACTTCAGAAAGTGTGTAAGGTGCGCTAGATATAGAAACAATAGCCAGCACCAATTAATGGGATCACTTCCAACAGTTCGCTGCACACCCGCAAGACCATTTTTACACAGCGGAGTTGACTACGCTGGTCCAGTCCATATACGAACCACTAAGGGTCGTGGACATCATGCATACAAAGGATACATATGCCTATTTGTGTGCATGTGTACTCGTGCTCTGCACTTGGAAGTGGTTAGTGACATGACCACTCAAGCGTTCCTTGCTGCATTCAGGCGATTTGTGTCTCGGCGGGGCCACTGCGCTAAGTTGTGGAGCGATAATGGTACCACATTTATAGGAGCATCCAAAGAGCTGCGTGAATTAACCTCTATTCAGAACACAATAGCAGAACACCTTGAATCTAATGGCACTGAGTGGCATTTTATTCCCCCGCACGGTCCCAATTTTGGTGGACTATGGGAAGCGGGAGTAAAATCGACAAAATACCATTTAAGGCGGGTAATAGGCGAATCAACACTTACCTATGAAGAGTTGAGTACACTTCTGATTCAAGTGGAGGCTTGCTTGAATTCACGACCGATAAGCATAATTAATGGAACTGATCCTGGTGAACCGATGCCATTAACTCCAGGACATTTTTTAATTGGAGAATCGATATTAAATGCACCTGACTACACGTTTGAGAACTCAAACGTAAATTGTTTGACGCGATGGCAGTTCGTGCAACGAATGTTGCAATCATTCTGGAGACGTTGGTCTTCAGAATACCTCTCAAACCTCATGCATCGATATAAGTGGTCTAAACAAGTATCGGAACCTAAGGTCGGTGACATAGTTCTAGTTAAGGAAGATGATTTGCCACCAAGTCGGTGGGTTTTAGGTCGTATAGAACAAAAACATCCCGGTGATGATAAAATCACCCGTGTAGTCACATTACGTACAAGCTCGTCAGTGTTGAAAAGACCAACTTCGAAATTATGTATTTTACCTGTTTTAGATTAAGGAACTTATTTTATATTTAGTCTGTTTTATTGTATATCATAGATCAAAGTTTTACAGTTTTATTTCTAATTTATACACTTGTTAATTTTTATAATACTTAGTACTTGTTAATTGTTTTAGTTTAAACCACCTATAATGTACAACCCTTTAGGGTTTTAATGAGTTATCGAATGTGTTTTTCACCATTTAGCTCAATTACTAATTTATAATTTTACTTAATGTATTACTTCGTTTAAGAAGGACATTGCCTCACTAAATGTCCTTGGTGGGCGGTATGTTGAACGTTAAACTATAAAGCAATTAATGTTTGCCCTAAACCTCGATAGATGGCGTTGTTCCATTGGGCTGAATCGCGATATGGTTTCGTTCACACGAGTAGTATATAAGGTCGTTGGCTGTATACATTTTTTGAACAATACCAATTATACCAGAGCAAGTGACAAGTTGTGGTTTTATTTAACTAGACTTAGTTACTCCTATCAGTGCAAGTTGTGTTGTTTCCATTTAAATATCAGGCAACTCTTGGTATTTAACACTTGCCAACAAACATAAATCTAGTAACTTCTACGTGATTATATTCATGTTTTTAATTTTACAGCTATAATAACATGGGCTGCATGGGCGGCTTACTCGACACTGTTTGGAAGTACGTTTATGCCGAAGGTATACCTACTGAGAGTGAATATGGTGTTTATACTGCACATGTAAGTAGTTTTTATTTAAATCAGAGTACTGTGAGCGTGATCGCATTACGCCACTGTTCCATATTAAGTTATGGCAACAAATACTAGTTCAGCCATAGTGCTTTTTCAGAAATATTTTCTTTAGATACTTTTGTGGTTATAACTCATATAAATCTGTGTAGCAAAGGGTTACACTATGATTAAAGTTCTCCTTATCCATAGCCTTTATTATTCCCAAGAAACTTGGGGTCGACTTTCTAGTCTAACCGGATTTGACTGGATATCAGTTTTTACACAGAGCGACTGCCACCTGACCTCCGCAACCCGAAGGCTAACAATACCCTAAGGCTAGACCAGTGTCAGGATATTAGAGGGCACTGACTTCCCAATAACGACTGCCGTAGATGTTCATGGCAGCCGGCACCGACGGCTTAACGTGCTCTCCGAGGCATGGAGCAGACGATAATTGTCAATCAATACGCACATAATTTCGAAAAGTCATATAACTTTCGAAAGTTAGAGGTGCGCGACGTGGGTTCCACCTCGAGACTCTCTGCATTACAGTCTGTTGGTCTCCCCACTGAGCTATCGCTCTACACTATGATTAAAGTTATTCTTATCTAATTCCGTTCAATAGAACTGGGTGTATCACCCTAGATGTAATAGATATCAACGAGGACGAAGTCGTGGGCAAACTGGTATTTTTAAATACAATTGCCCATTATTGTACACTGGCACTTGTATAATGTAGTCACCATTTCGTTTACAGTGCTTACCATTAAGTAAGTCTTGCTATTGGAAAGTTATTAGTACATAATAACAATAATACAGGTTCCAGAATAATGCCCTGGGTACGCCATGCGATAGCTTTATATTCGAATAGGTGATGGGACTAATCATTTTTACTGCGACAATATTTATATAGACTACTAATTTGAATGCTTTGGTTAAGTAATTAGAAGATAATATGAATTTAATTACCAGATTTTAGTGGTGGCTAAAATATATCTTTAGTTGCCATTTTGTTTACCTTTATGAAACGTGTTTGTTAGCCATTATTAATACGACAGTATTTTAACCTGAATAATATAAGGAATAGTGTGATTAGAGAGAGATGCGGTATGAAAGTGGATATAGTGACAAGAATAGAAAAGGGTATGTTAAGCTGGTTTGGACATGTAGAAAGAATGGACGAGGAAAGACTGACTAAGAAAGTTTATAAGGCTAGTGTGAATGGAACAGTCGCAAGAGGAAAACCTAGGCGAACGTTTCTCGATCAGATCGGCGGCGCTCTGGACAAAGTCCAGGTTAAGAGCTCCTTGAACCAACGGGCGTGTATGAGGAATGTGATGAAAGTGAATGAAGCCAGTGAAGTGTGTTAGGATCGTAGCAAATGGAAATCCGTAGTCTCTGCCTACCCCTCTGGGAAACAGGCGTGAATCTATGAATGTATGTATTTAAACTGAATCAGGTATCATAATACCGGCAATTTTATATATACATTCTAGGTTTACGCCTATGTACCCGAAGCAAAAGCCAGACATCATGTATTACTCTCAAAATTCACAAACTATAGTATTAGGTCCCACGTCATATCAATGTCCATAATATGTCGGCTTTACCTGATCCGATACCTCACGCATAGGACTCAGATTCACTAACGCTGCGCTTCCAATGAATTCATATAAAAATTTGTACATAGATCAATATCTTTTTAAACCTTTACTAATTCATTAACAATCTCTGGCCAGGATGGTTACTGCAATATTCACAACATGTCAACTGTGTACAAGATCAAAGGCTTCACGTACGTCACTCCTCGCAACCCCAACGCGTTGAAGGTAGCATTGTACAAGTATGGACCGGTCAGCGTCGGGGTAAAAGCCAGTAAATACATGTTGCACTACGCCAACGGAATATTCTATGACTTTACTTGGTGAGTTAGTAAGTTCTGAACAGTGTCATCAACCGACGATAGAAATAGTGTAGATCAACAATCTATACTAATATTAGCTGTCCCGACAGACGTTGTCATGTACTCAAGAGAAAAAAAAACATATCTAAACCATTCTCTAAAAAGTTTCATCAAAATCGGTCCAGCCGTTTAGGAGGAGTTCAGTGACATACACACGTTCAGTAGAATTATATATATAAGGATAATAACAAGCTAATATCGGGAAATACCAGTCAGATATGATAAATATTTTTGCATTTGATAGCCCGAGACCTAAGGAAGTTAATTTGCATATAACATCAATACGCTACGAGCCACAGAGGTGGAGGATCTATCATAAATGTGGACAGCTAATAATAATGAATACATGAAAACTTGTCACTGTGTTGAAGTAATTTGGAATCTACGATTGGCAGTGATGCATGTGGTCGCCTTGTGGCAGCCGCAGCGTCTTGTGTTGAAGATTTGATCTACACACGGGGCATAAATGAGTAGTTTAGTTTCAAAATCCTCTAAAATACTTTTCACCAAATAATGGTAAATCTCAAAAAAACCATTTAAAGACATAATAAAATGGATTCTTTTAGCGGTGTTTGCAACAAACTGCTACTTTTGTGAGCTGATTTAATAGAATTTCAGTGGGTTTTGTTGAAAACTAACAGTGCAATGCGATAGAAGCAACGATGGAGCTTCATATTCAATTGAAACATTATTTTTGTTCTGATATCGTTTTGGCGCGTTCTGAAACTAAACTCCTCAAATATGTGATCCACTACAAGTTGCTTCCAATTTTAATGTATGGAAATCTAGCGGGGAGATATTTATTTTGTAATATGTTGTGTTATAAACAAAGACTTCAAAATTGTCAACTTTATCTTAGTTGTAAAAGCTAAGTTTATTTTTGTTCTCTAGTGTAAGCCAGGATATATTTTTAAGCGTAGTGTTTTCCCCTAGACTAATTGCGAGCTTAAGCTAGTACCAACGGTGCAGTATTGTTCCAGACCAAAGGTTCCCAGACATTTTTCTCATAGACCACTTTCAAAATTTTTCTTTTACCGGCTATTTTTAGTAATTCCCTACCGAAAAATCGAAAAACCACTGGTACTGAATATAGAATATGTAAGTAACAGTCGCTGAGCTTGGCGAACAGTCGATGAAGTCAAGCCAACATTTTAGTTCTTCACTATCGAAAGCAAATAAATTTTCTCGTGGACCCTCGCTTACAAATTGTGACCCCCATTTTTTTGTCACGCCAACGTAGACCCCCGTCGAGTCTCCCGTGGACCCCTGGGGGTCCCGGGACCACTTTGGGAACTAATGTTCTAGAAAATCACTACTCGATACGACAAACCATTGACTTATATTTTTTACATCAATCTACAACGTTCTTTTTCAACCTGTGCAGTGAGGGTGGCGGCCCTAATCATGCAGTGACGGTGGTCGGCTACGGCGTCCGCAACGGCGAGGACTACTGGCTAGTGAAGAACTCGTGGGGTGAATCCTGGGGAGAAGACGGCTACATCCTAATGTCGGCGAAGAAGGACAACTGTTTTATACTCGACTATCCCTACTCTATTATAGTTTAAGTTTTTAAATAAATTCCACGTGCTATTGAATGGTTATTTTTCTTTCGTGTACCTCATTATTATCATTTTCTCCTTATTATAGTAATAGTTGACGCATTATGAGTATTTTCCAGTCTTCACTGATAGCAAGACATCTTGGGATTCAGGCAGACCACACGTTAGCTAAAACTATCTCTCGAGTAATCGGTAGTTTACGAGATTAAGTAGTGGTAAACAAACGAATCTTAATAGGTGCTCGGTATAAAACTGCTTGGTAACTTAGGCGATAGAACGGTAGCTTAAGGCTGCCTGTCCATTGAAGCGCAATGAGATTGCAGAGCGAAGAAACGGAGAAATATTAACCAATAGGATTGCAAAAAATCTTCGCTCTGCTCCAGAATGGCTCCAGTTCAATGGAGAGGCAGCCTTAAAGACAGAAAGGCAGCTTAAGCAACTAACCAAAGTATGGTTAGCCTTACATCGCTTTCGAATCCTATCAGCTATATGAATGTTGACTGCACGGATGGCTTAGTGGTTTAAGTAGTCACTCACCACTGCCGCCGCTCCGAGTGTTGTGTGATCGATTCCCACACGTATCCGAACTGTGGTCAGAAAAATTCAAGCGGTCGAAAGTTGTCGGTGTACTTGTGACATATTCGTGCATTCTAAAGCACGAAGACATAATATTGTCTTCTATTTACGCAAATGTTATTCATTGAAATTAAACTACTACACTTTATTTATATAATTTACAAACTATTACACTACTATTAATATTAATCTTTACTAATTTTTAAGCTAATTAAATCATTTAAACTATTAAATCTATTTATATTTATGTTTACACTTTCCCCGACGTTTCGGTTGCTTTTCAGTAGCCATGGTCACGGGGAGACTCAAGTTTAATAGTAATAGTAGTGTAACAGTTTCTAAATTATGTAATAAAGTGTCAAATAAACAACGCGATAAAATCCGTATATAGTAGTTTAATTTCAACGAAGACATAATCTGCGCTGGGTTGTATATGTACAGATTTTCGAGCCATCCTGGCGCCTATATAACTAAATTTTAACACTGTTTTACTTGGCAATCGATAGGACTTCGAAAAGCTGGTGGGTTTTTGAACAGCAATTTAATAAAGGGATTAAATATAATGATCATCAAAAATACTAATTGGTCAGCAAATATTGCACAGCATAACGAGCATCTATTCGCCTCAAATCACTGCATTCCCTCTCGGAAGTGTTAGGTTATGTTAGGTTCCTTTTTTTAAACCCACCCAAAAATAGGAGCCCCTCGAAGCGGGGCTCCGTCGACTTAGTTTGATCTCTTTAAAGTTTGCTGGCCATGAGTTGCTGATCAATTAGCTATTTCTGCTCACAGATTATATTTTTCTGCTCACAAAAATACCAATACTATGCTAACCAAGTAAATAACACCCTTTAATAAATGCCGCATACATAATCAGCATAGCATTTCCTTGACTAAGGTATCTCTCTTATATAGTACAATAATAATTCATAATTATGCTGTAGAAATGATTTTGCTATTACTATCATTCATCATCCTCTTGCCCTGGTCCCAATTTATTCGGGGGCGGCGTAGTATGTCCTTCGCTTCCATACTTCTCTGTCACCCGTCATCTGATCATTTACAACTTTCCCTTTCATATCCATCCTCACGCAGTCCATCCATCTTTTCCTTGGCTTTCCTCTCCCGTTTCGTCCCTCTACCCTCATATTAGAAATAAATGTAAAGGTCATCGGTACTTTTACTCATTGGCAAAAAGCAGTAAATTTGTGACTGCTCTAACGCTGCTTCCCTAATAAGAGAATGGTAGTTCCTATGAATCATTCTAAAGTTACCAAAAAATGTACAACGCTGTGTACTTCTTCGTAATGGCGTACCACTTAAGGCTGCGAATTATTTTGGCCAGCGGACGAGGCGACGGCTGATCCCGACATTGCTAAATGAGTTGCCACCAGAAGCAACTACTGGTGATTTATCTAAAAATTGTTTAAAAACATATTGTTTAAACATTATCTAAGTATATGTCCTTAGCGTAACATTGCTTGCGAAGTGTGCCTACCCCTCTGGGAAGCAGGCGTGAGTCTATGTATTATGTATGGTTGCGGACCGACACTTGAGCAGCGCGGTGGAGCCAGCGAGATGGAGCTGTGTACACATGGTTATGTCTCGTTCCGGCGGGCTGTGCGGTAGCGGGGCTTCGCTGCGCGGGCATGTCGGCCCGAACGGTTATGGTTAATAATAATTGTTAATTAAGTATTTGTATTTAATCCACCTAGTATATGTGTATTCTATATATAGATGTTTATGTATCCACGAGAATACTGCCGACAAAATGTAATGCAGTTTGGCAGGAGATTGTGTCTAGATATGTATTTGTTTAAATAAATAAAAAAAAAATAAAAAACTTCGTCTGTCCTTTTTAGATATCAAGATGGAATGTGTGAGCAATGATATAAGAGAAAAAGGAGTTTCTTTCTTAATCATAAACTAGCGACTCGCGCCGGCTTCGCACGGGTAGTCCACAAACTTAGTAAATTATATACCTAAACTTTCCTCATGAATCACTCCGTCTATTGGTGAAAGCTGCATGAAAATCCGTTCAGTAGTTTTTGAGTATATTGCGAACAGACAGACGCGGCGAGGAACTTTCTTTCATAATACGTAGTGAAGACACACAATTCAAAAGATACTTAGCTCCATAATATTTTACTACGTAGTTTTCAGGAGAAATCGAATATGACATTAGTATCTTTGAGATTTTCTTCTCCCTAGCCTTTACTATTCCCAAGTCACTAGGGGTCGGCTTTCTATTCTAGCCGGATTTGACTGGATATCAGTTTTTACACGGAGCGACTGCCGTCTGACGCAACCCGAAGGCTAATTAACGATACCCTAAGGTTATACCAGTGTCAGGATATTAGAGGGCACTAACTTCCTAATAACGACTGCCATAGATGTTAATGGCAACCGAGACCGACGGCTTAACATGCTCTCCGAGGCACGGAGCAGGCGATAATTGTCAATCAATACGCACATCATTTCGAAAAGTCATATAACTTCCGAAAGTCACCTCTACGCGACATGGGTTCGAACCTGAGACCCTCTGCATTGCAGTCTGTTGGTCTCCCCACTGAGCTATCGCTGCTGATACTGAACGAATACGAAGATAGTTACAGAGGAAAATATATATTATTAGACCCAGGCATGCGCGTTCTCAACAAAAAAGTCTCCGTTCCTTCCCCTCCCTTCTCTGAAGAACACTCCACTGGTGATACGTGACAGTCTCTCCATCTTAGGTATGGATCTTTGCCGCTCCCTTAACCAGAAAACCTATATCGAGAGCGTCATTAAGCAAGCTTCGCGAAAACTCGGAGTTCTGAACAGGGTGAGGCGGTTCTTCACGCCTGGGCAACTGTGCCTATTGTATAAGGCACAAGTGCGCCCTTGCGTGGAGTACTGTTCTCATCTTTGGGATGGCTCCGCGCAGTACTTGCTGGACGCTCTCGACCGGTTACAGCGGCGGGCTGTCCGTATCATCGGAGATCCAGAGGTCACGAGTTCACTGGAACCTCTGCAATTCCGTAGAGACATTGCCTCATTGGCATGTTTCTACAGAATATACCACGGGGAGTGCTCTGAAGAGTTATTCCACCTTATCCCGCCCTCCCCTTTCCTATCCAGAACAACGCGTGCTGGGCTCAGATGCCATCCTTACACGGTAGAGTCGATTAGAGCGCGTACCAAAATGTTTGGGTCCTCATATCTCTGCCGAACGACCAAGGCATGGAATTCTCTGCCAAGGCACGTGTTTCCTTCTTCCTTCAATCCTGGGTTCTTTAAGCGGGGCGTGAAAAAGCATCTTCTCAGGCCGTCAAAGTAGAGACCTCAACATCGCCTCGGCTACTGTGGGGGCGATGTGGAGGCCACTGCTCTTAGACCACACGACTGCTTACCATCAGGTGGAGTGTGGTCATTTTGACGAGCAAAAAAAAAAAAAAAAAAAACATGTTGCTAATTACAAGCTTCCACTTATAAGTAATGAATGTATGCTAGCAATACAGGTTGGTGTTGTCGTCTAATAATAGGATACTTAACAATGTAGTAAAGAATAAAAAAAGTAAAAAGTGGTGTGCAGAGTCGTGCAATGTAATCTCAGTGGTTGTTAACTGTTTAAGCAAAATGTTCGTTTCTCAATATTTTTCGAATATTTCACTAATAATTAAATGCATGAAATGAGGTATAATGTTAAAAGGTTACAAACAATAATAGCAAGCTTTAGTGCTGTCGATTTACGCTACGCCTGTAGGTCATCGACCAGAACGCAAAACAATGTCGCCTAGGCCATCTAGTAAGGTATATAGTTAAATCTATAATCTAAAGAATCATTCAGAGGAGGTGACAAAATCCAATCATCGCGTAAGAAATGGTGTTTTGAACAGGCATACGGTTTGCTCGATGGTCTGCCGTCTATGTTCGCTTGTAATATCTAAATGATCACTGGGAGATTGCCACCTAAGAAAAGGGAACGGGGACGAGGAAGATAAGAAGGAAGAGGTCCAAGGCGACGACAAATCCCCGAACGAAACACAACAGCATACGCACATTAAAAAAAGTCTGCGTTCACGAAAAAAGTACTAATATTTTTTTATTCCTTAAAATATTTAAAAATAAATTATTACTTTTGTGTTCTTTATTTAAGAATACATCATTTAATTGTAGAAAACTTAAAATCTTCTTTTATTTTTTTATATAAAAACGAGGTCAATGATAAATGACCCTCATTCTTGTTTCTGACTAAAAGCTGTTTTGATCAATTTCTCTAAAATTGTTCAATTGAAATATACCAGGTTGACTGTCTGAAGTCTTGCGAGCAAGAATAGTGTTATTGCGAGCAAAAGGATATTCTACAAGGCAAATCGCAGCAAGAGTCTCCGTTTCTTAAACCTGCGTCATTACTACCCTGCAAAGGTACTGGAGCATGGCCAACCTGGCTGATCGACCTCGCAGTGGCCGCCGCTGTCCTTAGTGATGTTCAGAAGCGCTACATCAGATTTCTTGCCGCCCGTGATTCAATAATTAACGTTACTATATTGAGATTAGAGCTGAGAGCTGATACTGGACTGGATGTTAGCACTCAGACCATTTGTAATGTTTACATCACTTTAGATTTCGATCAAGGAGATCCTGGCGAACACCTTTGAATACACGGGAACGACAGCGACGCAGATTGCAGCGTCAAAACGACGAACACGAAGAAGAATGTCTGACGTAATTGTCTTTTCGTTGACGAAACACAGATTAGTACACACCCTGATAACCGACGTGTCCGAGTTTGGAGACGGCCTGGGAAAAAGAATCCGAAAGGTAAAGAACTGCTATTGGAACCGTTCAGCGAGACGGCAAATCGGTATATTTTTGGGGCGGAATAATGATTGGAGCTCCAACGCTTTTGATCCCGTACCAAGGCTCTATGACAGCTAATTTGTACAGATGATGGCTTGATGGCATCATCAGACTATTCAGTATAAATTATGGTAACCAAATCGTGTTAAATTTGTAAATAAAAGTATATAAAAATAAATAAAATTATTTACTTTGATCAAATCTCCGCATTTCTTTAAATTACAAATTTCACAGAGATTGAACAATCTATTTAAAAAAAAACGTAAAGAATATAGAGATTTTCATATTAAAATTGTGTGGTTTTTAAATGTTACATTCATTAATTATTATATTTTGACACTAGAAAAATATGTCAACTTTTCCAAGTGAACGCGGACTTTTTTATGTTTGTATACTGCTACTTTATGTGGATATTGTATCAGAGGAAAGTCCCGGTCCAGTCGCCCTATTTACGAAATCATCAAGGTTCGACTATTAATTCCACTTGTATTTGTAATATCAACTTGCAGACCTTATCAAAGCCTATTACGAGATCTCATTAAAATAATCAATGTACTGATTAAATTTAAAATGTCTAGTTTAACCTAATAGTTAGTTGTAACTTTTATCTAATTAGCGTTAGTATGAAATGTTAAATACTAAGGGCGTTTGTACAGTACCAATTTTTTTCTTAAATTACATCTGTCATCTCACTTCAGGCATAAGCCTGTGTCGCGAGTCACTTTACAAACATTTAAATCATGGAAACAAAGTTCACCAAGATTCGCTATTTGAGAATTACACAAATTTTTGTGGCATGTGTAGATCGAAACCACAACACTAGGCGCAGAATAGTGCAAGACAAAAGTAAGGTGAACACTTAAACCATTGCCCCAATGTATAGGTCCAGAAAACTGTTATTGAGCAAAGTACTCGCGCTACAGAGAGTCTCATACAGAGAACTATAAGAGACTTTCTGTAGCGCGAGTACTTTTATGCTAAGCATGAGCAATTGAAAGTTATTGAGTTCTCTATAAGAGACTCTCTGTAGCGCGAGTACTTTTATGCTAAGCATGAGCAATTGAATGCGCACGATAGCTTAATTATTCCTGGCGTGGAAGTAGTCCTCTCAAACCAAATCATGAAACCGTTGAATCCGGGGCCTAACCGTCACTTGCAAACAACACATTTATAAGCTTCTTCGTAACTTCAGTTTTTAACTGAAAATATAACCCAGTATGTACTATGCTTTATTAACATTTTATTCCTATAAAACGTTAATTTGTATAATATTTGTGTTAGTGTTTTACCTATTTTCGTTCAAAATGGCGCTTCTTCCGCTCAATATTATTTTATTTTTAAGTTTTAATTTAATAAACGGCTACGTTTTAATAGGTAAGTAATGTACTAGCTTCTTACTTACTAAATTTATGATAGTTTTTCTTGTTTGTGTCATGTTTATGCTAATTATATTTTTTTTGGAACTTGGCTATACAAGTTCTATGTTTGAGTAAGTATTTATGTTATTTAGGAAATTATCTTAATAACAAATAACTAAATTATATATTAAAATTGTTTTAGTCTGTTTTGAAAACGTGGACATAATATGATCTACCAATTTAATATAGTGATTTACAAGTTTCTTCTCTATATTTGAAATGTTATTTCTCTATTTTAATGTTAGTCTTAGGGTATCGTTAGCCTTCGGGTTGCGGAGGTTAAAAACTGATATCCAGTCAAATCCGGTTAGACCAGAAAAGCCGACCCCAAGTGCCTTGGGGATAATAAAGGCTAGGGAGAAGAAGAATGTTAAGAAGACATTGATTATGAGATTTATTGGCTCTATCCATAGCTTAATGCACAAACATTAGAATAAGGTTTAGGCCCGTAGTGTGGTGTAATAGGCGTATCCACTTAGGGCTTGTCCACAACACTGCGTCACGATGTCGTTAACGTAGAACATTGCGGTGACGTGACACGTTGACGTGACGTCCAAAATTTACGTTACTATGTCGTAAAAACACACGTCACGGAGACGTAACGTTACAAATGTTTCGACAAACATCCTTCCAGCCTTCAGTTTTTAAGTGCTTTTCCTTAAAATCATCTATTGTCCTGTCCTAGAGCACTGGACGTTCGTCAACAAGTGATATCAATAAATCCAAATCAATAATTTCTATAATACATCTCTTTTGCATAGTAGCCACGTGCCGCTTCCGACACCGTCCGACGCGTCGTTCTGCGCCGACATTGCCATACCGTGCGTTAGCACGTCACGTCGACGTGCTGCGCTGCGACACCGCATCGTTTTACGTTATCGACATCGTGACGCGGTGTTGTGGACAAACCCTTACATTTATATAAAAGGGTGAAAGTAACATGCGATCATATTATACGTTACTAAACGTGTTTCCAAGATTAAGACAAGCATTGTTGCCGGGCTGTGATATTTATTTGTCATGAATGGTAGAAACAAAAGGCTTTCTGCGCATATTTAGGGTAAAATTGCAGTAAAATAAGCTTGTATCATGTATCCGCTATTGGAATACAAAAGGACTGCCAAGGCATATATTGGATAAATCCTAAGATCACTTAGAACATGCGTGGTTTTAATCTCACTTCATTCATTATGTATATAAATGCAATAATAATACAAGAATTTCGCTTTGCTGGATTTATGTCATATGGCTATGCCATATTATTATATGCATATCCTACAAATCAAGATACTAAAATACGTAAGATTTACTATGCTACCTTGTCCTTATCCCATTTCAATTGGGGTCGGCTCTCCTCGTCATTCTTCGCCAGATGATTCGATTGTGGGTCGTCGAGTCATTCACTTGAGCTTGCTTCAGGTCATTGTTGACTACAGACATCCAAGTAAGAAGGGGTCTGCCTCGCTTCCTTGTACCTGGATCTATGTAGTATCTATGTGTAACTCAAATCGACAAACGTTGTCATTTATCCAACATTATGGCGATTGCCTCTCAGACAAGACCGGGTTATTGTCAACTTAACTTGCTTATTCTTGGGGTTACGGCAATCTACGGCAAAAAAAAAATTTAATTATATTTATACATATATACAAAGTCTACCGCGTATATTTAAAATGTTGGCAATGTATATTATACCCATATTTCGACAGCTATTGGAAACATAACCATAAGCTAACCATAAATAAAAAATTGGGCAGTCTTTGGGGACTACCAGTTCCTGATACTCTCTTAGTTTATAAAGGAGGTCAAAATTTCGTTATTTTTTGCGTAAGACGCACAATTTCTGAGATATTGTTAATATTCTAAAAAAATAATAAAGCGTGGAAGCGTGACGATGACGCGAGTTCTATGATTTTTGTTCACCCAAGAAGTGCTCAATGCGCCTAAAGAAGTTTTCACTTCAAAAATTGACAACATAAACTATAATCATAGGCTCGCCTCCAGGGCGAGCTTATTGCCAGACAGTTCCAAACTCCGTGATGTTTAAGTGGTGAGACACTGAAGCACTCCTTATTATATTTTTATTGTTTCTTTTCTAGGGGAAGAAGAGAATGAGATAATATGGCCGACGGAATACCATTTGAATGGAGAAAAGCTCAACTTCATCACAACTTTGAAGACACCTTTCGAAATGTGGTAAGCCTTAGACTATTTTTTAGCTCGCGTGAACTGGGTTTAGGTTTAAAGAATTTTATTCTCAAAAAAGACAAAGTTACTTACATGAGAACATTGGTTATCATTATGTATAAATACATTTCAAATGGTCGTCACACGATAGGTATTTTGGTGCTCATTTAACATATTTATTTGGTAATTTGGTTGTTTTTTAGTTATTTATTTTGTTTATAGGTAAGACATTAATATAATCTAATAATTTTCTTTTGTATATGTTAAATGAGCTCACATTTTTTAAATCGGATGGTAACTTATTGTAAAGTTGTGCTCCTTCAAAACTTATGTTTTTTTTGCCATAATTGGTCCGCACCCTAGGTAATACCAGCAAACTTGGTCGGCGAGTACTGCGTTTCGTAATTTGTGATTTCTTTATAAAGGATAAATTAATATTTATGTTTCTGTCAATAATTTTTCTAAAATTCCACGGGATCGCATACCGGGATATAAAGTATCCCATGTGTTACTCCAGGACATGTTCTGCATGCTAAGATGTAATCAAATCTGTTCAACGGTTTAAGCGTGACTGCGTAACATCCTCAGTCACTTTCACATACATACATAGGTATATTATATAATTAGTAGGATTGTATGTAGAAGAGTGTAACTTTAACAGTGCTACCATCGTTTTATTCCCGTGGGTGGACTAACAACAAAATATAGAAGCATGTGTTTATGTTTGAAATATGATAAGTGGTGTGAATATCTATACTAATACTAGCTGTCTCGCGCAACTTCGTCTGCTTCAAATTAGATAATATTTGCCGGTATAAAAAACAACTATCATATCTTTTAAGTTGGACCAAATTACAGATGGTTACGAAGTTTGATCAAAATCGGTTCAGTAGTTTAGGAGTCCATAGCGGATAAACAACGTGACACGTAATTTATATATATTAAGATTATAAAGCTGAAGAGTTTGTTTGTTGTTTGTTTGGTTGAACGCGCTAATCTCAGGAACTACTGGTCCAAATTGAAAAATTCTTTTAGTGTTGGATAACTCATTTATCGGGGAAGGCTATAGGCTATATAATATCACGCTACGACCCAGGGGGACGGCGCAGTAATCATAAACGCGAGTAAAACCGCCGGCACATCTAGTTTGACAATATTGTCAAATTTGTCCTTTAAGGTTACCTGCTTAAATGTTTATCATAGACCTATGAAAGTCCAAAAACTGCCCCAAAAAAAAAAACATGTAAAGACTGCATGGATGACGTAGTAGCTTACGTGGTCGCTTCGCCACGGCTACTGCGCTGTATATAGAGGGTTCCATCCTCACACAGGACAATCGCAGCGGCACACCGGCGGCCAGACACTATGCATTTTTAATTATGTCTAGTATTCTAAAACTTGACAGACTACGTATTTGAAATAGTTGTTCTAAGTCTGGGTGGTCTGTGTGACCTTTGTTTAAATGTAAATGTTCGTAAAGTTTCTCGACATACAAACTATTCTAGTGCGGAAGCTGTCTTGATTTTAAAACAAACAAAAATATAAAGCGAATTATTTTAATACAGGTATAGCGCAGAGCAGAATCGTTCCCGCATCGACATCTATGGAGGCAGCACCAAGAAGTTCTATTACGGCGACACTGGCGATATATACACAGTATGTATATCATTCCACAATCATTTGTCGGCCTCGATGGCGTAGCGGTTAGTGTAACCGACTGCCACGCCTGAGGTCGCGGGTTCGATTCCCGCACAAGTCAAACATTTGTGGGCATGAACATGCATGTTTGTCTTGGTCTGGGTGTTTCTATGTATAATATGTATGTATTTACAAAAAAAAAGTATATATGTAAGTATGTTTATCCATTGTCTAGTAGCCATAGTACAAGCTCTGCTTAGTTTGGGCTAGATGGTGTTGTGTGTATGTGATAGAATATTATTATTATTATTTTATTGTCTTGTAATACCAGGACAGTCAATGACAAGCAGCGATAGCCTAGTCTTGCAGAGATCTCGTGTTAAATCACAAGCCGACCATATTTGACTTTAAGAAGTTATCGTCCGCTTTTTCCGTGAAGGAATATATCGTACCTGCATGTCTGCGAGTTCTACATAATGTTATCAAAGATATGTTAAGTCTGCCAACCCGCACTGGGCCAGCGTGGTGGACTATGGCCTAATCCTTCCTCACTGAGAAGAGGGCCAAGCCGACTTCACTTATGTATCTTGGAGAACATTATGGAGAACTCTAAATCCATTATTTTTAGAAGACCAGGGTGTATAGGAATTACTTAATTACATGCAGAAAACAAAAACCTTCGAAAAACTCCCCTAAGACGAATTATGTAATCATATAATGATAGGCTGAAGACAGGGCGCTATGGCGCTCTTTAAGGGAAGGCTCTGTCCAGCAGTGGACTATTATAGCCTGATGATGATGATGATAATTGGAGAGCTCTAGTCAAAAACAAAGTTTTTGACTTTGAGGAGCATCGTCGGTCAGAGCTTGACTCTAGACGTGACGAATTGCAAGCCCGACCACCTGCGGCGATTAGTTATAATTATAATAATGGTGTGCTCACATGCCCGCAATGTGCGCGGACCTTCTCAAATAAGATTGGCTATTGTAGTCATATGCGAGCACACCAACGACAACTATCTGGACGGAGTTGAGGCAGTCGCCGTGACCGAAACCGGTCTGGAGTCATCACCATCAATTTCACTAACGTAGATTTTACTAGTCAGTCTACAAAAATGCAATTTTTAAAAATGACCACGTAATTTATTTTCAGCCTTCTTTTTTACATTTTTTGTTTCTCTGTACCTTAAAATTCTGTTATTTTGTAATTCACTACTATGCTTCCATTACTTTGTAACATTATTTTGTGGATAATAGTGTTGTTTACATGATTAATATTTTACAAATAAGAAATATTTTTAACTTATATTTCGTAATTGTTCGTTGTCCTAAATAAAATGAAATAAAAACCACAACTGCATAGGTAACGACTCAATCCTTACTAATATTATAAATGCGAATGTGAGTTTGTTTGTTTCTTACGCTTTCACGCCTTAATTGCTCGACGGATCATCATAAAATTTCAGATACACGACGTCAGGCGAACAGAAAAGGAGATAGGATACCTTTCATCTAGGAGAAAGTACTGTTACGAACCTAATCTTACCCACATTTACGCAGGCAAAGCCGCAGGCAAAATGTAGTAAATAATATAGATACTTATAAATTATTATAAATTGCAGATTTTCCCAAGAACAAGCGATGGCGAGGTCGGCAGTGAGGTCATTTGCTTGCAGAAATGGTCTAATGATGAACAGATTGACTTCATGCCTGATGTTTCCTCACTCACGTATACTGGTAAGTATACATTACTTTAATTCGTATCATCATTAATCTATTGAATCGCAGCGGCACACCGGCGGCCGGACACATGAGGTTTGAATAACGTGTAGCATTCCAACAGACAGAACTGAAAATAGTTGTCTGCTATAGTGAAACTAACCTGATTGTAGTCAGTTCTTATATGGTCATGTCTGAAAATTGTTGTTTTATTTTACCCGTTTATGCAACATTTTTCATTGCTGCTCCGCTCCTATTGCTCGTAGCGTGATGTTATATCACCTATAGCCTTCCTCGATAAATGCGCTAACCAACAATAAAATAATTTTTCAATTCGGACCAGTAGTTCCTGAGATTAGCACGTTCAAACAAACAAACAGACAAACAAACTCTTCATTTCAGATAATAATATTGTCTTACGTTTAGGCGAATGAAATTAAACTAGGTACTTTATACGGATTCTATCGCGTTGTTTATAAACACTTTTATTACATACCTAATTCTGAAAACTAGCGGTCGCTAAGTAATCGAAATTCGCCCATAACTTATTTAAATTATAAATTTGATCGTTATGAAAGGTTTATTGTCTATAACTTAATATCCTTATAATCACATTTAATTTAGTCACCTACTCCACGTACATAATATATTATGTATTATTTAACAATAGTTACGAAGCATTCTACGAAGTCAACCAAACAATGCCGAAATACTACGAACGCGATTCGACTGCTTGTGTCAAATGCATGGTTGTATGCGTGTAGTGTTTTTTCATTAATTTAATGTTTTTCTAATGCATATTTTATAAAAATATTTGGATTCGCTCCTCCTTCTCCATATAAACTTTAACTGTGCCAAATTTCATACTCCTCCGTCCGCGCAATTTTCGTAAAAAGGGTACAAAGTTTTTGCTTCACGTATTAATATATAGATTACTAGCTTTTGCTCGCGGCTTCGCTCGCGTTAATCTATGTATAATATGTATGTATTTCCAAAAAAAAAAAAGTATATATGTATGTTTATCCATTGTCTAGTACCCATAGTACAAGCTTTGCTTAGTTTGGGCTAGATGGTGTTGTGTGTATGTGATACAATATTTACAAAAAAAAAAAAAAATTGAATTTGGCAATCAATTCGGGTCGTACTCGTCCAGAATTGAGAAAATTTTCATACAAATTTTATCCCCCCTTCCGCCCCTTTAGGGGAGAGTTTTATCCATTTCACCTACACAGATATTTTTCAATTGTAATCGAAAACTTATGTACCAATTTTCATACTACTAAGTCCAGAAATGAGAAAATTCGTTACAAACTTTACCCCCTATTTCACCCCCTTAGGGGTGGAATTTCAAAAAATCATTTCTTAGTACACCCCTACAAATTAAAACACACATGCTCTCCAAATTTCAAGTACCTACGACCAGCGGTTTAGGCTGTGCGTTGTCTCTAAGTCAGTCAGTCAGGACATCTTCCTTTATATATATAGATAGTACTACTGACCCTGTACTATTATTTCAGCAATTTAAAATTATTAAGATTTTTAAATAAGTACATGTAATAAAAGTTTTAATAAACAACGGGATAAAATTCGTATAAGATGGTTTCAGCCTCGATGGCGTAGTAGTTAGTGTAACCAACTGCCACGCCTGAGGTCGCGGGTTCGATTCCCGCACAAGTCAAACATTTATGTGCATGAACATGGATGTTTGTCTTGGTCTGGGTGTTTCTATGTATAATATGTACGTATTTTAAAAAAATGTATATATGTATGTTTATCCATTGTCTAGTACCCATAGTACAAGCTCTGCTTAGTTTGGGCTAGATGGTGTTGTGTGTATGTGATAGAATAGAATAGTATATTATTTCAATTGTTTTAGATTTGATGTAGAAATTAATAATAACTGATACGTTTTAGTATTTAATTTAATTTTACTTCTATTCAGTACTAGATTTTGCCCGCGGCTGCGCTCGACTTAAAGTAGATTTCATCAATAAATTTCAATCCTTCAGGTAACTTATGTCCTTTTCTGTATCCCTGACAACGTGTACGCAAATTTTCATGATGATTGGTCGAGTAGTTAAGGCGTGAAAGCGTAACAAACAAACAAACTCACGTTCGCATTTATAATATTAAGTTAGGAAGTCCGTATAGCAAATGAACATGCTATAATCACCTGTAATTGAAGGTTCATGGGTACGAAAACCGTATTTTATGATTAAGTTAAATGTAAAGTGTATCTTTTGTTGGTTGACTTGCTTACCTTTTCCTATCACTTTTATCCCCGTCTCATTACGAAAACCGTATTTTATGATTAAGTTAAATGTAAAGTGTATCTTTTGTTGGTTGACTTGCTTACCTTTTCCTATCACTTTTATCCCCGTCTCATTATGAAAACCGTATTTTATGATTAAGTTGAATGTAAAGTGTATCTTTTGTTGGTTGACTTGCTTACCTTTTCCTATCACTTTTATCCCCGTCTCATTACGAAAACCGTATTTTATGATTAAGTTAAAAGTAAAGTGTATCTTTTGTTGGTTGACTTGCTTACCTTTTCCTATCACTTTTATCCCCGTCTCATTACGAAAACCGTATTTTATGATTAAGTTGAATGTAAAGTGTATCTTTTGTTGGTTGACTTGCTTACCTTTTCCTATCACTTTTATCCCCGTCTCATTACGAAAACCGTATTTTATGATTAAGTTAAATGTAAAGTGTATCTTTTGTTGGTTGACTTGCTTACCTTTTCCTATCACTTTTATCCCCGTCTCATTATGAAAACCGTATTTTATGATTAAGTTGAATGTAAAGTGTATCTTTTGTTGGTTGACTTGCTTACCTTTTCCTATCACTTTTATCCCCGTCTCATTACGAAAACCGTATTTTATGATTAAGTTAAAAGTAAAGTGTATCTTTTGTTGGTTGACTTGCTTACCTTTTCCTATCACTTTTATCCCCGTCTCATTACGAAAACTGTATTTTATGATTAAGTTAAAAGTAAAGTGTATCTTTTGTTGGTTGACTTGCTTACCTTTTCCTATCACTTTTATCCCCGTCTCATTACGAAAACCGTATTTTATGATTAAGTTGAATGTAAAGTGTATCTTTTGTTGGTTGACTTGCTTACCTTTTCCTATCACTTTTATCCCCGTCTCATTACGGAAACCGTATTTTATGATTAAGTTGAATGTAAAGTACATCCTTTGTTGGTTGACTTGCTTATCTTTTCTAATCACTTTTATTACCGTCTCATTTCAACCCATGTATGTGATACCTAAGTGTCTCTTTACGTTTTAGGTCAGACAATGACTCTGTTCGATAAAGTGGTAGACATTTGGACCAGCACTGAAGGCTACAAAGAGATGATGATCAAGGAAGAAACGCTGTACGTCTTCAAAACTGACCACGGCTATGATCTTCCCGTACAGTAAGTTACAAAACTTACGTATGTAATACAAACGAGAGTTTACGCGATTATGCTTGGTTATATAACACGTAAATACATGATGTTTTAGCTAGGTTACATGTGGTTACAAGTATACAAAAAATGCTAGAGAAACGAATGTTCGTAACTAAAATTTTTTGTAATGTTATCCAGCAGAGGTAGGGTACAACAGAATCCTTAATTACAGTAGCAGTTTGACTAAATATATGATTTTCAGACGTTTTTAAACGCTTATTTACAAACGACAACGCAAAATATACTATAAGACTACACAGCAACTATTGTCCTGTCAGTGACAACTATCTCCTAATACTGCAACCGCTTAGCCTTAATAAAGCCGAATCATTAGTTAAAAGTAAAACAATATTCAATACTAACTTGAAATTGTGCCACAGAAGATACTCGTTAGTAATCTCAAAATATCCCTAGCGACTATTAAAGCTTCTCCTCAATAATTTCATATACTTGACATAGAAGTGAATCACAAAATATGTACGTATTTACAAAAAAAAAACAGTATATGTATGTTTATCCATTGTCTGGTGCCCATAGTACAAGCTCTGCTTAGTTTGGGCTAGATGGTGTTGTGTGTATGTGATAGAATATTTTTATTATTATTATCTGCTCCTAATATGATAGTAATAAACCTCAAAAGAAAAAGATATTTCAAGCGTTTGCCTGGTGTTTAACAGCTATATATATTATATCGGCCTCGATGGCGTAGTGGTTAGTGTAACCGACTGCCGCGCCTGAGGTCGCGGGTTCGATTCCCGCACAAGTCAAACATTTGTGTGCATAAACATGGATGTTTGTCTTGGTCTGGGTGTTTCTATGTATAATATGTATGTATTTACAAAAAAAAAAAGCAATATATGTATGTTTATCCATTGTCTAGTACCCATAGTACAAGCTCTGCTTAGTTTGGGCTAGATGGTGTTGTGTGAATGTGATAGAATATTATTATTTGTGATAGAATATATTTTTAAAACCCAGGCTGATAACCAAGATTTATAACGTTGAACTCGGTGATCTACTCAAACACGTCGTCCATAACTACTACAACTTCAGAGAATCTGCTGCTGAAGAGGATCTAGCTGTCGATGGTGAGTATTCACTATCTTCGCCACCCTGATCAGCCGCTTTTTTGTGAAGGAGTAAGAAGGGATTAGGGAGTTCATTAAACAGGGCTGCGAAGGTTAATGACAGAGGTCCGCGATGACCGCAGAGATTAGTCAATCCGAGGTTAAGCAACGTTGTATTCGCTACCGTCATAGGCGTGAACATTTATCATAAGTCACGCTCATTTTCCTCGCAAAGAGTAAGCAAAGTCATCAGACTTAGCTTTCTGATATTTTAAGATATCGCTGTGGATTATCACGGTGGTCAGATTGTATGTATAATAAAACTCACTTGTGTAAAATATTATCAGACTATATTTCCAAATTCACAGCAATTAAGTATACAGACTCTTGAGAACGTATTACTAGGTTGAATGCTAGTTCCTGAATGCTGAGCGATCTTTTGCCGAGAGTCGAGTTACTTTTTTACACTTCCACAATAACCCCACTACTTAAAAATTACGGTTGGCTGTGTTGCCAGTTGTGTAAATAAAAACTCCCGAACATAATTATTAACAAAAATAAGAAATCATGACATATGGTTGATCTTTCAAAAACTGGTACTCAGTTTAAATATAAAACCGTGAGCCATACACTTGGCAATCATAGCCGAAGGATGAAGAACAGAATTTAAGATGTGACAATAATGTATTTTAATGCAGTTTTCGGTTGCTTGCCAGTTTGGCTATTTAAGAAAATATTTTTGTTTTATCCCTTGACGATATATTACAGGCTCGATCATTGATATATTCAACTAAATATGTTACTTTCATAGTAATAGGCGTCGAAAGTATGGTGTCCAGATATTTGTGTTGATAATTTGAACAAGTAGCGCAATAGCTATGGAAAGAGCTTACGTGAAAAGCTGTAATTTGAACAACTATGCTTTAAATAATTTGCTAGGGATTTTGAGGGCTTTTTTTTGAGATGAACAGAAAAACGCCGCAATTGGGATATTTTACGAGCGATTGCAACATATATGCTTCGTTTCTGTGTGTAATATCATTGGTTCTATGTTTAATATGTATATGGCAAGTTTTTAATATAACAAATACGATATCAAGTATAATTAAATATTTTTCATTTTGCAGAAATATGCGATTACAAAGGCCCACTTGGCCAAGACTTTAAGACAGACATCCAAATGCTACATCCAGACATTTCACAAGAAATAGACATCGCATTTGAGAGTTATATCAACCATCACAGTAAATTATACCACGAGAAAGAGAGACAGATGAGGAAGAACATCTTCGAGAACAACTGGAGGTAGATTGTCATTTATAAGATCGAGAGGACCAGCTCGTGGGGACTAGCCGTAGTCGCAGCAGTACTGTATGCGACTGCTGGGCATGAAGTCTGGGTCTTGTAAAGTGTTAAAATAAATAAATAAATAGTAAATAATTTATTTATTTATTTATTTTAACACTTAAATAAGTTATTTAGTTCGCCCGTTTAGCAATGCCGTGTAATAGCACAGGATTTAGAACTGTGCCACATAGGACTGTGGCGGTCTGGTGTGTGTATTAAATAGGCCTTAAAACCATAGTTAGCTTCATTTCTTATTTTAGTATAAACATTTTTTTTTCTTTTTTTGCTCGTCAAAATGACCACACTCCACCTGATGGTAAGCAGTCGTGTGGTCTAAGAGCAGTGGCCTCCACACCGCTCCCACAGTAGCCGAGGCGATGTTGAGGTCTCTACTTTGACGGCCTGAGAACATGCTTTTTCACGCCCCGCTTAAAGGACCCAGGATTGAAGGAAGAAGGAAACACGTGCCTTTGGTAGAGAATTCCATGCCTTGGTCGTTCGGCAGAGGTATGAGGACCCAAACTTTTTGGTACGCGCTCTAGTCGACTCTACCGTGTAAGGATGGCATCTGAGCCCAGCACGCGTTGTTCTGGATAATAAAGGGGAGGGCGGGATAAGGTGGAATAACTCTTCAGAGCACTCCCCGTGGTATATTCTGTAGAAACATGCCAATGAGGCAATGTCCCTGCGGAGTTGCAGAGGTTCCAGTGAACTCGTGACATCTGGATCTCCGATGATATGGACAGCACGCCGCTGTAACCGGTCGAGAGCGTCCAGCAAGTACTGCGCGGAGCCATCCCAAAGATGAGAACAGTACTCCACGCAAGGGCGCACTTGTGCCTTATACAATAGGCACAGTTGCCCAGGCGTGAAGAACCGCCTCACCCTGTTCAGAACTCCGAGTTTTCGCGAAACTTGCTTAATGACGCTCTTGATATAGGTTTTCTGATTAAAGGAGCGGCAAAGATCCATACCTAAGATGGAGAGGCTGTCACGTATCACCAGTGGAGTGTTCTTCAGAGAAGGGAGGGGAAGGAATGGAGACTTTTTTGTTGAGAACGCGCATGCCTGGGTCTTCTTGGCGTTGAACTCGACCAAGTTCTTGGCACCCCATTCATAGATGCGGTCCAAGGTCTGGTCAAGTTCAACGACAAGATTCTGCCTTTTCCCCTCAACCTCAGCCTGTTTGGCCCCAGGATGTCCGAGATATCGCCCATGCACGGTACTGTCGTCCGCATAACAATGTATGTTGCCGAGATTCAACATATCATTGATATGCAGAAGATAGAGCGTAGGGGATAAGACAGACCCCTGAGGCACTCCTGCATTGATCTGCATAAATTTGGAAGCGCGACCGTCGCAAAGAACCCGAATACGACGCTTCTGCAGGAAACTTGCAATCCAGGTGCACAGTTGAAGGGGCAAGCCATAGGCCGGAAGCTTGGAAAGAAGAGACCGGTGCCAGGCTCTGTCGAAAGCTTTGGCTATGTCAAGGCTGATAGCCAAAGACTCGCCGTGCTTGTTCATAGCCTCACCCCAGAGGTGCGTGACGAACGTTAGAAGATCATCCGTTGATCGTTTAGACCGAAAGCCGTATTGGCGATCATTGATCAACGATTGATCCTCCAGGTAGCGGACAATTTGGGTGTTTATAATCCGCTCGGACACCTTGGAGAGCACCGAGGTGATAGCTATGGGTCGATAGTTGCTTGGCTCGGAACGGTCCCCCTTTTTGGGAATCGGTTGAACGTTCGCCTCCTTCCAAGCCTCAGGCACAATGCCTGCGGCGTAAGACGTCCGGTATAGGCGCGTAAGCGTGGGAGACAACTCCGCTGCACATTTTTTAAGGACCACAGCTGGGATGCCGTCAGGTCCACTGGCTTTCCGAACATCGAGAGATTGCAGTATCGCACGAACGGTTCGTTGCCTGATACATATATCAGGCATGGTGTAGCCGCAGTTGGCAATGTTAGGCGGCTGCGAACCGCAGTCATCGATTCGGGAGTTGGCCGCAAAGAGATTTGCAAGCAGATCTGCTTTCTCCTGCGGCCGATGAGCCAGTGATCCATTCGGATATCTCAGAGGGGGCAGCAAGGCTGACAGAAGTTGGACTGCACGGCTTTGGCCAGGCGCCAATAGCTACGACAAAACTATTATAATTATAATTGACTATTTGATTGATGCTTGAAAGCAACTGCTAAATCACATAAATCCTCCAAATAGCTTATAATAAAATAATTACACCATGTCGAAAAATATACAACACTACTATAGTAAAATAAAATAATCACAATAAATAAAAATTTAAAAAATAACAAAATTGTGAGTCGCGTTCATAGCAAATGGAAATCCGTAGTCTCCGCCTACCACTCTGAGAAACAGGCGTAAATCTATGTATGTATGTATAAAGTTAGAATTATAAATAAATTAATAAAGGCAATTTAATTTATACATATATTGTAAATGATAAAGAAAAGTAGCATTTGTAAATCTTATGCAGTAGTCATTAATATTTAAAAAAGTTACAATGAGAGTTAAAGATTAGTTACTATAATCATACATTTAAGGTGGAGCCGAAAGCTTATCTACATAAAAGATTTTTGTACTTGCTAGAATGACATGTAGAAATTGTCTATAAGAAATAAATTGAATTGCATCATTTCAGGATGGTCCATGAGCACAACCGCAAGAACCTGGGCTTCAAACTGGAGTTAAATGACTTTTCTGACAAGACTGATGAAGAGCTAAAGTATTTGACTGGAACATTCATTTCTAAGGAACCAGCAACTGGAGTCTTATCTTTCCCTTACACGCTAGAAGAGGTTGATGAAATAATGGCAGAACTGCCAGAAACTTTTGATCTTAGACTTGAAGGCGCTGTCACTCCTATTAAAAGTAAGTACTTTGAATTTAATTTAGGAGTATGTTTTCCATGCTTATAACTCCTAAGATACAGGCTGATACTTCATGTGCGCCTATTAAGCAGAGTTTCTGACTCCAGGCTGCTACTAAAGATTGCTTATAATCAAAACCCATTATCACTATTATCCAGAAATTGGAATTTGAGACTTCATCCACAGTTGTAGCAATAAATACTATGCCGCAAAGTCTGTTATTATCCGCGACTACATGCGTATGGAATTTAACAAAAAATATCTAAAATAAAAGCCTAAGTTACTCCTTATAACAACAGCTATCTGCCAGTGAAAGTACTGTCGAAATCGGCCGTGGTTTCAGAAATTAGTCAGACAGAATAAACAGATCGAAAGAAAAATGCTTTTTTTGATTTAAGTACCGTATCTTTATATATATAATTCTTCTGTACGTGTGTTGACAGTGAACACCTCCTAAACGGCTGGACCGATTTGAATGAAACTTTTTATGTGTGTTCAAGTGGATTTGAGGACAGTTTAGATATGCTTTTTTTTCTTATTTGTACAGGACAACGTCTGTCGGGACAGCTAGCATATTTATATGAATTTAGTAGTTATTTTGACATTACAAACATACACTTCAATTTTATTTATTTGTTTAGATGTATAGTCTCATTCCTATATCCTCGAATGGTTAGAAAAAGGTGTATTCCATCTACATTTTGCCAGTCTCAAGTCATTTAGCAGAATTCTTAAACACTCTTTCTATAGACTTCGCCAGTTTGAAACTATGATTGTAATTGTATAACATAATCCATATGCTTTCAGACCAAGGTGCATGTGGATCTTGTTGGGCCTTCGCTACCTCTGCAGCTATTGAAGGTGCCATCGCCAGGACCAATGGAGGCAGACTACTGGACCTAAGTGAGCAATCACTCGTAGATTGTGCTTGGAAGTAAGTACAAACTGATTCAAAACAGAAGAAAGAAGAAGAAGAACTCTGAAGAGTTATTCCACCTTATCCCGCCCTCCCCTTTCCTATTCAGAACAACGCGTGCTGGGCTCAGATGCCATCCTTACACGGTAGAGTCGATTAGAGCGCGTACCAACAAGTTTGAGTGCTCATACCTCTGCCGACCGACCAAGGCATGGAATTCTCTGCCAAGGCACGTGTTTCCTTCTTCCTTCAATCCTGGGTCCTTTAAGCGGGGCGTGAAAAAGCACCTTCTCAGGCCGTCAAAGTAGAGACCTAGAGACTTCAACATCGCCTCGGCTGCTATGAGGGCGGTGTGGAGGTCACTGCTCTTAGACCACACGACTGCTTACCATCAGGTGGAGTGTGGTCATTTTGACGAGCAAAAAAAAAAAAAGGTTTCTGTAGATTATTATAGAAAATGAGAATGTTACGATGGATGTGTGGAGTGACGAGAATGGACTGAATTAGGAATGAACAGGTAAGACGTAGTCTGAAAGTGGTGCCCATAGACGAAAAGGTGAAAGGAAATCGTTTGGCTTGGTATGGACAAGTTATGCGAAGAGATGATACGTATGTAGGTAAGCAAATGATGAATATGAGGGTAGAGGGACGACAAGGGAGAGGAAGGCCAAGGAAAAGTTTTATGGTCTGTGGGAAGATGGATTTGAAAGGGAAAGGGGTAAATGATCAGATGACGGGTGACAGAGAAGTATGGAAGCGAAGGACATACTGCGCCGACCCCAAATAAGTTGGGACCAGGGCAAGAGGACGATGATTACAGAAATTTCTTTATCTACTATAAGATATTTCTAAAATATAGTTATCGGGACACTGCCTAGCTCTGTTTCGTTGTGATTGCAGTGGATGCGAAGAAAACATACCATGTCCATGGACGGCGTTTTCTGTCTGTTGGCTCGTCTGCCACCAGAGGCAATAGAAATATATATTATTTTTTTTTTTTTAATACCGACCCATGGTCGACTGAGATCTGCGCTAACGTTTATCATCGTGTTCGCGTTCGTTTCTTGTTTTTTATTATTTAAATATTAAGTTACATTAAGCAAGATCTAAAATAAAAGAATGTTTTAAATCCACTCATACGGTCATCCATAATAATACGTAAAACTTTTCAATCTGGTAGTAGCAGTGATTGTCAAATACAGAAAAAGAAGGCACGATACTTTGTAGTGACGTAATTGCTATCGAAGCGCGAGCGTGCGAAATGTTAACGACATATTTTTTTATTTTATAATATAGTTATGGCAACATGGGTTGTCACGGCGGAATGCTGGATGGCGCTCTCAAATACGTGCTTTCGAAAGGCATCCCCACTGAACAAGACTACGGTGTTTATATTGAAAACGTAAGTACTTACTTAATTCTTACTAATTTTCTTATTTATTTTATCTAGAGTTATTATTCTTTAAGGGTCTAACTGAACCCATACGCGCATAGATACATTTAGCTTTTATCTATAACCCAGAAGGGGTAGGGAAAAGATGTTTCCCAGCTTTGGTTTTAAGTTCCATATAGGAGGTGAAAAAAAGCAGCAAAAGAAAAGCAGCGACAGCTCAGTGGGGAGACCAACAGACTGCAATGCAGAGGGTCTCGGGTACGAACCCACGTCGCACACCTCTGATTTTCGGAAGTTATATGACTTTTCGAAATTATGTGCGTATTGATTGACAATTTTCTCCTGCTCCGTGCCTCGGAGAGCACGTTAAGCCGTCCGTCCCGGCTGCCATGAACATCTATGGCAGTCGTTATCGGGAAGTCAGTGCCCTTTAATATCATGACACTGGTCTAGCCTTAGGGTATCGTTAGCCTTCGGGTTGCGGAGGTCAGATGGCAGTCGCTCCGTGTAAAAACTGATATCCAGTCAAATCCGGTTAGACTAGAAAGCCGACCCCAAGTGACTTGGGAATAATAAAGGCTAGGGAGAAGTATAGGAGGTGAACCCATTGTTGTTTATTGCGCGTACAGTAGGTTCCAAAGACCCTGATACTGCTATGATGTCTAGACCAACCAGCCAGATTTTATATTATCGTAACCAAATACTCCGCAACGACAGTCTCTATTCCTCAAACAGTCAAAAGGCAGACCCTAGCAATGACTAATAAAGCATGATAGAACAAAAAATGTATTTACCTTTAAAAACTTATATATTTAAGAGAATTGTCTGGACGTCCTTCTCAATGTTCTCAGAGATGTGTGAAGTTTGCCAATTTGAACTGAGCCAGTGTCTTGGATTATCGCCTAACCCACTGAAAAGACACTCGTGCCAAGCAGTGAGCCTGTTTATAAACAGGGCTGATTTATTGGTTTTGGCTCTTATGCTATTTTTACAGGACGGATACTGTGATATCCTGAACATGACGACTACCCACACCATCAAGGGCTTCACATTGGTAACTCCTCATAACCCCAACGCGCTGAAGGTGGCACTTCACAAGTACGGGCCCGTCACCGTTGCGATACACGCCAGTACTATGATGCAGCATTACGCCAGTGGACTCTTCTACGACTTTTCTTGGTAAGTTACCCAATTATAGACTTAGGAAACGTCGAAAAGTAGGGCAACGGCATGCCCAGCAGAAAATGTAGTTTTAGTCACTCACTCACTACTTGACTACACTCTTCTCAATACAACTAGTGAGCAAGCTTTACGTGCTGAATCAATTTTTTGTTTGCTGACAGTAATTTAAAAAGCTTAGTGGTCGTCGCTGTTGAATTACGCAAGCGCAATTATCAGTCTGAGTTACTATATACACCAGTTCCTGACTTCAACAATCAGACTGCGGTCTGCAATAAGGTCCTGATCGGATGATCCTCCCTTTGTGTTGGAGAGTCATAACTCATAACACTTCGTTCCTCTGCATGCAATATCTGTTGAATAATCGAAAGGCAATGACGTGCCTTATAAAGACTTCTTGGCACACATATACCCATGTATTTTCATACAAAGGATAGCAAACACCAAGACTCGCAAAAACCATTAATAGATCACTCAAATGTTTGTCCTTATAGGACTGAAATTTACAACACTAAGTAGGCGTAGTGATAGGCAGTCGACCACTTGAATCATTGCGCCATCAGTGCAAAGTTTAATGTCCTATACTGCGGACGGAAACAGGAAAAAGCATATTATATGAAAAACAGATTTTTGAATAGAGCAAAAAGTATGCGGTTTATAAGTGTTTTTGTGTATACATTCAAATGTTTATATTATTATAAACGTAAATAAGGAAAATCTTTATACATAATTAGCTTCCGCATGTTTGCGTTGGCAAAACTCGAAAAGAAGTCGATGGATTTACCTGAAATTTTCACACAACTTACAATTTTATTTAAGTGTTTTTATAAACTTTTTATCTCAAAGTTTCAATGATAACAGGGGATAGAATATTTTTATTTGCTCCCCTAATAATTATTATCAAACTAAGCCAGGGCGAAACATGCTTGGGTTTAGTGAATAAAATATAACTGCATATTTCCTGATGCCTGCAATAGAATACAACAAAATCTTTTACGTATCGTAAAACGTAAATGTTTTTTATATTAAAGTTATTTATTTGTCACACGAAGAAACACAAATACATTTGTACACGAAAGGTAAACTCTTGAAAGCCTTAGTATTTCGGTACTAGGGTGATACGCGATCGGCGAGTACATTCTTATAATAATATCAAATATGATTATATATTATATTAATATATAATTATTGCTACTAAACATGTACTCGGCCTTAAAGTTAAGAAATAGGGTTTACAATTTTATTATTTATAGATTATATGGCATTACACTTTCGTGTAATTGGTAACCAACACATCATCATCATCATCAGGCTATAATAGTCCACTGCTGGACATAGCCCTCCCCCAAAGAGCGCCATAGCGCCCTGTCTTCAGCTTGCCGCATCCAGCATCTGCCTGCAGTCTTTCGCAGATCGTCATATACCAATCATTAATGTTAGATATTATTTATTAGGTAGAATAAAAAGAAATTCAAATCATCTAGGTAGTTTTTTAATATGGTAAAGTAATATATGCGTATAAAATAGTTAAATATTGCTTGCTTTAACGGTGAAGGAAAACATCGTGAAGAAACCTTCATGTCTGAGAGTTCTCCGTAATGTTCTCGAAGATATGTGAAGTCTGCCAACCTGCACTGGGCCAGCGTGGTGGACCATGGCCTAACCCTTCTCTTACTGGGAAGAGGCACGTGCCCAGCATAGGACAGTTTAATAAAGGGCTGATATTATTATATTATATTAGATACAAAATTATTAAAGCAATAACTCATTAGCAAAGCCTCGCATAATGATAAGTGGTTAAGGTAGTCGTACCTAACCGCTTATTAACATCGCGGATATCACTGCATTCTGCCGCAGGAGCAGAAATTTCACCGTGTCTGCTACAGATAAAAAAGTTTTAAAATTAAAAATGTTTTATTTCGATATCACTTACGTAAGTATTTATATCTAGGGATGGAGGAGGTATCCTTTTAAGTATTAAATGATACCTGTGTTAGGATAAAGGACCAATTCATCACGTACACGACAAGAATTTTGTTGGATCTAGGCACGACAACTTATCATGTCTTCTGCAGACAACACGAATAGGAACGTGTAAACGATAACATTGTTTTCGGGCAGTCGTGCGTAGGGTGTGATAGACTAGACAAGTCTGTTATTAATTTTCGTTTGTTTGTGAAGAAAATGTTAATTACGTCCACGCAAATAAACGTACAAAAACTACATGAACCACCTCACCTACCCCGTCCCCCACCGCATCGCAGCAAAACGTCGCGCGTCGTGTCTAGCGCAGACAAGATCTTTTTCTTGGTCAGCGCGAAGCAGTGTACACAGTTCGTGTGTAGAAACGACACGAATTCTTGCATAGGCCCGGCGACTTTTCTTAGCGTGTACAAGAGCCCTAAAAGCTTGTTCACTCATAATGATATTTCTGTTTGCTCAATTCTCCTAGTGACGGGCGCTACCCTAACCATGGCGTGACGGTGGTCGGCTACGGCGTCCGAGACGGTGAAGATTACTGGCTGGTGAAGAACTCGTGGGGTGAATCTTGGGGACAAGACGGTTACATCCTCATGTCAGCGAGAAACAACAACTGCTTCTTACTCGATTCGCCATATTATCCTGTAGTATAATGCAAATAAATTCCACGTGCTTTTGAAATAGTTTTATTTACTCCTGAACCAAAGATGTGCTTTACCGTGCTAATATTGCATGAAAATGTGTCCACACTAAGAAGAGTGAGCTCACACAATAGATAGATAGTGTGCATTTTTTATATGAGTGAGCGTGAACATAGTAGATATATCTTAAATATTATATTATTATATAAATTACGTGTCACGTTGTTTGTCCGCTATGGACTCTTAAACTACTGAAGCGATTTTGATCTAACTTCGTAACCATCTGTAATTTGGTCCAAATTAAAAGATAGAATAGGTTCTTTTTTTTCAACGAGCAGAAATTATCTAATGTGAAGCAGACGAAGTTGCGCGGGACAGCTAGTAGTAGATATATGTTATTTATGATTCAGATGTCATTGTTTCTTAGACGCAATTTAACGTACAGAAAGGTGGCCATATTAAAACGTACGGGTAGTATGGGCGCATCTGTGGTTTAAGTTTCTACTCCTGACTGCACGGATGGCGTAACCTTTTCGACGCTAATGACTTGTGTAAAAGATCGAGATGTTCAAAGTCAAAGTCAAAAATCATTTATTCATTTAGGTCACAAAGTAACACTTATGAACGTCAAAGTATATAGGTTAGTGAGTTTACTAAGTTACTGAAGCTACATTTAGGTTAGTTGCTAGGTTCAGGCAAAGGGTAGAGCCTATGAGAAGAAACCTGCAAGAAACTCACGGCCACTCTTTTAAATCGCTATTTAAATATAATTTCAGTATTTTACAACTCAGATTAACAAGGTGTTACAGCCATTATGCCATATACTACTGACTATAAAAACTAAAGATAATAACAATAATAACTTAATAATAATAATATATGTTCGTGCCCCCAGCGCCACGACTTCATTAGACCTACTGTAATCAAAATAAATTTACGATATTTTAATCGATCCCTTGCTCCTGCGTGGAGTGTTGTCGGTTCGATCTGAATAAACTTTGAACTAATAACTGTATCGTTTAATATGTGAAAATGGAAACAGGTACCTAAGTCAATACCTACTATGCTTTCAGATTAATTGAAGACAGTGGGTATAAAAATTATACTGGTATCGACTGTTTACCACCCATGATGATGAACAGTGATCGCAAAAGAGTTACATTATAATCACATAATTATTCTTAAATTATTCTCAAATACTTTATCTAGGTATTCAATTATATATTGCCTATATCTGATTATTTATTACTGTTCATCGTTTAACTGAAGCTCTGTTACCATATTTATGAACGATGTGTATAGTTTTAAGTGGACTGCAGATTTGAAGCTGTACAGTGTTCAATTTATTACTATGTGATTACTGATCTGTTGTCTGTAACTATATCTACCAATTATGTAAAAAATAAAAATAAACTGAGAATTTTATTTAGCTTTATCCCTGTAAATTTTTACCATGTTTATTGACCCCAGATTTTTGTTAAAAGCGTGTGTGTAGGTACTTACATACTCGTAGCTTATAAATATTAACATTATTAAATCTATATGTGATAGTTACTTATATCTTAATATATAATAATATTTTTGACATATAAATTTATTGATTATTTTAGACAATACATTTTTAAACTTTTTCCTTTATAATAATTATTGCTTATGAAGCTACCATGTAGTGACATCTATTGACATTTTCACATACTAATTTGGTTTACGGCTCACAACCTTATTGCCTTATCACGTAACATTCTGTAATAATTATTCTATTATTTTTAATTTTCTGCTTATTTTTATATTATTTTAACATATCTATATTTAAAAACAAACTTAACTTTTGAAAAACTAAGAATAATTGAAATTGTCTCAAGAAACTGAGTATAGCGCCATCTATCAGCATTTTCTCGAACCACTTGACTTGATGGATCTCTAAATGTTATAAATGAAGACATTATAGGGTTTACGAGTTCATTACATAGCGTTTTATTTGCTTCCATTACTTTTTACAAGCGCTCACTTATATTTGACATCGCTTTCCTACCTGTAGGTATATTGGCAATAACATATACAGTGTGAGTCTTTATAAAGTGCACATATTAAAAAGGGTGAAAATATAAACAATTTTATCGATCGACGGAAAATATGTTTAAAAAAGTCAAAAATTTAAAATTAAAAAAAAATTATTTAATTTTAAATTTAAAATTTAATAAGAAAAAAGTAGGGTAAAGGGGACATTTTTTTGATAAATTTTACATTTATTGCAAAAATTGGTAGAAAAATGGTAAATTTTCTTCAAAAAATCATTAATAACTAATTTATGAGGTTTATTTAAAGAAAAATATGGCTTTATTAGCTCGGCCAATTATTCGAGATTATTATTAATTTTGTTTTGTTTTAATATCACATTTAGTTTAAAAGTAGTAACACTTTGTTTGCATGGGGTACCAAGACGAGAGTAAAAAAAATTAAAAGTCCATAACAAATATAAAAAAGTTTTTAGATTTTTTTTGACATTTTTTCCTTCGATAAAATTGTTTATATTTTCACCCTTTTTAATATGTGCACTTTATAAAGACTCACACTGTATATGTAGAAGAAGACTTATTTGTTTACTGTGTATTCATCCAATAAAGGACGGTAGATAAATATTTTATTCGTTTAGATTTTAGAAAGATCAAAGACAATCACACTTAACTTTTTAAGGGGGGGGGGGGGAGAGGGGGGTCAATGAAAAATGCAATGTGCCTTATTAGATGGAAGAAATTTTAATACGTATAAATTTTATAATGAAACCGAGTCATTTGTCAAATTAGAATTTGTATTAAAATTAGTTATATTAAGAATAGTTTATTCCCGCGGCTTCGCTCACGTGCTTTGTCATTAAAACATATTTAGGGATATGTGTAGCTTGTTACATATTCATACAAATATTATAATATCCATACTGTAAATTAATATGATTTTATATACTTAAGGATAAGTGTATCTAATATTTATTCGAATTTGAAAATTAATCGTGTATAAAATATTTAAAAGTAATTACAACACTTTTATCGTCTGACGCTTGAATATAATAATTAGGTAGGTATTCATAATCTGTCATGTTTTGTCATGTCAGAATACCCGACATAATTAAAAATCTATGGTGTCTAGCCCACCCCGCTTAATAGGTTAATACCATTATTTGTGTTTTGAGTGACTCAAGTAGTGTATTGTTATTTCTTGTGTATGACAGACTTCTTGTGTGTGTTAAGACGAGTGTTTGATATATTTCTGACTATCTATGGAGACTATAAACAGCGATAGCCTAGTGGGAAACCGTTGGACTGCCACGCACAGATCTTGAGTTCGATCCCAAGGCACGCATCTCTGACTTTTCGAAGTTATGTGCGAATTAAATAGTTAATTAGCGCTTGCTTTAACAGCGAAGGAAAACATCATAAGGAAATCTGCGAGTTCTCCAAAATGTTCTTGAAGGATTATGAAGTCTGCTAACTCGCTCCGGGCTAGCGTGGTGGTCTATGGTCTAACCCTTCTCACAGTGAGAAGAGGACCGTGCCCAGCAGTGGGACAGCTTAATACATGGCTGATATTATTATGAAGACTCAACGTAGCGTGCATTTAAATTGTGGCGTAGCAACGAATCGTAAAAGAAGACATTTGTAACTTATACAACACTGGATTGCACCGTAGTTAGTAAGTTTAATTTTTTTATTTTTTTGTTAGTGTCCTCTTTAACTACTGTAGCAATAAAATTGTCTTCTGTTTACGCGAATGTTATTCATTAAATTAAACTACTATATACGGATAAAAATAAATCTAAATAGTATAATAGTATAGTAATAGTATAAATAGTTTTAATAGTTTCAATAATTTAATTAGCTTAAAAATTTGTAAAGTTTAATAGTGATTATAGTAGTGTAACAGTTTTTCAAAATTTTGTAACAGTGTCAAATAAACAACGCGATAAAATCCGTATATAGTAGTTTAATTTCAATACTGTAGCAATATTATTTGTTTTTTTTTATCCAGCCAGGATTCGAATAATTACCTACTTTTGTGTTTTTACTCACAGCAAGGAGTCTGAATCTGTATCCGGTAGGCGAGAATACGCTCGTGCCCTATTATATCGGCCTCGATGGCGTAGTGGTTCGTGTAACCGACTGCCGCCCCTGAGGTCGCGGGTTCGATTCCCGCACAAGTCATACATTTGTGTGCATGAACATGGATGTTTGTCTTGGTCTGAGTGTTTCTATGTATAATATGTATGTATTTACAAAAAAAAAAGGATATATGTATGTTTATCCATTGTCTAGTACCCATAGTACAAGCTCTGCTTAGTTTGGGCTAGATGGTGTTGTGTGTATATGGTAGTATATTATATTATATTATATAGGTAAAAATATACCTGGCGATTATGGGAGCTATGCACCTCTACTTACCATTTTAGAAATATATAAGTTAGTGTCTATATATTTGATGAAGACAACTCGTGATCATGGACAGTTCCGTAAAATTTCTTTTGTTTTTTATTTTAACAGTTAAATTAAACTACGGACTACAATCATGCCTTGTCTTGATTATTTATGTACATGTAAGTGGATGCTCCTATTTACCATACTGCTGCTTTAGAGGCTACGATCAAATTTTATTAAATGCTTGAGTATGTTCAGTAGTAATTCATGGAGAAATGGTTGCAGCACCTTACAGTTATGATTTGTAAACAAAATTTTATTGTAAACTTGGCGATTAAAAAGTGCGGCCATGAGTTTCTTGCCCGTTCTTCTCATGAGCCCTACACCCTTGCTTTGCTGAACGTGGCAGTAAATGTTAATTCACAGAAAAAATTAGTGTAACTTAGACATTCATAAGTGTTACCTTGTAACCTAACTTGAATAAATTTATTTCTGATTTTGATTTTATATGTGCAATAAACTGCACGGATGACGTAGTGATTTAAGCTCTCGTCGTCTTGTCACCGCCATTGCGGGGAATGTAGTTGATTGTAACTCCACACCTGGTACATAAATGAAATGTTGTAAAATAATGAAATTATAATTTGATGGCGATTTAAAAGAGTGGCCTTGAGTTTCTTGCAGGTAATATTGTTTTCTGTTTACGTGAATGTTATTCATTGAAATTAAACTACTATATACGGATTTTATCGCGTTGTTTATTTGACTATTACATAATTTTGAAACTGTTACACTACTATTACTATTAAACTTTACTAATGTTTAAGCTAATTATATTATTGCGAGTATTAAAACTATTTATATTTATGTTTACACTTTCCCCGACGTTTCGGTTGCTTTTCAGCAGCCATGGTCATGGGGAGACTAATATGGTAGTTGTCTCATAGTTCTAGTGTAGATATTTCAAAGTACCCGGACATCTGATCGGACATCGATCATCTGTCCGGAGGCCCAATCACCCCCTTACCCCATTCCCGGTCCTTCTCCTTTCCACATCCTTTCCTAAAGGGTCGGCAACGCGCTAGTGATGCCTATGGTGTTGCAGGCGTCCATAGGCTACGGTGACCACTTACCATCAGGTGGGCCGTATGCTTGTTTGCCACCTTAGTTGTATAAAAAGATGTAAAAAATTTCCTGAACCATGTAACTAACATAAATGTAAATTCAGTAAATATAATCAACTTACTAACCCCTTTGACGTTCATAAGTGTTACTTTGTTACCTAAATAAATAAATTTGAGTTTAAACTTTATTTTTGACTTTGACTTTAACAATAATTTGTGTGTTGCCCAAATAGTTGTTTCAGAATTCTGAATGTTTGTGAAATCCACCATGACACAGAAAGGTTTAGTGGTCATTTCGCACGAATTGTGCGACACTCACTAATTCGAGTGCAAAACTCAAACAGACGCAGAGCAGACAGGGCCGTTTCGCATCCCAATTATTTCGAAGTGTGCGAATTGTCATCAATATAATATTTTTGGTAAAGTGTGAAACCTCTAAGCCCACAGAAATAAATAAATATCAATACATTGTAGGTATAAAAAGTCTGTATATATAAAAACTAATATCCACAATTTTCTTTACGTAAAATTTACTTTTTCATGCGATCAAGCCCTAAGGGTGTCCCTCCAATTTGTACTTCGCCCTCGTTTTGACCATTAGGCCAATGTGTTACTAAGTGCGGTCTATCTACACTCACGTCACGATATATCTTTAGGCTTTCCTCTATTTTAATAAGTCAATTCTCGGACTAGGACCTCCTATCGCGGCGAACTTTACAAATACTCAAACATCCGATATAAAGAACACGGTTTTGACCCGTGCGGGATTCAAACCCAGAATACTCAATGCAACTTCAACGGTGAGTTAACTTGACCGTTGCGCCACCCGTTCTGGTATATAAGACGAAAGATTATAATAATATTCTACCACATACACACAACACCATCTAGCCCAAACTAAGCAGAGCTTGTACTATGGGTACGAGACAATGGATAAACATACATATATATATATTTTTGTAAATTCGTAAATATTATACATAGAAACACCTAGGCCTAGACAAACATCCATGTTCATGCACACAAATGATTGACTTGTGCGGAAATCGAACCCGCGACCTCAGGCGTGGCAGTCGGTTACACTAACCACTACGCCATCGAGGCCGGCAAATTATAAGTGGTTCATTTATATTACCGTCGGTATCTCATACCAATTGCGCATAAAAACTGATATCCAGTCAAATCCGGTTAAACTAGAAAGCCGACCCCAAGTGACTTGGGAATAATAAAGGCTAAGGAGAAGAAGATCTCATACCAATTACGCGACAGAAAGCTGTGGGCTCCAACAACCGGCCACCTTACACAGATCTTGTTAAATTATAAAAGGCTTAGTGTTACCGACTCCTGAGATCAGTTTGAGATATTACACGCCGTCGACAAAATAATGACTCCCTATTTATATTCAGTTACCTACATTAGCGTAACGATGTAGGGATACGAAGAAAGGAATGCGTGTAATTTAAGTGCAGGATGATGAAAAATAAATTATGAATCTATACAAATAAATAAAATTGAAGTGTCCGTTTGTAATGTCAAAATAACAGCTTTTTATCTAATGCATATGAAAGTAAATAAGGTACCCATACGAAAACATCTATTTTTTAAATTTTTGTCTGTCTGTCTGTCTGTTTGTTCCGGCTAATCTCCGAAACGGCTGAACCGATTTTGACGGGACTTTCACTGGCAGATAGTTGATGTTATAAGGAGTAACATAGGCTACTTTGATTTTAGAAAAAAAAATAGGGTTCCGCGGAGACAAACACTTTTTAGTTAAAATCTACGCGGACGAAGTCGCAGGTAACAGCTAGTGTTAAAATATTACTATTTGTATACATCTATTGCCCGGTTTCTGAAGTCCCCAGATAACTTCTCACTAACTATTGATTCGTTAAAGTTAAGCTTAGGATAAACGTCGGTTAACTACTACTGCGTTTCTGTATACGTATGTATCTAACCGATAACTAGTTCCTTAGTTGCCGCTAGATGGCTCTGTTTAAGAGATCGCGTGTAAAATTGATTTTATTGTTTTAATTCGTCTTTAGTACTAGTTTTATTAATTATAATATTTTTTTTCGAGGATAAATAAGTGGTTTAACGCTGTTTTTATAATATAATAAGTAATTATTTATGGGTGATGAACGATATCAATTGTCGACTAACTTATGGTTATCTGTGATCATTGTCAATGTCAATCGTTTATAAAACGAAACGTCTTATTTGCGATGCGTAACGGGAGCTAGAGCAGGGCTGATAATATCACTAAGGTGTATCAGTGTTCTTATCAAAGCGATATCTCAATTGAAATTTTTCATCCGTTTACATTTCGAAAGGATTAAACTCCATTACTTCCAAATCAGACTCTGATGAGCTGCTTGTATTTATTAGGCTAACACTGATTGTTTTGTCCTTTGAATAATATTAACATTTAGCTTTTACTGGCAATTTAAGTAATATAATACAATAATACACGCAAGTATAGCCTAAAAGTTATTGTAATTTGCTATGACATGAAACTTCAAATAATTATTGAACCGATAACTGCCACACTTTGGTCAGTTAAGTTAACCTCAGTTTAAACGGAGTTCATCTTACATCGCCGTGTTCAGAAACGCACTTTCGCAAGTTATCGAACCAATAGCGCTAATGAATAGATAAACCATCGATAAAAGTGTCTCAGAAACTGGGCATTAGTCAAATACAAAAATCTTTTTATTTTTTTTAAAAGACAGCTCTCTCATGAGGTGTAAATCCTGTGTCGCGGGTTTTATTTAGGTCACAATGTATATGTCAAAGTATAAGTCAGCGAAGCTAGATTTAGGTTAGTTGCTAGGATCAGTAAAAGGGTTGAGCTTATAAAAGTGTGAGAAGAAACTTGCAAGAAACTCAAGGTCCATCTCTCGCATACTCATATACATAGTCCCATATACATAGTCCCATATACATGGTCCCATGGCTATATCCCCGTATGTAATTAGATACTTACCACCAAAATTTCGCCTGGTAGGTTAGGTGTGAGCTTATTGCGGTTTAAGGTCAGAGTTTCAGATTCCGTGTTTATACTAAGAAGTTCTTTACAGACAAACCTACCGAGAAGGGTGAAAAAACCCAGGATTGAACCTCTTCGTCTTAAATGTAAAAGTAATGAAAAGAAATGACCCCTATATCTCAAGGTCTATTGACCCACAGGCCCCATATTCAAACTTGACCGAGGTATGACTCAAAGGTTTCTGCACACCAAGTTACATGTCAATCGGTCCAGTAGTTCCGGAGTTATGCCTGTCACTAACAGACATGTGAGCGCGTGATATTATAATATATTAAAATTAATTTTATTATGTCTTATTACTATTTTTTAATTTTTATTTTTTATTATATATATAATTTTGTGTTGTGTAATCTTATATGTGAAATCTTGTATTAGGTAAATTATCTGTGTCTGTGTGTAAAGTTGATATTATTCTGTTTATAGGTATATTATATGCATTTTTTTATTATATTATATTATATTATAGATGGTTTATATCCGTGAGTCACTAAGGGACCCAGTTGAAAACCAGCGTCAGGCTTTCGTCTGACACATGCTGAACTGGGCCCTATTTGACACTACTGTTGACACTTTATATGTATTTTGTTTATTTTTCCGTTTTGTTTTTTTTTTTTTTTTTTTTCCTCCCAGGGGTAAATCCGCCCTAGGGGGGATTTTATTGCGACGGATTTTCTGTTTTGGTTTAGTTTCGCTAAGTTTATGTTTGTATTAAAGTATTTCTTTTTATTTTATACTTGTTATTATGTGTTTGTGGTATGTGTCAAATAAATAATTTTTCTTTCTTTCTTTCTTTCTACACACAGACTCACAGATCATTAACCTCTTCAAAGAAGATTCAGAGGTTAATAATGCAGCCCGACCTGGCAATCGAACGCGAGACTATTTACAACAGCCGCATTCATTCACTATCGCTGTGCCAATAAATAAATATGAATGTTTTAAAATATTACTCTGAAAGCCACGGTTTTTCAGTGGTGTTGTTTCCGCTCACGGGACTGTTTGTCTGTCACGCAGAGGTACAGGCACCTACGAAGTTTTGAAGTTATGTGTGTATTAATTGTATTTGAATAAAATAAAATATAACCTCAATGCGTTAATGTGACATTTCGAAACAGAATCATGAAAGGACTAGAGAGGCTTAAACCGCCGCTACGATAAAGTTGAATGTTTTATGGTTGCGAGCGATAATTTGTGTTAGTTTCAATATTTTGTGCTGAAAATCTTGTGACGAATGAATTGTACAATATTATACACGTGTATGATTAATTAAATATATTTAATTCGAACAGATAACTTCCTCATTAGAAATAATTCTTGTAGTGCGACTTTACAAAGATTCAAACAACGGACAAAGTATAGTTTTAGTTATCGTCTCGATACTAATACTACGCAGAGTACTGGGGTATAATATAATATAATATAATATATAATATTCTATCACATACACACAACACCATCTAGCCCAAATTAAGCAGAGCTTGTACTATGAGTACTAGACAATGGATAAACATACATATATACTTCTCTTTTGTAAATATTTACATATTATACATAGAAACATCCAGACCAAGACAAACATCCATGTTCATGCACACAAATGTTTGACTTGTGCGGGAATCGAAGCCGAGACCTCAGGCGTGGCAGTCGGTTACACTAACCACTACGCCACCGAGGCCGTCACCTTGTATTCGTACTTGTATTCAGTTAGCTAAAGTTTATTATATCAAAATACTGCACAGTCTATTTCTCATGGGGTTCGCTATACGATCCCTTATACCAATGTCTGTTGTTCGTGGTAGATAGTGCTACACGACATCCCCAGTGTAAAACATACGTAACTGTGGTAACATTTTGTAAACTGGCTTTATTATACAGAAACATCTGGATGATATTGAGGTGTTTCCTTGAATGTGTGGGTAAAAGTATACCTCACTCAATTCATTAGATGAGCTTTAATTTTAGCGTCATAAAATTTATATATTAATACGTGAAGCGATAACTTTGGATCCCTTTTTACGAAAATTGGGCGGACGGAGGAGTATGAAATTTCGCACACTTATAGTTTATACAGAGAAGAAGTGACGAATGCTAATATTTTTTTAAAATTATGCGTAGAAGTACATTAAATTAATGGAAAAGCACTACACGCACACAACCATGCATTTGACACACGCAGTCGAAGCGCGTAACTATGGTTACATATATCAATATATAATGAGATATATCAGCAATGTCTTACAGGCTGTACAGGCAATCTTTGGTCGAATTTCGAGCACTAGGCGACCGCTAGTAATAATAAAATGTCTCCAGGCGGGCTTTGGCTATGGTGGCCAATCTGAACGGGAGTGACACAGGATAATTTAAAATAAGAAAAGATTAAGATAATTTAATATCAGAAAAATGTGTTTGTGTTAGAGTGGGTTACGTCAGTTGTACAATAGGCTAAATTCGATTTCACAATATCTAAAGCAGAGGCTCCCAGACCTTTTTTCTCATAGACCACTTTCAAAATTTAGCTGGTTTCCCTGTGGTGGTATGGTGGACCTGCAGCTAAATATTTCCATGTAAGTAAAAAATTTGATCAAATCTCTACGGGCTGATCTTTGTTTTTTTATTTTTAGAATTTAACGGAACTGAACCTACTACGGTAGACGGGCTGACCATTATTTTTTTAATTTATTAATTCTCTAACGAAAAATCGAAAAAACATATGGAATATGTGAGTTTTTACAAGTAACAGTCGCTGAACTTGTCGAACATTCGGTGAAGTCAAGCCCACATTTTAGTTCTTCACTATAAATTTTCGTGGACCTCCATTTACGAATTGTGCATCCCCATTTTTTGTCACGCCTACGTAGATCGCCGTCGAGTCTCCCGTGGACCCCTAGGGGTCCACCTGGACCACTTTGGGAACTAATGATCTAAAGGACCCAGTTAAAAAACCAGCGTCAGCTTCTAGTCTGACACATGCTGAACTGGGCCCTATTTTGACACTACTATTAGACACTCATTTTATAAGTTTGTTTTTCATTTTGGTTTCATTCCGCTTATCTTATCTTATCTTATGTGGGGGCCAGTCAGTACAGACCGCCGACACTTCGACCCAGTGGGATCTTTTGTGTCGACATTCTCCCAATAACGACTGCCATAGATGTTCATGGCAGCTGGGACTGAGGGCTTAACGTGCTCTCCGAGGCACGGAGCAGGCGATAATTGTCAATCAATACGCACATAATTTCGAAAAGTCATATAACTTCTGATAGTCAGAGGTGCGCGACGTGGGTTCGAACCCGAGACCCTCTGCATTGCAGTCTGTTGGTCTCCCCACTGAGCTATCGCTGCTCATCATTCCGCTTAAGTTTATTTTTATTTTTGTATATACCAATTTTTTATTTTTATTTTTTATGTATTTGAAGTATGTGTCAAATAAACAATTTTTCTTTCTTTCTTTCAACTAAAGTCCGTTATCAAGTCTATTATCAATATGACTGGTTCTTCTTCTTCTTTTCGTGTGGTTAGTGGCCAACCTGTTGTCAAGAGTTGTTCAAGCCTCTAGGCCTCTGACATGGCTTAACGACTGCTGTCAATTTGACAACAACCGGGACCGACTTTTTACGTGTCCTCCGAAGCACCGAGACGCTCAGATGAAATACCACTAAGCGGACACCCATCTATAGACTTCTTCTTCTTTTCGTGTGGTTAGTGGTCAACCTGTTATCAAGAGTTGTTCAAGCCGCCCGTAGGCCTCTGACATGGCTTAACGACTGCTATAAATTTGACAACAACCGGGACCGACTTTTTACGTGCCCTCCGAAGCACGGAGACGCTCAGATGAAATACCACTAAGCGGACACCCATTTATAGACTGACCGCACCCAACGTTGCTTAACTTCACTAATCGTTTACCGATCAGTGAGTGCAACTGGCTATGAGCGCCTCAATATGACTGATAACCATATGTAGTACTAGATGTTCCCGCTGTTTCACCCGCGTTTATCGTTACTGCGCCGCCCCCGTGGGTCTTAGCGTGATGTTATATAGCCTATAGTCTTCCTCGATAAATAGGCTATCCAACACTAAAATAATTTTTCAAATCTAACCAGTAGTTCCTGAGATTAGCGCGTTCAAACAAACAAACAAACTCTTCAGCTTTATAATATTAGTATAGATTTCATACGGTCTTACGTACCAAAGCTAGGCGAAAGCTGTTTCACGGATACACAATCAATATTCGTTATTACCTCTAAGTATTACAAATTTTGCTGAAAGCTGTTACATACTCTTGGATTCATAGCGTAGCAGCATGAGATTGTGTAAGGTTTTGATTTATTTTACCTCAATTAAAATAGTAGAATAAAATAAAACCACTGGCGACACTATCGATTGATTATAAAAACAACGAACCTCGGCATTATGGCGGGATTCTTATTTTTGAGCTCAGGTCGATAACAATCTAGAGAACAGTGTTTTCATTAAGTGCGAAAAGTGTTATATTGCAAGCAAACTGTAAATAAGGTAGATTACCAAAGTGATGTATTTATACAAATTGAAAGTGAAATAAATATATTGTGAAAAACAGAAATATCCTGACGCAGTATTATTATAGCTGAAGTAGTGTTACAATTGCTACACACAAAGACCAAGGTTCGAATTCCAAATCGAACAAATTGTTATTAACGTACGTGATTTTATCGTTTAAATCTACATTTTAAGAATAAAAATAAAAGAAATACCTAAATCTTTTTAAAAACAAGCTTTTTATTATGTTCTTGTTAATAAAAAGAACTAAAATTTTAAAATAATAATTTGAACCTGATAAGAAACATATCATTATATAGGTACCTACACTGCAACCTTTAACGATAATTAACCATGTTCGTCTGCGTCATAATAATCCCATATCGTAAGAGGTACATACCTATTAGACATTTTTATTAAACCCTAAAACTACCTAAAATCTTGTATTAAATCTTTGCGTTTTTATCACATACCCAATTTTTTATAAATAAAACGTGTTACATTGTGGTGGATTTTTTGAGTAGTAGAGCCTCGCTGATTTCAGCATGAATGGGCCGGCTCGACCGGGGAACCACTACCCTCTCACAGAATATCGACGTGGAATAGCAGTATTCCTACTGTTGTGTTTTGTTCGGTGAGTGAGAGTACCAGAGGCCCAATCACCCCCTTTCCCCCATCCCGCTCCCTTTCCTTCCCACGTCCTTTCCTAAAGGGTCGGCAACCGGCAAGTGATGCCTCTGGTGTCGCAGGCGTCCATAGGCTACGGTGACCACTTACCATCGGGTGGGCCGTATGCTTGTTTGCCACCTTCGTTGTATAAAAAAAAATAATGGAACATTAAAGAACATTTAGCATAACTACCCCTTCATTATATTTCTTTTGCAATCTTTGAAAAAGAAGGGCGTAAAGTACCTTTCATCAAGAAAAATATATATTCCCGAGGAATACAAATTTATTAACAAAATCCTACAAATCTAATAAAAATACAAAACATATGAGTTTGTTTGTAAGGATTTCACGAATAAACTAATCGACCGATCATCATGACATTTCTCACGTTGTCAGGCGTACAGAAAAGGACATAGGGTAACATCCAAAAAAACGTACTGTTCCCGAGGGAAATCTCTACATTACAAAGTTCTACAAGTATATCCAAAACTAATTATGTACCACTGATAGCAAATAATTAAGGGACTCAATTAACAAAGATTCCAGCAGACTTCATGTCTTCGGCACGTAGGACTCTGCTTACTACGTGAAGGGTGAGCGTGAATGATACACACAGCGAGCGAAGATTAGCGAGCAAGCTGGAAGAAAGGTGAAATTGCTCGAGTCGTAAAACAACAACTAAGGGACTAGCCAGGAAGTTGGGAGAAAGGAAACTTAAGGTGCTAACACAAGTAAAAAAAGAAAGAAAAATAATTTAATTTGTCAAGAACAACGAGTTATTTTATATAATATTTTGATGGCCTCTATGGCGTAGTGGTTAGTGTAACCGACTGCCACGCCTGAGGTCGCGGGTTCGATTCCCGCACAAGTCAAACATTTGTGTGCATGAACATGAATGTTTGTCTTGGTCTGGGTGTTTCTATGTATAATATGTATGTATTTACAAAAAAAAAAGTATATATGTATGTTTATTCATTGTCTAGTATCCATAGTACAAGCTCTGCTTAGTTTGGGCTAGATGGTATTGTGTGTATGTGGTAGAATATTATTATTATTATTATTATTATTATTATTATTCACGCCTACTTCCCAGAGGTGTAGGCAGATACTACGGATTTCCATTTACTACGATCCTGCCACACTTCTCTGGCTTCATTCACTTTCATCACATTCCTCATACACGCCCGTTGGTTCAAGGAGCTCTTAACCTGGCCTTTCTCCAGAACGCCTCCAACTCCTATTATACTCCTATCATCCCTTCTTCCTTTGTGAAGTGCATGTTTCTTGTGTAAAGCTACATACAAGAAACCTGTTGGTATTTTGACACAACTACTACTAACTAATAATATGACCAGGTGAGGGTAGTTGCCGAAACCCGCACTTCACGAAGGCGTCGTTGAGTTCACACCAGTCAACCTCTGACCACGATCGATGCAAGTCGATCGAGACGTTCATTAATCTTTAGATTTTTACCAACGCGATTAAATCCGGTATATTATACTAGATTTTTCCTGCGGCTTTGCTCGCTTAAATGTAGGTTAGGTTAGCAACAGTTTTTTTTTCTGGATGTCAGGTACTCTCTGTCCTTTTCTGTTCCCCAGACAAGGTGTATGTGAAATTTGATGATGATCGGTCATGTAGTTTAAGCGTGTAACAAACAAACAAACTGATGTTCGCATTTATAATAGGCTTATAATTAACTTATCACCAGCTATAGTAAAATATAACAGTCAAAAATAGTAAATGATCACCAAATTGCACAGCAAAATATATTTAAAGAGACCAAACTAAGTCGACGGGCCTATTTTTGGGTGGGTTTAACAAGGAACCTAATATAACCTAACCCTTCCGAGACAGAATGCAGTGATTTGAGGCGTATAGGTGCTCGTTATGATATATTTTAGTAAGCTTATTTTGCTGCGCAATCACTATTTTTGGTGGTCATTATATTTAATTCCTAGTTAGGATGTTTTGAATATTCGATTATGACTCGAATAATAATAAGTGATGACGAATCAGTCAACATTTGAATATGGAATCTTACAATTTTCGAATCTTTTGTTTATCCCTTGTATTCGCGAATCTGTATTCGATATTTAGTTAAATTCCATTATAATAGAAAAGCAATACTACCCTCATCTATCATCTATACTAATATTATAAAGCTGAAGAGTTTGTTTGTTTGAACGCGCTAATCTCAGGAACTACTGGTTCGATTTGAAAAATTATTTTAGTGTTGGATAGCCTGTTTATGAAGGCTATAGGCTATATAACATCACGCTACGCCCCAGGAGGGCAGTGCAGTAACGATAAACGCGGGTGAAACCGTGGGAACATCAAGTCCTAAATAAAGCCCCTGTGCATATCTGTATATATAAAGGAAGATGTCCTGACTGACTGACTTAGAGACAACGCACAGCCTAAACCGCTGGTCGTACGAATGTGAAATTTGGAGAGCATATGTGTTTTAAGTTGTAGGGGTGTACTAAGAAAGGATTTTTTGAAATTCCAACCCTAAGGGGGTGAAGTAGGGGGGTGAAGTTTATATGGAATTTGCTCATTTCTGGACTTATAAGTATAAAAATAGGTATACGAGTTATTGATTATAATTGAAAATGATCTGTGTAGCTAAAATGGACATAACTCCCCCTAAAAAGGTAAAATGGGCGGGGTTAAGTGGGTATGGAAATTTTCTCATTTCTGGATTTAGAAGTATAAGAATTGGTATATTGGGTCCTGATTACAAACAAAAATGATCTATGTAATTGGAATGGACAAACTCCCCCCTAGAGGGATAAAATGGGGGGGTAAAGTTTGTAACGAAATTTTCTCATTTCTGGACTTAGCAGTATGAAAATATTATTATAAGCAGAGTACAACCCGAATTGATTGTCAAATTCTAAATTAACTCGAGCGAAGCCGCGGGCAAAAGCTAGTCTATACTAATATTATTAAGCTGAAGAGTTAGTTTGTTTGTTTGAACTCGCTAATCTCAGGAACTATTGGTTCGAATTGAAAAAATATTTTTTTGTTGGATAGATTATTTATCGAGGAAGGTTATAGGCTATATAACACCACGCTACGACCCACGGGGGCGGTCTTCTTTCTTTTTCGTGTGGTTAGTGGTCAACCTGTTATCAAGAGTTGTTCAAGATAAACGCGGGTGAAACCGCGGGCACATCTAGTAGCGAATATATTTGTAGGCTTGCCAACATGCCAGCGCGTGTGTCCGCCAGTCCCGGGGCTGTAGCCGCGGCCCCCACTCCTCACATCGCGTTGGGCCGCCACGCGCGTCGGTCGTGAACGTGATGCCCATCTGAACCGCGAACGTCTAGTGTCGAAACAATGGTCAAATTCAACGTCATCATCGCTGTCGCTGTCGCCATTTCATTGGCAGTTGGTAAGTGGATTTAAAAAAATATTTTTTCGTTATAAAATGTCGAGAAAATTCTAATATTTTCTGTTTGTCGTTAGATGTTTATGTACAGGTTAATTGATTTTTCTTTTGAGTGCTTTGGAACAAATGTTTTGGTTCCCAACAGTTGTATTGTAAAAAATATATTTTGGTCCAAAATATTAATGACGATTTTTTGTCGTGTTTTTCGATGATGCGGATTTTGTTTGCGTATTTTGACGTTTATGTAAACGGCGTTGATCTTAATTTTATGTTACGTTTATTTGACATTAAAATAATATAGGAATTCCCTTCTCCCTTTATGATATTGTATACAAGTTACCGATTCGCCTGCCTGATCCATTGGAAACACACACCGTATTCTTCACCGTATATCTTCTCTATTAATCCTAGATATATTTACCTAGCCCTAAAATTTTATTTAAATTCCTTTTGCATACTTACTAATAAAAGGCTTAAAAATGTTTATTTTTTAAGCCTTTTATTAGTAAGTATGCAAAATGTTGCAGCTATTAAAAAATATAACTGACAAAAAGAATATATAACAAATATTAGCTTTACAGCTTTTATGGTACAGGGTTGGCGTTTCTTTATAAAAACATAATATTACTTAATAGATTATATACAGATCTTTTATATAAGTAAATACTGGACTAGTACAGTCGGCCACACTTCGCTATGGTTCTGTGTTATATGTAAATAACCCCTGTAAGAACTACGTAATAAAACTTATATACAAAAATACTACTATATAGAAATGCAATCTTGTATGTGAATCCATCGCCTACTTTTCGAGCTTTGAGGACAAACATACGAATGTTAAAATGTTATATATAAAGATTAAAAAGGCCGTATAATTACAGTATTTTAAAAACTTTGAACAAAATATACAATTTAGTTACGTATTGGTATTTAATAATAATATTATATTGAAACACCTACACATAATCGAAAATTACTGAAGCGAGTTAGGATTAATTACGATTTAGGTATATACATAATTGTATTGATGAAATTTCGTCTACCTGGAATAAAGAGATTTATTTTAGACTAACCAGTACTGCTTAGTGAGAGATCGTTGGACTGCCACGGAGAGGTCTCGAGTTCGATTCTAAGACGCGCATCTCTGACTTATCGTAGGTATAGTGACTGTGGTTCAGTGCAGTTAAATATTTCTTTTGAACTACCTATATCTCCTTTACTAGGAACGAACCCGAATCTCAAGGGCTTAAAAAACATTAATATAGGAGAGCCAAAATCGACATTAGATATTTATAGATCGCAAAGTGTTTGCGGATATCGAAACAGCAACACTCAGTTGCTAGGTTCAAACAAAAAAAGAGTCAACCCTTTTCTTAACTTTTAACTTTAGTTAACATACTAACCTAAAACTGTTACGTTCATAAGTGTTACTTTGTGATCTAAATGAATGATTTTGAGGGTAATACGTAAAGGGTAAAACGGGACCCTATTACTAAGACTCCGCTGTCCGTCCGTCTGTCCGTCTGTCACCAGGCTGTATCTCATGAACCGTAATAGTTAGTTGAAATTTTCACAGATGATGTATTTCTGTTACCGCTATAACAACAAATACTAAAATACAGAATAAAATAAATATTTAAGGGGGCTCCCATACAACAAACGTGATTTTTTTGCCGTTTTTATAGGTAATGGTGCGGAACCCTTCGTGCGCGAGTCCGACTCGCACTTGGCCGGTTTTTCTAAATAACCTTCCAAATTCCCAAAGGAAATTTAAAATATGTAGTTTTCCTGCCTATCACTACTTAACTTTTTCTATGTACAGAATGATAAATTTAAGGATTGCATGGATGGCGTATTGGCTGAGGTGATCGACTCGTCGCCGTTATTGCACTGAGTGTTGTGGGTTCGATGCCAGACAAAAAATTGTTTGATTCGCTAATACTTGCTCCGAGTCTGGGTTTTCTGTATGTCCATTGTTTAAATACCTATTTGTAAAGTCCCTCGCGACACAGTATTTATTTCTAGTGCGGAAATGTCTTGTTAAAAGAAACTAGAAAAAATACTTGAATGGGTCTTTCATAGGGTTTTACATAACAAATAGGGTACTTTAATCCCAGGCAATATACAGGGTGATTTTGAAATCGTGTAATTCCTTTTAACCAGGCATTCTACTGGTGATATAGAATAACCCTGACCATATTTCTTTTTTATTAGAATTATGGCTTTAGAGAAACTAATGTACCGATTTTTTTCGTGAAATGGTTTCAGATAGTCGTATGTTAACCACCCGACATAATCTTAATATTTTACTAATTTAATAAAAAAAAAAAATAACAGACTGATGTCGTAAATAATAAGGAGCAATAAAAAGGACCGCCCGTTATTATTTACGACATTAATTATTGATGTTATTTTTTTTTAATTAGTAGTTAATTTTAATTGCCTCGGGTAGTTAACATATGACTATCTAAAACCATTTCACGAAAAAAAGGTTCATTAATTTTTCCAAAAAAATAATTCTAGTAAAAAAAATATGATCAGGTTATTCTATATCACCAGTAGAATGCGTGGTTAAAAGGAATTTCAAAATTAATTCTTCAAAAAGTTCAGCGTTACAATTTAAGTTAAAATTGAGCTAGGTAGTTATGTAGGTAAACCATGGCGGGGTCGCGATTGCATGTGAAAGTGATTCGCGCGGCCTCGCCGTCTATGGTTATGTCGAGGAACACCGTGGTAGGTTTAGTCGGTATTACCGGGGTATCTTTTCCCCGGTAATACCGACATAACCTCTCCGTCGCCCCGCGGAGTGGTAAGCGTCAAAGCATTCAACCACGTAAAAAAAAAGTTCATAATCGATTTATTTTTTGCAGTTTTATAATATTTGTCTGTATTTTGTGTAACTATATTTGGAAAAAAAAATACTTATTCACCTGTATAGACGAGATTATAGGCGTTAGCTAGTGTGTATTTATTTAGCTATACTGCTTGTATATGTCGAATTCTAATCAAAGTAGCGACTGACCTCCCTCGGGAAATATTCTTACTTTTCGCGTCATGTGCCACTGTGTGTCTGAAGTTATTAGTACTTTGTTACCTGAGACTAGAGACTTAGGAATAATACAACTCAATAGTGATACAGTATTAAATACAGTAATAAATGGTTACAGATTGCAGCGTAATAATTGTATCTAATAGCGTCATTTTTAGTAATAGAGTAGAGAGGTTGTATATATTCATATTGTTTGTTATGTAACTTCATTTATTTTCTTTTTAATACGGATATGTTATTTTTTTGTTCCTTTTCTGTGTAAAATATGGAGTGTAAAGATTCCGAAATAAAGATTTATTATTATTATAGGACTAACTAGTAACTCACACGTACGTACACAATCTACCAGTAACCATAACTTTATTTTTTCCCCATTTCTTAAGTATTTAGTAAATAAACTAATCTAAGTAATTTCTTGTAATCAGTTGCTAATATGCCATACATTTTGTTAACCGGCTACCATAAAAGTGTACACGTCTCTGTAATTGCAATACAAAATGGTGGATGACCTACAATACAGGTTTATCTAGCGTAGGCATCCACAATATTCGATTGTACCAGAGTGCATGTATTAGATTAATTCTACATTATGTTATATGTTATGTTATACTAATACGTGCTATTTTGGAAATTATCTATAATATAGACAAAATAAAAAGTTACTAAAATTATCATAGGATAAAGAGCTTTTGCATCCGCATCTTCGCTCGCTTAAAGGTAGGTAAGGTTAGGTCAGATTAGTAACAGAACTTTCTTCTAAATGAAAAGTACCCTGTGTCCTTTTCTGTACCCCTGACAATGTGTATGCGAAATTTGATGATGATTGGTTCAGTAGTTACGATGTTAAAGTGTAACAAACAAACAAACACACATTCGCATTTATGATGTTAGGTAGGATTAGTAAGGATAATAGATAATTAATAATATTCTATTCTACCACATACACACAACACCATCTAGCCCAAACTAAGCAAAGCTTGTAATATGGGTACTAGACAATGGATAAACAAACATATATACCTTTTTTTTTTGTAAATGCATACATATTATACATAGAAACACCCAGACCAAGACAAACATCCATGTTCATGCGCACAAATGTTTGACTTGTGCGGGAATCGAACCCGCGACCTCAGGCGTGGCAGTCGGTTACACTCACCACTACGCCATCGAGGCCGTCGATTCTTATCACATGTCAACATGTGTGTGAATTCGGCGATAATTGTACCAATAGTCGTATCAGTTAATGGACTGATTGCCAAGAGCTTCGATCACCACCTAAAGAGGCTCGCGTTAGACGGCCGGATTAAATCTCTGATGCAAAAGGCTGTATTGCGTGACACGGCACGCACCGTGAGGAGGTTCATCTTTCTAGAGTCCTAACTACTACTGCTAATTATTATAATATTTTCCGGAGGCCCAATCACCCTCTTTCCCTCTTCCCGCTCGTTCTCCTTCCCACTTCCTTTCTTAAAGAGTCGGCAACGCGCAAGTGATGGCTCTGATGTCGCAGGCGTCCATAGGCTACGGTGATCACTTACCATCAGGTGGGCCGCATGCTTGTTTGCCACCCTAGTTGTATAAAAAAATAAGCTCGAATGCTTATCCTATGAGTGGGTTCCCGTCAGTAGTATTATAAATGGGATTCAAACCCAAGAACCGTCGTTTGCATGTCCAATGATTTATTTTTTGTGTCGTGCCTAATCAGAGCTGGTGGCTGAACAGCCACTTACCTATTGCGCCATTTAAGTCAAATAAAAAAAAGAGAGGCAGAATTGTCCTCTCTCTATCTATAGTAAAGATAATAAATCACGTCGGAAATAGATTATTTTATCATGGGGTACAATAGAAAGATTTACAATGGATACCAACAAAAGGTCTGTTTGAGGTCAAAATGCAATGTATTGAGATAAACTAAAATAAACATGGTAACGCTGCCTCCGACAGTGGCGCAGCGGTGGTAAATACGAGTGATGTACATGAGCTATACAGTTTGATTCCTGAGCTACGCAAACTTTCTTTCTTTTCTGTTAAGACATTGGCTTCGGTTGCGCAACGGTCTTGAATGCGGTGGCTGTGTATACAGCCCAGGTTCGATTTCAGGGACGATTTATTTAAATTTTTTTTTTATGGATTAGGGGCAAACGAGCAGACGGATCGCCTGATGGTAAGCGATTACCGCCACCCATGGACACCTGCAACACCAGAGGAGTTACAAGTGCGTTGCCGGCCTTTTAAAAAGGAGTACGCTCTTTTCTTGAAGTGTTGAAGGTCTGGTAAAATTCTCGGCAGCAGCATGGGGTCTACCCCTGTACCCAGTAAACGGAAATTATTACTTGGGGACTACAACCATATCTAGCAAAGTGTGGCATAATACAGCTTTGCCTATTCCCTGGATAAAGGTGCGGTACTTCAAATACAAAAGGTTACAACTCTAACACTTGATATAACAAACACATAGAAAGTTCTCACACACACATATAAATATCTGATGTATATGCACACGTTACTTGTACTGAATTTAATTTTGAAAACTCCAGCGCGAAGGTTTTATTCTAATGAGGTTTTGTTCTGCGAAATATGAGTTTTCATTTCATGCGACCCGTGCATAAAATAATACAATCGACGCTCTCTGACTTCGTCTGATATGACTTGATTTTTAATTTCGTTATTTTTTTGACGTAATACGAATTTTGATGGGGCTTCTTCAGGTTATGTAGAATTTAGAGGTAAAATGGCCGCCTCGTTTGTTTTGTGGTTTAAATTTTCACTATATTTGAGGTCGAATAGCGGTTACCGAATCAGAAAAGGTGTTACGTATTTCAGTAAAATTTCAATTGTGAGAATTTGGTTCTCGGTCATACAGTGTTATTGATTTGAGTTTAAATTTAAATGGTAAATAATAATTAATACTAAGTTTCAGTTTCGTCAAAAGTTAAGTACCGTTTATTTATTTAGTTCACAAAGTAGAATGTATACCAGTTACTTAACAAATTGTCTGACTTGCTATTAAGAATTTTCCAATAATAAACTCAAGAACACTTGGCCTGGGTATCGAACTTGGCAGCTGCTCGTAAACAAACTTTTACCTCCGGACTAAAGTACTTAGTTAAGCTGGCTAAGTATATGCAACGTTATTTCCTCTATAAATAAAATTAATAAAGAGGTATGACATTTTACCGCCAAAATATTCCAAAAAGGCGCCATAATTTATACGTTTTCTTCCATCAAACTTTCTGCTTGCCAGACTAAAAATCAGACTATAAGGAGCCAAGCCCGAATATAACTTCAACACCGCTTAATAGGGGTGCAAAGTTGTAGTAAAATAAACGACCACCCTCTCAAATAGGGCCGTAAAGACTCGACCGAAAATCCTGCGGCCATAACGGCCATAGACATGTCTGTGGGTCTATAGAGAGACTTGTCTATGTTATCTGTGATGAAGGTTTGTCTGCGGTCGTTTAAAAAGGTTAGGTTTTGTATTTAGAATGAGTTTCTGAAGGGTATCTCTATGCTAAAATATGTGTTTTAGTTTTCGGCATCCATTTTATTTTCTGACGAGACTGATGGCAGTTGCTTAAGTAGTTGTTACTTACTAACTTAAATTGGTCTGCAGATAATTTTTCCGAGACTTAATGATTTTTTGTCCTTGGTTCAGCTGTATTATATGTATATATTTTACTTCCGGCCTCACTCTTGTGAATGTAGATTATTTCAATTTTATCCCTCGGGAACAGTACCTTTTTCTGGGCGAATAGTACCGTATGTTGTTTTCTATAAGTACCTCTGAAAAGGTGTATGCAAAATTTCATGATGATTAGTCGAGTAGTTACAGCCTGTAGGCATAACAAACAAACTCACATTCGCATTCATAATATTAGGTAGGAAGTAAGGATGCTAAGCCATTGTAAATTGGCATAGTCAAATTGTCAAAGATAAAATCAGAGATAATCAAAATATTGGCAATTCCGCGGTCCAATAGTCCAATGTGTTGTCCGATACGGGCCGTTACGTTGGCAATCTGTCGATAAATGTCCGTGCAGCGGACATTGGGCCATTCATTATATCTACTATCTGCCTTGCCATATATATAGTTGTAATTTTCAGTTATGCTCACGTTGTCAAGTGGGGGAGATTCATGGTTATATCCTACCATAGTTGCCTCGAATAGAATAGAATAGAATATATTTCGCTTCAGATATGGGGTATACAGTAAAATGGTCCTACTTTGCTCCCCTATGGGTAATTATGCTCCAATATGTTTAATCGCCTGATATGTTATTAGGAAATATGTAATTAGGAAAGCGTAAATTTGCTTCAAATACTTTCACAGTTGAGATTGGTTGACAATTATATCTAGGAGCAAAGATACTCATGTCAATGGGTAACTTTGCTCCTTATTCATATATAATAAAATACCTCATAATGTTGATCAAAATCAAAATCAAAATCAAAAATAAATTTATTCAAGTTAGGTTACAAGGTAACACTTATGAATGTCAAAGTTACACTAAATGTTTTCTATGAATTTACATTTACTGCCACGTTCAGCAAAGTAAGGGTGTAGGGCTCATGAGAAGAACGGGCAAGAAACTCATGGCCATTCTTTATAATCGCCAAGTTTACAATAAAATGTTGTTTACAAATCATAACTGTAAGGTGCTGCAACCATTTCTCCATGAATTACTACTGAACATACTCAAGCATTTAATAAAATTTGATGGTAGCCTCTAAAGCAGCAGCATGGTAAACAGGAGCATCCACTTACATGTACATAAATAATCAAGACAAGTCATGTTTGTAGTCCGTAGTTTAATCTAACCGATTTATCAATAAAAATGTGGTAGATAAAATGTTCTTTATATAGATACTTCTCAGTATATTTTACAAGTAATAGTTTGAAAAATATTCATAATTGCCTGAATTTGGAGCAAATTTTGGAGCAAAGTAGGACCATTTTACAGTGTCGAAGGTTATCAAAGCTGTTTGCACGGATGACGTAGTGGTTGAAGTGATCCTCTGTGCCGACTGTTGTGAGTTCGATCCTTGGTACTATAACAATAAATAGCTGTGATAGACTAACTGACAGACGGACGAACAGGTAAAGTGTCATCATACATATTCATATATCACAAGCTGTCCGCTGCGGTTTCACCCACGCTTACAATTAGTGCTTCGCTTGCGTGCCTCGTAACGTAAAGTTATACACCGTGTAACAGGAAGGTGTGGTCATATTTAAATATCACATAATATAGCCCCTGTACAATAAAAAACGGCGACAAAGAAATTAATATACGTTATTTTCACTAAGTTTTCGAAAGTTATTGGGTTTTCGACCAAGAAATATCAACATTTTTTGGTCGAAAAACCCAATAACTAGAACAGAAAGTTAAAGTTTTCGAATGCTGGCGGTGTTCGAAATGCCCCCGTGCCTCGGCAAATACTAAAAGCCGTTGGTCCTGCGCCTGTTTCCTCTCCAGTCATGTCGGATTGCCATCCCATCGGATTTTGAGAGTTCATAACGTGTGCACTTAAAATGAAAATAAATGAAATTAAATGATTTTTATTTTTGTAACATCATGACATGCATCATCGATTATTATTATTACAATTTGGGTACAACAAAAAGTAATTAAGGAAATAAGAATATGTAGAAAGAAACTTTAAAAACAATTAAAATGTTTATGTGCAGATGCACGTCCCATCCGACGGCACAAAAACAACGGTGATGCGCTCAGCATAATGCTGTGGCACTTACATTGCTACAAGCACTACACAGCGCTGATTTTCAGCGAACACCACAATTATTGACGTTTGGCTCGCCAATATACATTAAATAAATAGATAGTCATGAAAGAAAATGTGGCATTATAAATACCATAAATAAATACTATAAATGTTGGCGGACACACTTATGAACTGTAAAGTCTCCTCTGAAATTGGCCAGTCTCCGTTAAGATTGCCCGCCATGAACAAAACTTGGTTTTGAGGACATATGATTGCAATAGCTTTAGTTAAACCTAATTTATTTATTTATTGGACCATCTACAAAGATACCCACAACTTAAAGCTAGATACAAAAGTGTTAGGTCAATAGAATAAGTGTGCACCCTCACTTACAGTAGGCCACAGCATACAAAGTAAAAACGTACATATACAGTTGGCGAAATTGGACGAAGTTACAAATAGCAGATTACTAATAATTAATTAATAATAAAAAGAATAAAATAAAATCACCCCAGTTTTACTAATGAAGCACATTTTTACCCTAACTATTATCGATCCTGGGACCTTACGAACGGTCACAGCAAACATACAAAAAAAAACAACATATTATTTAACTTACATACCTAATATATATATTAAACCACATCATCGTCAGGCTATAATAGTCCACTGCTGGGCATAGCCTTCCCCTAAAGAGCGCCATAGCCCGATTAAACCACATATCATGCAAATTTTCTAGGGAACAAAAGAATTTAAATCCGGGTATTAATTGAATATAATTAATAACGCGGCACACGTACGCCCTTTCGTCCACACCCGGTTGGCCACGTACACACCCGAGTCACCAATACACACCCGGGTATGCACACATACTCGGGTCACCAATACACACCAGGCTATCCACGGTATATGTGGATACCTGGGTGTACACGTTTTCTGTATGGCGTATATATCCGTAGTCACAATCATTGCCGGATATAATTGATATACATACAGACCGTAATATGGCATGATGATGGCTAAGAGTAGTAGAGCGTCGCTGTTTTCAGCATGAATGGGCCGGCTCGACCGGGGAAGGACTACCCTCTCACAGAATATTGACGTGAAATACCAGTATTCCTACTATTGTGTTTGGTTCGTTGTCGGTGAGTGAGAGTGCCGGAGGCCCTATCACTCCCTTTCCCCCATCCCGCTCCTTCTCCTTCCCACTTCCTTTCCTAAAGGGTCGGCATCGCGCAAGTGATGCCTCTAGTGTTGCAGGCGTCCATAGGCTACGGTGACCACTTACCATCAGGTGGAGTTGTTTGCCGACATAGATGTATAAAAAAATTTTAATCGTTGCTTATTTTATTCGGTGATGACTATGTAATGTGATATATCACTACTTAACTGGGTCAATAAAGACTTAGTTATACCCATAAAGAAAACCGTATACATATCCAGTTTTCTTTATATAAGCTACAGCCGTACAAGTATAAGTTACTAGATGTGACCGCGGTTTCACCCGCGTTTATCGTTACTGCGCCGCCCCCGTGGGTCGTAGCGTAATGTTATATAGCCTATAGCCTTCCTCGATAAATGAGCTATCCAAAACTAAAATAATTTTTCAATTCGGACCAGTAGTTCCTGAGATTAGCGGGATCAAACAAACAAACAAACTCTTCAGCTTTATAACATCACGCTACGATTTATACAATTTTTACAACAATGAAAAATCTTGCAAGAACGGGGAAAATTCTCTTAACTTATATGAAGCAGACAGCTTCTTATGTCATATACAATCACCTGCGCTGTACATCTTAGCTTGTTAATTGACTTAATTACATAGCACTAATTAATCCTGAATGTAGTCTGACACTACATGATTTATAGACGTCTATGCCCTTGGGAGGGTAGGCAGGAAGGTAGGTTACATTCGTCTATTTATTCGATAATTATTATTGACTTATTCTAACGGCAGTTGAGATAGTTTTGGAGACAACAAACAAAACCAGAAAATAAATTCAGTAAACGAAATTTCTTAAATGTTACTGACAATTGGTACTTTAAATTACTAGTACTCTTGGTAACTTCTCCAGCTAAGCTAGAATGTGATAGGACTGAGACCTCGTTATTCCTAACACAAGCATTCTCTATGACTCACGTCTCTCTCTCTCTCTCTCTCTCCCACTCCCTCTCTCTCTCTTAGTCTAGCAAAGCTTGCGATATAAAATACGTAGTTGCCAATTTCACTCGTGGATGAGATTCGAACGTATGACTTTTTGCGACAGTTAGAAGTGGAAAAAGTACACAAACCACGGAATATAAGTGAGTCTACTGTCGTCTACTCTTAAGACTGTGCCGAGCGTAAGACAGATATATGACAGAGCTCGTGCGGCGCATATTCAAATCAGCGCGCGGCCGCCATAGTTAAATTGTATGGAGGATTCGAAGTGCTTTTTTGATAAATATGTATCTTTATTGTCAACCAATAACTTAAATATTTGGGACGGACAAATTGTAATATAACTATTTATGTATCGTTTAAGCTGTAAAATAGGAAAGATTTCAACTGTTATAATCTAAAAATCACGTAACACGAGCTTACGTTTTTGCATTTTTCGTGCAAATTTACGTAATTTTTTAGGCGATTATACTATTAATTATTATTTAAAGTTTTTTACACCGAGTAATTGTAAACACATTCATTGTTATGGTAAATGTTTATTTTATATTTGTATTAAATAAAAACTGTTGATTTTATTCATTTAACTGTGACCGCCTGTTTTGGCACATTTCGCTCGGTGCAATCTCAGAAATTTTCCTCTTAACAAATACCGATTCAAATGTTTCACGGGTATTGAAGCTAGGACCTCACCTTGGTCTACAAACATAAGCACAACTTTCTTAGCTAGCATACTAGAGCAGCATTTAGTCAGTGTAATTAATCATAACATTAATAAATACTAATTACATTGATCAAACGGACGCGACGGCGACGGTCTGCTGGGCATTAATTACATAATTACAACAATTAATTACGATCTATGTCGCTTTTCTGTTATTATGATTGATAACGTGTGCTTATCAAGCTTGAGAGGTAAGCAGAAGTGCAGTACCTATCGCAGACACATACATACATAGCCTCACGGCTAAATCCCTGATGATTTAAGCAGAAGTACTTGTACTTCTATATATTATATTAGATTTTGCCCGCGGCTTCGCCCGCATAAATGTAGGTTAGGTTAAGTTAGTATCGGTATATTGTTTTTAAAATAAAATATAGCCTATGTTACTCGGTGATAATATAGCTTTCCAATGGTGAAAGATTTTTTAAAATCGGTTGATTAGTTTTTGAGTTTCATCCTTACGAACTAACAAAAAATCAAGTCTCCTCTTTTTAATATTAGTATACATAGATTAAACTACGCACTAGGATTTATTTCTGTGTCGCGAGGACTTTACAAACATATAAAGGACTTAAAACACAAATTAAGGTCCCGCGTGGAAATCGAACCCACTACACTGGGTCCAGTGTCAGCAGCGAGGCGATAATTTATAATATTAGTAGGTATAGGTATAGATGATCTAAAACATTAGTTGCCAAAGTAGACCAGGTGGACACCCAGGGGTCCACGGGAGACTCGACGGGGGTTTACGTTGGCATGACAAAAAAATGGGGATCCACGAGAAAATTTATTTGCTTTCGTTAGTGAAGAACTAAAATGTTGGCTTGAGTTCAGGCAGATAATATTTTAAGAAGCTCAGCGACTGTTACTTATAAAAACTTGCATATTCGATATTGAGTACCAGTGGTCCCGAATCTACCGATTTGTCGGTAGAGAAATAATAAAAAAAAGGTCAGCCCGTAGAGATTTCATTTAATTTTTTAGAATATGGTAGAAATGTAGCTGTAGGGAGTCCACCAGAACCAGCTAAATTTTGAAAGTGGTCTATGAGAAAAAATGTCTGAGAACCGCTGATCTAAAACATATCGAAATATGAGTGCCGTGCACTTCTGTCTACCCCTTCAGGTATACAGGCGTGATACTATGTTTGTATTCCGGTTTTGTTCGACTACACATCAAAGGGAGTTGATAAAACATGACTGGTAGATACTGTTGAACAAATATTTTTTGCTGCGCAATAAAACTGAAAAATGGCAACGAAAAAGCTTCAGAATAAACCAACAAAAAGGGGATAGGTTCTACTGAAAACGCCGGTCTAGTACCGCGATATCATTTTCGTTTTCCCTTTGCTGTGTTTTTAAATAACTACGCACTAGAATTCATTCCTATGTGGCGGACTTTACAATCATACAAAAAAACAAACAAACATAAAACAAAAATTTGTGGTTTACAAAAATTAAGTACCAGCGGTAGCAGCAAGGCGACTATTTAAAGGTTAGATAGTTTTAATGTGAAAAGAAAAGAAAAAAGAAAGAAGACATTCTTTATAGCCACAAATACTAACTACATAATTTTCATACTTTGGCGGCATCGATGGCGTAGTGGTTAGTGTAACCGACTGCCACGCCTGAGGTCGCGGGTTCGATTCCCGCACAAGTCAAACATTTGTGTGCATGAACATGGATGTTTGTCTTGGTCTGGGTGTTTCTATGTATAATATGTTTATATTACAAAAAAAAAGTATATATGTATGTTTATCCATTGTCTAGTACCCATAATACAAGCTCTGCTTAGTTTGGGCTAGATGGTATTGTGTGTATGTGATAGAATATTATAATTAAAATTAGTATAATTATAAAAAAAACAAAACAATTAAAAAGACAACCAAATAAATAGCTTGTAAACAAGTCTTCTTCTTTTGCTTAGCTTTTATTATTCTCAAGTCACTTGGGGTCGGCTTTCTAGTCTAACCGGATTTGACTGGATATCAGTTTTTACACGGAGCGGCTGCTACCTGACCTCCATAACCTGAAGGTTAACGATACCCTAAGGCTAGACCAGTGTCAGGATATTAGAGGGCACTGACTTCCCAATAACGACTGCCATAGATGTTCATGGCAGCCGGGACCGACGGCTTAACGTGCTCTCCGAGGCACGGACCAGGTGATAATTGTCAATCAATACGCACATAATTTCGAAAAGTCATTTAACTTCCGAAAGTCAGAGGTGCGCGATGTAGGTTGGAATCCGAGACCCTCTGCATTGCAGTCTGTTGGTCTCCCTACTGAGCTATCGCTGCTATACAAAATATTATCTATAAAACACAACCACACCAAATTATTGGCGTTATACATACTCTTCTGCCTAACCGCTAGTGAATCAGTAAGCGTGATAATACACAATAAAATATTAATATTGAATAGGTATATACGCGTCAAGACTCAAAGAAAACAATGTGTTGTTTATTAAAATTGATATTGCGGCGTATATAAGTGTCTTGATATATTGTAAGATAAATTAACAATTTTACTTTGACGGGTTTTATATACCTAAGGCATGTTAAAACAGGCGTGGATTTAATTCCCGCGCGCGTCTCTGTGTCGTGTGTGCGTCCCCCCTTCAAGGGGACCGTAGGGTTAAGTGACCAAAGTGTCTTTTCGTGAGTGGCCTGCCGTTTCATACGGCGGGCCGAAACCTCGGCAGGGTCGCGATTGCCTGTGAAAGTGATTCGCGCGACCCCGCCGACTATGGTTATGGTAGGTTTAGTCTGTATTCCGAGAGGTCCATTTTCATCGTGTCAACATCTTTCTTTTACCCCGGTGAGTCTGACATAACCCCTCCGCTCGCCCCCGCAGAGGGGTATGCGTCAATGTATTCCCCCACGTAAAAAAATGAGGCGTGGTTTTAATAGCACTTATTAGTCCTTTTACTACGTAAAAAGTGTTTTTTAGCGCTCTTAATAGTTCTTATTTACTTGATATTCATTCCCTAATATATAGAAAGACGATATATAGTGATGGATCTTTATGTATTGTGCCTAGCTAAGCCGTATATGTTTACTTAATAAAAAAGGACCTTTTTTAAACAACTATGGTGGCAAACTAGCATACGGCGGCCCACCTGATGGTAAGCGGTCACCGTAGCCTATGGACCCCTGCAACACCAGAGGCATCACTTGCGCGTTGCCAATCCTTTAGGAAAGGAAAAAGAGAAAGGAGAAGAAGCGGGAAGGGGAAAAGAGTGTGATTGGGCCTCCGGTGCTCTCACTCACCGAACGAAAGCCAACAGTAGGAATACTGCTATTTCACGTCGATATTCTGTGAGAGGGTAGTCCTTCCCCGGTTGAGCCGGCTTATTTATACTGAAATTATCAGCGAGCGATAATTAAGCGGTAATTAATATTATGTTTGTCTCAAATTTGTAATTGCCAATAACATTTTCTCTCAGGTATACTGCACATAATTTCTGTACAAAATACAACAGTTAGTTTAAAATAATAGTTTTTGTAAATTTTATGTAACTTACCTTTTGCACGCGGATTGGCTCGGGAACAGTGAAAGCGCAACTGCATTTATACTAGTCTGGATTTATTATTAATGGTTTTTATTATTTTATACAATTTGTATTAAAATTTTGATTATTTAGTGTCCCGGATTCGTTGCTTCAATTTGCAATATTTACATGATAATTGATTTTTTTATTATAATTTAATACAAATCATACTTCTTTACTTACTTATGTCTTGGTTAGGAGCTCCTTGAACCGACGGGCGTGTATGAGGAATGTGATGAAAGTGAATGAAGCCAGAGAAGTGTGTCAGGATCGTAGCAAATGGAAATCTGTAGTCTCTGCCTATCCCTCTGGGGAAAAGCCGCGAATCTATGTATTTATGTATGTAAATCATACTTTGCCGAAAGTCATACAACTATAGGTACATGAAAAATATCGTAAAAATAGTGATTAAATAGCCTGTATGAGAACCATAACAACCATTGACTTACTTAATAAAAAACGGCAGTTTTATAGATAAAGACTCAATGATATCTCATTTGTTTACGTAAATTACAATCATTTTCGCATTTTATTGCATTACACGGACATTTCCTGATAAATGGACGGACCATTAACTCTCTCGAAATTTATTACCAGAAATCTCGAATTTTCTCGAAATTTATTGCGTAATAAATACCAGTCTTCCTTTATTATTTTGAAGCTTAACTGTTTACTATTGACGAGCGTGAAAAATAATAAAAAGAAAATTGGGGCTGTCTTTGGGGACTGCCAATAGAAGTGAAAACTTTAATCCTTGATCATAAACACTTCTTTATAAACAAAACAGGGCGGATCGGATTCCTGATACTCTCTTACGGGTTATTAAGGGGTCAAAATTTCGTTATTTTTTGCGTAGGACGCACCATTTCTGAGATATTGTTAATATTCTAAAATAATTCAAAAATGGAAAGCGTGGAAGCGTGAGGATGACGGGAGTTCTATGTTTTTTGTTCACCCAAGAAGTGATCAACGCGCCTAAAGAAGTTTCCACTTCAAAAATACAGAATGGATGGCAGAAATGGTCGGCTTGCCACTGCCATTACGTCGAGTGAGGTTCGATCCCCACATGGGACAAAAATTTGTCTGATCCACAAGTAGTTGTTCCGATTCTGGATGTACTTTTAACTGTTGTTTTAATGTTTGTGAAACCTCCCACATAGGAATTATTCACCTTGTGAAAACTGTCTTAAAAATATATATCAAATCTTTATATATATTTGAAGTCGCAATATTTGTTAAAACAAATCCTCATTTGTTTCCTAGTCAATCCGATGTTGTTCTACGTAATAGGCGCAAAAATAATTTATGCCTAAGAAGAGCTAAAACTACCCTCATGTGGAACAGTATATTCTGTTTAGCTCCAAAACTCTATAATAAGCTACCGGAGGAATATAAACAATTAAATTTAAAACACTTTAGAAAAAGCTAAATATTTTTTTGTATAATAAATGCTACTACTCTATCAAAGACTTTCTAAATGACACGTTTTGTTAAATTTTATACTTAGATTTTGTTTTTGTGTTTATGTTTTTCTTATAATATTTTTGTACGCCGATTGTATTGGCAAGACACACTTTGTACTTTCATTTGTTTTTTGTAAGATCTTTTTTATAAACCTGTGTCTAACAAATAAAAATAATTTGAAATTGAAAAAAATAAAATAAAAATATGTTCTAATCGTCGTCTGATCCTCGCAGTCGACGCTTCCTTTTACACTCACCTCTCACCTGCACTATTGAGACAAACTTTCAATAAGTAAACCTTGAAATAAAAATAATATTGACAAGAACCTCTCTCTATAACTGCTGTTCGGTGGGCAAATAACCTGGCAACTTAATTTGCTGAATGTTGCGGCGAATGGGAAGGAAAATAACTAAAACAAATATTGGCAATATCGTAACCAGAGTTTTATGTAAAAGGTTTGTTGTTGGTCCAATATTTGGACAAATATTGTTGGTCAGTTATTTTCATTTATACATACTCGCGGTCGCCTAGTGCTCGAAATTCGACCAAAGTTTGCCTGTGAGATATTGCTGATATATTATGTCATTATTTATTGACATATGTAAGCATAGTTACGCGCTTCGACTGCGTGTGTCAAATGCATGGTTGTGTGCGTGTGGTGTTTTTTCATTAATTTAATGTATTTCTAATGCATATTTTAAAAAAATATTAGCATTCGTCACTTCTTCTCTGTATAAACTAAGTGTGCGAAATTTCATACTCCTCCGTCCGCCCAATTTTCGTAAAAAGGGATCCTAAGTTTTCGCTTCACGTATTAATATATAGATTATGTGGTGGAAAGTTTTTCGGTCTGCTACGAATACCACGCAATGGTCTTAAGTTTGATCGGTTTGGTAGACTTTAAACATCTTCGAGAACATTATGGAGAATATTAAGTCATGCAGCCTTATTCACCATATTTTCCTTCACTGTTTAAATGCACATAACTTCTAAAAACCTGACGAGTGCGCGTGGGATGCAAAGAAAGCTGAAGAATAATTAAATCACAGATATTTGGTACATAGATCGCACGAAAATATGTCTATACCAAGAAGAGTGAGCTCTTACATTACATTTACTTAATAGTGTAGGACGCCCTCTGACCAGGTGGGATGACGATCTGCGAAAGACTGCAGGCAGATGCTGGATGCGGCAAGCTGAAGACAGGGCGCTATGGCGCTCTTTGGGAGAGGGCTATGTCCAGCAGTGGACTATTATAGCCTGATGATGATGATGATGATGATGATGAATAGAGAACGATAATGTACAATCTATACAAATAAATAAAATTGAAGTGTCTGTTTGTAATGTCTAAATAACAGCTTTTTATCTAATGCATATGAAGGTATATAAGGTACCTATACGAAAACATCTGTTTTTAAAATTTTTGTCTGTCTGTCTGTCTGTTTGTTCCGGGTAATCTCCGAAACGGCTAAACCGATTTTGATGGGACTTTCACTGGCAGATAGTTGATGTTATAAGGAGTAACATAGACTACTTTGATTTTAGAAAAAATTTAGGGTTTCGCGGAGACAAACACTTTTTAGTTAAAATCTACGCGGACGAAGTCGCAGGTAACAGCTAGTTTTCAATATGAGTGAACGTGATAATACTATATTTATGATTTCCGAATTATAATACAATGCCAACATGACATCCGGTCATGTTGGCATTGTATATTAGATGACAACTCAACGTCTAGAAATGTGACCATAACTTATTTCAATCTTTGGTGGGAACGAACTTAAGACCTCTGCGTAATAATGCTAAATCTTTCCTGCTAGGCAATCGTTGCTTTCAAAGCACGGATTCTACCACTTACTAAAATTTACCATCCCAACTCAACTATAATCCAATCCATCTATTTTATCAATAAATCCGCACCAAAAATGCCACACCAAAAGTGTCACCATCGCTAATTAAAAGCAATTAATAAACTGTGTCGTGCATACCCGGCCACATATATCTGCGTATACCCGGATATGCGCGGATATAGGCGGTTATAGCCGTCCGGTTATCGGCGTCGGCCGGTGATCGATGTACTTGGATTACTGCCAGGACCATATTTATTCGATGCCAATATCCTGGACAGATTGGCGCATGAACGTTTCGACTGCGTTGAATTCTGTTTGTTTGGTTGTATTGAATGGGATGTATTTTACCTGAATTCCTGAGTGCTTTTGACTTTGAAATATAGTCGTAGTGATAATGAATACTTAGTTTATTATTGTTGCCAATGCATGACAGGAGTTTGTCTTTTTACCAATATTATTAGTTTTGTGGAAAAATTCTTTCTTATCTTTATTTTTTTAACGATTGGCAACTTCCGCTCTAGGAACAACTCCTGTGTTCCAAGAGACTTTACAAACATTCAAACAACGGACACAACCTTAGTCTCCTCGTTGTAATCATGGCTGCTGGAAAGCAGTGGAAACGTATTGGAAATTGTTTATCTAAAAACTTGTAAGGACAAAAATAAACCGACACATTCTCGTAAACGTTTCGTTACGTAATAATAATACGTCTTTATACATACATACATACGTAGATTCAAGCCTGTTTCCCAGAGGCGTAGGCAGAGATTACGGATTGCCATAATAATAATTTCCATAGATTTCGGATTTTCACATCTTTACATATTTTAGTTTAAAGATTTGTAAAGTATGTCGTTGGCAATTTTTCTTGACGATATTACAAAATACGAATATTGTTCACAAGTGTTATTTTCTGACCTAAATAAATAAATAATGTTTGAATTGACGCGCGCAAAAGCTAGTTATTTATAAATCACATAATTTTTGTCTCATACATGGATCGAACTTATGTCACTCGACATATCTTAGAGAGATCGTAGGTGATCATGTAATCCGCTTAACCAGCAGTGAGTTGCGCTTTTAAATTCCTAGCAGAGTCAATGTTAAATTAAACATTTTTTCAATTAAGAAAAAAGCTTTTCAATATCGAAATATATAAATTACAGTCATCGAAATTCAGATTGAAAAATCGCTGCGAATTTTTTGCGCGAGTATTTGAGTAACATTATAATATTCGTGATTGAAATGGGCTCAGAGCGGGGCCTATCGGATTTCATAAAAATTCATATCGTTCCCATTTAAATGCACCCAGTAACGTTTAGCATATAGGGGCGAAGGTGAGAGTATGCGTAAATTATCTTATGATTTGCTACGTATTTTATTTAGGTAATGCTTGTGATTGTAACGTTGGATATTTACATTCCACCCGTTGCGATACATATTTAAAGTACTCTCTTTCATTCAGTTAGTTTAAAAAAGAAAAAAGAGTACGTGTGATTGATTTTATTATCCAATCTCATAGACTCAGGACTGTGTATTAACGATAGCGCAGGAATATAATAATACACATATTTTTGTTCAACTATCCTTTTATACACCAAAGAGGTATAATATGTTATAAATATTTTAAATAATGACATTCAAGTATTTAAGCTCAAGTCTTTTGTCGATGGAATTTTCGAATATACAATTAACAGACACAAAGTACAACCATATTTATTAATATAAATTATTATCACACAAATAATAATTATCGCATGTGGGATTCGAGCCCATAGCATTTGGCGTGGCGGCAGTAGGGAAGCTTGTGACCTACGCCACAAAAAATTAAAGAAGAATAGAAATAAATGGCAAATCTATCAACGTCTAACATTCATAGACTCCGTGCTTCTTCTAAGAAGTTCATACATACATAATCTCATTTTAGCCCCCACATGGTGCCTTAGGTTACACTGACACTGGTCTAACCTTAGGGTATCGTTAGCCTTCGGGTTGCGGAGGTCAGATGGCAGCCGCTCCGTGTAAAAACTGATATCCAGTCAAATCCGATTAGACTAGAAAGTCGACCCCAAGTGATTTGGGAATAATAAAGGCTAGGGAGAAGAAGATGGTGCCTTAGGTTATGGCCGTCTACCTGTCCAGTGCCAAACTACGAGCTGCTCCTGAGAATTTCTTGGCTGGATACCCAATACTTTGCCTTACCCGGGAAACGAACTAGCAAACCCACGGTTGCACGCAAATATCGAAGCGCAGTCTCCAGCTAGACATTGAAGCATGCAGCATGAAACCTGCTTATAAGGTTAGCTGTCGTATCTCAAACGAGGACATACAGTTGTAAGTAGTTCCTGGAATATATGTAAAAAAACTCTCTTATGACGACACCGAATAACTTACACGTCCAGTAACGTAAGAAACTAAGTTAATATATTTAACAAATAATAATCTCATGCAGATTTTATACCAATTGCCCAGGCACACACACACACCACACACACTCACAAACACACACACACACACACACACACACACACACACACGCACACACATACAACATACACGCAACACATATTATATACTTATTATATAGTAACACAACAGGTTTACTAAATTTTTAACATTAATTATATTTAATCTTAAATTTCATAAAGTTAAATAATGTAAGTAGGTTTACATTCCTATTGTCACTAGTAGATTTTTACCCAGTTTAAGTGTGAAACTGGAAGGTTGCTGGTACTTATAGCACAGGAATTTTTGTACCTAGATTAAGCTTTCTATTACTACTTGTATTTTTGTGCCAATAAAGAAGTTTATTATTATTATTTATTATAATATATGTAGAACACGTAGTACGACTTTAATCGTATACGATTACGTTAAGTATCGGCGGTTCTGCCATACATTTTGATTTGTTCATCCATTTCTCCGGTACAATATAATAATATCAACCCTGGATATAAGCTGTCTATCTGCTAGGCAAAGGCTTCTTAGTATGAGAAGAGTTACGTCATAGTCCCCCACGCTGGCTGAGTGCGCATTCGTAGACTTCACATATCTTCGAGAACATTCGAGAAGACTCTCAGACATGCAGGTTACCTCACGATTTTTTCCTTCACCGTTAAAGCGAGTGATAATTAACTATTAATTGCGCACATAACTTTGAAAAGTCAAACCGTGGTGTATGTTCCAAATCGGCACCTCTAACGAAATCCAACGATGTACCGAAAACTGTTACTCTTCATAATGAACAAAAAAAGATAAGCTTTCAACCAGTTAGTACTCAAAAGCAAACAACCAATCCGTACGTAATATTATTCACACACAGTCACACACACACAAACATTAACCCTCCACCACCGCACCTGACTTTCAAACAAAATGAAACGATAAAATTCAGAGAAATAGGATTTTATTCACTGACCGATTCGTTTGCCGGACGAGTGAGTTTACCGGCACGGTTTGTCCGGACCCGTCCGACGTCTGAAATAAGCCATTCGGATGTAGGGATACCATTTAGATAGGAAGTCGGGATAAAAGGGGACTAGTGCTTAAACAACGTGGAACGATGTGATTTTTGTTTTTATATCTTTTGTTGTTTTTTTGTCGTTTTGACATGTTGGTAGGTTGTTAGTTTTAACTTTTAACTAGGGATGTTTTTGCGAGGGATGTGCTCGCGATGTGTGGCTATCGATAAAGAAATTGGAGTCACATTAAACACACGTGTTATAGAAACATTTAACATTATTTGAATAAATTGATCGTTGAGTTTTATTGATTATATTTTCATTTTACTATAAGTTCATTCTTTGATATATTGACTGCCCTGTTGGCGCAGCGGTAATGAGTGCGACTGTTTTGCATAGACAAAACGATTTTTGAGTTATTCCGTCTAGAAATTCTTAGTAGACGCACGGAGTCTGAAAAAGTGCTTGGAGAACAGACGAGCACTCTTTTACGTGGAACCTAAAATCATAAGGCGCAAATTGACGGCCTCGATGGCATAGTAATTAGTGTAACCGATTGCCACGCCTGAGGTCGCGGGTTCGATTCCCGCACAAGTCAAACATTTTTGTGCATGGACATGGATGTTTGTCTTGGTCTGGGTGTTTCTATGTAAAAAAAGATATATTTATGTTTATCCATTGTCTAGTACCCATAATACAAGCTCTGCTTAGTTTAGGCTAGATGGTGATGTGTGTATGTGATAGAATATTATTATTATATGGGGGTAATGTATACAATACAATCAATACAATACATCTTTGACTATTCCAGTTCTAGATATAAGCATGATATATACGTTTAACAGTTCACGCGTGACGTCTGAACAACCAAACTGTTACATATTACAGTATAATTACTTGGAACTTTAATATTCATATTACAGTATAATTACTTGGAACTTTAATATTCACTATAGTATGCCGGGAGTGTTCAAGCTTCGAGTTGAAAATTCTATGAAACCTTAATTCAGCGTTCAATCATCGTAATTGGGTAAAAGTATCTCAACATCCTGGTATGTTTAGACAGGTTGTGTGCATACACAACAAGGAAACATACTAGAACGTGCAAACATGCTTACATATGCATGTTTGCTTGTTGTCTTGCTTTTCACATAGTTAAAACTTTACATCGAAGAACGTAAATTATGAATATGATGAGAGTGAATCCATCATATCCAATATCATTTTAAACTTCTTTAAAGGTATTTAAGAATACTTCTGGTTGGCTCCACGGTTCTCTGGTATAATATTTCGCCTATGCTTGCGTGCGGTCGATGTATTCTAGGTTTGATTGCCGGGTCAAGAAGTGATATTACGTTATTCTGTTAAGAAATAGCTTGGAGGATGGAAAAAAAACGGTAAAAGGCAAAAAGTTTGCATCTTAATTTGTGGGCTCAAAAACATGACTCGCAATACGTAAGTGTAATGTTAGTACATTACAGAAAGGATAGTGATTGGGTCATCAATGCGCAAGTGATGCCTCTGGTGTTGCAGGCGTCCATAGGCTACGGTGACCACTTATCATCAGGTAGGCCATGAGCTTGTTTGCCACCTTAGTAGTATAAAACTGCCTCCGTTGCGCAGCGTTAGTGAATGCAACTGCTGTGCATGAGGTCTTGGGTTCGAATCCCGAGTCGGGCCAACAAAAACGAATTGGGTTTTTCTGTTAAGAAATCTCAATACGAGCTCGGAGTTAGTAAGTTGGCGGTGTTAGACACCCCCGTGCCTCGGAAAGCACGTAAATCCGTTGGTCCTGCCCCTGATCCCTCTCCGGTCGTGTCGGATTATCCGTCCCATCGGATCATGAGGGTTAGGGAACAGAAAGTGCATTTGTGTTTGTGCACATACTTGTGCACTATAATATCTCCTGCGCAGATAGCCAGTCTACGTTAAGATTGGCCGCCGTGACCGAAAATTCGGTCTGGAGGACATTAGTATAAAAAAAGAACAAAAAATGTCTCAACTACCTATCTCTCCCGGAAAAGACGACGAGATACTAATATAAATATAGGATAGTCCACTCAATTTCTATATTTTTGGTGACCCTACTAGAATTCCAGTAAAATGAAATTGGCAGGATTACGCACCGGAGTGAATCTCCATGCTGTCCTAGATGAAAAGATGGATAACTGCTTATGACGCGAAGCTTCGGAGATCTACAATTGGAGGAGGGAGCGAGGAGGGTGAGAGGATTGAGGGATTCCGCTTTTATGTAATCTGGTAATGAATGAATTTTTGCGATGTTCTTGTTATCTTTACAACGAGCGGTTTTTCTGGTTACATAATGGATATGAATGGATTATGAATGCCTTTATGGCGCAGTGAAAGTATTTGTGACTGCTGTGAATGAGCCATGAGGTCACGGGTTCGATTATCGGGTCAAGCAAAGTGTTATAGTTAAGTAAGCACGGATGGCGTACTGGTTTAAGTGGTTACCTCGCCATTGCCGACACGTCACGTGTTGAGGGTTCGAACCTCGCACGGGGCAAATATATGTGTGATCCATAAATGGTTGTCCCCAGTTTGAATGTTCTTTGTGTCCGTTGTTTGAATGTTTTTTTTTTTATACAACTAATGTGGCAAACAAGCATACGGACCACCTGATGGTAAGTGGTCACCGTAGCCTATGGACGCCTGCAACACCAGAGGCATCAATTGCGCGTTGCCGACCCTTTAGGAAATGGGCCGGAGAAGGAGCGGGATGGGGGAAAGGGGATGATTGGGCCGCCGGCACTCTCACTCACGGAACGAAACACAACAGTAGGAATACTGGTATTTCACGTCGATATTCTGTGAGAGGGTAGTCCTTCCCTGGTCGAGCCGGCCCTTCATGCTGAAATCAGCGAGGCTCTACTACTATAAAAAGCGTTTGATAAAAGCGTGGTGCAGTATTTCGTGCTCTATTTATTAATTTAATGATATTAATTATATTGTTAATTGAAAGTAATTGAAATGTAAAATTAACAATGAAATTTTCACAATAGAAATTATTTATTTTATTTCATGCTTTTGGCATAACAATACATTTTATTGATATGGTTTTGTTGTGTAATTATGTGGTTTATTCGGTATTATTATGATCATTATTTGTGTTAATTAAACTTTTATGTGGTGCTGTATGTTCACATTAATTATTTACTAGATTTGGCCCGCGGTGTCGCTCGTGTTAATATAGCTTTCGTCAATAAATTTTAATCTTTTACTACCCCAAGGCACGGTTGTTGCGGATGCAGATCTTTTGACATCCGTGGATGCGGAATATCTCCATATTTAAAGGCTCACGTCTGCAAATGCGGATGTCCAAATAGATGCGGAAGCTCCGCAATTACGGATGCGGATGCGAATATGCCCAACATTCCTGGTTTATGGTGCTGGATAAACCGTAATTATCAATTTCATGATGATCCGTCGAGTAGTTGAGGCGTGAAGGTAATAAACAAACAAACTCATTTTCGCACTTTTGATATAACTTTTATACGACTGTTACTTGCGGAGTGCGACGTAAACAAGTAACGTCACGAATCATCCGATCAAGCGTGCTATAAAAGCGCGCTCGGCGCGCAATGACTCACTTTGACATCGAGCGGGGGACGGTACGGACGTGCTGTGTGATCGCTTTTGGGTGATATCAATTATTTCTTACTTTATTTGTTAATGGATTTCTTAAATAAGTCAATGATTATTTAAAGGTTAAAGTGCGTCTGTTATTTTTTTAAGCTGTTTCACATCTAATTCCTATCACGACGTTATTTACGTTTCTCGATCAGATTGGAGGCGTTCTGGACAAAGACCAGGTTAAGAGCTCCTTGAACCGACCGACGGGCGTGTATGAGGAATCTGATGAAAGTGAATGAAGCCAGAGAAGTGTGTCAGGATCGTAGCAAATGGAAATCCGTAGTCTCTGCCTACCCCGCTGGGAAACAGGTGTGAATCTACGTATGTATGTACGACGTTATGAGGCTGTTATGATATATAAAATACCATGCCATGCCATATCATACACATCAGTGTATGGGATGGCATGGCATGGTATTTTGAATCCGACAGTAATTTTGTCTCTGCGCTAAACATGCAAAATACATGAACGTCTGGTACATAGATAATATAAAATTGTACCTGAGCTTTTTGGAAAAAATAAGGTCTAGTAGGAGACGGCTGCGCCGCGCCGTAACCTCTAATTTGAAGTCACATAAAAGATTGGTCGCTTTGACGATGAAAAAAATTATTGTCAGGAAACCTGTCTGAGAAATATGTCTGAGAGTTTTGCGTACTGTTCTCAAAGTTATGTGAAGTCTGCCTGTGCTACCCTTTTTAAATAAGTTGGTGTACATATTTATTACCTGGCCGAAAAGGATGCACATTGTGCTGTAACAGCTATTTAAGCGTAGGCGTGCAAGGGAGATGACGAGATATTCCTCTGTTTTCATATCAAAAATATTTATTTCACCATAATTTCTTCCAATTAAAAGCTATTTAAAAAGGCTTTCTTTGAAAATGACTAGTTTTTGCTTGAAAATAACTAAATCACACATAAGCTATAAAGCTTATCATAGTTATTTTGTACAATAAAACAATCCGAACTTGCGAATGTTTATCAACTTACATCGCATACTCTACATGTCCAGTTGTTCTGCACTCCTTTAAGGCTTGTTTAATACCCAGCTACGCCTCACCTCTTAAAACCACTATAAATAAAAACAACTTTTAACGTAGTCCAAAAAAAAAAACAACAAGCTCGGAAAGCAGCGGTGCTCGCAAAAAACAAAACCACGCCTAAAACCGCGCTGCAGTTTAAAAGTTCCTGACTCGAAACTGTGCACTTGGCTAAAGGGAGATATTAAGATATCCTCTGTGTTCGTAATATATAAGTCAATGGTTCATATCTAATTTATTTGCACTATCATTTTGCGACCAAAGATTCATTAGGTTTTTCGGTTTTTAGGTTAGTGTTTTTTAAATCATACATGAGCTATATTTGCAGCTAGGTTTTGCTCGCGGCTTCGCTCGCGTAAATGTAGGTTAAGTTAGTTAACAGTACTTTTTTCTGGATGAAGGATGACATTTCCTATTCTGTACCCCTGACATCGTGTATGCGAAACAAACCAACAAACTTACATTCGCACATTTAATATTAGTTAGGATTATCTTTATCTTGTACAATAAAACAATTCTAACTTGCAAATGTACGCCTCACCCCTTAAAACCACTATAAATCAAAACAACTTTTATCGTAGTCCAAAAAAAAGCAACAAACTCGTTTGGAAAGCAGCTGTGCTCGTAAAAAACAAAACCGCGCTTAAAACCGCTGCAGTTTAAAAGTTTCCTATCCGAAACTGTGCACTTGGCTAAAGGGGCAAATTGCTTTAAACTATTTCAAGCTGAACGTCCACCGGGACCCGTAACAACATTGGATAGATTGGAGTGCTGCGTCCAACTATTAAATACGGCGGGGAAACTTTAACTACCCGTTTGTTATAGTAGTTAGTAATAGTATTGTATTTTAACTGGACTGTGCTTTACTGGGAAAAAGCTGGGTTGAGTTACATAGAGCACGAGCAGCGATAGCTCAGTGGGGAGACCAACAGACTTCAATGCAGAGGGTCTCGGGTTCGAACCCACGTCGCGCACCTCTGACTTTCGGAAGTTAAATGACTTTTCGAAATTATGTGCGTATTGATTGACAATTATCGCCTGCTCCGTGCCTCGGAAAGCACGTTAAGCTGTTGGTCCCGGCTGCCATGAACATCTATGGCAGTCGTTATTGGGAGAGTGTGGACACAAAACATCCCACTGGGTCGAAGTGTCGCTGTTCTGCACTGACTGGCCCCAAGATAAGATAAGTACATAGAGCACGGAGAATATGGCTTCCTATTAGACTTGCTTGTCATGCTAACTCATACAAAAAATGCGAATGTGAGTTTGTTTCTTACGCCTTCACGCCATAATAACTTGACCGATTATCATGAAATTTCGTATACACGCTGTCAGAGGTACAGGATCGTTCCTGTTGTCCTCCAGGTAAACAGTTTCGGAGGGATAGAAATTCACAGAAACGCGAGCAAAGCCACGGGCAAAGGCTAGTCAGTACATATTAAATTTAATTAAAATTAAATTTAAAAAGATTAAATAAATAAATGAATAAAAAATATATAAATTTTAATCTCTCGCCGTGTCTGTCTGTTCGCGATAAAGTCATAAACGAACGGATTTTCATGCGGTTTTCACCTATAGACAGAGTGATTCATGAGCAAGATTTAGATGTTAAATATGTTATGGTTTTGGACAACCCGTACGAAGCCATGGCGGGTCGCTAGTATGTCATAACTTATTACTTTTACAATATGCAGGAACAATATCAAATATTTCATTTAATATTTCTGTATTATTCGGGCACGATTACCGAAATGGCTGCTCGTAGCGGTCACCTGTCACGAACAGAATGAGTTGCACAATGGCGATACAATTTAAATAACGATATCATAAACGTGGTTTTAAATAATAATACGTTGTCTGAATTTCATTATTGAAATATTGTCTCTAAAATTATTGCTTTACTAAATATGGCCTGCAACTTCGCTCGCTTAAATGCAGGTTAGGTAAAATTTTTAACCGTGCTTTTTTCTTGATTAAAGGTACCCTTTGTCTTTTTCTGTACCCGTCTAAAACTGAAATTCGATGATGATCGGTTGAGTAGTTAAGGCGTGCAAGCGTAACAAAGAAACAAACAAACTCACATTCGCATTTCTAACTTAACATATAACCATGTTGCTTGTGTCTGTTTGTGCTCAAGTAACCGTTAATTGCTAAGTTCGATTTCTGGGTGTGACGAAGAGTAATTTGATTTTTGAAGTGAAAACTTCTTTAGGCGCGTTGAGCACTTCTTGGGTGAACAAAAATCATAGAATTCGCGTCATCGTCACGCTTCGTCATCGTCACGCTTCCACGCTTTCCATTTTTGAATTATTTTAGAATATTAACAAATTTGACCTGAGAAAGGTAGCTGGGTCAGACTGGATGCGGAAGACCGGATGTTATGGCGAAAAATGGGAGAGGCCTATGTCCAGCAGTGGACTGCGGTGGGCTGATTGATTGATTAACAATATCTCAGAAATGGTGAAATATAAAATAACGAAATTTTGACCCCCTTAATAACCCCCAAGAGAGTATCAGGCACAAGCAGGACGTAGGCGTAGGACGCAAAAAATAACGAAATTTTGACCTCCGTAATAACACCTAAGAGAGTATCAGGAATCCGACACGTCCCTTTTTGACGGTAATAAGCTCGTCCCCTACTACTACATATAAAAACCATTTCTATGGAAATATGCATGCGATAGCCTAGTAGGAGTAGGAGACCGTTGGACTGCCACGCAGCGGTCTCGAGTTCGACCCCCAAGACGCGCATCTCTGACTTTTCGAAGTTACATGCGTCTTAAGCGTATTGCGTGCACAGAGGAGTATGGGATTTAAAGTTTGTATTGAGAGGGAATACATCCGACAGAGAACCAAAGTCATCGATATAGCCCAGAGAATTAGCAAGCTGAAGTGGCAGTGGGCTGGCCATATCGCGCGAAGAACAGACAACCGCTGGGGTAAGCGTGTTCTTGAGTGGAGACCGCGACTCGGCAAACGTAGTGTAGGACGCCCTCCGACCAGGTGGGATGACGATCTGCGAAAGACTGCAGGCAGATGCTGGATGCCGCAAGCTGAAGACAGGGCGCTATGGCGCTCTTTGGGGGAGGGCTATGTCCAGCAGTGGACTATTATAGCCTGATGATGATGATGATGAGAGGGAATGCAGAAAGTTAAAATATATACAATATTTCTATAAGCATTTTTGTAATAATAAGTGGGAAACCGTTTGAATGCCACGCAGAGGTCTCAAGTTCAATCTCTGGCTATTAGAAGTAGTATGCGTATTAAATAATTAATTATTGCTCGCTTTAATGGTGAAGGTTAACATCGTGAGGAATCCTGCATGTCTGAGAGTTCTCCATAACGTTCTCAAAGACATGTGAAAACTGCCAACCCGCTCTGGGCCAGCGTTATAGAAGAGTCACACTGAGAAGAGGCCCGTGCCCAGCAGTGGGACAGTTTAATATATCGCTGATATTATTATTTTTATTATTTATATATTAACATATATATATTTTTGGACATGTAGAAAGAATGGACGAGGAAAGACTGACTAAGAAAGTTTATAAGGCTAGTGTGAATGGAACAGTCGCAAGAGGAAGACCTAGGCGAACGTTTCTCGATCAGATCGGAGGCGTTCTCGACAAAGGCCAGGTTAAGAGCTCCTTGAACCGACGGGCGTGTATGAGGAATGTGATGAAAGTGAATGAAGCCACAGAAGTGTGTCAGGATCGTAGCAAATAAAAATCCGTAGTCTCTGCCTACCCCTCTGGGAAACAGGCGTGAATCTATGTATGTATGTATGTATTATTTATAAATCTCTGCATACCCCTTCGGGTGTAGAGAACACATTTTATATCTTAATCCTAAAATACTTTAATATATGGATCTATAAATATAATAAAGCACATAAACCAGCGAGAAGTCAACTGATTTAAATGTCTTACGCCGGTCACTTTATGGTCAATAAAAGCGAAAGTCGTATAGCAGCCATAACGACCCATACTTACCCACATAACGGCACTAAAGGTCTGATATTATAATGTTATGTCCATATCTAAACCATTTTTGTCTTGCTAAGAAGATAAGGTTTGGAAGTGTTGGGTATTTTTGTTGTAAATTGGTTATATTTTTTGTAAGAAGAGGCTTCTAAACTGTAGGCTTGTATCTAGAAAGTAAAACACCATGTCACACACGACATAATATATTTACGTATTGTAATAAAGGAGTCAATATTTGAGGGCCCTGACACCCATAACACAAGTTCAATCTTAGCTTGGGTGTCAGATGGTTACAACACTGTAATAACCTACAATTTGTAATAATAATGTTTTTTTTAGCACATTGTATGTACAAAATTGTAAAACTGGGAATAAAGATTATTATTATTATTATTCTAAACATACGTAAATATAATATAAATTTGCCAAAAATAAATCTTAATACTATAAATGCGAATATAAGTTTGTTTGTTTGTTACACTTTCACACCTTAACTACTAAACTGACCATTATGAAATTTCGCATACACGTTGTCAGGTGTACAGAAAAGGTCATAGGGTACCTATCATCTAGAAAAAAAATATTGTTTCCATGCGAACGAACGCGCTGGCAAAAGCTAGTTATCAATAAAGCGAAGAATGACGCGGGATCCGCTTGTTATAGACACTCGTCAATATTTTGCATAAGTATACATAATTCTCTTAAAAAAAAACAACAGTTTGCACTTTGGGAGTGCCGGCAGAAGTGAAAACTTGAATATTAACGATGTGCATTTTTGATATTTTGGAATGGTTAGGGCATAATTTTGCACGAATTGCTTTAATTATCAGTATAAAAATACTGTCATTTATGTGGTAAAATACAATATTCATTTATTGCGCTATCGTACACAAACATGACAATCCCTCCGTCTTACGAATTTTCGATCAGGTCAGGTCCTGACGCGAGTTTAACATTTTTTACCCATTACAAAAAAAGTGCACAACGCCGCTAAATAAGTTTTCACTTCAAAAAATATATGTTCAAAATGGCCATTAAAACATATTGGTGGCCGTGCTTTTGTTGAAAACATTTTAGTTACATATTGGCAGTAAAAATATTTTACGTTTAAAAGGCTCTAAGTTACGGCGTAGTCCGTTATTAAATAGTTTATATACTTTGTATATCATTTTGTTCAGTTTTGGCTGTTTTTAGTACAACACTTTTTATTGGCACTTACTGTGCAGCTAGGATTTTTCACTAGCGTGTGTAGATGGTATGTTTGATGAAACTTATATTTTTTTAGTAAAACGGCGGGGGTGAATACTGGCTGCTTTTTAATTTGCGGTTTGGTTAAAATCGCCCTGACTATGGCCGTTGAAAAGCAACCGAAATATCGGAAAGAGTGTAAATTTAAATTACATTATTTATATATTTTTACGTAGTATTTTTTAAATAATACGCGATAAAATCCGAAAGTAATAGTTTAATTTAATAACAATATGTTTTCTATTGTATCTATCATGAGTCAGCGAAAAGGTTATAATACTATAGTCATGTAAATGATATCGTAAGTGTATTGTAATACATACAGGCAGATAAGTCATATCTAAACTTTTTTTTATACAACTAAGGTGGCAAACAAGCATATGGACCAAGGTAAGTGGTCAACGTAGCCTATGGACACCTGCAACACCAGAGGCATCACTTGCGCGTTGCCGACCCTTTAGGAAATGTTGTGGGAAGGAGAAGGAATGGGAAGGGAGAAAGAGGGTGATTGAGCCTCCGGCACTCTCACTCGCCGAACGAAACATAACAGTAGGAATACTGCTATTCCACGTCGATATTCTGTGAGAGGATAGTCCTTCTCCGGTCGAGCCGGCCCATTCATGCTGATATCAGCGAGGCTCTAATACTCATAAATTAACTACTAATTAAATGCAAACAAAATCACAAGCAAATCTTATAAAATATATAAAACAACTAGGTAGTTTTTGCCCGGCGTTCATGTACATTTTGTCAATAACTTACTATCCTTCGGGAACAGTACTTACTATCCTTCGGGAACAGTACTTTTTTGCTGGTTAAGGTACACTGTGTCCTTTTCTGTACTCCTAAAAACGTGTATGTGTAATTTCATGATGATCAGTCGAGTAGTTAAGGCGTGAAAGCATAACACACAAACAAACAAACTCATATTCGCATTCATAATATTACTGCACTCTGCTTATGTCATAACAATACATACATACATAGATTCATGCCTGTTTCCCAGAGGGGTAGACAGAGACTACGGATTTCCATTTGCTACGATCCTGACACACTTATCTGGCTTCTTTCACTTTCATCACATTCCTCATACACTCGACTCGCTCGTCGGTTTAAGGTGCTCTTAACCTGGCCTTTGTCCAGAACGCCTCCGATCTGATCGAGAAACGTTCGCCTAGCTTTTCGTCTTGCGACTGTTCCATTCACACTAGCCTTATAAACTTAAGACATTACATCCTAACTAATATTATAAATGCGAATGTGAGTTTGTTTGTTTGTTTGTTACGCGTTCACGACTTAACTACTCGACCGAATATCATGAGTGGAAATCGTTGTCAGGAGAGCAGAAAAGAACATAGTGTACTTTTTATCTAGAAAATAGTACTGTGCCTATTCTAAACTTTTTTTCTTGGGGAATCGTACCTGATGCATACCCCCTCGCCACAAGGGGAGGCGAGAGGCTTATGTCTGGCTCTCCTGCACTTCAGGCCTACGGACCACAACCCTACGGTGTGCCAACTCGCTGCCTTGTATATAGGGTGGGTCGCTGAAAACGAGACTACATCAGCGACTTTCCTAGTCTAACCTAACCTAAAACACACCACATTTATACGAGCGAAGCCACGGGCAAAATCTAGTTATCTATATAATAGTCATCATAATACTACTATTTACCACAACATACCTCCTTGTAGTTCTCTAATATCCGGGTGACAGAGACACACAACCGGATATGCTAGTAAATAAAGGTTATTATAACCGTTTGGTGGCTGCATCCATCACCCGCTCCGAGCTCCCTCTGGCGTGATTTATGTGCACTTGTAAATTAATTTAGAGTTAAGAATAGATTATGCTACGTTTGTTTATGAGATCTATCTTGAGGACTTGACAGGAGACTTAATCTAGTTATGTAAGCTTCAGCACTTGGTAGTAAAGTGACTGCCTCGGTCATGCAACGGTAGAGTTGATTGTTGAGTATGAGGTGCAAAGTACTAGTGGGCTTTTTTCTCAAGAAATTCTCTCGTGTCTGAAACTGTGTTCGGTAAATGGTAATAGACTTGCCCACTATTACGAAGGACAGGTCGAAAAATTTTGATTCACTTTCTCTTTTTAGAAAGACAGCTCCTGCACTAAGAAAAATTTGGGGCAGTCTTTGGGGACTGCCGATAGAAGTGAAAACTTTAATCCTTGATCATAACTTCATTATAAAAGAAAAAAAAAATGGACTGGTCGGATGCTTGTGCCTGATACTCTCTTGGGGGTTATTAAGGGGGTCAAAATTTCGTTATTTTATATTTCAACATTTCTGAGATATTTATTTATTTATTTATGTATTAGGAAGACCAACAGCTTTGAAATACATAGTAGTGAAAATAAATATGCAACAGCCAATGATAGGTCTCCACGACTAACTCTTAAATAACAATGCGTGGACAGCAACTATTTTATCACTTAAACATCTAACATATAACAAATAAAGTAAAATTAATCAGCATTAAACCTTGTAAAAAAATCAAGACTGAGCATGCGCTTCACTGCATCTGGTTGAGTATTAATATTGTTAATATTCTAAAATAATTAAAAAATGGAAAGTGTGGAAGCGTGGCGATGACGAAGCGTGACGATGACGAAGCGAGACGATGACGAAGCGTGACGATGACGCGAGTTCTATGATTTTTGTTCACCCAAGAAATGCTCACCGCGCCTAAAGAAGTTTACACTTCAAAAATGCTGTGTCGCTAAAGACTACAGACATTCAAACAACGGATACAAAGAATATCCAGACTCTGAACAACCATTTGTGGAGCACACAAATTTTTGTCCCGTGAGGGATTCGAACCCATAACACTCAGCGTAGTAGCAGTGGCGAGGCGACCAATTAAACCACTACGCCATCATCAGATGTAATAGACCTCTGCCTTCGAGGATATACGTGTAAGACTATGTATGTATGTGAAGTGATGACATAATAGGGGCTATCGTTTTTGTGCTCACCAGGCGGCGCCACTAGCGAGTAAGGTCCTGTCAATACTGTCACAGCTGCTGTCAAAACCCGTATTTATTTCGCCATAATAATTGACGGTTTCTATGGTTACTGTTTAAGTGACTGTAAAGTTTGACGTCTAGACCTTACCATCCACTAGCACCACTAGTGGTAAATCCAAGCGCGATAGCCCTCATTCCAAAGAGAGAAACACACCGCGCGATTGATTGCCCACCTCAAATATAACAATAATATGCATCGACACATGTTTTGCCTTGGATTGAGGCATTCTCAAGACATATTGACAACCAATTAATAAAATATAGGCCTTTATAGACGTCATAAATAAATAATTTTAGAGTATTCAGGGCAGACGCCATTTTTCATCCATAGTTACCAATATATCAGTCCATTAAACACCCATACCCATAGCCCAGACTTATTAGAGTACATAATTATGTAACAATAGTCCTACGCCTGCTGCGGCTAGTGCCACCGTAGGCGTTCCATCCCACTTTAGATTAAAACTCTTGAATGGCCTCTTCACGTTGGACTCATGTCTCCGTGTAAGACTCCCAAAGTGCCAGATTTTTTTCTAATATGTTAGAACTATGTATATAGGTTTTATCTGTGATATGAGAAATATACCAAATAATAATGTTCTCCAGACTCCAAACTTTCAATTTCAGTCACAGCGGCGACCAGCCATCTTCGTAGGAGATTTATAGTCCAAAATCTCTGTTCGCTTACTCTCATAGTCTCATGAGAGGACCATCTGGCATGACCAGAGAAGGATCAGGTGCAGTACCAATGGCTTTACATGATTACTGAAACACCGGCTATCTTCGTAACTCCGGGTTGCTACAGAAAAATTGTTTACTTAAAAAACCAATAATTAGTATCTTGTTCTGCCTTTTAAATAACCTGTAGATAAGTCTTATGTACCTATGTACTAACTTGATAGCAGAATAAATTATTTCTTGTTCTTTCTTCCAATTTTTCCGGGATCCAAATTAAGCGGTCAAACACACAATTTTGTAAATAGCCGGCAATTTTCTAGCATTAAATAAAATTAACTTCGTCCAAATATATGGTTGGAATGTCGCCAGGGAAGCGACCCATACGCCCGGGTAATCCAATGCACTTCGGTGCTTATTACCCGGGCCACTGCGTCCGGATATCCGGTTAGATAAGTCAACGTACCCGGGCAAATCTTTGGCCGGTCTTGTACATTTGAAATAATAAAGCCAGAATTAGTTGGAATCCTTTCTCGGCTTACCAATATTTCCTCTGCCTATTTTCATGGGGCATTAAGCCGCTATCAAAAAAATTGGTTGTCTGTAAATTCGGTTTACGGATGATAGTTTAACGTGACAACGTCATAACAAAATTTATTTCCTGTAACGTTACAATGAGCGTAACGGGACAATGAGCGTAACGGGACAAGTGAAGAAATATTAAGCAATAGGATTGCATACTAGAGCGGAGCGGAGATTTTATATAATCCTATTGGTTAATATTTCTCCGTTTCTTCGCTCCACAGCCTCGCTCCGCTTCAATGGATAGGCAGCCTTAGTAATGCATAACTAAGTTGGACTACCTAACTCCAAAACATAACCACAGCTTTCAGCTATAAGTTATGAACTGGCATTCCGAAGTAGTCTGCAGATATTCAAAGATCTTAATTCAATCTTCTCCGTGACCCAAATCGTTACAGCATTTCCATTTATCCTCCAATCTTCAAGTATAACGGAATTAAATGGGGGATGTTCCGTAACAGATTGGAGTTGGCAAGTCGCTCAGGGCTCTGAATATCGATAGAATTTAGCTAGCGGTCAGCGTTTGAGGAGCTACGTGTGGGCTTAGTGACAGCGGTATTGAGTAGCGGGAGTAATTTAAAAAGTTATGATCTAAAATAATATGTAGTCGGTGATTTAGCGGTAGTGAATACAATTGCGTTTTTGGTCCGATGCCTGCGTCAAGCAAAGTCTTATTGGGCTTTTTTGTAAAGATCAGAAGATTCAGAGACCAGAATACGCGCTACGCTTCTGCTTCTGTGCTCGATAGACTTAAAGTTGGCAAGTCGCTCAGGGCTCCGAATATCAAAAACAATCTAGCTAGCGGTCAGTGTTTGAAGAGGCTAAGTGTGGACTTACTGATAGAGAGGTCAGATAGCGGAAGCGATTTTGATTAGACGGCCACTCTAAGCCTGGCAAGTCTTGATATACCGACCTAATCAAAAAAGATACGAAGATTGGTAGTATATGTAAAAGATACTCTATTTCCTTTTCTGTCCCCAGGCAACGTGTAAGCAAAATTTTATGATAATTGGTCAAGTAATGAAGGCGTGAAAGCGTAACAAACAAACTTACATTCGCATTTATGATATTAGTTAGGACACACAAAAACGCTCGCTCATCGCTCATTCTCAGGCCGCACAAAGCGCGAAGTTCGTACAATATTTGCAAGTTGCGACAGTAATGACCCTGCAACCGGGAGTTTTGCATTCAATTCGTGGATACTTCGACAAATTGCACAGTTTTACGTTCCCCCGGGCTTTCGAGTTATAGTCGCTGAATTGTGTGCAATTACTTACATACCGAGTGAATGTTGTGGCATGCTAAACGACCGTTCTGGACTATGAAACAGTTGCTTTTGGTGCAATTGTAGGTTTTAGGTATGTGTATATATAGCCTTATGGTTATGTCATTGAAGGGATAGGCAGAAGTGTTTTACCATGTTATACTCACATCCCTAGCTATAGTTTTAGGTGGTGAATGGTAGGAAGCTGTCCACCAGACTTTATTGACCGAGATCCCAAGTACAGCAGACGAATAAATAATGCATATTATTCTAACTAATATTATAAAAGCGAAAATGAGTTTGTTTGTTTGTTACCTTTTCACGCCTAAACCACTGAACCGATCATTTTGAAATTTTGCATATACATTGTCAGGTGTACAGAAACGGACATAGCCTACCTTCCATCCCGAAAAAAATTACTGTTCCCGAGGGAAACAACAATAACGTTCTTATGGTAATAGATGGTGCCACTTTCGAATCATGATTGAATTATATTATTACAAGCAGAGTACAACCCGAATTGATTTTCAAATTCTAAATTAACGCGAGCGAAGCCGCGGCCAACAAAAAATTTCATCAAAATCGGTTCAGACGTTTAGGAGGAGTTTAATTACAAACACATGCACAGAAAATTTATATATATAAAGATAAGTATAGAAGTACACATAAGTTACGTTAAGTTAGATAAGTTAGGACTTATTATTAGGGTTATTATTTACAATCTTATTTACAATCTTATTAGGGTTATTATTTACAATCCTATTGGGATTGACCTTTCTTATATTTTTTACATTATCTTTATTTCTTTTAGAAACAAGTAAATTATTTTCTAGTAGCTTATAGCAAGATGAAAGGTAAAGGAAACACAGAATTCTAAAAGTTTTCTTAGATATTTACATTTTAAAAGTAGCAACTGTCCCATAGTGAGGCCCGCATGGATTGCAAGTTGAAGCGATATGTTTGCTCTGTCTTAAGAAATGCCACATACGAGTATACACATAAAATCTTTCTCTGTTACATGAAAAAAGTAATGAATAATATATATTTTTTTTATTTTGATTGCCATAAAGTTGCAGTTAGGCTTACAGCCTATTAATACACACGAAAATCTGTCTCTGCTACAGGAAAAAATATATGTAATATGAAAATGTTACATTTTGACTGTATCTCTTTGGTGCCGTGAAGTAAACTTGCAGTTACGCTTACAGCCAGTTGTGTTCGTTTTCTAGTCCATGCGCGTGCTGTGCGTGTGCGTTCAATTCTCAGGTCGGGCAAAGTGTTAATAGTGTTTCTGTCAAGAAGTTATCAGTAGATTTGAGTAGTAGAGCCTAGCTGATTTCAGCATGAATGGCCGGCTCTACCGGGGAAGGACCACCCTCTCATAGAATATCGACGTGAAATACCAGTATTCCTACTGTTGTGTTTCGTTCGGCGATTGAGAGTGTCGGAGGCCCAATCACCCTCTTTCCCCCTTTTCCTTCCCGCTTCCTTTTTCTCTTCTTTCTTTTCTAAAGGGTCGGCAACGCGCAAGTGAAGCCTCTGGTGTTGCAGGCGTCCATAGGCTACGGTGACCACTTACTATCGGGAGGGCCGTATGCTTGATTGCCGCCTTAGTTTTATGAAATAAAAATAAAAGCTCAAAGTGTGGACTTGGTTCCAGTAAACGGCAATAGGTTCATCCTCTATTACATGGGACCTAACATTGAAACTGGTGATATATGGGTGTGATATGTCTCTGCCTACCCCATCCCGTATATAGAATTGATACTATGTATATAAATACCTAAAGAAGATTGCTAGAGCTTAAAGGTCATAGCTCATTAATAATAATAATACAATTTATTGTGTCAAATAATTCGTATTACAGAAAGTTATGTTCGGAATCTTCTTTTAAGCAAATAATGCTTGTAGTAGAAAACTCCGCTCCTTCGTATTTTACATAGCGTGATAATTAACACAATAATTTGAATGATGAAATTAACTCTATGATACATTATATTAAATACAAACTTATACTTTAAAATGTGTCTGGTGTATGTGTGTATGTATGTGTGCGTGTGTGTGTGTGTATGAGGGTGTGTGTGCGTGTGTGCGTGTGTGTGTGTGTATGTGTTTATATATAGACATTAGAGCCAGCACCACCTCGTCGTTCGGTGTCCACTCGTTGCCACAGGTGATCTACGGTAAGTTAGAGACCGCGTGTCAACCAGTGAACGTCATGTGATCCACGGGTAGATGCCGCATGGTGTGTGGACAACAAGTGACGTTGCGTTGTCCGCGAATAGATGAGTAGTTTGTTAGTCGATGTAGTGAGCGTATACCCTTTGTATTCCATACAAAAAATACTAACAGCTCGAGGCCAGGCGGTGCTGGTCGGGTGCCGGCTGACTCTAATGAGCTATGATCTTAAAACAGCTGACAAACGAAAAATGACCTTCATTCAGCAGTCACGCTGACGCCAACGCTGTTGCTAAGCCGTCATCAAAGTTGAAAGGTTATCCTTAAATCCACAAAACTATAACTGGATCAAAAATGCAAAGTTTCAATCATAAACGCTGCAACTCGTAACGATGCGAAACGTGCCGCCATCTATCGGATTTATTATTCAACTCGCGAATAGTTCGACAAATTACAGTTTTTTAGGGTTCCCTTCAGTTATAGTTTTAGGAGTCCTCTTTACCTGCAAAGATTGCAAAGTGAGCAGTCTAAAAATGTATGGATGCTTTAGAGTGTTCTTGTGCATAGTCAAATGAAATAAGTTTTTGATAAATATACTCGTAAATATACAGGTTTAATTAAAATACTTCTAACCTTTTAGCTGTGTGTCTTCTTCTCGTGATACTTAAAACTTTTGTTCTATCACTTTTTACAAAACTCAATACCTACTCTATCCAAAAAAATATTTTAACAAAATTAAAAATTACATGCGTTTCGCACAACGGTTTCTACCCTGCGGTTTGTTCTTTGTTATTTTTGGCCTTGTTTGTTTTTGTTGAAAAATAAAACTCGAATAAAATGTTTCTAACCAGCACGGTTTTCAAGTAATCAGCAAATCTCGACTACGAATAAACTTACATAGTTGTGCGGTCGGTATTGAAGCGATACGTATGGATGAATAAACTATAGTTAATTTTATTTGACTTATTTATTACTAGCTGCTACCTGCGACTTCTTCTGTGTGGAATTTAAGTGAGGTTTAAGTGTATAGTTTGTTAAGGTTTTTTACTACTCGTGCGAAGCCGGTGCCGGTCGCTAGTAACTTATAAAAATCAAAGGTGCGTACCGCAGGAACAAACTCGAGTATTCTCCAGTACGACGATTTCCCACTAGGCTATCACTGCTTTAAATAACTTTGCATAATATATAAGGTACGGAATCCTTTACGCGTGATTTCGACTTACAATTGACTGCTATTTTTTACTACAGAACTGAACAATTTTATTTCCCTTTGAATGGTACGAATAATAGGAGCAGTTAATTGAATAGTTTTGTGCTAGAATCGTGGCACGGACAAGATTTGCTCGAGGCAAATTGAGTCCGGACAAAGCGGTTTTTTGTTCAGTAAAACGTTTATACAGGAAAGATATAAGGGAATAAGGTTGATGGGAAATTGTTGCTGAAGGCGGTCAGTTGTTTAGTGGATAGAGGGTGAGTAAAGCCTTAATAGAGTACTAAATATTGCCCACGGTTTTGCTCGCGTAATGTAGATGACGTAAGAAACAGTTCCTTTTTCTGGATGAAAGCTACCCTATGTTTTTTTCTGTTTGACAACGTGTAGGTATGCAAAATTTCATGATGGTCGGATACTCTGCTTGTAATAATATAATTCAATCATGATTCGAAAGAAACGTGGCGCCATCTATTATCATAAGAACGTTATTGTTGTTTTCCTCGGGAACAGTAATTTTTTTCGGGATGAAAGGTACCCTATGTCCTATTTACAACGTGTATGCAAAATTTCATGTTGATCGGTTGAGTAATTAAGGCATGAAAGCGTAACAAACAAACAAACTCATAATCGCTAGTACTTTATAGATAAGCGCGTGTTAGAAGCAGATTTATAAAAAAAATAAAAAAAAATACAACATTGTAGCTAGACAAGCCTTTTAATATCAAAATATTTAAATATACACATTTTATCAGGAATGGTAAACATTCAAATACAATATAGGAAACATATTTTAATTTAATCACATTATTCTAACAAATATTTTAAATGTAATTAACAAAGTATACTTATCTGAAATATTCTAGGTACTCAGAGTCAGATAGCACTGACGGGAGGCAGAGTAACGTTGTGATCGGCGTCTCGAACCAAAGTGAACGCTGCGCCCGGCGCTCGCTTCTTTTATACTCGATAGTAAACAACTTCACTCTGCCCCGCCTCTGACTACCGGCTGTGACGTTTACGTTTATAACTTTTTATTTTGATTTAAATACACATTAAATAGAAATAACATTCTTTACATGTTTTTTATTATGTAATTATTTATAGAAATTAAATAATCACTTTATATTTATATAATTAAAATAATAAAATAATTGCAACATCTCACACGGCCATTCTGAAAATTACTTCGCTCTCGAAGTAACTAATCTTCTCCAGATGACTCGGTATTCAAAGCTGAAAGAAATAACATTGAACCTGTCGTGATTGGTTCCACTATGTGCTGGTCATAGTGTCTAAACCTCTCACCAGGTCAATAACCTCAGCATCTCATTACTCTCAGGTTGGGCTGTCGTGATCGGTCCCACCACGTGCTGCCTCGTGGTGTCTAGACGTCACACCAGGCCACCTTTGCAGCAACCATCTCATAAATCATATTAACATCATCTTAGGTTGGGCTGTCGTGATCAGTCCCACCACGTGCTGCCTCGTGGTGTCTAGACGTCACACCAGGCCACCTTTGCAGCAATAATCTTAAATCTCATGAACATCTCACATGGCCTTGTCATCCTTGTCGTGTCGGGTCCCCAGACCGTCCACCAAGGTGACCTCCATGTTCACATATGCATCTGCGTACACATAAACTCACATACACACGCACACAGACACCTATCAGTGAGCTCACTGTATCATTCATCTCTCTCTCTCCATAAAATACAGATTACATAGTATAAAATATTATACCTTGTTCAGCCGTCAGATTCTCGTCCAACCATTCGCCAGGCCATTTACGCAATTTTTCCTTTGCGATAATAACATTGTGCAATCGTCCTTCGCCACATAACCTGTATCTGTCATTATTAAGTATTTCTATTATTTTATAAGGCCCTTTGAACTTGGGACTCAGCTTACTGTGGCGACGATGATCTTGATTTACATACACAATATCTCCCAGAAGATATTGTATGTTATCTCTTCTTGTGGTATCAAAACGTGTCTTGTACTTTTCCGCCGCCGATTTCATCTTATTATATGCCAGGATCCTATCAGCCCTAATATCTACCATTTGTTCTACATTAGAAGGACCTGGTTCTCCTATATCAGTTAGTCGAGCCTGCACATTTGGAATATTAGCGTCGCGACCAATTAATAATCTTAATGGTGAAAACCCTGTAGTTTTCTGAGTAGTTGTATTGAGCGTCTGTTGTACCTTATACAATAAGTTCGGCCATTCTGCCTCATTATTACACATAGTTGTCAACATATTTATGATTGTGGCGACGTACCGTTCGACCTGGCCGTTACTGCGAGGGGTACCGGTTGAAATCATATGATGCTCTATGTTCCATTCTCGAAATAAATTGGATAAAATTTCATTTGAAAAATTTGTAGCACGATCAGTAACTACCCTAGAAGGAGTGCCAAACATTGTTATAGAATCGCGAATTATTCTAAATATTTCTTCACCACTCATTGTCTTAAGAGGTTTGAGTACACAATACTTTGTGAAAGCATCAATAATTACTAAAATATATTTATAACCTTCATTTGATTGGGTAAAAGGACCCGTGCAGTCTAAATGTATCGTATGGAAGGGAATTGGCGTTTTATCAATAGGATGCAATAGACCTTGGTGAGGACCACTATGAAACTTCCCCTTAACACACACTAAGCAATGGGAAATATATTTCTTCACAAATCTGGCAATACCAGGAAACCAAAATCTCTCTAGTATTTTCTGTAACGTTTTTTCTTGTCCAGCGTGACAGTTTTCATCATGGTACAAACGTAAGATACTGAGCCGGCTTCCTTTTGGGACATATGCCTTGAGTTTATTATCTAAAGGGTATTTGTAATATAACAAATTATTTTTTATTGCATATTGATTACCAATATCACCGGATTCTACTCGTTCTATTAAAGATAATGTCTCAGTGTCTTTTTGCTGCGCAATCTCTAACCAGGATGATTGATCTGTTATTAAATTGGCTACTAGTGGACCCTCAGAGTGATTCGACTTCGAGGCGACTGATTCAACAGGATTTCTGCTCAAATAATCCACATGTCCAACATAAATACCTTTCTTATAAACTACTTCGAAATCAAAGTCTTGCATGAAAGTCCACCATCGAGCAACCCTCGGAGAAAGGTCCTTTTTGTACATAGTTGATTTAATTGCATTGCAATCAGTGATTATTTTAAATGATATTCCTAAAAGATAAACACGGAAGTTTTTCAAAGAGTTATACACTGCAAGTGTCTCCAATTCATATGACGTGTATCTAGATTCCGGCTCAGTAGTGCGGCGACTATAATATGCGACTACTCTATTGTTTGTACCATGTTTCTGAATGAGCATTCCACCGTACCCAATAGAACTGGCGTCGGTGTGCAACTCTGTAGGTAGTGCAGGGTCAAAAATTGAGAGTATAGGTTCCGATATTAGCCTATCTATGATATATTTACGAGCCGCCTCCTGTTCATCACCCCATTCCCAATTCTGCCCATTTTTGGTAAGTTTGGTTATACATGCCGTTTTAGAGGCAAATTCAGGAATAAATTTTCTGAAGTAACTCGCGATACCCATAAATTGTCGAACTTGTCTGACAGTTTTGGGAATAGGTGAATTTACCAAGGCTTTAACTTTAGTTTCACTAGGTCGTACACCTTCAGCCGAAATAATCCAACCTAAATATTCAATGGAAGTTACGAAGAACTGGCATTTCTTAAGATTAATAGTAAACCCAGCTTTGACAAGAGCCGCCAAGCATAAATCTAAATATTCTAGGCCTTGTTCATGGGATACACATGGTATAAGCAAGTCGTCAATGTAGATCCTAAGAAACTTCAGATCCTTGACTGCTTTAGATATAGCGCGTTGAAATACAGAGGGTCCATTACATATACCAAATGGCATTTTGACATATTCATAGTGACCGTCCGGGGTCACAAAAGCTGTATACTTAATGCTATTTTCAGCAACTGGTATCTGATGAAAACCATTTTTCATGTCTATTGATATGAAGTACTTAGTTTTGCCTAACTGGTCAATCTCATCCTGAATCAATGGGAGAGGATACCGTTCTTTTTCTATAATAGTGTTTAATGCTCTATAGTCCACACACAGTCGGTCACCACCGTCACGCTTTTTTACCAATAGTATGGGACTGGCATAAGAAGAATCACTTTCACGGAGGATACCGGCTTGCAAAAGGTCATTCACTATATTCTTAACTTTTTCACGCTCTATTGGAGCCAAACGATAAGGGCGGTAATTTATATTTTTATTTGATTTGAGTTTTATTTCTAGTTTACCAGTATTAACATTGCCAATATAATTTACCGAGGGCAATACCTCAGGATATTTATTAAATATAATCTGTATTTTCTCTTGCAAGTTCGTATCTAAATTTTGAATAGATTTTAAAAGTAAATTGTTTTCATGGTTAGTAGTAAAATTAATAAGGTTTCTGCGTATTAATCTAGTTCCTGACATGTCAGTAACAATAGTAATGTCGGCATATTTGACAATATCTTGCCCTATAATACAATCGTAAGAAAAGTCACTATCAGTTACAACGTGCAATTCCAATTCAATACAGACGTCATCAAAGCGAACTGGTACCGTAATTTTGCCAAACGTATTTAAATGACCCGAGCCGATACCATCCAACCTTACAGACCAGGGAGAAACGTGACAACCTAATCGATATGCAATGGACTCCTTAATTAATGAACAATTTGCACCAGTATCAATTAATGCATTTACAGGATTATTATTAATGTGGACCTTTGTAAGACGAAGGCCGGATTGTGTCACGCAGTTAACTGGCTTATTAGTAATTTGTTTTTCGCGATCATATCGCTGTTTCGACCAGCACTTGTCAATACTGTGGCCTTCCTTCTTACAAAACCCGCACTTATTGTTTTTATTAATATTAATAGGCGATTCTTTCGATTTAGTCTTTGATACGTTATCTAAAGAGGTTTTATTAGAGGAAGCATTTTTTGGACACTGGAATCTAATATGACCCTTTTCTCCGCAAATAAAACAATGCTTTGAACTAAAAGAATCTGAAGCTTGATTAAAACGAGATCGCTTGGCAGCACTTGTATTTGAATCATCAGTCATCCCATTTCTATCAAATAATCGTTTTCGCGGATTCTTAACATAACTAGAGAAGAGGGTAATCAATTCATTAGTTGTTGATAATGAACTATTAAAAGAGGCCATGCGAACACTAACATCGCGAACACCCCCACAAACAAGCTCAACTAACTGTTCCTCGGTAAATGCTACTCTCAATTTTTTTAGCAATAAAATCTTTTCTCTGGCATATTCGGCATAAGTCTCTGCAGACTCAGAATTATACAAAACGGCTTTGGTTAGTTTCTCAGTCAAGTTTTTCTTAATTGGGAATAGATCTATTATATCCTGACGAAAAGTCTCCCAATCACGGTGTTCTGGTTCCCATGTCTCAAACCAAGTAGAAGCAGAGCCCCGAAGGGCCTTACCAGCTTTTGCCACCATTTGTAGACTGCTCCAATTGAGTTCTGCACCCAGATCTTCAACATTTTGACACCAGCATTCTGCGCCATTGTTCATCTTCTCAGGATGAAAAACAGGTAATACCACATCATCCTGACGACGATTTGATGATATCGCTTTGCTGATGGATTCCAATAAGTTTTTCACAAGGTCCGCATCCATGGTTCACACTGAAATATTTAATAATTTTATTAGATATTAAGTAGAACAGATAGGCCGCATCCCACTTCTGATGTTAGAAGCAGATTTATAAAAAAAATAAAAAAAAAAATACAACATTGTAGCTAGACAAGCCTTTTAATATCAAAATATTTAAATATACACATTTTATCAGGAATGGTAAACATTCAAATACAATATAGGAAACATATTTTAATTTAATCACATTATTCTAACAAATATTTTAAATGTAATTAACAAAGTATACTTATCTGAAATATTCTAGGTACTCAGAGTCAGATAGCACTGACGGGAGGCAGAGTAACGTTGTGATCGGCGTCTCGAACCAAAGTGAACGCTGCGCCCGGCGCTCGCTTCTTTTATACTCGATAGTAAACAACTTCACTCTGCCCCGCCTCTGACTACCGGCTGTGACGTTTACGTTTATAACTTTTTATTTTGATTTAAATACACATTAAATAGAAATAACATTCTTTACATGTTTTTTATTATGTAATTATTTATAGAAATTAAATAATCACTTTATATTTATATAATTAAAATAATAAAATAATTGCAACATCTCACACGCGCATTGACGACTCTAGGCAAAACGAGGTGTGTAAGGAAAATAATTTAATGGAAGAATTCGTATGTGAGGCTCCGGAAGTCTTACTTGCCGGCCGCAACCCGGAAGCAGTGTTACTACTCTAACCGGTTTCCTGAAATAGGGTAAGGCGCGTACCATAACATAATATATAAAAAGTTATATATACAGGCTGTCCTGTAAAGAATGAGTAATCCTGAAACAACTTATAAGGGTCAGCGCCGACGGACGAAGTGGAGGCGAAGAGACTAATTCAGTGACAACTTAAATTCAACCTAAAGTGCTTCAGAATACGACTGTATTTGGTACAACGAAATAAAATTGACGGCGAGCGACTCAAAGCACGGTCATTTTATTTCGTTGTACCAAATACAGTCGTATTCTGAAGCACTTTAGGTTGAATGTATTGGGAGTTCAAAATAAAATTATATAAAAAAAAACAAAAAAGGTTTAAGTCGAACAATGTACATATTATATATTATAGGTTTTGCCCGCGGCTTTGCTCGCGTGAATGTAGGTTCGGTTAGGTTACTAACAGTACATTTTCCCGGATGAAAGATACCCTGTGTCATTTTATATTCCCTGACACTTGTATGCGAAGTTTCATGACGGTGAGTGAAACAAACTTTTTTTTAACGACTATTCCCGCTCTAGGAGTAGTTCCTGTGTCCCGGGGGACTTTACAAACATTCAAACAACGGACACAAAGAATATCCAGAATCGCAACATCACACAAACTTTTGTCCCGTGTGGGATTCGAACCCACAACATTCGGCGTAGTGGCAGTGACGAGGGCGACCACTTACACCACTACGCCATCCGTGCAGTGATCTATACTAATATTATAAAGCTGAAGAATTTGTTTGTTTGAACGCGCTAATCTCAGGAACTACTGGTTCGATTTGAAAAATTCTTTTAGTATTGGATAGCCTATTTATCGAGGAAGACTATAGGCTATATAACATCACGCTACGACCTAAGGGGGCGGCGCAATAACGATAAACGCGGGTGAAACCGCGGAAACATCTAGTTTATAATATTAGTTAAGATATACATCCAGTTTTAATTCTTCATTGTTACGTAATTAATTAATAACTGTATCGTTTCAATCTTCTGCATATACAAAACTGTTACATACGAGGTATTATCACTTTCCAAATGAATTCAATAAGTGTTGAATTAAACGAAGTTTATGAGCCGTACGATCGTAAATACCTACATCTACGGCGCGACGTTGAAAAAGTTTATTTATTTATTTATTCATTTAAGGATTTCCAACAAAGGAATATACAATAAAATACATTATATAGCAGTAATAAAGTTCTTAGCGTGTATAGTCCCTCAATTATAGGAAACCACAGCTTGCAAATTATAATCTATATATTAATACGTGAAGCGAAAACTTTGGATCCCTTTTTACGAAAATTGGGCGGACGGAGGAGTATGAAATTTCGCACACTTATAGTTTATACAGAGAAGAAGTGACGAATCCTAATATTTTTTGTAAAATATGCATTAGAAATACATTAAATTAATGAAAAAACACTACACGCACACAAACATGCATTTGACACACGCAGTCGAAGCGCGTAACTATGGTTACATATATCAATATATAATGACATAATGGTGTCAGCAATATCTTACAGGCAAACTTTGGTCGAATTTCGAGCACTAGGCGACCGCTAGTTATAACAAAACTAACAACTTAATTAAAGAAACAAACAGAAAACATAAAATTTTTAAACATAAAATTCTGCCTCTAGGGTAAACTTTGGAGTAAAACAATTATAGCTTATTAGATATAGAGTTATATAAAAAAATTACAAGTTGCACCTTAAGTACAACAAAAAATAAAAATTTCGAGTTACTGACTCCATCAATTTATCAATCAATTAAAGAGCTTTGCTTTCGTCGGTGGAGACTTTTCCATGTCTTTCTATTCTTTCCCATTATGCTGAATAGCCCCAATGGTGCTACTGAAAATTATTTGACTAGAAAACCTACCAACACTTTGCCCGACCCGCGAATCGAATTCAAAACCTCACGCACAGCAGTCGCATTTATTACCACTAAGCCACCGAAGCCTACAAGGTCTATTATTTCGAATACAAAACAATGTAAATCCAGTATTTATCTGTTAGGACACTTGTAGAGGTCTCATGTTTATTTAGGCTCTTGAGTCAACTGGTCCCTGGGACCGACACATACTTACGAGCCTTTTAGCTAACCAGACGAAGTATACAAGATGAAATTTATATTGAAAGGTTAATATAAAAAAATATAGGCCTTGTTCTCTGGCCTAGATAGGAGAACTAGCTTTTGCCCGCGGCTTCGCTCGCGATAATTTAGAATTTGACAATCGATTCGGGTTGTACACTGCTTGTAATAATGTAATTCAATCATGATTCGAAAGACATGTGGCGCCATCTATGATAATAAGAACGTTATTGTTGTTTTCCTCGGGAACAGTAGATAATGTTTTTCGGGATGAAAGGTAACCTATGTCCGTTTCTGTACACTTGACAACGTATATGCAAAATTTGAGGACGATCGGTTCAGTAGTTTAGGCGTGAAAAGGTAACAAACAAACTCATTTTCGCTTTTATAATATTAGTTAGGATTTTCAAATATGTATTACTAGAGTTTGCCTGTAGCTTCACTCGCATAAATGTTTTCTATCTCCAAGGAATAAAACTATTTTCTGGATGAAAGGTATTCTATGTCCTTTTCTGTACCCCTGATAATGTTTATGCGAAATTTCATGATGATCGGTCGAGTAGTCAATGCGTGAAAGCGTAACAAACAAAGAAACAAACTCACATTCGCCTTTATAATATTAGTGATGATGTTCACGCCTTACTCCACACATTTTTACACTATTTAGTAATTAAGTTTATATCTTATTTACACGTATATTTACATATCTAAGTATATTTTATTTTTATATGTTTAGACACTAGGCGCCCGCGCCGGCGTCACCAAATTGGACTTCGCAGAACACCAGTGTTGCGATTTAACAATCGCAACGTACGCTGAGCGATGTCCAAATTTTGGCACTGATGGGGGACACACTTTCACATTACTTTTTAAACTTAAGTTATGTTTAAATAATTTAATATTATATTATTGTTTTTATCGCTGCTCACTGACAATACTAGCCTTGACCTGAATGGAGGCAGTTGCCGTTTAGCGGAAGGTGTGGTGTTGCCAGTGAGCAGAAATTAAATTTAATTACAGCGTTAGTTTTATTATTCTAGTTTCTTATTGTTCTGTTTTTATTTTTATTTTGTAATTTGTATCCTTTTTTTATTTCTTCGTGTTTTGCGTGTGCCCTTGTGTGCCAAAATAAATATTTTTCTTTCTTTTCTTTTCTTTGTTTAATTTCTAACATCGGTACATGAAGGCTGTTCTCGATAGTTCATGTTTCAATATAATAATGTCCTCCAGACCGATTTTCGGTCACAGTGGCCAATCTTAACGTAGACTGGCCATCTGCGCAGTAGATATTATAGTGCACCAGTATGTGCGCAAACACAAGGGCACTCTGTGTTCCCTAACTCTCATGATCCGATGGGACGGTTAATCCGACACGACTGGAGAGAGATCAGGCGCAGGACCAACGGCTTTACGTGTTTTCCGAGGCACGGGGGTGTCTAACGCCGCCAACTTTCTAACTCCGGGCTCGTATTGAGATTTCTTAACAGAAAAACCCAATACCTTTTTGTTGGCCCGACCCGGGATTCGAAACCGAGACCTCATGCATAGCAGTCGTATTCACTACCGCTGCGCCACAGAGGCAGATGCTTCAATATACGTAGAGAGCAGTTGCCAATCCTTTGCCTCACAGGCAGTCAATCAAAAGCCTGTGAGGTACCCATTCCTTTGAAGTCAAACTACAAAACGGTGATTCAATGTCAGCGCTACAAACGAGCTTGAGCGTAAAGCACGCTCTGCTGATGTAATGGATCGCTCTTGTATGTCGTGTAACAGAAAGAGGTGGTCATGTTTCGTGTTCCGGTATATACATAGTCATATACAGGGTGTGGCGTAAATAATGGATAACTCTAAAACTGTCGACTGGCTAGATTATCATCTATCATTTACCTCACTTAAATCACCAAACAGTGCAGTATATTTTTTTTCAGTACAGGGGCCTAATGTTGCATTATTCCTTAGAAAAGTTTTTTGCCCGTTCTTCTCATGAGCCCTACACCCTTGCTTTGCTGAACGTGGCAGTATATGTAAATTCACAGAAAAAAATTAGTGTAACTTTGACATTCATAAGTGTTACCTTGTAACCTAACTTGAATAAATTTATTTTTGATTTTGATTTTGAAAACATGTTAAAATTTGAGAATAAGTATTTTTTGCGAAGTAGTCTTAGATTGTAACAAAAAATCTTGATACTGGTCTGGTGATACAAGTATTCAGGAGTGACATAAAAAGAACAAAAGGAGAAAATGTCGCCAATTGTAGAAATGGCAGCATTTGAATATGCACCGCACGAGCTCTGTCATTATCTGTCTTACGCTCGGCGCAGTCTTAATATAAGACAATGCTTTACTGCAATCAATTAGCTATACCTATACCAATATTGATAAACTCCACCCAGCCGTCATTTGTGAAACCTAATAAGGCATACAGCCGGATAAACTCTTCTTGGATTCCATTATGCCTCTTTACCTATCAATCATCAAAGTATAAATATAAAATTATTCTATCACATATTCTATCACATACACACACCACCATCTGGCCCAAACTAAGCAGAGCTTGTACTATGGGTACTAGACAATGGATAAACGTACATATATACTTTTTTTTAAATAAATTAATATTATAGGTACATAGAAACACCCAGACCAAGACAAACATTCTTGTTAATGCACACAAATGTTTGACTTGTGCGGGAATCGAACCCGCGATCTCAGTGGTGGCAGTCGGTTACACTAACCACTACGTCATCGAGGCGGACATATTAAATTTAAAGTAAATTTTGCGGTAGAATGCTACCTCTAATATTTTAGTAAGCTACTAACAATTTGTTTAGAAGTTAAGCCGAACGGTCCCGGAAGTATTTTAGTATACTTTATTGACTTGATACTGGGATTTACCTGCCGGTATTGTGAATAACAAAACAGTTTTAAATAATTGACAGAATGATTTTACATAGGTCGTGTGCTATTGTAAAACCTTCTCGATGGCGCAGCGGTATTGAAAGCGACTGTTGTGCTTGAGGTCCCGAGAGGTTTCTTAATCTTTAGGACAAGTTATTCGATCCAACGCTAAATTTTTTTTTATTCGAACCATTACTTCCTGATATTAGCGCGTTCAACCAAACAAACGAACAAACTCTTCAGCTTTATAATATTAGTATAGATAGACAGATGAATATGTGTACTAGTCGAACACTTCCATTCTATTATTACATAACATTGGCCGTGATCCGACTTCGGTTCTACTCTAGTCATTACCACCCTCACCCCAACCCAACCCCCTCCATATTGCACTGTATCTGATAGTAACAATAAGCTCTATCCTCAAGACCGCTGGTACGAGCGATCAATAGAAGGCTTTGCCGATTACATGCTAAGTAAGGGGATTTAGTTGTATTAGTGTTGCTAAGTAATTCAATCTTATTATAATATACTGCTAATTTTAAACTTGTGGAGATGTTAATGTATGTGAGAATAAGAATAAGAATTCATTTATTTGTTTGAACATGGTATACACACATTGAATGCAAGATATTGTTACAAATAGTGTTTAGTTCGTACATGTTCAGCCTCATACAGTGGCGTACAAAAAGAGAGACAGTGCTACGAGCCATTACTAGAACTTTGTCCGAAAATTCTTAGTTCATAAGTGTGACAAATGTTAAATTGTATATCATAGGAAACAATATTAAATAATGAGAATTAAAATCAGATAATAATAATACAAATAAGAGATTATGTCAACATTCATAAAATTGCAGTAATTTCGCTAATAAATTTCAAATTACATGTTCAGTAGAGACAAATAAATTATATAGGTAAGGGTAATCAATGACACTAAAATCCAGATAATAATCGATAAATTACATTTACAATTCGCACTCATTCAATTAAAATCCTTTTCTGAGAAAAAGTCTGATATCTGATAGTAAGCTTTATTAGTAAAATAATTTTTCATTTCTTTTTATATGTATTGTAGGGACTCTGTAAGTATGCAAGAAATGATGAATAAACAGTTTTGTGTATAAGCGAGAAGTATGTTAGTGTGACCGGCAGTTACTGCGCGCTGTCCGGTCTAGATGCACGTATGTAGGCAAGGGTGCATTCCGGACAATAAATCCCATGTGAACGTTTATATAATACGTTTCATTTATCGCCAGTAATTCTCAATGCAACACACGCGCACATACCCATAGGATACACACGTAAATATCCTACAGTATCAAAGGACATATTTTGCCACGATTTGGTAATTTATTGTAAATTGTTGGTGCCATGCAAAAATCCTACAGTATCAAAGGACATATTTTGCCACGATTTGGTAATTTATTGTAAATTGTTGGTGCCATGCAAATATCCTACAGTATCAAAGGACATATTTTGCCACGATTTGGTAATTTATTGTAAATTGTTGGTGCCATGCAAATATCCTACAGTATCAAAGGACATATTTTGCCACGATTTGGTAATTTATTGTAAATTGTTGGTGCCATGCAAAAGATACTATGATTAGTAGTCGAAAGCAAACATTCTAGTAGGGTAGTTGATTTGTAAGTACATTATTTCACACTAGCTGACGCGCGCAACGTCGCCACGTCGTCTGCTTCACATAAGAGAGAATTGCAAGAACGGGTCAAATTCTCTTATTCTTTGTTCTCCTTCTTTTTCGTGTGGTTAGTGGCCAACCTGTTGTCAAGAGTTGTTCAAGCCTCTAGGCCTCTGACATGGCTTAACGACTGCTGTCAATTTGACAAAGACCGGAACCGACTTTTTACGTGCCCTCCGAAGCACGCTGAGATGAAATACCACTAAGCGGTCACCCATCCATAGACTGACCGCACCCAACATTGCTTAGTTTAATTTTCTTATGTGAACTAGACGATGATGCGCGGGTCAGCTAATCTTTATATAAACTAGCTTTTGTCCCCACCTTAGCTCGGGATCAGTACTTTTTCTGGATAAAAAATAGGTACTCTATGTGCTTTTGTATCCTTGGCTACGTTAATACGAAAGTTTGTGAAGATCGGTCATGTAGTGAAGGCGTCAAAACGTAACAAGCAAACGCACATGCGCATTTATAATATTTTTTAGGATTATGCAAAACAAAACCGCCTTTTACGTTTTATTTTTTGTTTTGTTATGTTGCTTTAGCGAGAGCTTTGTTTTTTTATTAATGTGTGCTCATATAATGTCTTAGTAAATTTTTTTATCTATAGGTACTAATATTATAAAGCTGAAGAGTTTATTTGTTTGTTTGAACGCGCTTATCTCAGAAAACAACTGGTTCGAATTGAAAAATTATTTTAGTGTTGGATAGCCTATTTATTGAGGAAGGCTATAGGCTATGTATCATCACGCTACGACCCATGGGGTGTAACCATAAACGCGAGTGAAACCGCGGGCACATCTATAATGTCAAATTTCGACCTCTGTGCGGATAGAAGTACAAATAAAATGGGTGTTATTTAAATGGTTAGCATAGTATTGGTATTTTTGTGAGCAGAAAAATATAATCTGTGAGCAGAAATAGCTAATTGATCAGCAACTCATGGCCAGCAAACTTTAAAGAGATCAAACTAAGTCGACGGAGCCCCTATCCGGACGGATCCTATTTTTGGGTGGGTTTAAAAAAAGGAACCTAACATAACCTAACACTTCCGAGACGGAATGCAGTGATTTGAAGCGTATAGATGCTCGTTATGCTGTGCAATATTTGCTGACCAATTAGTATTTTTGATGATCATTATATTTAATCCCAAATAAAATCAATGGAAATGTCGCAAAACATAATAATAATAATAAAGTTTATTGACGATACAGTCATTTGAACACATAAAAAGTATACAAATAATTGTACAGTCCACTTGTTAAACACTGGTACCCAAGCTAAGATTGAACTTGTGGTATGGGTACCAGGGTTTACGTGAATTAAATGCATAGCACTACTAGATTTTAAATTTATGTGATCCAAAAACCTGACTGTAGGTGTTCTTTGTGTCCGTTGTTTAAATGTTTTAGTGTCCGCCGCGACACAGGAATTATTCTTCGCGCGGGAGTTGTTTTTGAATGAACTGAAAACATAGACCTTTTCGTATTTAATTTAATCCTTGTCTACGTATACCTTTTATCGTCAGCCTGTTCCAACATTCATAACACATCGCTGTAAGCCGATTTGTGCCATATCTGTTGAATAGAATAGCAGCAGATAAGTACGATCGTATTACCGCAAGTTATTACATGTATCATAATATCTATAAAATATTAATACGTGAAGAGGAAACTTTGTACCCCTTTTAAGCGTATTGCGCGCACGGAGGAGTGTGGGATTTAAAGTTTATATTGAGTGGGAATGCAGAAAGTTAAAACATATACAATGCTAGCTTCTGCCCGCGACTTCGTTTACGTGAGGTGAAAATATTTTTAAATAATGTACGTATTATTTAAAAATATTTTTAAGGAGCTATTTTAGGTACCTACTCGTACATCACGATTTTATGATATTTTTGCGATGTTATTTTAAAACTGCGATATCTCCTAAGATATTCATTGAAATCGAATGATGTAAAGGGCAATTTTGTTTTAAATTGAATACTTGTGATGAATAACGTATTTATTTGGATAAGGATTAATATCATGTTTATAAATACACCATCGCAAATAATGCATTATTTTAGAACAAATTTGGTTAGCATAAAAAACGTTATAGTGAGCCAACCTTAAAAGATAGACATATTGACGGGGACTTTTTTTTTAGAACTTTTAAAGGGGGACAATTCTGTCATACATGATTTTTGCGAAGCTTTAACTGTTTACGCAGCGCACGCAGCGGCAGCTCTCAAATGGAAAAAAACCCTCCCATTTTGAAACATTCTTCATTAGTGTTCCGCTCCTATTATATAGCCTATAGCCTTCCTCGATAAATGGGCTATCTAACACTGAAAGAATTTTTCAAATCGGACCAGTAGTTCCTGAGATTAGCGCATTCAAGCAAACAAACAACCAAACAAACTTCAAATTTATAATATTAGTATAGATTTTTCTTAGTCTAGAGGGAGACTGTTTGGTTACCACGCAGAGGTCTTGAGTTCGAATTCTGACTCTTCGAAGTTATGTGCGTATTAAATAATTAATTATCGCTTGCTTTAATGGTGAAGGGAAACATCGTGAGGAATCCTGCATGTCTGAGAGTTTTCTTAATGTCCTCGAAGATATATGAAGTCTGCCAACTTTCACTAGGCCAGCGTGGTGGACTATGGGTTAACTCTTCTCAAATTGAGAAGTGGCCCGTGCCCAGCAGTGGGACAGTTTAAACAGAGCTAATATTTCAGGCATAACGGTCGTATACTACTGTACTGATTTGAATACGGTTTCCACAATTTAATAGGTAAGATTGAAACTTAAAACTAAGCCCCGTTTCTTCAATTTTCCTGCAGCAGAACCTGACATACGATACATAGTGCAATTCACATAAATGACGTAGCGAGCCAACTGCAATTCACGCGGAAAAGTAGCAAGCAAAGCCTAGTTTTTAAAAACTCTACAATTACTACTTGCCCACACAAATACAGACAAAACCGTGTGCAAATAATAGCCGAAACTACACCAAACATTCTAATTACCTAAACGAACAAACCTTTAACTAAAACCTTTACGAAAATCAGCACAATATAATATGTAAGCGGACCCTTGTTTTAACGTGATAGTTTTATAGACTGTCGATCCCGATAGTCAGCGGTAATCCCACGCCCACTCGCCCAGCGTTGGACACGTAAACACATTACGTACGGGTACATGGACACTATTACCATGGAAATGACGGTCGAGTGGTACTGAAAGGGATGTTGTCACACCGTTTCGTGTTATTCTGATTTTGTTGGAGAATTTTATGCTTGGGTGTTGTTTAGTAATATGTTTATTTATTTATTTCAAAAACTATTATCTATCATTACAGCCTACAGGTTCTTAACCTAATGCGATAGTATAGTAACATAACTAAAATGTAACATTTAAAATGGTAATATAATAAACATCTTAAATCTATTATATTAACAATAACTTAATATCCAGTATGTAGCCTTTGTGAATTCGCTCAAAGAACCTGAAAATAGATCGATACGATCTGATACTTTATGCTCGCGTACGCAGCGCCCGCGTCAACGGCGCGTGCTGTAAGAGATTAGTGCGTGCGCGCGGCACCACTAACAATGCCGGCGGCCGCCGTCGCCCCCTATATTCATCTGGGACAAAAAATTAATTTCCTGGAGGATGGCTGGGTTATGTATTTTACCTCTTATAAGTTTAAATAAATAGCAGACCAGGGCTGCTTCTCTACGTACTTCTAGTTTATAATAGCCTACCATTCCAAGGGTAAATAGAGAAGGATACAGTCGGGTACAGCGATAAGCGATAAAATCATCTAAAGTTATGTATTTTTTATAGATTGCTCACTAGTAGTCCTGTTATCCTCCAGGTAATATGGAATGCTTGTGTTTATTATCTTATCTTATCTTATATGGGGGCCAGTCAGTGTAGACCGGCGACACTTCGACCCAGTGGGATCTTTTGTGTCGACACTCTCCCAATAACGACTGCTATAGATGTTCGTGGCAGCCGGGACCGACAGCTTAACGTGCTCTCCGAGGCACGGAGCAGGCGATAATTGTCAATCAATACGCACATAATTTCGAAAAGTCATATAACTTACGAAAATCAGAGGTGCGCGACATGGGTTCGAACCCGAGACCCTCTGCATTGCAGTCTATTGGTCTCCCCACTGAGCTATCGCTGCTCTAATGCTTGTGTTAGTAGTGGATGTAAGTTGGTAATGGAATGGGTGGAGTTGGAAGCCACGACGTCTTGATATCAAGTCCAGAGTCTTATTTATAATATATGTTCCCGCGGTTTCACCCGCGTTTATCCTTACTACGCCACCCCCGTGGGTTGTAGCGTGATGTTATATAGGCTTATAGCCTTTCTCGATAAATAGGCTATACAACACTAAAATAATTTTTCAAATCGAACCAGTAGTTCCTGAGATTAGCGCGTTCAAACAAACAAACAAACTCTTCAGCTTTATAATATTAGTATAGATAGTCTACCGCCATTTATTTGGCAAACAAGCAATTCTGTATATAATCATTCAGTTACTGCTATCAGACTATTGCCGTTCTCTAATAATAATTATTATAGATGTGACAAATCGAAATCATAGAGACCCAATGTATTGTTTATAGCTTCCAGTAAATCATATGTATTTATTTAATAAATAAGACAAGAAAGAAAAATGGAATATATATCTATTATACATACATACATAGATTCACGCCTGTTTCCCAGAGGGGTAGGCAGAGACTACGGATTTCCATTTGCTACGATCCTGACATACTTCTCTGGCTTCATTCACTTTCATATATTTGATTATAAACATTATTGAATTATATGAGCTAGGTATTAACAATCCAATTACCACATTTGAAATTGCTTATCGTCATTGGAGAAGGGGATGGTTTCATTTATTTAAATGAATTAATTTACACGGAAATATCGCAGTTTTTAAAGTGAAAACTTCTTGAGGCGCGTTAATCACTTCATGCGTGAATAACAATCATAGAACTCGCGTCATCGTCACGCTTCCAGGCTTTCCACTTTTGAATTATTTTTGAATATTAACAATATCTCAGAAATGGTGTGTCCTACGCAAAAAATAACGAAATTTTGACCCCCTTAATGACTCCTAAGAGAGTATCAGGAATCCGACCCGCCCTCTTTTTTTTTTTATAATGATGTGTTTATGATCAAAGATTAAAGTTTTCACTTCTATCGGCGGTCCCCAATGAATGCATTTTTTTAAGAAACTCCACTGTTATGCTATATTTATAAAATAGTTAATTCATTTTATCATTATACATATCTAGTGTTTTTGAAAACAAACTGAGATAAACTTCGTATGAGTTTTTAAATCCTAATCCTAACTAATATTATAAAAGCGAAAATGAGTTTGTTTCTGTTTCTCTGTTACCTGTTTACGCCTAAACCACTGAACCGATCATCCTGAAATTTTGCATATACGTTGTCAGGTGTACAGGAAAGGACATAGGCTACCTTTCATCCCGAAAAAATTTACTGTTCCTGAAGAAAACAACAATAACGTTCTTATGATAATAGATGGCGCCACCAGTGTTTCAAATCATGATTGAATTATATTATTACAAGCAGAGTACAACCCGAATTGATTGTCAAATTCTAAATTAACGCAAGGGAAGCCGCGGGCAAAAGCTAGTATATAATATTCGCGTAAATTTAAAGCAATATTACGGTTTATTTCAATAAAAATCACAATAAATGTCCTTGTCTTCCAATGTTTATTATGACCCTCAATTATAAACACACTTATGTTACAAGTTGTATTACAGTAATTACCATTGGTGTGGCACTGTTACGCTACGGTGTGAGTGACAGTATCCCTCCCTTGTACTAACGTAGGCTTTTGTAGTTGTATACGTTTACACACGTACATCCTATTACTCATATAAAGATAGTCAGTTTATTCGTCTATACATTATATATGTTAATAGATAATTCACTTTGAGTTTTCTTTAAAAGGGACTTATATTAGAAAATATAAATAGATTATTGGCTGTAATCCCCGAGGCGGAAGTTTTTTTTTTATACGTCTAACATGGCAATAAGCATACGGTCCACCTGATGGTAAGTGGTCACCGTAGCCTATGGACGCCTGCAACACCAGAGGCATCACTTGCGCGTTGCCGACCCTTTAGGAAAGGAAATGGAAATGAGAAGGAGCGAGAAGGGGGAAAGAGGGTGATTGGGCCTCCGGTACTCTCACTCACCGAACGAAGCACTACAGTAGGAATACTGCTATTTCACGTCGATATTCTGTGAGAGGGTACTTCCTTCCCCGGTCGAGCCAGCCCATTCATGCTGAAATCAGCGAGGCTCTACTACAAAGGTAGAAGAGTATGACACTTACATGTGGACACATTTGTTTCAGGTCCCATATTAAATGGGACTTTAAAAGAGCGAGTCTTTTACTGCCTACAGACATATTGCTAAACTCCATACTACTGACAACTGTCTATCAGAATAACCCTAAAGGCCACGCGGCACTGAAAAATTCTATTCAGTAAAATTTGGGATTTGAACCCAAATATAACAAAATAATTCCTTATTTAAGCAAAATAATGCTCCGCGATTATCTTGACAGATTTATAGTGAAGCAAATAGATTAATATCATAGGTAACCTAGCGCCATAAAATAAGACCTATGGCGAAAATTGGAACTAACATATTTCTAATATTAAAATAAAGTTATTAAATAGACACTAGCGCCACCCTTACCTCTTTTATAGACGCATACTCTATAAGATTTCATTCTGTTTGATTTACAGGCACTAATATTGAACATATCTATCATTTTAAGGCTTTTTAAGCGAAGGTTCAAAGAGGGGCTATAAAATAAGTCATTCTTTATAGATGGTAACATTTTATAACGGATAATAATAATTCAAAGAGGTCAGTAGATCCACGCATTATTCTTTTTCATAGCTCTATTATTTTCAAACGGATTCAGGTCGGCTTTTGATATTGAGTTGGTTAGGTAACTAACTAATGGCTTTGATTCTCTCGATGGGGTAAAGACTCAGGTTTGATTGGAAGTATAGTTACTGTAAATTTTCGAACAAAAACTAAAAACTTCTTTAGGGGCGTTGAGCACTTCTTGAGTGAACAAAAATCATAGAACTCGCGACATCGTCACGCTTCGTCATCATCACGCTTCCACGCCTTCCTTTTTTGAATTATTTTAGAATATTAACAATATCTCAGAAATAGTGCGTCCTACGCAAAAATAACGATATTTTGATCCCCTTAATAACTCCTAAGAGGGTATCAGGAATCCAAAACGCCCCTTTTTTTGTTTATAAAGAAGTGTTTATGATCAAGGATTAAAGTTTTCACTTCTATCGGCAGTCCCCAAAGACTGCCCCAATTTTTTTTATTAGTGGCACAAGTGTGAGCCTGTCTTAGAAAGCAATAGGTTCACCGCCTATTACGTGGTTCTTAGATCTGTAGTTGAAGAAATTGGGACTTAATACACACTTACACACCTCGGACACCACGCCTTCATAAAGCGATGAAACGGCAATCCGACAAGACTGGAGAGAATTCATGCGCAATATCAACGACTTTACAAACTTGCCGAGGTACAGACTTATTATGCAATAGCAATATTTCCTATCTTTGAGCTACTGTTAAAAATATCTAAATAATATTGTCTTCTGTTTACGCGAATGTTATTCATTAAAATTAAAGTACTATATACGGATTTTATCGCGTTGTTTATTTGACACTTTATTACAAAATTTTGAAAAACTGTTATACTACTATTACTATAAAACTTTACTAATTTTTAAGCTAATTAAATTATTGAAACTATTAAAACTATTTATACTATTACTATACTATTATACTATTTATATTTATGTTCACACTTTCCCCGACGTTTCGGTTGCTTTTCAGCAGCCATGGTCACGGGGAGACTAAGATGATAGTTGTCCCAATGTTCCAGTGTAGTTATTTCAAAGTACCCGAACATAATTTAATCTTGGGTGTTTCTATTTACGCAGAATCTCCCTCTCAAAAATCCGTATATATTTGTTTAATTTCAATGAATATCTAAATAGAAAAATCTAATTGCACCTAGCTAGTTAACCTAATTATCATCAATCTAAACCGTCAAGCGTGTGAATGTGATGAGAGACTTAGTTAACTTTCATCACATACACACGCTTGGTGAAACAGATAAACCACCATCGTGGCTTGTCGGAATCCATAGTCTTTGCTTACCCCTTCGCGAAATAGACGTGAGTCTAAGCATGAATGATATAATGGCTGCAACACTTTATTGATATGAGTTGTAAAATACTCATATTATATTTAATTGGCGATTTAAAATTGGCCGTGATTTTCTTGCAGGTTTCTTCTCTTCTTCCTTTGAACCTAGCAACTAACCGAAATGTAGCTTCAGTTACTTAGTAAACTCACTAACCTATATATTTTGACGTTCATAAGTGTTACTTTGTGACCTAAATGAATCAATGATTTGACTTTGACTTTGAATTCAGAGTCTCCCTAAACCTATTGGTTTGACATATAATTGAGAACCTCTGAATTTCCTAATAATATCAGCTCTGCATTAAACTGTTCCACTGCTGGGCACGGGCCTCTTCTCAGTGTGAGAAAGGTCATAGCCCACCACGCTGGCCCAGTGCGCGTTGGCAGACTTCACATGTTTTAAAGAACATTATGGAGAACTCTCAGACATGTAGGTTTCATCACGATGTTTTCCTTCACCGTTAAAGCGAGCGAAAATTAACTACGCACATAAATTTGAAAAGTCAGAGATGCGCGCCTTGGGATCGAACTCGAGACCTCTGCGTGGCAGTCCAACGGTTCCCCACTAGGCTATTGCTGCTACCGGAAACCGCCGCTAAATAATTACCGTTGCTAAATTACCTATATAAAACATAATAAGCAAATTACATATTCCCGTTCAAAGGATTCCAACCTAATCCCAATATTTGATCACGCCAATCAGAGATTTATTACAGCGATACGTATGAACAAACATATCGAATAATATTTACAAAAGCCACGGATATAGCATGAATACAGAGGATTTGAGGTGTACACCACACATACATTTGTGCAGAAGAACAACTTAAAATACTTAAGACGTCGCCGAGCGAAATGTGCCAAAACAGGTGGTCACAGTTAAGTTGATAAAATCAACACTTTTTGTTTAATACAAATATAAAATATACATTTACCATAAAAATGAATGTGATTTTAATTACTCCGTGTTATAAACTTTATATACTTAATTAATATTTTCGCCTACAAAATTACGCAAATTTGCACGGAAAATGCAAAAACGTAAGCTCGTATTAAGTGATTTTTTAGATTATAACAGTAGAAATCTATCCTATTTTACAGCTTAAACGAAACATAAATAGTTATATTACAATTTGTCCGTCCCAAATATTTAAGTTATTGGTTGACAATAAAGATACATATTTATCAAAAAAGCACTTCCAATCCTCCATACAATTTTGCTAGTGCGGCCGCGCGCCGATTCGAATATCGAGCTCTGTCATTCATTCCAACTGCGTCTTACGCTCGGCGCAGTCTTAAACATAAAAGGTAGCAAGCTTCTTAAGGAATGCATACATATGTATATAGTCTCATGCCAATATCCCTGAAGGGGTAGACAGAGATTATGATACCACGCTTTTTCTTTTTTTTTTTACGTTCATCGGTGACAGACGAGCCAGCGGCCCACCTGATAGTAAGCGAGAACCGTGGCTGATACACATGGCTGTGTTTTCTTAGCATTACAGAAGCAATGTCAAAAAACACAACCAAGTAGTTCCCTAACGCAAGGAAAAGAGAAATGTAGCAGGATGAGGTTTGGGAAGGGAAGGGTGATTGGGCCTCCGGCGCTCTCACTCACCGAACGAAACATAACAGATACTGTTATTTTACGTCGATCTTCTGTGGTAGGGTGGTACTTCCCCGGTCGAGCCGGCCCATTCATGCTGTAACCAGCGCGGCCCTACCACTCAATGTAACCAGCGTGGCCCTACCACTCAAGTAACAGGGGGCGCGCCTAAAGTCGTCTACCAGAGCTCCAGACTCCGTGCTATTGCTGAGAATTTTTTGCCTGCGTTGACTTCTCGGCACATGTAAATAAATTAGCGCCTACGTTTGAGATGATTGTGAGTACTCGGTTAATCCAAGTAATTACAGTATACTACACCGTCGGGGAGGGCTATGTCCAGCAGTGGACTATTATAGCCTGATGATGATGATGACACAGTCGGAATGTAATGAAAGTGAATGAACCCAGAGAAGTGTGTCAGGATCGTAGCAAATGGAAATCCGTAGGCTCTGCCTACCCCTCTGGGAAACAGGCGTGAATCTATGTATGTGCCTATGTACAAAGTCGCATTAATAGCCACCGAAGCAGTGCAATAGCTTCTTTTTCAATGTATGCCTCGAAAAAGTAAGTAATAATCATTTATTGCCTATGTAACGGTGAAAGAATTTTTAAAATCGGTTAAGTAGTTTTTGAATTAAATCTTTACAAAAAAACATAAAATCTAATCTTTCCTCTTTGTAATATCAGTATAGTTAAAGAAGGCACATAAAAAGTCCTATAATCCAGAAAAATACTGGAGACGAGGGATACAAATTTACTGACAAAATCTATATAAGCATACAAAGCCACGGAGAAAACTAGTAATAAATATTTTCAAACACTAATAAATAGTTTATCTTATCTTATGTGGGGGCCAGTCAATACAGACCGGCGACACTTCGACCCAGTGGGATCTTTTGTGTCGACACTCTCCCAATAACGACTGCCATACATGTTCATGGCAGCCGGGACCAATAGCTTAACGTGCTTTCCGAGGCACGGAGCAGGCGATAATTGTCAGTCAATACGCACATAATTTCGAAAAGACATATAACTTCCGAAAGTCAAAGGTGTGCGCCGTGGGTTCGAACTTGAGACCCTCAGCATTGCAGTCTGTTGGTCTCCCCACTGAGCTATCGCTGCTCAATAAATAGTTTAAATAATTTTTAATAATAATTTATTAATATAATAAAAATATTAAGGGCAAGCCCTCTTCCTCTCTCCTAATATATTTAGTATGCTGTGCCCGGCTGGGTCCACAATTGATTCTTAGCTTTAAGTCTACCATCTATTATTATATACCTAGGTACTACAGTGTGGCAAAGCAATAAAGATTTGAATTTGAAATATTTTCTTTGTTTTACCCCAAACCTAACCTACTGCGCGTTTGCTATGACGCGTAAAATATTCGATCCATTCCCGGGCCATGATGGATGTTCGTTCTATCTCTACGATTGTGTAGCATCACAAGGAGATACCGACGACCGAGGCATCACAATATTGCTTTGTTTTATTACTATTTTATTCCTACTGTGTTGTGAGTCTCACCATATTTTGATATTCAAAGTGGCAATGGAAGGCTTCTAGGTCCCTGACATTGCCTTGCTATCCCGGCGTGTCTATTGACAAAAATGGCAATAATAATACAGTCTTTCAGTTATTATTAATTTTTTTATTAAATGTTTTTTTATTGAAAATCTTTAAAAAAATCATACATACATACATAGTTTCACGCCTGTTTCCCAGAGGGGTAGGCAGACACTACGGATTTCCATTTGCTACGATTTTGACACAATTCTCTGGCTTCGTTCACTTTCATCACATTCCTCATACACGCCCGTCGGTTCAAGGAGCTCTTAACCTGGCCTTTGTCCACAACGCCTCCGATCTGATCGAGAAACTTCATAAGTTTTATCTAATATACTTACTTACTACGATTTTGTAGTTATTATTAAATAAATCACTTTAATAGAGGAGTATTTAACTATGTACATGTAACCTAACTTATATCTAAAATATTATAAAACAGAAAGAAAAAGAAAACTAAAACCCTCTAATAAGCGACATAAAATTCCAAAATTCATTTCAGCGGAGTGAGTGAAGGAATGCCGGGATTGCCAGTGCAAGATAAAACATTTTTCCTTAAAAATAAAAAGAGTAATCTTTCAACTATAGTGTATGAACGGTAGCACCTAGAGCGTTACTAAATTATCAAATTGAAATTTTTCATGAAATGTTTGTGTTGAAAAATCTTTTTCAAATTCATAAATTTTATCTAATATACTTACTTACTTTTGTAGTATTATCAAATTAAATTTTTCATTAATTAAATGTTTGTGTTGAAAAATCTTTTTTAAAATTCATACGTTTTATCTGATATACTTACTTACTACGATTTTGTTCGCGGCTTCGCTTGCGATAATGTGAATTGTAGCTTTATTATTTATCTCTTTGTCTCTACTTAGAGCATGCAGTGGAAGCCTTTAAAAGTTATACAACCGACGAGTTTCAAAACCTATGTACCTATATTGTATTATTACTGTATCCGCTGATGATAAATAATATCAGTCCTGAATATAAATTGTCCCACTGCTAGGCACGTGGGCCTCGTCTCAGTGTAGTCGCAATGTGCTATCTTTATATATATATGTATATATATAATTCTTCTGTACGTGTGTTGACAGAGAACTCCTCCTAAACGGCTGAACCGATTTGAATGAAACTTTTTGTGTGTGTTCAAGTGGATTCGAGGATGGTCTAGATATGTTTCTTTTTTTTTTTCTCTTTTGTACAGGACCACGTCTGTCGGGACAGCTAGTATATATATATTTCTTTTCGATTATCTATAAGTGCACTTTATGTAATTGTTACGATGCGATTGTAAAATTAAGAATTTTACTAAAAATAAATAAATTATTATTATTTTGTTTCGGATAAATCGATATATTTAAATTCACTACCTAACCTTCTTTTTCGGGGACATGTGTGTAAGTGTGTATGTTTTATAAATAGACCATTGCATTAGTACTACCAATCCATTTAATACGATCCTACACAGTAGTTAGACTTGAAAACCTAACACTGAGCCAGAAACTAACCAAAAGAAAACTCGGCCATATCTTTGCTACTAAAGACAGCGTCGCCTGTTGAACGACGTTAATGCGTGCCTCTAAAAGCTAACAATATATCTCACAAATGGTCCATTAATCTCCCCCTACCCTCACCCCGCTGATTACATGATACACAGAAAGCTGCACCGACACCTCTGCTGATGACATTCATCCATTTCGGTCACGTGACTCGCCACTTTTGCTAGATGAACGTTTATTGCAGGGGTGAGAGAGAGAGAGGAGTAATACTAAAATGTGTACTGACTAGACGTATACGTACTAGCTTTTGCCCGCAGCTTTGCTTGCGTAAATGTAGATTACGTTATGTTAGTAATTGTATTTTGTTCTGGATGAAAGGTACCCTATATCCTTTTCTGTTTCCCTAGCAACGTGTGTGCGAAATTGTATGTTGATCGGTTGAGTAGTTAAGGAGTGCAAGCGTAACAAACAAACAAATAAACACTCATCTTCGCATTTATAATATTAGTTAGGATAAGAAATCACTAAATACTAAACAAAAATACTAATTGGGATCTAAAGATTAGATATTATATCAATTAAATTCATATTTATTATATCTGATATTCTTAACAAATTTTATTTTTTTAAATACCTAGTGCTCGCCCTGTGCTCGAAATTAATCAATTTTAGCTTTCTGAACTCGTCCATGTTATAAACTTTAACTATAGAAATTCTCAAACTCCTCCTTACAGCATACTTGCAAAGGGTTCCAAAACTTTCTCTTGAGGTTGTATCAATAATTATACAAAATAATGTATATACCTACAAGAGCAGCGATAGCTCAGTGGGGAGACCAACAGACTGCAATGCAGAGGGTCTCGCGTTCGAACCCACGTCGCGCACCTCTGACTTTCGGAAGATATATGACTTTTTGAAATTATGTGCGTATTGGTTGACAATTATCGCCTGCTCCGTACCTCGGAGAGCACGTTAAGCCGTCGGTCCCGGCTGCCATGAACATCTATGGCAGTCGTTATTGGGAAGTCAGTGCCCTCTAATATCCTGACACTGGTCTAGCCTTAGGGTATCGTTAGCCTTCGGGTTGCGGAGGTCAGATGGCAGTCGCTCCGTGTAAAAACTAATATCCAGTCAAATCCGAATAGACTAGAAAGCCGACCCCACGTGACTTGGGATAATAAAGGCTAGGGAGAAGAAGAATGTATATAACTACAAATAAAGCAGCACAAGGCATGTCGTGTCTGTGAATTTCCAATCTAAAACTTGGATCCACGTCTTCGTATAAGCGTCCTAACACCAATTTTCTAATCTATACTTCTATACTAATATTATAAAGAGGAATGATTTGATTTCTTGTTTGTTTGTAAGGATTTAACTCAATAACTACTAAACCGATTTTCAAAATTATTTTGCTTTTACAAAACTATATTATCACCGACTAACATAAGCTTTAGAGCAACGATAGCTCAGTGGGGAGACCAATAGACTGCAATGCAGAGGGTCTCGGGTTCGAACCCACGTCGCGCACCCCTGACTTTCGGCAGTTATAATTATAACTTTTCGAAATTATGTGCGTATTGATTGACAATTATCGCCTGCTCCGTGCTTCGGAGAGCACGTTAAGCCGTCGGTTCCGGCTGCCATGAACATCTATGGCAGTCGTTATTGGGTGAGTGTCGACACAAAAGATCCCACTGGGTTTAAGTGTCGCTGGTATGCACTGACTGGCTCCCACAAAAGATAAGATAAGAACATAAGCTATATTTTTTTAATTAAAATAGAAGTACTGTTACGAACATAACCTAAGCTACTTTTACGCGAGTGAAGCAGCGGGCAAAAGGTTGTGTTAAATATTCTTAAAAATATTTTCCATGAGTATTTTCTATTTATAACATAATCCTTCCACAATATCAACGAAAAGACTAGAAACTAAATCCAAGTGAAAAGCAAAATGTTAAAGAAAATTGACACGTCTGTTCCAAAGTCTTGTCTCGTCAAACACGAGCTAATTTCGTGTCACTTGTGAAGTATCAGTATAAGCTTGAAGGTCAGAGAACAAACTAGAATGTGCCAATAACGCGATCTAAGGGCTTGTACACCTAGAAAAGAACAATAATCACAAGTATTGTAATACGTGCACAGTTCACGTCGAAATAATTGTAATGTAGCTCAAGACTACTATGTCGGCCTCGATGGCGTAGTGGTTAGTGTAACCGACTGCCACGCCTGAGGTCGCGGTTTCGATTCCCGCACAAGTCAAACACTTGTTTTTTTATTTTTTTATTTAGGTACAATATAGTGGTAATTTAGTAACATTATACATAATACTCGCCAAACGTTAAGTTTAACGACGAGACACGCTCTTAAATTGTAGTACAAATTATCACCATACATTAAAAAATAGCTCAGCTCACAATAGTGTTAAAAAAAAGGAAACAATATTTAAAGTTAAAAACAAAATAACATATGACATACTTTACATACAATTTATATATTTTTATATATACTGACTGAATTGTGTGCATGAACATGGATGTTTGTCTTGGTCTGGGTATTTCTATGTATAATATGTATGTATTTACAAACAAAAAGTATATATGTATGTTTATCCATTGTCTAGTACCCATAGTACAAGCTCTGCTTAGTTTGGGCTAGATGGTGTTGTGTGTATGTGGTAGAATATTATTATATTATACTTACCGAAGGAGTAGCCATGAAAACACCCACATTTCGCATGAGGTCTCGTGTTCAAATGCCGAGTCGGCAAAGACTTACTTGAGACTTCCAATCAAGAAATACTAAGCAGCAGTACTAGTCTGAAACAGTCTGCGATAAACTTCAATAGACTCACCCTTAGATGAAATCTCGTCAAAATGACCACACTCCACCAGATGGTAAGCAGTCGTGTAGTCTAAGAGCAGTGGCCTCCACACCGCCCTCATAGCAGCCGAGGCGATGTTGAGGTCTCTACTTTGACGGCCTGAGAAGGTGCTTTTTCACGCCCCGCTCAAAGGAGCCAGGATTGAAGGAAGAAGCAAACACGTGCCTTGGCAGAGAATTCCATGCCTTGGTCGTTCTAAAGACATAGTTGGCTAATTTTAGGAGTAATAAACCTCTGCCTACCGATTCAGGGTAAAAACGAGAGACTATGTATGTATGAAACCTGAATCGCAGGATCACATCGCAATCATTTTGACTGTGATCTTTTGTAGAGCATAAATAATTCCCCAGGTTAGTTTAGCGCGTCAACAAAAAGCTATTAGGCTATAAGGAGGCAACTATCGGGAGTACCTTGAGGTACTCCCGATAGTTGCCCAGGGATAGGAAGTTAGCAGTGTTGCATGGAAAGCACGTTAAGGCATTGATTCTGGTCCTGGTCTCTCTCAGGTGGTGACGGATTGCTGTCCCTCGGATTATCAGAGTTCGGGAATAGAGATTGCACCTGAGTTTGCGCACAAACTAGTGCACTATGATATAAAAATATAATTATAGTACGAGTAAGTTTTTTGAGAAGTATCTTCTCATAATCTCAACTTTTGTCTGAACCTAGCAACTAACATAAATGTGAATTCAGTAAATTTAGTAAACTTACTAACCCTTTTGACGTTCATAAGTATTACTTTGTGACTTAAATGAATAAATGAGTTTTGAATTTGACTATGACTATCGCCCACTCAGATGGCCAGTCCCTTTTAAGGGGCTGATGATAATGAATGATTGGCTGCCGAAAGTTAGTCTCACACTTTATTAAAGCAGACATTTGCTGATTTTGTATTCTTTCTATACTATAAAGAAAGATAGTTTTCTCCATTTTCCCTAGCCCTATTTTGTACTTAGTATTATCTCACTATTTATGAGAATATCAATGATTGTAACCATTTGTGAGGCTTATATTAATGTAACTATCAGAAGGTAGCACTGGCTTCTAAGATACAGGTCTATACCTAGTTTAGAAGTCAGAGTCTCCAGTTTGTTATGAATTCCTTAAGCCCTAAGTTTTGTACCTAGATTAAGTGTTTTTCTTATGGAGTAATAAACTTTATTATTATTATAGTCTGTAGGCAGGTATTGCATACCTTCAGGCGGAATATGGAGAGACCAATTTATATATATTATGTTATCTGAATTACCCATTTTCGCAATAAATGAGTTTGAGTTTGAGGTCTACCAGACCAAATTACGGCGACCATAAAACTGATTTGTCTAGTTTGAGAATCGTGTACAAGTCCTTACATACGCAAAACACCGCACTTATATCACATATACTGATACTTCACACACATGTTCCCTAAAGACACAATTGATTTAGTTTCCCACACGAGCTGCGCCGGCGCCGCTCGTAATACTAGGAGTATTGTTCGCTTTTTGTGCCCACTTCCTACTCCTTACGAAACGTAAGAATTGTACTAGTATCTGATTTAAAATGGCGCTATTATGTTAATATTTAGGCCGGTTTTAGTTAATTGATTTGTCAATCGAAATAAACAGCCTCGATGGCGTAGTGGTTAGTGTACCTCACTGCCACGCCTGAGGTCGCGGGTTCGATTCTCGCACAAGTCAAACATTTGTGTGCATGAACATGGCTGTTTGTCTTGGTCTGGATGTTTCTATGTATAATATGTATGTATTTACAAAAAAAATTATGTATGTTTGTTTATCCATTGTCTAGTACCCATAGTACAAGCTCTGCTTAGTTTGAGCTAGATGGTGTTGTATGTATGTGATAGAATATTATTATTATTATTGCTTGCTCTGACAGAAAGTGTCTCGGTGGCGCAACAACTGCGGCTGCTACGCATGAGGCCTTGGGTTAAATTGCCGGGTAGTTATCTTCACAGAAGCACGGAGTTTGAACTGTGGTAGAAAGCTATAGAGCACCCATTAATACATAGGACCACTACCATAGTTGGCGAAATGTGCCTGTAATACCTTCCTCTTCGGGGATGAAGCCGTAAAGCAATTAATGTAATGTATGCTGGATCTAGAAAGAAAGAAAGAAAGAAAACAGTTTATTTTGTCCTCTACACTGGCATAAAACAAAATAAATAAAAAAATAACAACAAAAAAATACAAAAATTAAAAAAAAAAAATGAACAATTTGTATAATAATATTAATCGTACCGCCAGTGTGAGACCAAAAATGGCACTTATCTCAGCATAATGCTGCAGCACCGTGGTAGGTAGTGCAGCGCTGATTTTCAGATAAGTCCAGTGAGGCCACGGACAGCTACGCTTGCCAAATAACATCCGTGTCAACAGGTGGATTAACCATTTTTGTACAGCTGCACAACTTTTCCGTTTTGCACGTTCAGTCTCTTGCTAACGATACTTCTGGCCTTACAATCATCTATTACATAAATGACTACAGTCTTCTTCTCCCTAGCTTTTATTATTCCCAAGTCACTTGGGGTCGGCTTTCTAGTCTGACCAGATTTGACTGGATATCAGTTTTTACACGGAGCAACTGCCATCTGACCTCCGCAACCCGAAGGCTAAGGATACCCTAAGGCTAGACCAGTGTCAGGATATTAGAGGGCACTGACTTTCCCAATAACGACTGTCATAGATGTTCATGGCAGCCGGGACCAACGGCTTAACGTGCTTTCCGAGGCACGGAGCAGACGATAATTGTCAATCAATACGCACATAATTTCGAAAAGTCATATAGTTCCGAAAGTCAGAGGTGCGCGACGTGGGTTCGAACCCGAGACTCTCTGCATTGCAGTCTGTTGGTCTCCCCACTGAGATATCGCCGCTTCAAATAATCATAAATAACTATAGTAACTTACCATTAGGTGAGCTGTATACTTGAAAGCCATCTTGAGTATACACTCACATATAACCGTCCGCCAAATCGAACGAAGTGCTAAAACGCTCAAAAGCTGGCAAACATCACACTCAAAAAAAGAACACTTGAAGGACACCCATTAACATTACACCAGCAATTTTCTGTTCCGATAATCAATATTTTCCTCTCCCACCTTCAAAATACAACCTTAATTTTCAACACTAAAGTTCAATCTCGCTTACCCACATAATTGTAAAACTAATTTATCACTCGGAGCCCATAATTCAAGGGTTTTGGTGTGATATCTGACGGCAGATAAGAAGGGGGTGAGGGCAAGTTAGGGAGGGGGGAGGGGTTAATTTTATAACGCATCTTAAGACTTTATGGGGTAAAGTAAAGGTTGTAATTTGAGATTTCTTACTTAATATCCATGGCAAGTTTATGATCTATGACAAAATTAGCCGAGTTTAAATTAAAGAAAATTCTCTACATTTTATTATATTAAATAAATGGAAATGAGTTCGTCCGTTTTATCGGATGTCTATGATTGTGTCTGTTTTACCGGACTGTCTTTATTAGTGTAAATATTACTTGATACTGAAATATTTTTTATGATTGATCGACAATCCAGCGATTTAAAAATTTTGACTGATAATTTCTTGCGTGTTGTTGTCATTATGAGTTCACTTGTTTTTCAATAAGTAAACAGGTATTTAACCCTATGCCTACCCTTTTTGATAACTAGAATATATGCGATAGAAAATCTAACTCACAATATATTAACAAGTAATAAAAATATATAGGTTAACATTTGCTACACATTCTCATTTTAAGCACAAAACTCGTATTTTTAATAACTTTTTAATTATTTCTCACTCATTATGAATCTATACTAATATGATAAAGCTGAAGAGTTTGTTTGTTTGTTTGAACGCGCTAATCTCAGGAACTACTGGTCCAAATTGAAAAAATCTTTTAGTGTTGGATAGCTCATTTATCGACGTAGGCTATATAACATCACGCCACGACCCACGGGGGTGGCGCGGCGTAGTAATCATAAACGCGGGTGAAATCGCGGGCACATCTTTAATATATATACGGATAGTTTTATAATCATTTAAGCAACGGATGATTTGTAGTTAATAATAATAATAATAATATTCTACCACATACACACAACACCATCTAGCCCGAACTAAGCAAAGCTTGTACTATCGGTACTAGACAATGGATAAACATACATATATTATATACTTTTTTTTTTTTGTAAATACATACATATTATACATAGAAACACCAAGACCAAGACAAACATCCATGTTCATGCACACAAATGTTTGACTTGTGCGGCAATCGAAAAAAAGTTGTAGTTTATCTTTCCACATTACAAAATCTAACTCAGTTGTTGCTACCGTATCTAGTATACTAGGCCCCATTTGGCAAAAAATATTTATTTAAGACTAGATTTTTTTTCCGCGGCTCCTCTCTCGTAAATGTAGTTTATGTCCGTAGTGTCTCGAAAACAGTAAATTTTCTGGACGAAAGGTACCCTAAGGCCTTTTCTGTACCCCTGTCAACGTGTATGCGAAACATGACGATCGGTCGAGTGTTTAATGCGTGAAAACGTAACAAACAAACTCACATTCGCATTTATAATATTACTAGCTTTTGCCCGCGGCTTCGCTCGTGTTAATTTAGAATTTGACAATCAATTCGGGTTGTACTCTGCTTGTAATAATATAATTCAATTATGATTCGAAAGACACATAGCGCCATCTATGATCATAAGAACGTTATTATTGTTTTCCTCGGGAACAGTAATTTTTTTCGGGATAAAAGGTAGCCTATATCCGTTTCTGTACACCTGTCAACGTATATGCAAAATTTCAGGATGATCGGTTCAATGGTTTAGGCGTGAAAAGGTAAGACATAAACAAACAAACAAACTCATTTTCGCTTTTATAATATTAGTTAGGAAGTTAGGATAGTTCGGATTATATTGAACCTGTTAATGTTGTTTTAGGTCAAATAAATTAAATCCGTTTTAGCCTTTAAAAGCTCAATAAACATACTTCTTAATGATCCAATTTAAACTTGAATCCAATAATTATAATGTTTAACCTAGATTCAAAGCTACGTTCGTTAATCTAAGCACTTAGAATCCTAGTTAGTACTAGCGAAGCCCTAAACACAATCCTCGATATACCTAACTTAACTAATTAAAGTTTGGCTTGAGAGCGATTGTGTTAAAGCAGTCCTTGCTTTGCAAGCACTACGCCTAATCCCGAGGCGTATACGACAGTAAACTAATATCTTACTAACCGCTAAGATATACTAGCTGTTAACCGCAACTTTCTTCGCATTAACTTTAATAATCTATACTAATATTATAAAGCTGAAGAGTTTGTTTGTTTGTTTGAACGCGCTTATCTCAGGAACTACTGGTTCAATTTGAAAAATTCTATTAGTGTTGGATAGCCTATTTATCGAGGAAGGCTTATAGGCTATATAACATCACGCTACGACACACGGGGGCTGCGCGTTAACCATTAACGCGAGTGAAGTTGTAGTTCTGAGATTACCGCGTTCAAACAAACAAACAACAAACTCTTCAGCTTTATAATATTAGTATAGATGTGTTGTCGACCCTACGAAAAACGAAACGTAAAGATGGGATGAACGAGTTACATGTGTGTGACCCTCTGGAATTCTTAGCTAGAGTGTCTTTAAGGAGGTGGTTGTTCTTCGAGCAAGCCAGCTCATCCGTACCATCACCAAGCAGCTGACACCGACGCGACTGACTTCTAAACTTTAAATTTAAAGGCAATTCTATTCTTAACTTCCCCAAAGCTATTACCTAAAAATGTTAACAAATTCCTTCAACCTTTATTCCATTGTATTTATCCAATTTATTTCCAACATTCTATACATTTCGTTTGACGACAACCCATCGATATTTTTAGCATATTTCAAATATATTAAAGAGCTTACCAAGATGCGAGCATTTCCTTTGTGATAAAGGAACGGAAAGGAAATACATTGTACCTTTATGGTGTCGCATTTTGTGTTTAAAATGTATTACGTATACATTTTTGTACTGGGATATTGTGAATGCAATTTTTATTTGAGTGAACATCTCTAGAACGAGTGTGCATAAGTTTGGAAGTAAGTGACATCATTATAAAGCCACCGAATATACCGTCACTTCATCATTTCAGCCGAAAGACGTCCACTGCTGGACATAGGCGTCCTCCAAGGTTTTCCACACAGACTGGTCTTGGGTCACCCGTATTTGACCGCTTCCCACGACCTTTACCGTCGTCGGCCCACCTTGTAGAGGCCTACCCCTGCTGCGTCTTCCAGAGCGTGGCCGCCACTCCAGAACCTTTCTGCCCTAACGGGCGTCGGTTCTGCGCGCTATGTGCCCTGTCCACCGCCACTTCAGCTATCCGGATACGGTCACTTACCGAATATAATATAGAGGACCTCAAATACCACTCAGGTCCTCCAAACCGAATTTCGGTAATGGCGGTCAATCTAAAGAAGACTGACTGTCTGCGCAAAGGCCGAATTTCGTTCAAGGCGTCCAATCTAGGCTGGCCATCTGCCCAAAAGATATTTTAGTGCACAACTGTTGTCTTAGTTCAATCGGATGGCATTACGATATGACTAGAGAGAGAAATCAGATGCAGAACCAACGGTTTTATGTGTTTTCTGAGGCACGAAGGCAACTCCGGGCTGCTGTAAATAATTTTTTGACAAATACTCACTAATTCCTTTCGGACCGACCCGAGCTTGGAATCTTGCATCGCTATTTAAACAATTTAAAGTTAGGATACTTTTTAAACATTGAAACAACGGACACAAAAGGCGTATGTATGCAAATTATCCATTTTGTCCCGTATGGAGATCGAACTCATCGAATTTAGATCGGCGCACTGGCGGTATATTACTACCGAGGTATCCGTGCAGTACATTTGAGACTACTGTTTCCTGCTTCAACTATAAAAAGATAACCGTTTATAATTCCTTCACTATTGATACAAGTGAAAGTGCATATTTAATACGCACAGGGCGCAAAAACACAAAGATGCGTGAGCTGGGATCGAACTTATTGTAACTTAGACGTGGGAACTTCGTGTTTGAACTGTTATTAAACGTATTTACTAGATACTAGTTTTATAGTATTTTATTTTAATATAGACAGCCATCTTAGCCTTAGTAAATTGGCTCATCAATTATTAAAGCCGTCGAAAAAACAATTAAAGATAATGTCCTGCAGAGCGAATTTCGGTCACGGCGGCCAATCTTAACGGAGACTCGCCATCTGCGCAGGAGATATTATAGTGCACAAGTATGTGCGCGAACATAAGTGCACTCTCTGTTCCGTAACCCTCTTGATCCGATGGGACGGTAATCCGACACGACCGGCGAGAGATCAGGTGCAGGAGCAACGGCTTTACGTACTTTCCGAGGCGAACTTCCTAACTTCGGGCTGTTATTCAGATTTCTTAACAGAAAAACCCAATATTTTTTTATTGGCCCGACCCGGGATTCGAACCCGAGACCTCATGCACAGCAGTCGTATTCACTACCGCTGCGCCACGGAGGCGATTAAAGATATTGCCATTGTGGAGTACGTTAAGATGTGGCTACGATTCATGGGTGGGACCAAATTTTAATTGAGTTTTGGAATACAATTTTCTTACTAATCTTATAGTAATATTATAAAGCTGAAGAGTTCGTTTGTTTGAACGCGCTAATCTCAGGAACTACTAGATCTATTTGAAAAATTATTTTAGTGTTGGATAGCCTATTTATCGAGGAAGACTATAGGCTACATAAAGAGCAGCGATAGCTCAGTGTGGAGACCAACAGACTGCAATGCAGAGGATCTCGGGTTCGAACCCACGTCGTGCACATCTGACTTTCGGAAGTTATATGACTTTTCGAAATTATGTGCGTATTGATTGACAATTATCGCCTGCTCCGTGCCTCGGAGAGCACGTTAAGCCGTTGGTCCCGGCTGCCATGAACATCTATGGCAGTCGTTATTGAGAGAGTGTCGACACAAAAGATCCCACTGGGTCGAAGTGTCGCCGGTCTGCACTGACTGGCCCCCACATAAGAAAAGATAAGATAAGATAGGCTACATAACATCACGCTACGACCCACAGGGGTGGCGCAGTAACTATAAACGCGGATGAAACCGCGGGAACATCTAGTATAATCAATAAATGCCAGTTTTGGTCAGCTACTGTTAATGTGTCTTCAAAGTTGACTGTGACAAAGTGGTATCAGTGGTCGCCTTACCGTTGTCGCTGCGCCGAGGGTTACGGGTTCGAGCCTCACACCAGTGACTTAAATTACTGTGATTGGACAAAGGCCAGGTTAAGAGCTCCTTGAACCGACGGGCGTGTATGAGGAATGTGATGAAAGTGAATGAAGCCAGAGAAGTGTGTAGGGATCGTAGCAAATGGAAATCCGTAGGCTCTGCCTACCTCTCTGGGAAACAGGCGTGAATCTATGTATGTATGTATCATATAATAATAATAATAAACAAATTAAATATCTAGATTTAGCTCGCGAGGCTGTCGACATGTGGGATGCGGATTCGGCAATCATTGTGCCGATAGTCATATCTGTCAATGGTCTAATAGCCAAGAGCCTCGATCACCATCTAAAGAGGCTCGCGTTTTTAGATCGCTTAGATCAAGTGCTTAGATCAAGGGTTTGATGCAAAAGCAGTGCTGCACATTAGATACGGCACGTATTGTTTGGAGGTTCCTATCTCTGGACCCCTAACCGCCGGCAGCTTGGACCCTTTTCCCGATGCCGGTGGGTACCATATATTTTATATTTTAAATGTATTTTTTATACCTATATGTATATTTAAAAATGAAAAATGTATTGTAAAGATTTAAATAAAGAGTATAATAATAATATTTATTGCTTAAAAACTACAACAAATAATATGTATACAAAATATGAGAAATCATACATTATGATGGTTGTACAATAGCATACTAAGGGACACAGCGATTCCTAAAGTGAGACTTGCTCGTATTTTAGAAATCTATGGCATTCCATTTTGTATCATAATTTACCATCGCACTTGATGAGCAGCGATAGCTCAGTGGGGAGACCAACAGACTGCAATGCAGAGGGTCTCGGGTTCGAACCCACGTCGCGCACCTCTGACTTTTAGAAATTATATGACTTTTCGAAATTATGTGCGTATTGATTGACAACTATCGCCTGCTCCGTGCCTCGGAGAACGCGTTAAGCCGTCGGTCCCGGCTGCCATGAACATCTATGGCAGTCGTTATAGGGAGAGTGTCGACACAAAAGATCCCACTGGGTCGAAGTGTCGCCGGTCTGCACTGACTGGCCCCCACATAAGATAAGATAAGATACCATCGCACTTCATCTCGCTTCTATATTGGATAAAAACAACATACAATTTACAATTTCTTTTCTTTTTTTTTCAAGTAAGTAGTGGGAAACCGTTGGACTACCATGCAGAGGTCTCGAGTTTGAACCCAAGGCGCGCATCTCGGACTTTTCGAAGCTATATACGTATTAAATCGCTTGCTTTAACGGTGAAGGAAAACATCGTGAGGAAACCTGCATGTCTGAGAGTTCTCCATAATGTTCTTGAAGATATATGAAGTCTGCCAACATGCACTAGGCCAGCGTGATAGACTATGGCCTAACCCTTCTCATAGTGAGAATAGGCCCGTGCCCACCAGTGGGACAGTTTAATACAGGGCTGATACTTATAAGTAAGTCTTCACAATTTATGCTATAGTATATAACTCACACTAAAACAAAACAAAAACAATGTTTATGTAATTTTCTTTTCTTTCTTTTTTCTACCACATACACACAACACCATCTAGCCCAAACTAAGCAGAGCTTGTACTATGGGTACTAGACGACGGATAAACATACATATATACTTTTTTTTTTTTTTAAATACATACATATTATACATAGGAAATACCCAGACCAAGACAAACATCAATGTTCATGCACACAAATGTTTGACTTGTGCGGGAATCGAACCCGCGACCTCAGGCGTGGCAGTCGGTTACACTAACCACTACGCCATCGAGGCCGTCAAAATGTATTTATTAAATGTCTCATTAGTGTTTCTGTTTCTTCATAAGTCAAGGACTGTAACCAGTTTTGCAATTTATATTTCAAACTAGCTGTCCCGAGTCCAGACAGACGTTGTCCTGTACAAAAGAGAAATAAAAAAAAAGCATATCGAAACCATCCTCGAATCCACTTGAACACACACAAAAAGTTTCATTCAAATCGGTCCAGCCGTTTAGGAGTAGTTCACTGTCAACACACGTACAGAAGAATTATATATACTAGCGGTCGCCTAGTGCTCGAAATTCGACCAACTGATATATATTATGTCATGTCATTATACTCGTATATTGATATATGTAACCGTAGTTACGCGCTTCGACTGCGTGTGTCAAATGCATGGTTGTGTGCGTGTAGTGTTTTTTCATTAATTTAATGTATTTATTATACATATTTTATATAAATATTAGCCTTCGTCACTTCTTCTCTGTATAAACTATAAGTGTGAGAAATTTCATACTCCTTCGTCTGCCCAATTTTCGTAAAAAGGGATGCAAAGTTTTCGCTTCACGTATTAATATATAGATAAAGATTATGTTCGTTCAATTTGCATAGTGACAATTTTTTGTTAATTGTATTGTATAGGTGGGAACTCAGTGCGTTATATTGTCTCTGTGCAAAAGCAGTTCTGTATCTAACAGGGCAACAAACATATACAAGGTTATTTCTTAGTAAAGTGAAAACCTCTCAGGGTGATTATACTTGTTATTATGAACAGCTTTTGTTCTGAGACATTGTCGAACCAAACCAAACATATTGCCGAGGTCAAAGTCCAATTTTGTATGGAACAGCTGATTTTTTTTCGCGATTTTGGCAATGTCCCAGAACTAAAGTTGTCTATAATAACAAGTACAATCACCCCCTAAGAGGTTTTCACTTTACTAAGAATAACCTTGTATATGTTTATTGCGCTTTTAGATACAGAACTGCTTTTGCAAAGAGACAATATAACGCACTGAGTTCCTTGTATAGTCGTGCCATGACTGCGTGTGTTTTCTATCAGTTGTTTGAATATATTTAAGGCTCCTGTGACACAGAATTTATTTCTAGAGCATCATCACACGATAACTGGATACAAAAAAGCGAGCTAGTTAAATTACAAAAACATTGCCAAAATATAATATCGACAAATAATTTATTGTCATAAACAGGGTTGTAAACGATTGCGGCGTTACATCAATTTACACGCCAGTCGACAATAGAAACGCTCGTAAAAACCGAATATTACCGACTAATACCGGTTAAATTATCTGCTATTCCCGCCGAGATACCGTAGTGTTACGTTTCGTGTTATTTCGGTTTTACGGTTATTGTTGCTGGCCTAAATATCTAAAAGAAAATGCCAGCCTTTTAGGAGAATGATATGATTACGGGATAATTAATTAGGGACATCAATATTGTTAGGATTGTCTTGTAAAAGATAGAGAAAAACAAAATTCGTAAGGGAATTCATTTTGTTTTTGTTTCAATCTAAACGAATGAAAGAATTCTTTATGCTGCTAGATTGTTATCGTATGACTATTATTTGTGCCTTCAGTTTACTTAGTTTGCTGCCCAGCGACCCAAAGTGGATGATGGCTTCCGACAATAAAGTATGTCATTCCTTTTTATTTTGTGCCAAGTCAGATTTCTTTCAGGTCTTTCCAACGGTATCTTGGGGGACCCACCGGACGACGCTGGGTGGGTTGCCAAAGATATGCTCTTTCGGCAGCTCGATCCTCTCCCGTAGTGATTTTCTTTTAGCAAATGATGTCGTCATAAACGTGAGTGAAACCGCGAAGACAGCTAGTCTATATCTACAATAATCTATATCTCTATCTATATCTATATATATAAACGTTATAAAGATGAAATATTTGATATTTTGTTTGATTTTTGGTTTGCTTGTAAGGATTTAATTCATTATCGACGACACCAATTTAAAACAATATTTCACCATTTAAAAGCTATATTATTACAGAGTAACATGGTATGTATTTTATTTATAAAGTAGATACTGTTACTAACATAAAACGTAACCTAATTCACGCGAGCGAAGGGGCGGGCAAAAGCTAGTCAAGAAAAGGTCTAAAAACAGAAAACTGTATACTAAATTACAGTGACATACAAACTGATCTTCAGACATGACTACAGCAAGTATGGCGAACAACAAAACCACATGAGAAGTCTAATCATTTCCACTAAACTTTAAACTTAAGCAATTGTAACAAAGGCCGGGCGATCCCGGGCACTCGCACATGTATAGCAGTATTTAGGCCAAGGCTCTCGAATTGGGTTAAGGATCATCGTCGCGGTTATGTGGCTGAAATATGGGTGAAAGTGGTGTTTGTGTCGCGTGAATCACTGAGGGGAGAGCCACGGGACTAACTTGTATATGAAGTGTTTAAGGTTTTGTGAAGTTGAGTGCGCTATGGGGAGTCTCGTAATTGGAGCGACGCGCCACGAAAGCTCAGTAAATACGGAATTGGCGTTGCGTTTGACAAGGTCGTAGGTTCGAATTCCATTGTACATAATATAGACAATGTAGCTTAGCTGTAGGAGTTAAACCAGAATACTAGGAATTTAGAACATCAATTAAAAGTAAACTTTAGAAAATTATAATTGGCTTCATATGATTGAAATTAAACTACTATATACAGATTTTATCGCGTTGTTTATTAGACACTTTATTACAAAATTCAGAAACTGTTACACTACTATTACTATTATTATTTGTTTCTATTTCACGGGTATATTCCTAATACGTTACGAAAATACCCGGCCCTTTGGGAGGCTTACACGGAGACATGGGTCCAACGTGAAGAGGCCCTTCGAGAGTTTTAATCAAAGGTGGGATGGAACACCTACAGCGGCACTAGCCGCAGCAGGCGTAGGACTATTGCTACGTATGGATTCTAATATATGGGCTATGGGTATGGGTGTTTGATGGACTGGTATATTGGTAACTATGGATGATAAAACGGCGTTTGCCCTGAATACTGTAATAGCATCAATCGAATGGACAGACGGTGACTCGCCAACTCACTAGATGAGCCCCCTGAATAGCCAATTATTATTATTATTCATTTATTTTCAGACTGTTAGGTCCATAGGATTAGTGTTACAAAAGCAGCTTATTAACTATTGTTAGTAAACATACATACAATTAATACAAATGATAATAAAACACAGACAAATACAAATCACGGGACACTCAGACAGATATGACAAACAATATTAGTTATCTATTTCCTAATTGAGTGTGCAGTCTCACCCATCGGCCCAGCATCTAGTCCCACCGGTTTGTCAATGCTCTCAGCATGCTGTGGGAGCTGACGCATGTTCCGTGTCGGAGCGAGGCGCATCGCTTACGGATTATGGCATAGAAGTCGTCAACCCTCAACTATGAAACTTTACAAATTTTTAAGCTAATTAAATTATTGAAACTATTAAAACTATTTATACTATTACTATACTATTATACTATTTATATTTATGTTTACACTTTCCCCGAAGTTTCGGTTGCTTTTCAGTAGCCGTGTACGAGTATTTAGTAGTTTAATTTCAATGAATAACATTCGCGTAAGCAGACAACATTATGGCTTCATATGACCTTTATATTCCTATATCACAGAAGGCTTTAAAAATTCAAACAACGGACACAAAAAACATTCAGACTTGGAACAACCATTTGTGGATCACACAAAGTTTTGTCTCGCGTGGGAATCGAACCCACAACACTCGGTGCAGTGGCAGTACCGAGGTGTCCACTTAAACCACTACGCCATCCGTTCAGCACAGGCATTATTAATAGTGCGAGAGTTGCCATTAAGACTGCGCCGAGCGTAAGACGCGGTTGCACTAAATGACAGAGCTCGATATTCAAATCAGCGCGCGGCCGCCATAGTAAAATTGTATGGAAGATTTGAAGTGCTTTTTGATAAACATGTATCTTTATTGTCAACCAAAAACTTAATAATAATTTAGTAATAATACGGATCGTTAAACCGTTAATGGCAACCGTTAGTAGGTTATTATTATTATTATTAGTATTGAATATTAAATTTATATACATTATACTATTGCACCAATTTATTTAATTTATATTTGATATATATCAATTACATACTCATCAATTATAATTTATATATATATATCTTACGTATGTATTTTTTTATTTCTTTTATTTTTTGAATGTGGAAGTTGTTTAAGAGTAGCTGATGTACGTCCGGGCGTCACTTGGGGTTACCACATAACATCAGGGTTGGTTTGAGGTATAAACCGCAAACCAACAATAAACCTGAGTGGTAACCTTGTTTTTCATTATGTATGTACTTTTTTTTTTTGCTTTTTGCTGTGTTATAATATTTGTCTGTATTTTGTGTACCTATATTTTGAAAAATAAAATTACTTACTTACTTAAATGTTTGGGACGGACAAATTGTAATGTAACTATTTATGTTTCGTTTAAGTTGTAAAATAGGATAGATTTCTACTGTTATAATCTAAAAATCACGTAACACGAACTTAAGGTCTTAGTATACGTGACGTGTTTTTTCTCGTGGCGGACGGAACGGGACGATTTCTTGACATCGTCGCATTTAAAAATATAGCAATAAAATACAACGTGTATTTTATTGCTATATTTTATTTTTTATTTTTGAAAAACACGTCACGTATGCTAAACCCTTTACTTTTTTTCGTGCAAATTTACGTAATTTTGCAAGCGAAAATATTAATTATTTTAAGTTTTTTACACGGAGTTATGGTAAATGTATATTTTATATTTGTATTAAACAAAACGTGTTGATTTTATCAACTTAATTGCGACCGCCTGTTTTTGCACATTTCGTTTTTCGCAGTCTTAAATAATAAAATAACTATTTAATAGCCTAGCCCAGTGGTCGGCATTCCGCGGCTAGCGGGCCGCATGCGGCTCATGACTCCTCAGCTGCGGCTCTTCCAAGAAATATTTAGTGCAGGCACGGAATATTACTTATTATCTTGACATATAAGTATAATACATAATTTAATTTAATTTACTGTTAGTTAAACTAAGATCTATTTGACAAAGGCAAGCTCAAGAGTGTATTTTTGTTTATTTTATTTTAGTTTACTTTATTAGGGAATAAAAACGTTATTACATTGCATAAACTTAAATAGTACATTTTCCATGTTAGTAATAAATGCAATAACCACAGCATTTTCCACAGATTCGTAACAAACATTGCTATGTTAAGAACATGTCAAATGAATCACATAATCTTATATAGGTACTATGCAAAACCAAAAAATTGAATAATTGTTCTGTGTTAATTATTAAATATTAAGATGGCGAAGCTCGTTTAATATTTGGTTTATGAAGCTATGCTTAAATAAATTAAATATATCAACATCTGAGGAAAAATATTATTATTCTTATTTTTCTGTAATAAAGTCTCCTCCTGAAGCAAAGTTTAAGATAAAATAAAAAAATACAGTCAAATGAGAACATCTTCCTTTTTTGAAGTTCATTTACAATGGATCTTTGAATAGATTTCACTTGTGGATTGTCTATATTTGGCTCTTTTGGACGACAAGGTTGCCGAGCACTTGCCTAGCTCATTAGTCTTGATTTGTCTAATAAGTTTTAAGCACATTAAGAGATAAACACTCAAAACGCGGGTTCGTAATTCACAATTGCCTGAGTATTTTTCACAGATAAATGCCTTTGAAAGCTGAGACTGAATAGGGGGCGGTACAGAAGATTTCTAGGGGTAATAACTGTCAACGGAATGGTTTAAATTAAAACATTCCTAAACTTAGCTTTATATTGGATGACTCTTGGCTTTTAAACGATTTTTTTGCAATTAATATTATCGTCTCTTTTATTCTTAGACACATTATATCGGTGCTAACGGTTGGTGGAAACTACAGGTTCGATTATCAAATTGGACAATAATGATTGTTTAAATTTATATATGTAAAGAAAATCATTTCTCTAGAGGGCTTTGCTTATCTTATCTTATGTAGGAGCCAGTCAGTGCAGACCGGCGACACTTCGACCCAGTGGAATCTTTTGTGTCGACACTCTCCTAATAACTACTGCCATACATGTTCATGGCAGCCGGGACCAACGGCTTAACGTGCTCTCCGAGACACGGAGCAGGCGATAATTGTCAATCAATACGCACATAATTTCGAAAAGTTATATAATTTCCAAAAATCAGAGGTGCGCGACGTGGGTTCGAACCCGAGACCCTCTGCATTGCAGTCTGTTGGTCTCCCCTCTGAGCTATCGCTGCTCTTGCGCTTTGCTTAAATACCCTTTGGAAAAATAATGATTATAAATGTATGAACATCTTCATACATTTACCCATCGGTTTATGCGTAGCGAAAATATTCTATGTTTATGGCAAAAGTTGAATTTATATAGCTCATGAAATTTTCAATATAATAATATTTTCTCTATTAGCAAATTTTTTTAGTGTATTAAAGAAGTGCCTTACAATAAAATACTCTAAATGTAGTTTCTTTTATTTTAGCTAGGTACCTAAGTAAATGTTTTCTTAGCGATAGTAGATATACCTAATTGTTTATATGAGTGTATGATTAAAAAAAGCCTTTTGTTTTTCGAGAAACGCAATTTATATAATTATTTATATTAAGCAGAATAATTTGACATTGCATAAAGCCTCTACATATGTATATCTCCGAAGGTTTAAGCTGGGGTTACATTCAGCCAGCATAACCACCAAACATATATCATACCTACCATTTTATGTCTGGTGTAGTGAACTTATGGGATCAACAATACGAAAATAATACGGCTAATGTTTAACTTACCACCAGCTATAGTAAAATATAACAGTCAAAAATAGTAAATGATCACCAAATTGCACAGCAAAATATATTTAAAGAGATCAAGATAAGTCGACGGAGCCCCGCTCGGCGGGGCTCCTATTTGTGGGTGGGTTTAAGTAGGAACCTAACATAACCTAACACTTCCGAGACGGAATGCAGTGATTTGAGGCGTATAGGTGCTCGTTATGATATATTTTAGTAAACATATTTTGCTGTGCAATTAGTATTTTTGGTGGTCATTATATTTAATCCCCTTTGAAAGCCGTCAGGCGGGGGCGTATGCTAACATGCTACTTTAGTTCTATGGAAACTAAATCACTACACTGTCACTATTAATCCCAGCCCACTATCATATTCAACTATGCAATTAAAAAATATGTTTTAAAATAAATTTGCAACAGCAAATTGGGTGCTTCATTTTACATGAATATTGCAACGAACTGTGGAGTAAAACTACTTTGCAAGTTTTAAAAATCCAATTTCCGTGAACATGAATATAATTGTACTTACTCGGAGCTACGAGTGGCGTTCATTTTAATAATTTTAAAGTACACATTTTTAAACTTCTTTTCTAGTTGTAATATTTAAAGTGTCTGATTATGCGCTATTAGTTCCGAGGTTTAAATATACGGATAAGCGTAAAGTGGGTTCGAAATCAGAATATTATTTACATCACAAATGTCACATCTGTAAATGTCAAATTTAAACTTGGTAGAGTCAATTTAAGTTTAATGATACTACATATTATATAATAATAATATTCTATCACATACACACAAAACCATCTAGCTCAAACTAAGCAGAGCTTGTACTATGGGTACTAGACAAAGGATAAACATACATATATACTTCTTTTTTTGTAAATACATACATATTATACATAGAAACACCCAAACCAAGACAAAAATCCATGTTAATAATGACTTGTACGGGAATCGAACCCGCGACCTCAGCCGTGGCAGGCGGTTACACTAACCACTACGCCATCGAGGCCGTAATATATATTATTATGGACGTAGAGATTACAAAAAGATTTAGATAAGTAACTAGTTTGATTGCCGGGTTGAACAATGTGTTATTGGATGTTCTGTTAGAAATTCTGAGTAGCAGTAAAATGCTACGTCTGAAAATTGGTCTGGTAGATAGCAATATTTGATTTCTGGATCAAGCAAGTTGTTATTGGGATTTTCTGTAAGAAAGACATAAGGTGCACGTTTAGATCAAAAAGGTGGCCGTGAGTTTACTTCAGAAATTTTATTTTATTTTATTTTATTTTATTTTATCGTCTTTGGAAAACTTACAGCTAAAATGGTACAGTTATACACCTTTATAACATAAGATAACATAATAAGACAATTAAATGTTTTCACATGTAAATTATGATTAATAATAAAAACTTAAACGCTAACATATCACACATTTAAAATAATAAAACAAAACAGAATGTAACTTAAGCATTAATACATAGAGCACACATATTTAAATATATACTACCTTCAATAGTCCATTTACACGTATGGCAAGATTGTGTAATGCGAAATCCAACGTATCTGACAATGACATTTGTCTTCTCTATGAATTTTTTATCATTCAGACACTTGGATTCTGTTATCGGTTATGTTCTGTGTAGCTACGGCCGTACTTACAAAACTTATATAGAAAAAATATATAATATCCAGATTAGGTTATTAAAAACGATTGTTCCTCGTAATGTTAAAATTAAATATAAAGAAAATTACAACGAACTATTTAAATACTGTCAGGTATTACCAATACAATGTAAAATCAAAATGGCCGTAATGAAAGAAGAACTGGTAAACACGGACCAACTTCGTTTGCATAGCCGTAACAATAATTTAAGACGGTTGCCAAATTCAAAGAAATATGTTTTGCCAAGGTTTAACAACTTGTATGGAACTAAAATATGTCGATACATACTTCCTAAGATCTTGAATAGTTTACCTGACGATATAGTAAATAAATATGTTAATAAGCAGCCGTATAAAACCACGCTAAAAAGATATTTGTTGTATAACATTGACAGATTCGTACTGCCATTGTGAAATTATTATTAGAGTAGAAATTGAAAATTTAAATTATATAACATGAACTCCCACTCGCATAAAAACCCTCGTGGTTTAGCGAGTGGTCTAAGCCATGGTATTATTGTTGTAAAATTATAAAAAAAAAAAAAAAAAACTTCCTACTCAGTAATGCTTTATAATCTTTTGTAAATTTTTTTTTTATGCTTTTAAATAATTTTAATATAGTTAGACTTCGATTTGTGTTTTATCTAATGTTTAGAGTCACTGTTATATTTTCACCATAAACAAGTATCTACCTACTCTTTAATATTGTAATGTAATTGAAATGTCATGCATGCCCGTGATTTGTTTAATTATTCTGACAATGTTAAATTAAGAATGTCTCAACTACAAAACATTGTAATTATACAGTTGGCATGCTTAAATCTATACTAATATTATAAAGCTGAAGAGTTTGTTTCTTTGTTTGCTTGAACGCGCTAATCTCAGGCACTACTGGTCCGATTTGAAAAATTCTTTCAGTGTTAGATAGCCCATTTATCGAGGAAGGTTATAGGCTATATATCATCACGCTAAAATCAATAGGAGCTGAGCACCAATGTTTCAAAATCGGAGGGATTTTTTTCCTTTTGAGAGCTTCCGCTGCGTGCGCTGCGTAAACAGTTAAAGTTTCGCAAAAATTATGTATGACAGAATTGTTCCCCTTTAAAAGTTCTAAAAAAAAGTCCGTGACAGCATATGTCTATCTTTTAAGGTTGGCTCACTATAACCATTTTTATGTTAACGAAATTTGTTCTAAAATAATGCATTATTTGCGAAGGTATTATTATAAACATGATATTAATCCTTATCCAAATAAATACTTTATTCATTACAAGTATTTAATTTAAAACAAAATTGCCCTTTACATCATTTGATTTCAATGAATATCTTAGGAGATATCGCAGTTTTAAAATAACATTGCAGCAAAATAATTACCCATTACAGACATAGTATAAACGATGTTTCTCCTGGTTTATTCTGCGTGATTACTACTGGTTCGATTTGAAAAAATCTTTTAGTGTTGGATAGCCTATTTATCGAGGAAGGCTATAGGCTATATAACATCACGCTACGACCCACGGGGGCGGCGCAGTAACGTTAAACGCGGGTGAAACCGGGGGAACATCTAGTTATAAATAAATATGTCAGTAATAGTCGAAAGTGTGAAAATTGATTAAATCCCCGTGACTGATGTTGTATGGTTTTATGTTCTAAGGCAAGCAAAGGCTAGCTAGTCCAAAATGGGTTTAGGACTGAAAATTGTTACCGAAAAGACTTAATACACTGTTTCCTACTAACACCTTTCAGCTATATTTAGACGTAAATCTTATATCATAAAGTATATAATCGTAAATCTATACATACTCGCGGTCGCCTAGTGCTCGAAATTCAACCAAAGTTTGCCTGTAAGATATTGCTGATATATGTCATTATATATTGATATATGTAACCATAGTTACGCGCTTCGACTGCGTGTGTCAAATGCATGGTTGAGTGCGTGTAGTGTTTTTCCATTAATTTAATGTATTTCTAATGCATATTATATCAATATTAGGATTCGCCCCTCCTTCTCCATATAAACTTTAACTGTGTCAAATTTCATACTCCTCCGTCCGCGCAATTTTCGTAAAAAGGGGTACAAAGATTTTGCTTCACGTATTAAGTAGATAAACAACTACAAACAATACCTCCATAGGTACATTCAAAACAAGATCAAAAACTAACAACGCAAAAACTATTACCTTGAAAAATACAATGCAATCTTCGACAAAAGAATATTCCGCGTGAAAGTCCCAGGTTCGATGCACGATTTATGATCAAAAGTAATATAACATTGCCTGTTATATTGCGTAATGTTACGCACGCACGCTAACCGATGTTCTCAAGTAAAAACTAGAGAATTATTGTCTACTTACGGACGTACTGACTACTATTTATTATGTACTCGCTTTTGCCCGCGGCTTCGCTCGCGTTAATTTAGAATTTGACAATCAATTCGGGTTGTACTCTGCTTGTAATAATATAATTCAATTATGATTCGAAAGACACGTGGCGCTATCTATTATCATAAGAACGTTCTTCTTGTATTCCTCGGGAACAGTTATTTGTTTCGGGATGAACGGTAGCCTATGTCCGTTTTTGTACACCTTACAATGTATATGCCAAATTTCAGAATGATCGGTTCAGTGATTTAGGCGTGAAAAGATAACAAACAAACACACTCATTTTCGCTTTTATAATATTATATAGTTAGGAAGTTAGGATAGTTAGGATAAGAAGCAATAAGAACTTATTCTTTATATTATGTATTTTCGATTCCGTTGGTATGTGTACGATGGTGCAGTAATTGAGGAGGTCATGAGATCGTGCCGAGTGTGGGTTCGATCTCTTATGGAAAAAAAGTTTAAAGTGTGATGCTCTTTGTGCCAACGTTTGTACGTCTAAAGATCTTTTTAGTGGACTAAAATGGTTGAATTCAATAAACGTTTAAGTAAGGTCTTAAGTTTATGCAAATGTTACACATTGAAATTAAACAATTTAAAACAATAGGTATATAAGCTGTAAATAAAATATACCTGTGTATATATCTAGTTGTGTTTTTAAAATGCACTGCAATATATATTTTATCATTAATATGTTTAATACGATGTTTAATAGATACACGAAATAAGAATATCTTATTCTAATATCGTGAAGAAACAAACCTGCATGTCTGTCTCCAAAATGTTTTAAAAGATATGTGGTTTCTGGGCTGTGGCCTAACAGTGGGACAGTATATTATACAGGGCTGATATTAAATTATATTTACATATTTCGCCTCCTACATTTTCAAGACCCACATAAAAGAAGTCGTCCTCGGCACAGAAAGAAGAAGAGGCCAGAAGCCGTACTATTACTGAGATTAGCCCAACAAAAAACCTAAATAAAACTGCCAGACTTGGGAATCAAATCCTAGACCACACAATCGGCCCTGTGAGCTCGAAACGAATGCTACAGGACCGATGCAATCTTATGTATATATCTTGGCTAATATTTAATGGAGGATAAATGTAAACCGGTGACAGATCGCGTGGCTTAAAGCAATTGACAGCCTCGATGGCGTAGTGGTTAGTGTAACCGACTGCCATGCCTGAGGTCGCGGGTTCGATTCCCGCACAAGTCAAACATTTGTGTGCATAGACATGGATCTTTGTCTTGGTTTGGATGTTTCTGTGTATAATATGTTTGTATTTACAAAAAAAAGTATATAATATGTATGTTTATCCATTGTCTAGTACCCATAGTACAAGCTCTGCTTAGTTTGGGCTGGATGATGTTGTGTGTATGTGATAAACTATTATAAAAAAAAAAAACTTAAGATGAACCGACTAAAAGTAACTTGCGTACAATACAATAATAGAAATTAAATTTATTGAAATTTAAACTTTAAGCTACTATAGTAAAAGCTATTTTATTTTGACAGCATTTCGTCGTTTAGCAAAGAAGTTATCTCTTTTTTATATTATCTTTAAGTATAACGAATACATCAGCAATAGTTTAAGTGGTCAACTCGCCAATACTCCAGGCCGAGTGGTGAAAGTTCGATTCACACACGAAACAAAAATTGTATCTATAATCAATAAATAGATATCTTTTCAAAACATTTACTACACTCGGATCTGCATCTATGTCCCGGGGGACTTGACAAACATTGAAACAACACAAACAACACCGGGTTTCAGAACTAAACCTTGTGAACGACACATTTTTTTATCGAACCCATACACGAACACTCGGCCGCAAGGTAAACACTACAACTTTTGCGACGTCTGCTGCAATCAAAGTTATTCCAATACAAGATGTTTTAAAGATATTTTAATGCGAATTAAGGCGACATAGGGATTATCTATATATTAATACGTGAAGTAAAAACTTTGTACCCCTTTTTAAGAAAATTGCGCGGTCAGAGGTGTATGAAATTTGGCACAGTTAAAGTTTATATGGAGAAGGAGGGCGAATCCTAATATTTTTATAAAATATGAATTGGAAATACATTAAACTAATGAAAAAACACTACACGCACACAACCATGCATTTGACACACGCAGTCGAAGCGCGTCTGTAGTAGTCGTACAATTCTTTGTAACTATGGTTACCTATACCTTATTTATATGTAATAGAGAAAAACAGAAAACAAAGTAGCAAGCTTAGGAATTTTTGTCGAATTTTGACCACTAGGCGACCGCTAGTATCTTAAAATACTTGAACGTGCACCTTTCACCAGTATCAAAATTAACACATGACTAAGCAGACCAAGCCTTTCACCAACTATCCCTGCCACAATATCTTTATGGTCAAATAATTTCAAGCATTTTCATATTTGCTCGTTCTAGGATTTGAGTTAAGCTTACGTCGACAAGGTACGGCGAAATAGAAATTCTCGCGTACATTTTTCTTATATTCTCTCAGCTCGTAAAATCTGTTGAAAATGAAATTCTAGTACATAAACTATGTAGGAATAAAGCTTTATTTTTTATGTATTATTTGCTTTCTCCTTTGAATCAAACTTCTATATTCAATAAGTAAGTAGGTATGGATGTGTTGCACCCAGTGAAATCCTAATCCTAATCCTAACTAATATTATAAAAGCGAAAATGAGTTTGTTTGTTTGTTACCTTTTCACGCCTAAACCACTGAACCGATCATCCTGAAATTTTGCATATACGTTGTCAGGTATACAGAAACGGACATAGGCTACCTTTAATCCCGAAAAAAATTACTGTTCCCGAGGAAAACAACAATAACGTTCTTATAATAATAGATGGCGCCACGTGTCTTTTGAATCATGATTGAATTATATTATTACAAGCAGAGTACGACCCGAATAATTGATTATCATATTCTAAATTGACGTGAGCGAAGCCGCGGGCAAAAGCTGGTACTAAATAAGTTTAAAATATCAGGAGTCAGTTGTTAAAATTTATTGATATCCTCGATAGTATATTGCCTAACACAGGTACCGAACCAGAGACCTTTACACATGGCAGTGAACTCGTAGATATGCCTATAATGTATTATTATGTAAAGAGAAAATGTGAACTCTTTTAAGCATACTGCGCGTACGGAGGAGTGTGACATTTGGCATAAATAAAATAATATTTAAAAATATTTGGCTAAAATAATATTTGGCATTAATATTTAAATGGAGAATGAGTAGAAGAAAGCTAAAATCATAAAATAACATATATTTTATAAATAATGAATAACGGCCGAATTTCATTAATAAAATGAATAATATGTATGTACGCTTTTACGCCATGCAATTTTGCATACATGTTGTCTGGGGTTCAGAAAAAGACATAGGAAGAATGAATTCATCTAAAAAAGAAGCGAGCAAAAGCTAGAATCACAAATGCGAAAGTGAATTTATTTATTCCGCTTTCGCACCTTAATTACAGGAGAACAGAAAAGGACATCGGATTTTGCATCCAGAAGAAACATACTGTTTTCAAAGCATAGCTAGTATCAAATAACTTCACAACACAACAATGTAGAGGTACATGAATCAGACGTAATTTACATATTGTTCAGTACTGGGAGTTGGTAGTTTCTGAAAGTGTTCGCACCGCAGGATGTTGCGAAGTCAGCTTGTCTAATGTACTCGCAGACATTGTATGCTAAATATGAAGCAGGTGTGTTACTGAGATGAGCGGAGAGGACATGAGATGTCTTGTAAATAATACTTGTGTGCTTGTACGCGATGTAATTAGATAGCAGGCTACGTTCGGGCTATCGCTGAAGTGTCAGTGCTAGAGACCAATCCACCATTTAAGGCAGCGAGTTGACATACTATGCTAGGTTTAGTCGGAGGGACCTGGGACTTTCATCTTTCCCGGGTGAGTCCATTACGCCTTTCCTGTGGAGAGGTATAGGGAGTAAATATATTAACCCAAGAAGTGGCAGTGGGCAGGGCACATAGCACGCAGAACCGATGGCCGTTGGGGCAAAAAGGTTCTAGAGTGGCGGCCACGCACCGGAACACGCAACAGGGGTAGGCCTCCCACAAGGTGGCCCGACGACCTGGTAAAGGTCGCGGGAAGCGGTTGGATGCGGGTGGCCCAAGACCGGTCTGTGTGGAAAACCTTGGGGGAGGCCTATGTCCAGCAGTGGACGTCTTTTGGCTGACATGATGATATTAACCCAGGTTAAAAAAAGGTTATGTGAGGGCTACAAGCGCGACTTAATCATACAGTATAGTTGCACGCTTATATTCTTTTTTTAAACGGCGAATCTTATAATACCTGTGTCGCTGGGATATTTACAAAGATTCAAACAGCACAAAAAACACGTATATTCGAAGCAACTGTTTGTGGATCACACAAATGTTTGTCCCGTGTAAGATTCGAACCCAACACAGCACTCGGCGCAGTGATAGTGTCAAGGCAATCACTACTCCCTCCGTATTGCTGAAGTAATGGAACTTGAAGTCATAATAATAATATACCTATCTTATCTTCGATGTGGGGGCCAGTCAGTGCAGACCGGCGACACTTCGACCCATTGGGATCTTTTGTGTCGACACTCTCCCAATAACGACTGCCATAGATGTTCATTGCAGCCGGGACCAACGGCTTAACGTGCTCTCCAAGGCACGGAGCAGGCGATAATTGTCAATCAATACGCACATAATTTCGAAAAGTCATATAACTTCCGTAAGTCAGAGGTGCGCGACGTGGGTTCGAACCCGAGACCCTCTGCATTGCAGTCTGTTGGTCTCCCCACAGAGCTATCGCTGCTCGTAAAATACCTAAGCATTACAAACTCCATTTTGTTCAGTTTCGCTCATATAGACCCTCACCCTAACTACAGTTTAATTCAACAGTATGTAGGTCGTGTTTGCACCGTTTAAGAGACCAACTTCTTGTGTGTACTTGTGATACGACGGCGTATCGACAGCACTGAATACAAGCTATTGAATTAAGCTAAGACCTAGTTATATTGCGTTTATGTAAGCCTTGGTATTGCAGCGGTAGGATATGATTTCTGTGTACGAAGTTTCAGATTCAATACCCAAGTTGATCAGTGTTAGAGCATAAGCTTAGTGTCGATAGGAATGTGTACCAAGAAGTTCGGCTCCTCTTATCTAAGTTAATCGTAAATATGAGTTCTTGTGACTATTATTTTATGGGATTAAATATAATGACCATCAAAAATACTAATTGCACAACAAATATTGCACAGCATAACGAGCACCTATACGCCTCAAATCACTGCAATCCGTCTCGGAAGGGTTAGGTTATGTTAGGTTCCTTATAAACACACTCACGACTTACCATTAAACAGTATATTTAATTTGATTTATGTATTTAGTGTGCATAATTTTTTTTTTTTTTTTTTTGCTCGTCAAAATGACCACACTCCACCTGATGGTAAGCAGTCGTGTGGTCTAAGAGCAGTGGCCTCCACATCGCCCCCACAGTAGCCGAGGCGATGCTGAGGTCTCTACTTTGACGGCCTGAGAAGATGCTTTTTCACGCCCCGCTTAAAGAACCCAGGATTGAAGGAAGAAGGAAACACGTGCCTTGGCAGAGAATTCCATGCCTTGGTCGTTCGGCAGAGATATGAGGACCCAAACTTTTTGGTACGCGCTCTAATCGACTCTACCGTGTAAGGATGGCATCTGAGCCCAGCACGCGTTGTTCTGGATAGGAAAGGGGAGGGCGGGATAAGGTGGAATAACTCTTCAGAGCACTCCCCGTGGTATATTCTGTAGAAACATGCCAATGAGGCAATGTCCCTACGGAGTTGCAGAGGTTCCAGTGAATTACAATTAGTGTGCAAGTCAGTATTTTTGGTTTAACTTTGAAATATTTTGTTCGAAAAAAGGGGAATATACAGATATCGATTTAAATACACTTATTTTATTTGTTACTAGCCTTTGCTCGCAGCTTCGCTCACGTAAAAGTAGGTTATGTTTTAGTAACAGAACTTAATAATAAAATATTGTCTATATTACTCGATGATAATATAGCTATGGTGAATTTTTAAATCAGTTAAGTAAATAGGTTCTGAGTTGAGCACAAACAAAAAATATAATATATTTTCTCTTCATAATAAGACCTTATTAGATTAATATGTATATTAGATTTATCAAACCTTTACTTCTTGAAATATACTATTGTTTACACATTTTTATGGAAATAAAATTTTTGACTGACTTTGCCGAACTGTTAAAACTTACAACCGAGGCACGTGTTTCCTTCTTCCTTCGATCTTAGGTCCTTTAAACGGGGCGTGAAAAAGAACTTTCTTAGGCCGTCAAAGTAAAACCTTTGCAACACTTCACGCGAGGACGTAGTGTGGAGGAAGATGCTTATGGGCTACACAATTGTTTACCACCAGGCGCAGTGTAGTAATCTATACTAATACTATAAAGCTGAAGAGTTTGTTTGTTTGTTTGTTTGAACGCGCTAATCTCAGGAACTACTGGTTCGATTTGAAAAAATTATTTTAGTGTTGGATAGCCTATTTATCGAGGAAGACTATAGGCTATATAACATCACGCTACGACCCACGGGGGCGTCGCAGTAACGATAAACGCGAGTGAAACCGCGGGAACATCTAGTATTAAATAAAAATAAAAAATTGGGTCAGTCTTTGGGGACCACCGATAGAAGTGAAAACTTTAATCCTTGATCATAAACACTTCTTTATAAACCAAAAATAGTTCAAAAATGGAAAGCTTTCGGTGACGATGACGCGAGTTCCATGATTTTTGTTCACCCAAGAAGTGCTCAACGCACCTAAAGAAGTTTTCCCCTCAATAAAGGTTTCAGGTAGGACAAATTTATTGTGTTCTTCTGTCGAAATATTCTCGGTAGCAATACGGAGTCTGGAAATGTACCCCATGGACGGCAATAGACTCGCCTTTTATTACGTGAGCTACAAAACATATGTAGATGGGTGTAGTGTACCTCTGTTTTCCTCTTTAAAAATACAGGCGTGAGACTGTTCAATTATCATGCGAATGCATAATGCGGACAAGGTTGCCAACCATACGAGGTTCCTCGAACAAATACGAGAGTTGCGGTACCCCGTACGAGGTACGAGGACACTGTCAGCCTCGTACAGTTATGTACGAGATTATTTTTAATACAATGTGATGTTTTTTAAACAGACAACTTGCAATTGATTATTTCATAATGTTAATTGGTCTAAATTCAATAGTTTGATATGCCTATTTTTAGTTTTATCTCACTTCAGATGCATTAATGAATGTACGAGATTAAAAATCCAAAATACAAGGTTTTTGCCTGCTTCTATACGAGGAATAAAGTTCTACGGCTGGCAACCCTGAATGCAGATCACTTGCAAGCAGTATAAATGTGTCAGTTCTATTGCGTGCGACGAGCACATCGCTCATTCTTCCGTCTAGCACAACTGATATATTACGTCAATGTGGACTTATATGCGCAGTTCTGATCGTATACAACTCGAATTCTCGATAGTACATAGCTGTTATTTATTAAGAACGACCCGCCTTCGTCACGCAAACAACTTTGCACGGTGTATTTGTTTGAGGCGCCTCGCCTCTGCCACTACGAGTTTGTCAGCCTCGATCGCGTAGTGGTTAGTGTTACCGACTGCCACGCCTGAGGTCGTGGGTTCGATTCCCGCACAAGTCAAACATTTGTGTGCATGAACATGGATGTTTGTCTTGGTTTGGGTGTTTCTATGTATAATATGTATGTATTTACAAAAAAAAAAGTATATATGTATGTTTATCCATTGTCTAGTACCCATAGTACAAGCTCTGCTTAGTTTGGGCTAGATGGTGTTGTGTGTATGTGGAAAAAAAAAAAAAAAACCCACGCGGGATAAACATATGTGTGATCGACAAATAGTTCTTCCGAGTATGGATGTACTTTTTGTCCGTTATTTGAATGTTTGTAAACTTTACTTCGACACAGGAATTATTCCTGAAGGGGAAGTGTATATTTCAGTAATAATAAGAGGCTTGCGTTAGATGGCTGGATCAAGTCCTTGATCCAAAAGGCAGTACTGCTCGACACGGCGCGTATTGTGAGGAGATTCGTCTTTCTGGGGTCCTAACCACCGGCAGCTTGGACCCTGTTCCCGATGTCGGTGGGTCATTCCAGTTTTTATATTTTTAAATATGTTTACTTTTTATATTTATATTTAAAAATGTTACTATTAGAAAGAAAATGAATAAAGAGAATAATAATAATATTCTATCACATACACACAACACCATCTAGCCCAAACTAAGCAGAGCTTGTACTATGGGTACTAGACAATGGATAAACATACATATATACTTTCTTTTTTTTGTAATTACGTACATAATATACATAGAAACACCCAGACCAAGACAAACATCCATGTTCATGCACACACATGTTTTACTTGTGCGGGAATCGAACCCGCGACCTCAGGCGTGGCAGTCGGTTACGCTGACCACTACACCAGTGAGGCCGACCGAATCAACGAAAATAGAAAGTCCTAGAGATAGATATTTCTTAGTTTTCGTGATTTTCGGCTGGATTTTAAGCATCATTTACTTAAAGGCCGAAAAGTATTACGCGGCACGCGAATACGCTTAGCGTGATGCGTTGCGTCATATATTTTATTATGTTTGCAAATCCATAATAAGTAAATTACTTTCTTTAATATTACTTGGAAATTGCCGGACAAATGCAGAGACAGCCACCCCAGAAGTCATTATCATCTATCTGAGAAAAATTCGCAGTATCGATTTTAATAGAACAGATTTTTTAAATAGTTCATGCGAAACAAAAACTTGCTTTACATTTATCTCTACTAGCGAAAAAGTTTTCCTAGTGGCTATTTATGTCAATTTATTCTTTTTTTTAACACATAATTTGAGACTAGGTAAACCATCTTACTTATGAAGCAATCATTATTATAAAACCATGCAGTCACTGCTTTCAGAAAAGACAACAAAAGCAGAAACGAAGCACATAAAGACAGGTCCATATGTATACACACTATATACATCCACACTTACACTCTGTACATTCGTTCGTATTATACACTACACAAGTTTCTGAGCTCATGTAACATTAGGTACATTAGACGTCGGAGTGAGAGATGCGCTCACCGCACGCGCACGGCCCGCACTTGCACTTACCACCAGTGACATCTACCAGCGTCGTATTACGACGATTTAGGGTCATTTCAGATCAGGCGGAAAAATGCTCGAGCATCTTTTAGTGGTAATTCAATATCAACCTTATTCCATTTGGGTCCTCATATCTCTGCCGAACGACCAAGGCATGGAATTCTCTGCCAAGGCACGTGTTTCCTTCTTCCTTCAATCCTGGGTTCTTTAAGCGGGGCGTGAAAAAGCATCTTCTCAGGCCGTCAAAGTAGAGACCTCAACATCGCCTCAGCTACTGTGGGGGCGATGTGGAGGCCACTGCTCTTAGACCACACGACTGCTTACCATCAGGTGGAGTGTGGTCATTTTGACGAGCAAAATATAAAAAAAAAAAAAATTTAGATATACCTACCTAAAAATAGTATGCAACATTAAAATCTTATCTAATAAACAGTTGAATACTATTTTAAGCGTTATCTATATGGAATAAGGTTGATATTTATTACCACTTGAAAAATGCTCGAGCATTTTTCCGCCTGATCTGAATTGACCCTTAGACGGCATTTGTACTGTTGGAACACTGCCATTTTGAATTTAATGAAATACTAGTTTTTACCCATGGCTTCTTTCGCCTTCTGTACCTCGGGAACAGTACTTTTTTATAAATTATAGGTACCCGTTCTTTTCAGTACCACGGACAACGTGGATGAGAATTTTCATGATGTTAAGTAGTTAAGGCGTGAAAGCGTAACAAACGAACAAACTTAAATTAGCATTTATAATTTACTAGCTTTTGCCCGCGGCTTCGCTCGCATAAATGCAAGTTAAGTAAGGTTAGGTAAGTATCGCGAGACGACCTCCAGCCACCCTGAGTTTTGACCTGGGGGTGGTGGGCTGCGTGGGCCTGCTCACCACCCGATCAGCACCAGTTCCGAGAGGCGGCGTGCGTGTTCCCACGTGGACCTCTGTATCGTGTCCTGTCCCCCCTCCCCTAGGGGGACGGTTGAGAAAGTATGTTTTGGGTAGTGGCCTGCCGTTTCACACGGTGGTCCGAAACCATGGCGGGGTCGCGATTGCATGTGAAAGTGATTCGCGCGGCCTCGCCGTCTATGGTTATGTCGAGGAACACCGTGGTAGGTTTAGTCGGTATTACCGGGGTATCTTTCCCCCGGTGAACCCGACATAACCTCTCCGTCGCCCCGCGGAGAGGTATGCGCGAAAGCATTCCCGCACGTAAAAAAAAAGCCAAGTATCGTTACTTTTTGTATCCCTGACAACGTGTATGCAAAATTTCACGATGATCGGTCAAGTAGTTAAGGCGTGAAAGCGTAACAAACAAACTCTCATATGCACTTATAATATTAAAAGAAGAATTACATATATAAACATAGACTTAGAATATTTTCGCTCATATGTGAATATATGATCTCACACAATGATATTTTAAATAAGATATGTTACACGGACATTGAAATTTGCTGCCCAGACAATTGTTTTTGAATGTCTGCGTTCTTGTTGACAATTTGAATAAATAAGTAGTGCAGTATATGGAAAGAGCTTACGTGAAAGAGATAGCCATCATTCAAATAATTGTGCTTTAAATATAAGCCAGGGATTTCCTTTATCATCAAAGCAATTCACAATTAACGACGTATATGTAACTTCTCTTTTCTTTAACTGCCTCCGTGGCGCAGCGGTAGTGAATGCGACTGCTGTGCATGAGGTCTCGGGTTCAAATCCCAGGTCGGGCCAACAAAAAGTTATCGGGTTTCCTGTTAAGAATTCTCAATAGCAGCCCGGAGTTAGGAAGTTGGCGGTGTTAGACACCCCCGTGCCTCGGAAAGCACTTAAAGCCGTTGTTCCTGCGTCTGATCTCTCTCCGGTCGTGTCGGATTACCGTCCCATCGGATCATGAGAGTAAGGGAACAGAGAGTGCATTTGTGTTTGCGCACACACTTGTGCACTATAATATCTCCTGCGCAGATGGCTAGTCTCTGTTAAGATTGGCTGCCGTGACCGAAATTCGGTCTGGAGGACATTATTATATGTAACTTCCATAAGTTAAAAAAATGCGTGCCACGATATCTAACTCAAGCCACCTACATTACAATCCAACGCTGAATCCACTAAGCTATTACTACAAATAATTATCTCCCGTTTGCTTTTTCGTTCACCATTAAAACCATTAGCGGAACCTACCACAAAGTAATTAAGTACACTAAAAGAAGTTCGTATTGTTTTTATAAATCGTCGATATCATTGTCTAGAAGTACTTTGTATGGTTTCCAACATAAGGAAATAAACTTAGTAATAGAAATGAAACCGCTTTCTACAATGTCATCTCGACTTATTTGCATAACCAGTTATTGTTTTCTAGATGTTGCCCGCGGTAGCTCGCGATACTCCCGTGGGAACAGTAATATTTCCTGGATGAATGGTACTCTGTGTCATTTTTTGAACCCCTGACAAAGTGTATGCGAAATTTCATGACGATCGGTGGAGTAGTTAAGGCGCGAAAGCGTAACATACAAACTCACATTTGCATTTCACCTTTGGAGATATAACCGTCGAACGATATACTATGTATACAATATTACATAATATGCATCATTAGCAGCGATAGTTATGTGGTTTTCCGTTGGACTGCTACCAAGACGTCTCGAGTTCGATCTTACAGCACGCACTTCTGATTTAAAGTCATGTACATATTAAATAGTTGATAAATCCTCGCTCGCTTTAATAGTGAAGGAAAACATCGTGAAGAATATGCTTTGCACACTGCAAAGAGTCCCGTGCCCAGCAGTGAGACAGTTTAAATACAGAACCGATATTAAGTATACATCATTATTCATATGTACTTACATGTCTCGTTTACGAAGCGTTCAACTAGAGTTTAGTTCCCAAAGTAGTCCAGGTGGACCCCCAGGGGTCCACGGGAGACTCGACGGAGGTCTACGTTGGCGTGAGAAAAAGAAATGGGGTTTACAATTTATAAGCGGTCCACGACTGTTCAATAAGGTCAGCGACTGTTACATGTAAAAACTTGCATATTCCAAAGTCAGTACCAGTGGATTTTTCAATTTTTCGGTAGAGAATTATTAAAAAAGAAGTCAGCCCGCCTACCGTGGTAAAATATAAAAAAATGGTCAGCTTGCAGAGATTTCATCAAATTTTTTAATTGCATGATCTTGTTTAGCTACTGTGATCCACCAGCTACATTTTGAAAGTGGTATATGATAAAAAAAAGTCTGGGAACCTCTGAACTAGAGTAAGATGTTGAGTACGTTTTCCAGTGTTATAATTTCTATATGCTGCTCTAGTAGTAACAGAATATCTTCCAACGTGGCACAAGTCGAGTGCACAGTTCTATCTTTTGTAATAAACATAGTTTCTCTATTCTCCTAGCACTGTCAGTTTACACTGCGAGATAGAATAAAATAAGCATGTTTATACTCGAGAATACATGGTTACAAGTTGTTGTAATGATTGTTTAAAGTTCTAGACTATGCCCGCATCTTCACTCGCGTAAATATAAGTTTGGTCAATATTTTATCCCTCGAGAACAGCACTTGTTTGGATGAAACGTATCCTAAGTTCTTTTCTGTACCCCTGACAACGTTTATGCGAAATTTCATGATGACCAGTCGAGTAGTTAACAAACAAACTCACATTAGCATTTATAATAGTACTAGCTTTTGCCCGCGGCTTCGCTCGCGTTAATTTAGAATTTGACAATCAATTCGGGTTGTACTCAGCTTGTAATAATATAATTCAATCATGATTCCAAAGATACGTAGCGCCATCTATGATCATAAGAAAGTTATTATTGTTTTCCTCGGGAACAGTAATTTTTTTCGGGATGAAAGGTAGCCTATATCCGTTTCTGTACACCTGTCAACGTATATGCAAAATTTCAGGATGATCGGTTCAGTGGTTTAGGCGTGAAAAGGTAACAAACAAACAAACAAACTCATTTTCGTTTTTATAATATTAAGTTAGGATTAGGATTAAGCTCAGAAGATAAAAATGCCACTGGCATGCGTTGATTCCCTGGTCTGTGTAGGTCGCAGGCCTTACGTTAGACCAAAACCATAACGAGCGATGGTTTATTATGTTGAAGGCGACAGCCTTCAACATAATAAACCATCGCTCGTTATCGCCCACAGTAGCCTTTATGCCCTAAATCGCGGGAAAGATTTTAAACAATACAATTTGGCTAAAATGCGGATGGCGTGGTGCTTTAAATGGTCGTCTCACGGGACAAGCAATTGTGAGGTCCATTAATATATTCAATAATAATATAATAATATTCTATCACATACACACAACACCATCTAGCCCAAACTAAGCAGAGCTTTTACTATGGGTACTAGACAATGGATAAACATACATATGTACATTTTTTTGGAAATGCATACATAATATTATACATCTTATCTTATCTTATGTGGGGGCCAGTCAGTGCAGACCGGCGACACTTGAACCCAGTGGGATCTTTTGTGTCGACACTCTCCCAATAACGACTACCATAGATGATCATGGCAGCCGGGACCAACGGCTTAACGTGCTTTCCGAGGCACGGAGCAGGCGATAATTACTATCAATCAATACGCACATAATTTCGAAAAGTCATATAACTTCCGAAAGTCAGAGGTGCGCGACGTGGGTTCCAACCCGAGACCCTCTGCATTGCAGTCTGTTGCTCTTCTCACTAAGCTATCGCTGCTCTACATATTATACATAGAAACACCCAGACCAAGACAAACATCCATGTTCATGCACACAATTGTTTGACTTGTGCGGGAATCGAACCCGCGACCTCAGGCGTGGCAGTCGGTTACACTAACCACTACGCCATCGAGGCCGACAATAAATGGTTGTTCTATGTATGAATATTATTTCTTTGGGTCAAGTGTGTCCGTTGTTTGAACATTGGTAAAGTTCTCGCGATATAGGTACTATGCCTAATAAAGCAACTCTTTTTCAGAAAGGAAAAAAATATATTTGGTTAGCCTGTTTTCGACTACTGATTCGGGCGGAATATTATTAGATACTAGCTGTTACCTGCGACTTCGTCCGCGTAGATTTTAACTAAAAAGTGTTTGTCGCCGCGGAACCCAACTATATTTCTCTGCCCAAGTTACTTAAATGGCGTAGTTTTTATAGTGTAAAGCTAGATAATAGCATGGCTTACTCAAAAACAAGATTTAAATATGCGTCGTTAGATTACACGCCGTCACAGAATGCGTAAGAAAAATAAAGATTCACAGCTCCTCCCCCGTAGGTGATAGCGTGATAATATGTAGCCTATATGTTGACCCGACTTGTTAGTAATATTCATGGAAAATTTGAAGTAAATCCATGCAGTACTTTTTGAGTTTAGCCCGGACATACATACAGACAAAAATTCTAAAAATTATATTTTTGGCTTCGATATCGATTGTAGATCACGCCCCACGTATTTTTAAAAAAAAATATTCAATGTACAGTTTTGACTTTCCTACGATTTTATTATATGTATAGATTTCGGTCATGATATTCTCAGTACGAACACTTGGAACTGGTTGAGGAGAACAAGCACGCCTATTTCATGGAACCTAAAACTCACCCACCCAGTGACGGGTATAGTTTGTTTTTATCATAAAAAGAAAGCTCTCGCAATAAGTACGAATCCGAATAGGACTTTCACGAACATTAACGAACGAAATGAGCATATTAATTGTTGTATTAAATATACCTAATTTAAAACTTATAGTGCGTCACAGGTGTGCCGTCGGTCTGCCGCTGCAACTTAGTAGGTAGATAAAGTATAACCAGGCCTAGATTAAGTATTTCTGAATCTCACAAAATATTGTCCCGTGTGGCAAATGTGTGAAAAAGCAGTGGCGAGGCGAGGTTATCTCTTGCCTGCTACACTATGCACTCCACTGCAAATGCATCTGCCTACCCCATCGGGGACGCGTGAGACTGATAAAGCCTTGTAATGCGATGTCGGGTTCATTTCCTAGTGTGTCATAGTTCCCGTGTGTTTCTCCAGTAGTAACAGTATATGTTCCGGTTTGGCACGCGCGCGCGCGGTGTTGGGTTTGCTTCCGGTAAAAGTGCGCGCTCTAATGACTCTACGTAAGCGGCTGATGCTTTATTTAAGCAGAGCGGGCAGCGATTTTATCTATACTAATATTATAAAGAGATTTCATTTTTATTTGTCTGTTTGTAATGATTGAACTCAAAAACTACATATTCAATCGATTTTTAAATTCTTTCCCAATTAGAAAACTATCACCGAGTAACATAGGCTATACTTTGTTTTTAAACAAGTGCTTTTACACTTAACCTAACCTAATTTACTTTTACGTGAGCGAAGTCGCGAGCAAAAGCTAGTCTTTTAACTTTGATTAGTGGATTGTCTTACAGTGAGAGAAAATTTCAGCAATGGTTTGAGTGTTAAAAAAATTCATGTTTCAAGATATTTATGTCCATAAAATAGTTACAAAAATGTTCGGGTATGTGAAAATAAAATAGCAAATAAAAAAGGCAATAATTAAATATACTACTTTATTTATATACTAGATGTGCCCGCGGTTTCACCCGCATTTATGATTACTGCGCCGCTCCCGTGGGTCTTAGCGTGATGTTATATAGCCTATAGCCTTCAACCAAACAAACAAATAAACTCTTCAGCTTTATAATATTAGTATAGATAACCGATTTTTCAATTGCAATTCAAGCAGATAAATGTTATTTGACAATTGAGAAATCGGCCCGTAATCAGTTTTATTTCATCTGCTGATCCTGCAAATCGTTTCCTCTACCAAATTTCCTTAGTCCACATTAACCACTTATCACGAAATGCCAATATTATAAAAGAGCGAAACAAGCTTATTTTCCATCTTGCTTCTTTTATCGCTGGTATTCTTTATTATACTAGCAGCGATAGCTTAGTGGGAGACCCTTGGACTGCCACGTAGAAGTCTCGAGTTCGATCCCACGGAGCGCATCTCTGACTATTAAAATGATGTGCGTATTATCTTATCTTATGTGGGGGCCAGTCAGTGCAGACCGGTGACACTTCGACCCAGTGGGATCTTTTGTGTCGACACTCTCCCAATAACGACTGCCATAGATGTTCATGGCAGCCGAGACCGACGGCTTAACGTGCTCTCCGAGGCACGGAGCAGGCGATAATTGTCAATCAATACGCAAATAATTTCCAAAAGTCATATAACTTCCGAAAGTCAGAGGTGCGCGACGTGGGTTCGAACCCGAGACCCTCTGCATTGCAGACTGTTGGTCTCCCCACTGAGCTATCGTTGCTCATGTGCGTATTAAATAATTAACTATTGCTCACTTTAACGGAAAAGAAAAGCATCGTGAGGAAACCTGCATGTTCGAGAGTTCTCCATAGTTCTTGAAGATATGTTAAATCTGTTAACCCGCATTAGGCCAGCGTGGTGGACTGTGGCCTAACCCTTCTCACACTGAGAAGAGGCCCGTGCCCAGCAGTGGGACAGTTTAATACAGAGCTGATATTATTATCATCTACAGTTAAAAAAATTACCAATTATATTTTTTATTCATAACCCTTGTTCTATGGATAGAGATCAAATTAAAATATGTCCATTCGGTGTGACATTCCAATATATGATTTATAACGTGGACATATTACGTGAATGATTTATGACATAATATTGAATATTTTCATGCCCAGTCGCAAAATTAAATATAATTCATTTTAGCAGTCCTTTTTGAAGAGTTATTGTTTCAATACAAGCTAGATTTTAAGATTTTCGGCCTATTTAAGATCAAAGGGATCTCCTTTGATCTTGAGTCTCAAACACAGGTTTAGTCTCGTTCAGGCAGGTAACTAACAATTTTGTTTGATGATAGTTTCCTTTTTATCCGTAACTACGATTCTTATTTTCTTTTTATACTAGTTTATTAAAATACACATAGAATATATAGATTAAGTATGTACCTCTAACTAAACTAAACGCAAACAAATAAATCCAAAATTTAAAATGGTTCATAAACCACATATACTTAAAACGTATAAATAGAATAATAGAATAAAAATAAAATAGTCTTATAATATTAAAACGCAAATATTACAAAAATTGTTAATGATGACAGACTATGCCATCAATCCTAGACTATGCCATCATCTATAAAAATCAATTCATGTATCCATGTAGTGCTTGGCTAGGACCGAGTGTCATACTGTTAATGTTATTTGTTTACCCACATCGTTGTTATTATTTTTTCTCGCTTTGTTTTTATTTTATTTACGTACCCATATGCGCTCTAAAAATATTAATCTTAGTTTTAAACATTGTTTCTCAGTAAGTGAATTATGTATACAATTCTTTATAAGAAATAAAGCTGTTCTTAAACCTTATTTATTTTATTTTATTTATAACTTTTAAAGAAGGCCTAAAGCTTAATAACATTCTTAGTACATGTACATTATGTAGACAGATTGCTAATTACAAGCCGCCACAATTAAGTATTCAGTTAATTGTTTACTAAAATTTTATTTAAACTGGATATACATGCAGTAATGTATATACAGTTTAAATAAAATTTTAGTAAACAATTAACTGAATACTTAATTGTGGGTAAATGCGTGGGTCTCTTCTCAACGTGGGAAGGGTTATGCTACAGTCTACCACGCTGGTCCAATTCGGATAGGACTTCACATGTTTACGAACGAGAATGATATGGAGAACTCTCAGACATGCAGGTTTCCTCACGGTGTTTTCCTTCACTAATATTATTTTATCTGTATAATGATAATAATATATTTTATCATAATTATATACAATTATTTTTAATCTGGGTGTACCTATTGTATAAGGCATAAGTGCGCCCTTGCGTGGAGTACTGTTCTCATCTTTGGGATGGCTCCGCGCAGTACTTGCTGGACGCTCTCGACCGGTTACAGCGGCGAGCTGTCCGTATCATCGGAGATCCAGAGGTCACGAGTTCACTGGAACCTCTGCAACTCCGTAGGGACATTGCCTCATTGGCATGTTTCTACAGAATATACCACGGGGAGTGCTCTGAAGAGTTATTCCACCTTATTCCGCCCTCCCCTTTCCTATCCAGAACAACGCGTGCTGGGCTCAGATGCCATCCTTACACGGTAGAGTCGATTAGAGCGCGTACCAAAAAGTTTGGGTCCTCATACCTCTGCCGAACGACCAAGGCATGGAATTCTCTGCCAAGGCACGTGTTTCCTTCTTCCCTCAATCCTGGGTCCTTTAAGCGGGGCGTGAAAAAGCACCTTCTCAGGCCGTCAAAGTAGAGACCTCAACATCGCCTCGGCTACTATGAGGGCGGTGTGGAGGCCACTGCTCTTAGACCACACGAATGCTTACCATCAGGTGGAGTGTGGTCATTTTGACGAGCACGATAAAAAAAAAAAAACTTTCTGTCCGTATTATGTGTTTTAAAGATATGTACATGAACAAAACTCGACCTTATACCTATTATGGGAATCTATTTAAATTTAGAAAAGAAAGCGTTATTTGTGCTCGAAATATTTCACTCAAAGCTATAGCAGTATCTATATATTAATACGTGAAGCAAAAACTTTGTACCCCTTTTTACCAAAATTGCGCGGACGCAGGAGTATGAAATTTGGCACAGTTCAAGTTTATATGGAGAAGGAGGAGCGAATCCTAATATTATTATAAAATATGCATTAGAAATATATTAAATTAATGAAAAAACACTACACGCACACAACCATGTATTTGACACACGCAGTCGAAGCGCGTAACTATGGTTACATATATCAATATATAATGACATAATATATCAGCAATATCTTACAGGCAAACTTTGATCGAATTTCGAGCACTAGGCGACCGCTAGTAATCAGAAAATTAACAACATTTTACGGAAGATCGTAGCAAAATAACCTCGTATTGTGATCCTGTGGTAGGATAGAGTATTTTATAAGGAGCTGATGTGCTATTAGCAAAGGATCAAGAAATCTTCTATTCTTAGGCTGGTAGGTCAACAACTGTTTTTGCTAAGTCTTTTTCCGCTTCGTCTATTAAGCAAGAGTGTGGCTTACATACCGACCACTCCAATTCTTTGCTTTACATCTAATCTTTAATTCCTTTTTTAACAGTATTTTTTTTTTACCAAACTAGTAAATTTAATATTAGATCTTCTACGATACAGGATATACTATTAGTGCGAGCGTTGTTTAAAAAATTAAGATTTTCGTGATGCGTATTAATAAGTATCTACATAAATGTAGTTTATTCTATCATGTCACTTGCAACGACTCAAAGCAGATCTCAAATATGGAAGTCGAAGTGAAGCTCATTTAGGTCACAAAGTAACACTAATGAACGTCAAAGTTTAGTTGTAACTTAGTCTTCTGAAGTTACTGAAGCAGAATTCAGGTTAGATGCTTGACTGAGCTACGTGTGGCGTGGTAGATGACAAGTGCAGCGATTCCTAAACTTTTAAGATAACGGGATACTTACCAAATATTTTATGGAACCTCATATCAAATGATTACAAATCAAAGACACTATAATTTAAACGAGATGGGTGTAAAAACCCAGGATTCAACCTCTTCGTCTTAAATGTAAAAGTAATGAAAAGAAATGACCCCTATATCTCGGGGGTCTTTTGACCCACAGGGCCCATATTCAAACTCGACCAAGCTATAACCGCAAGGTGTCTGCACACCAAGTTACAAGTCAATTGGGTCCGTGGTTCCGAAGTTATACCTGTCATTAACATCAATCTGTCACTAACAGACAGACCGTCACGATGTGTTTTCATTAACCTCTTCGAAGAAGTCTTAGGAATAACTTTACTTCTCATCATATATTTTGCGTTATTTCAAAATAATATTTGTACTTAATTGTAGTATTAATTAACAGCCAGAAAGCAATAATTTCGCGGAACCCTGATGACTTTTCCGCGGCACCTATTTTAGGAATCGCTGATCTGGTGGGTAGCGTAATTGTTAAAGTGGTCATCTTGCTATTATATCGCTTCAATTGTTGCAGGTTCGATCGATACGGGATAAATAATTGTGTGAAACCTTCGATCAAATATACCATAGATGCACATTCTTATACAAAAACCGCATCAATATGTGGCACTGACCAGTACTACTTACTTATAAGTGTCTGCAATTATTATGCAATCCAGGAAATAAACCGGAATAACCATTGAACGCCCACTGAGAAACATTTTGTTATAGTTTAGTTAAAACGCGTCAATGTAAAGCGTCCTAAGTGTGTTACTCGCGATACGCAAGCATACTAAGTATATATGGTACGGTCTTCACCGTAGTAGGTGTCGATTCGCTCTCGCTTACGGGCAGCGCACGCAAGAGTGAGTGGGACAGGTGCGTAATATAGCGCATACGACTGATTTATGCACAGTTTTGTTGGGGCCGTTTTTCGAGCGACGATCGTGCATCTATGGTATATTTGATCGATGTGTGAACCGCTGTGAAACGAAAATCTGTTCTGTGTCTAGGTGATTTTTTGTCCGTTGTATTCAAAGATTTAAATTATAGATGCGCCCTTTTTTATGTTTATGACTGATTGATTATCTTTTTGGTCAGATTTGTGATGATTAAGATGTCATTAGATAGTGCCGAGTTACTTACGAGGCCCGCAATACAAAAAATATTCATAGTATGTTAGGTAGTTTTCATAAAGACACAACAAAAGACTTCCAGTGCGACGCATGCATAATTGCATACATCCTTATCTCGCTCTACAATTTACTTTTTATAGCATTAAGAGGAAACACTAAGGGCGAGAGAATTGAAAATAGGTATTTATAAAATCTATTGCTGTCGCGCAGTGCCTTAGATAGTATCATGAGCGCGATAGAGACAGCTGCAGCTTGGACCGAAAATATCTATTAAAAGTAAACAAAATCAACGTTTCGCAGTCCCCTGATTCCTTCTCCAAAACTTGACCGAATTAACTAATTTTTTCATAAAAAATTTAAGAAAGACTTTGGGTGTGTTTCTGTGTTTTCCTTTTTTATATAATCTAGTCAAATTTGTTTTCTGGCTGTTTGAACACAGCGGAAAATCTGGTTAAGTTTTGATGTCTTTGATGGCTCATGTCTCTTTTAATAATTTATTAATGAAAAAAAGAAAAAGCTAGGGGCATGCCAATAGCGCCAATACATTTTTTTGTAAAAAAATTATTGCTCTACTGGCATTATCCAGGAAAGAAATAGGGGACTACGTTTGCATGGAAAAACGGCCCTTGTATTTCCTCTTAAGAAAACGCTAACCTATACGCGTATCTGAGTGTACACGCATAGTCAATGAGTGCGTGAAACCATTGAATCGCGACGGTCGTCATCACACAACTAAATGCTTGTGAACAATTTGTTTCTGTATGTTCTTTCCATTTCCTATTCAATAAACATACGTTTGTATATCTTTGTATGCAAACTGGGTAATGGAAACTCACTTCCTAGGTAGTAATTAAATAGTCGTGTTACTTTTACTAGATGTTATACAACGCTTTTTTATACTGCCTCAGTGGCGCAGCGGTAGTGAATGCGACTGCTGTGCATCTCAGCTTCGGGTCCTGGGTCGGGCCAGCATAAAAATTATTAATTGGTTTTTCGGTTAAGGAATCTCAATACCAACCCGGACTTAGGAAGTTGTCGGTGTTAGAAACCCCCGTGACTTGGAAAGCACGTAAAGCTGTTGGCCCGAGTGGTCTATCTACAGTCGAGTAGCCCACTCGCCTGCCGTCCCATCGGATCTTGAGAGTTAGGGAACTGAGAGAACTTGTGTTTGCGCACATATGTATGTACTTGTGCACTGTAATAATTCCTGCGCAGACGGCCAGTCCCCGTTAAGATTGACCGCCGTGACTGAGAGTCAGTCTGGAGAATATTACAATTCTTTTTTAAAAGCTGGTGTTAATTTGATTACTTTTTGTGCTGGTAAGCAGTTATCGTAAGCGCGGTTCCAAGACCAAATATATATAGTAGTTGAATTAAATTTTTTATTATTTGAGTCAAATATTACATTACCCAAAAAATGTTATAATCTTATCTATAATAATATTATAAAGCTGAAGTGTTTGTTTATTTGTTTGTTTGGTTGAATGCACTAATCTCAGGAATACAGGTTCGAATTGAAAAATTATTTCAGTGTTGGATAGCCTTTTTATCAAGGAAGGCATATAACATCACGCTACGACTCACGGGGGCGGCGCAGTAAACATAAACGCGGGTGAAACCGCGGCCACATCTAGTCAAAGATAAATAAGATACAAACATTTCAAATCTGGTAGTAAATGCCAAATAACAGAGAAAAGGACGAACGATAAAAACTGTGACATAAGCATTTAAACGCCGCTGTCCGAGGGAGATAGCGATATACATCTTCATTGCAGCCCACTTTTCTCATATCCAAATCTATACTAATATTATAAAGCTGAAGAGTTTGTTTGTTTATTTGTTTGTTTGGTTGAACGTGCTAATCCCAGGAACTATTGGTTCGAATTGAAAAACTCTGTTAGTTTTGGATAACCCATTTATCGAGGAAGGCCATAGGCTATATAACATCACGCTACGACTAATAGGAGCGGAGCATCAATGAAAAATGTTGCAAAAACGGGGAAAATTCTCTTATGTGAAGTAAACGAAGTTGCGCGGGTCGGCTAATGTAAGATATTATTTAGAATTGTCGGCCTCGATGGCGTAGTGGTCAGTGTAACCGACTACCACGCCTGAGGTCGCGGGTTCGATTCCCGCACAAGTCAAACATTTGTGTACATGAACATGGATGTTTGTCTTGGTCTGGGTGTTTCAATGTATAATATGTATGTATTTACAAAAAAGTATATATGTATGTTTATCCATTGTCTAGTACCCATAGTACAAGCTCTGCTTAGTTTGGGCTGGATGGTGTTGTGTGTATGTGATAGAATATTATTATAATTACTCCCTCATTTAGCAACTAATTTTGAGACAGTTTGCACAAAAAAATTCTTTTGATTGCTATTTGGTGTGTCAAATTATATACAAAATCAAATATAGGCACCTACAGTATTGTAATTACTGATTCGTATTGGCTACAGAGTCACTCAGGCTTCTGACTGTAGTGTAGCTGTACATCCCTATAGCTTGCTTTAGTGTCAATATGCCGATCGTGATAGCTTTGGTCGCTACTCTATTGTTTACTACGGACCAATCAATTTGAAGCTGTACTATGCAAGACTTCCTCTTCGTATAAATTGTAGTACAAACAAACTGAATGTATTGGCAACTAATCTATTGCCAGCCCTTCAAGAACGTGAGGTATATTTTCTTAACATTTTGACCGCCACGGACGTCCATTCACGTCAAATTAAACCGTGCTCACGACGCCACCGACGGCATGGCACGTCGAAAATACGACTATTATACAGTACAAAATAAACATAAAAAAAATATGTTTGTTTTATTCCTTTTACCTATTATTTAAAACTACATTAATCTTCGATCAATAATACACTAGATGTCCGGCAAGCGCTTCAAAAACGAGCCGAAAAATAAGAGCACAAATACGGTTGTGCTCTTATTTCAAATTAGTATGATCCAATCATAGCCAACATTAAGACGTCAAAATGCCGCAGTGTGCGTTCAAAAATTGTGCAAATAACCACCGTAACACCGAGATTTTGGAAGGAATATCTTTTTTTCGGTAAGTTTATATTATTAAGTATTTTTCATAAAGGAAAAACCTAATTAAATAGTAAATATGAATCAATTACCAAATATTATGATTGTTTGACCAACGTTTGCAACAACGCGCCAACTATTGTACATTGTTATTACTATTTTTGGCACTTTGTATTTTAGACTTTAAAACAGGCGTATAAGATTAAAATTGTTTTGATGTGATTTGAGTAGCGAACAAAGGTCGTAAAAATTAATTGCTTTTTGAAGTGAAACTTCTTTATCGACGTATGGGAGAAATTTTGTAGCAGTGTAAAAAAAAATCGTCACGTTTTTCGGTTACGCGCCATGTTGCTTTTTTATCAAAGTTTAGTATAGTGACGTAAAGAATATAATGTAATATATTTATAATAATAACAACAATATATTAGTTTTGAAGTTTGGTTTGAAATAAGAATAACAATATATTAATTTGAAAGTGATAAAATAAAAAGACTTATTCAAATTTAAGTGAATTTACAAGAAAAGTGAGAGTGATTATATATTTCGTTTTATAAATTCAACACGTATGAGCATGATTTTAATATTTATTCGAGGTTAACCTCACTTTTTGATTGTAAGTATCAGTGAATGTATATAAATCTGTTAAAATTAGCAAGTATTAATAAATATGACTGTAAATCTAGTGAACATTATTAATTCTAAAAACAATAAAAAATATAAATTAAATAATAATTTAAAAATAAAACAAAACACGATTAGAAAATAAAAATATGTATACGTACATCTTTTTTAATTATTCGTTTTTAATGATTTATTTATTCATTTTTAATTTTATAAAATCGTTGCATTTCTACAAGATTAACTGTCATCATATAATTGTATTACTTTGAAAAGATAATTCCAATTATTTATTCATAACTTGTGTAATTGATTAAGTCATTAAATATCTGCTTTGAATTATTTTTATTAAGTTATGAAATAAATATTAATATTAAAGTTAGTTAAATAATTTTTGTTAACTAATTAACTAATTAATGTCGTAAAGAAGTTTCACTTCTTACCTGTGTACTCTGGTACACACACACATTTTTTTGTACATAGCTTTGTGAATGCAACTTTAAGTATTGGATTTAAGGTTGAATTTGCATTAATGTATATTTATTTCAACTAGAATTCTTAGAATTACCTACACTCACAATTGGCGACAGTTTTAAAGAGGACTTTTGTATGGGATTGTGTATCTAGTCTATTATTGATCGAAGACATTAATCATCGCCTGGCGTAGGGGGCACGACGCTACTTTTATGCTGTGGCGGTCAAAAGGTTTTGGTTCCCGTAAAACCCGTCCAACAAGTTACAATTATAAATTAACATAGTTACAGTAAACAATTATTATTTTACTAGTCGTAAAAGTATTATTCTTCTACTCCTTAGCCTTTATTATTCCCAAGTCACTTGGGGTCGGCTTTCTAGTCTAACCGGATTTGACTGGATATCAGTTTTTACACGGAGCGACTGCCATCCGACCTCCGCAACCCGGAGGCTAACGATACCATAAGGCTAGACCAGTGTCAGGGTATAAGAAGGCACTGACTTCCCAATAACGACTGCCATAGATGTTCATGGCAGCCGGCACCGACGGCTTAACGTGCTCTCCGAGGCACGGTGCAGGCGATATAATTGTCAATCAATCGTAGAAGTATACCTTATCGTAGGTAATATAGATTTTAATAAAATTTGTACCCCTCGGGAATAGTAATTTTTTCTGGATGAGAGTAGGTACTATGTCCTTTTCTGTACCCCCAACAAAGAGTATGCAAAAGGACATTGTTCAGCTGCCATACATTATTAGCCTAAGAATCAACAGCCACAAAAAAAAAATTAAATATGTAGTTAAGGATGACCACATTCAATTAAAAGTAATAAGTCACGGACACTTCTGAATATTGCTTTTAAATATTCCGGGAGGTTCATTATTATCATCCTTATTCCATCTTTCTCTTTTACCCCGGTGAGTCCGACATAACCCCTCCGCCCGGCCCCGCGAAGGGATACGCGTCAGTCCATACGTCCACGTAAATAAAAAGTGTTGCCATGCTTGCACTATAGAAAAACATATAATACCGAGAAAGTGATATTTATTATGGTCTTTTACATTAAAACTTATGACTTTATAAGAAATATATATCATAGGTCATATCTACGATAAAGTTCAATAATGGTATTTATACATAGAATAGCGTTCGTAAATTAACTACGTAAGAAAAATTACGGACAAACTAAATAGGAAATAATTTCTCTGATAAAACAGTGCACATATTGTAAAAACTCTTAGCATAGCAACACTGCGTGTCTCAGATGTAAACAATGGATGCCAATGTATTTGAAATCGCGAAAATACTTTTTAGCACGAAAATAAGATTCGAAAGTGTCCGTGAGATTGTATTGATTGATTATTAAGTCATAAAATAAAAAACAAATTATTGTTTAGGTTGAATGTATGTTGATTCATAGGCCAATTTGTTCATTGTTCTTTCTTTATTATCGGTTGAGTCGTTAAGGCGTGAAAGCGTAACAAACAAACTCACATTTATAATATTAGTTAGGATTATTATTACTACAACTTCGACTTTGCCTATCCTTCAAAGATATACGGCGTAGTGGTTAGTGTAACCGACTGCTACGCCTGAGGTCGCGGGTTCGATTCCCGCACAAGTTAAACATTTGTGTGCATGAACATGGATGTTTGTCTTGGTCTGGGTGTTTCTATGTATAATATGTAGGTATTTACAAAAAAAAGTATATATGTATGTTTATCCATTGTCTAGTACCCATAGTACAAGCTCTGCTTAGCTATTAATATAAATTCTAATTATGTTACAAATTATTAAAGGAAAATAAATGCCTGAGAACTGATTCTGGAGTTTCCCTACATATTATGTAACTGCTTATTTAATAGCTGACTATTGTTACAGTATAGACTACAACGCGGGTATTCTCGCAGGCCTACTAACAATAATTAATACGGAGTCAGGAGAGGAAGTCCTCCCTTCTGATCTCTCTGCGGGCTCAATAGTGTGTGCTAACGCCTACCTACAATTGTACACAACCTATACTAATATTAGAAAGCTGAAGAGTTTGTTTGTTTGTTTGTTTGAACGCGCTAATCTTAAGAACTACTGGTTCGATTTGAAAATTTTTTTTAGTGTTGGATAGCCTATTTATCGAAGGTCTCGAGTTCGAACCCACGTCGCGCACCTCTGACTTTCGGAAGTTATATGACTTTTCGAAATTATGTGCGTATTGACAATTATCGCCTGCTCCGTGCCTCGAAGAGCACGTTAAGCCGTCAGTCCCGGCTGCCATGAACATCTATGGCAGTCGTTATTGGGAGAGTGTAGACACAAAAGATCCCACTGGGTCGAAGTGTCACGGGTCTGCACTGACTGGCCCCCACATAAGATAAGATAAGATATCGAGGAAGGCTAACATCACGCTACGACCCACAGGGGCGGCGCAGTAACGATAAACGCGGGTGAAACCGCGGGAACATCTAGTAATATAATATCGCCTGTGCAAATGGATACTTTCCGTTAGGTTAGCCTCCGAGACTAAAATTTGGTCCTGAGAACATTAGTCTGAAAAAATCGCTCTTCGCGCCGCTGTTTTCTTTCAACTTTCATTCAAATTTTTGAGCTGTCAACAACTGTTCCCACGATAATGTATTATGTCAACGTTTCTTTATAAGTTTCACGACGTTTATTTATGAACTAAGACTTGCACAAGAACAGATAATTATAAATCACTAGGTTTTGGCCGCATCTTTGCTCAGAAACACTACTTTTTTCTGGATGAAAGGTACCCTATGACATTTTCTACACCCCTGACAATGTACATAATATATTCGAAATGTTATAATGATATAAAGTGATTTTGTTTTTAAATCTAAACAAGTTGGATATATTTGGTGACGACTTGTTTAGTTGTATACCTGGGTTCCAGGCTTCGGTAATTATGATACCGTACTAGGCTAAGTTTGAATTTCTATTTTTAGTATTACTTTTTTATTTCTTCTTTCTTTTTAATTTTATGTTAATGTATTTAGAGCTTTTTATTTAATTTTTGTGGCGAAAGTTTTATTTTTGTTAGAAGTGTTTGCCTGTAAGTGAATGAGCACAAGGCATGTCTGTAAATTATTATTTTATGTAAGAAATGTATATCATTTGTTGGCGCTCCAAATCCTTACTTCCTTACTAATATTATAAATTCGAAAGTAACTCTGTCTGTCTATCTGTCTGTCTGTCTGTCTGTTACATTTTCACGGCTAAACCACTCATCCGATTTAGATGAAATTTGGTACAGATATAGTTTAAAACCTGGGGAAGGACATAGCCTACTTTTTATTGATGTAAGTACCTCGCGGGCGGAGCCGCGCGCAAAAGCTAGTAAATAAATAAATGATTGGTGGAGCAGTTGTTAAAGGCGTGAAAGCGTAAAAGAAGAAACAAGCAAACAAACTCACATTTGCATATATAATACTAGCTTTTGCGCGCGGCTCCGCCCGCGTGGTACCTACATCAATAAAAAGTAGCCTCTGTCTTTCCCCAGGTTTTAAACTATATCTGTACCAAATTTCATTTAAATCGGTTGAGTGGTTTAGCCGTAAAAAGGTAACAGACAGACAGATAGACAGACAGAGTTACTTTCGAATTTATAATATTAGTAAGGATTAGTTAGGATATTTGTTATGATTAGGTCCAGTTCAGTATTTTCAGAGTTCTATATAATATTAGTATAGATAAGTGGGAACCGTTGGACTGCCACGCAGAGGTCTCGAGTTCGATCCCAAGGCGCGCATCTCTGACTTTTCGAAGTTATATGCGTATTAAATAGTCAATTATCGCTTGCTTTAACGGTGAAGGAAAATATCGTGAGGAAACCTACATGTCTAAGAGTTTTAACAATGCTCTCAAAGATATGTCAAGTCTGCCAACCCGCACTAGGCCAGCGTGGTGGGCTGTGGCCTAACCCTTCTCACAGTGAGAAGAGGCCCGTGCCCAGCAGTGGGACAGTTTAATACAGGGCTGATATTATAATTATATTATATAGATATGTAGACATAGTTTAAATTAAACTAATATACGGATTTTATAGTTTAACTAGAGGATACCCGCAGCTTCGCCCGCACATGTTTTTTTATTTACCCATTTCTTTCCAATCCCGTGGGAATTTCGGGAAATCCCTTCTTAGTGCACCCCTACAGTACCCAAGGAACATACATGTCAAGTTTCAGCTTCTTGCGCCCAATAGTTTCGGCTGTGCGTTGTCTGTCAGTCACTCAGTAACGGAAGAGTTTTATATATATAGATTTCAATGAATAACATTCGCGTAAACAGAAGACAATATTACTAACTATAGTTTGAAAATCAAAGTAAACACGTAGTCCCAATCATGATCGGGGCTTTTGGGACCCATACCATATTGTAAGCCCAGTCCCAATAGATTAACACGGACTCCGGGATTGAGTGGCTAATTATTTATTTAGTACAACAAGTTGGGTTGGGAAATTCCCGGGCAATCCCGAAGGACCGTTCCGGGATTACTCTGTCGATAGTTTGTCAGTGTTTGTTTAACCGGTTGAGTGGTATTTAATTTGAAAAATGTTTTTGTTATTAATGCTGGAAATTGGAATGTGTGTAAAGCGGTCAGCCATTTTGGCATTATTTTGCAGTTGGATGACCACGGATATAGAATTATTATTTATTTATTTAGTTTTACAGAAGGCTTACGGACTAATTAAAACTATGAAATATAACAATTATAATATTTTCAGTTTGCCAATTAAAAGCCCTCACATGTATATAAAAAAAAAGAATGACGATTTTTGTACTCGTTTTAAATATAACAAAAAAGTATTTTCATTCAGTCAATCCTGTGCTGATTCGGTATTAGTACTCACATTAACAAAGTATGAATTGGCCAATTGCCATGGTGGCAACACTAGTGCAAAACAGATCGATATTCAGGTCCCGTGCAAGCGCATTGAAACTTACAGCACTTCTCCTGGAGAAGGCATTACCCCTATAGTTTGTTGAACTAAAGTTATATACAACAAATGCAAAATGAATTTATTCATTGAGTTGACAATGCTACTCTGATGATGATTGTCGAAGTTAAACTAACTAAGCTATACTGTGAATTTAAATTTACCTGTAGCCACGCTCGCTAGAGCAAGGACCAATGAGAAGTACAGGCAAGAAACTCACGGCCGCTCCTTTTGATCGTTTTCTACAGAATACACCACGGGGAGTGCTCTGAAGAGTTATTCCACCTTATCCCGCCCTCATCTTTCCTATCCAGAACAACGCGTGCTGGGCTCAGATGCCATCCTTACACGGTAGAGTCGATTAGAGCGCGTATCAACAAGTTTGGGTCCTCATACCTCTGCCGAACGACCAAGACATGGAATTCTCTGCCAAGGCACGTGTTTCCTTCTTCCTTCAATCGTGGGTCCTTTAAGCGGGGCGTGAAAAAGCACCTTCTCAGGCCGTCAAAGTAGAGACCTCAACATCGCCTCGGCTGCTATGAGGGCGGTGTGGAGGCCACTGCTCTTAGACCACACGACTGCTTACCATCAGATGGAGTGTGGTCATTTTGACGAGCAAAATAAAAAAAAAAAAAAAAACATGTACAAAATTGATTTTACAGTTAAAATTGGCTTGCTTCACCCTTAAAGTGTAAATTGACGCTAAAGAGGCTTGCATCACCTTGCTTGGTTATCGTTGGTTTCTTGCACGAGTGGCGCCGAGTGCTGTGGGTTCGATCCTTCGAACGAAACTTTGTTGAGCCACAAATAGCTTCTTGAATCCGTCGTTTCAATGTTTGTAAATCATCTACAGGAATTATTATTAGAGCAAGATTTATCTTTAAAAAAGAAAGTCAGTATTCTACATACAGATAGAAAATTTCTAGCCAACTATAAAGAATATTGAAATTAAACTACATTATACGGATTTTATCGCGTTGTGTATTTAAAACTATACTAGCGGTCGCCTATTGCTCGAAATTCGACCAAAGTTTGTCTGTAAGATATTGCTGATATATGTCATTATATATTGATATATGTAACCATAGTTACGCGCTTCGACTGCGTGTGTCAAATGCATGGTTGTGTGCGTGTAGTGTTTTTTCATTAATTTAATGTATTTCTAATGCATATTTGATATAAATATTAGCATTCGTCACTTCTTCTCTGCATAAACTATAAGTGTGCGAAATTTCATACTCCTCCGTCCGCCCAATTTTCGTAAAAAGGGATCCAAAGTTTTCGCTTCACGTATTAATATATAGATTACACAATTTTGAAATTGTTACACTATTACTACTATTAAACTTTACTAACTTTTAAGCTAATTAAATCATTTATTATGTAATAATCTATACTAATATTATAAAGCTGAAGAGTTTGTTTGTTTGTTTGAACGCGCTAATCTCAGGAACTACTGGTTCGATTTGAAAAATTCTTTTAGTGTTCGATAGCCTATTTATCGAGGAAGGCTATAGGCTATATAACATCACGCTACGACCCACGGGGGCGGCGCAGTAACGATAAACGCGGGTGAAACCGCGGAAACATCTAGTCCTTCGTAACTAATATTATAAAAGCGAAAATGAATTTGTTTGTTTGTTACCTTTTCACGCCTAAACCACTGAACCGATCATCCTGAAATTTTGCATATACGTTGTCAGGTGTACAGAAACGGACATAGGCTACCTTTTATCCCGAAAAAAATTACTGTTCCCGAGGAAAACAACAATAACGTTCTTATGATAATAGATGGTGCCACGTGTCTTTCGAATCATGATTGAATTATATTATTGCAAGCAGAGTACGACCCAAATTGATTGTCAAATTCTAAATTAACGCGAGCGAAGCCGCGGGCAAAAGCTAGTCCTAACTAATATTATAAATGCGAAAATGAGTTTGTTTGTTTGTTACGCTTTCACGCCATAACTACTCAACCGATCAACATGAAATTTTGCATACACGTTGTCAGGGGTACAGAATAGGACATAGGGTACCTTTCATCCAGAAAAAATAACTTTTGCAAACCTAACCTAACCTAACCTACATTTACGCGGGTGAAGCTGCGGGTGAAAACTAGTATTCTATAAAGAGTAGTTTAGCTTCTAACCATTTGACAAAAATCAATACAAATTACGTAACTATATATCTATAACAACCGTCATAAATATATATTATAGACCCCTACTATATGGCTTCAGTCCGAAACTCGGACGATGTTACTTATGATATAGTCCATGTAATCCTTGTCCCTAGCTCGTAGGGACCTCTTACGTAGGTACAGTATATCAAAGACTATGTAGATATGTAGTACATTATGGAAGGGACCCTAATAAACTGTCAAGACTAAGGATCCAAGGAGAGTAGGTACGCTTCGCAACTTATGACGTAAAGTCGCTTACCTACCCTATTTTGTCTAGCCTTTAATGGTATCTGATAATATTATAATCAAAATCCTAATCTATCTATATATATAAAGGAAGATGTCCTGACCGACTGACTTAGAGACAACGCACAGCCTAAACCGCTGGTCGTAGGAACTTGAAATTTGGAGAGCATGTGTGTTTTAATTTGTAGGGGTGTACTAAGAAAGGATTTTTTGAAATTTTACTCCTAAGCGGGTAAAATAGGGGGGTGAAGTTTATATGGAATTTGCTCATTTCTGGACTTATAAGTATAAAAATAGGTATACAAGTTATTGATTATAATTGAAAATGGGAAAAAAAAAACAATAAAAGCCGCGCCTGTCATACATTTGTTGACTGTTTATGCGGACGGACGTGTCGAGCGGCGAGCGTTCGTTCTTATTGACATTTTATAAAATCGAGAGCGAAGCTGCGGGCAAAAGCTAGTTAATAGTATAAACTAGATGTTCCCGCGGTTTCACCCGCGTTTATCGTTACTGCGCCGCCCCCGTGGGTCGTAGTATGATGTTATATGCCTATAGCCTTCCTCAATACATAGGCTATCCAATACTAAAATAATTTTCCAAATCGAACCAGTAGTTATATACAAACAAACTCTTCAGCTTTATAATATTAGTATAGATGTGAATGTGAGTTTGTTTGTTCGTTTGTTACGCTTTCACACATTAACTACTTGACCGATCGTCATGAAATGTCGTATACACGTTGTCAGGGTAAGAGAAAAGGACATACAGTATCTTCCATCTGGAACTGTTTTCGAGAAATAGCAATTTATTGACTAAATCTAGATTAATGCAAGCGTAGCTGTGGACGAATTATTTATATTTTTAGGTCACAATGTAACAGTTACGAATAATATTGTCTGAAATTTATTCGAATGTCATTTTAATTAAACAACTGTGATGGATTTAACCGCGATTTATTTTAATAACACTACTTTTAGATAATTTAGACGATTACTATTAAACTATTTAAATGTACAATTGCCCTTTTTTTTTCGTTGTTTTAGTGGCCAAGAGTTGTTCAAGCCGGTCGTAGGCCTCTGACATGGCTTAACGACTGCTGTCAATTTGACAACAACCAGGACCGACTTTTTACGTGCCCTTCGAAGCACAGAGACGCTCAGATAAATACCACTAAGCGGTCACCCATCTATAATAATAATAATAATAATAAATTCTTTATTGCAACAAAAAGTTTATACATTTACAGTGTCAGCCCTGATTCCCAAACTAGCGTGAGCTGTATGTTGGGAAACAGCCCTTCCCAAAAACAAATTTTACAAAATTGTTACAATAAGCAAGATACATAGACAAGAGCCGACTTAAAAAAATAATTAATTAAAAAAAAATAAAGATAAATAATTTTTAATTTTTTTTTTTGTTAGTATACGAGTGAATTTAGTGGTGGTAGCATATGTGTGTATGTGAGTGTGTGTGCATGTGTGTGAAGGTGTGTGTGTGTGTGAGGGTGTGTATGTGTGTGTTTGTTTGGTATTTATATGATGTTTGAGTCGGAGTTGCAACTTTCATTTTATAACAATTTGTAGTAAGGTTTCTACATCATCGTATCCTAAATGTTTAAGCCATACTTTAATAATATTTTTAATTTTATAGTTAGGTAGGTTTTTGTTTTATAGGTTGAATTAAATTTATTATACAATCTAGGTGCAACGTTACCATAGTGCTGTTGGGCAAATTTGCTTTTTACTCTTGGAACTGGACATTTATCTATTCTTTTACCCGACGGTTTTAGAAAGGGTACAATAGTTTTATGGTACTTACGTATACTTTGGTAGACAAATAATTTTCGCACAGTTAAAACATCAGCTTTTTCATAAACTAAATGTGTAGGGTGACGAAATGGAAGGTAAAGAAGTACTTTGAGCACAGCCCGTTGTGCTCTTTCGAGCTCAAGCAGGTGTGTTTTGGCCACTGAGCCCCAAGAGCATATACAATAGGTGATTACACATTCAGCTAGTGCTTTGTATGTTTGTATCAAGAGTGTAGTATCTGGAATCAATCTCAAGTCTCTAAAAATGTATATAAGTTTCCTAAGTCTATTGCTAATTGTATTTATATGTTTCTTCCATTTTAATTTGTCATCAATATTTACCCCTAAGTATTTGATATCTTTAGCTCTTGATAATGTAGGACAGCGACAACGTGATGGCAAAACTCTGGATCGGTTGCACGGATAAGAGTGTATATGAAACAGAAAATTATTTGGTGAAGACACCATAGTCTTGCTAAAGCAGAGAAATTTGGTTTTGTTAGTATTTAAAGTTAATAAACTGTCTTCAAGCCATGCGGTCACAACTGACATACCTTCTTCAGCTGATTGTCGTACATTGTCCCATGAATTATTGTGAAAAAGTATGACAGTGTCGTCAGCAAACATTTGTATTTCTGCACCCTTTATTTAATATTTACATAAATCATTGATGTACGCTAAAAAGAGCGTTGGACCAAGGGTACTCCCCTGCGGTACCCCATATGATATAAACTTATAGTCACTAACGTGATTTTCAACCCTAACACATTGCCTTCTTTCCATAAGGTAGTCCTTAAACCACAAAAGTGCATTCCCCCTGATTCCAATCTAAAGACTGACCGCACCTGACGTTGCTTAACCTCGCTAATCGTTTACCGATTAGTTAGAGCAACTGGCTATGAGCGCCCCGCAAAAACTATTTAAATTTACACATTTACCTTTAAAAGAGGAGTTTGTATATTTAAATAGCTTACTTTACATTCGCATTATCTTATCTTATCTTATGTGGGGGCCAGTCAGTGCAGACCGTCGACACTTCGACCCAGTGGGATCTTTTGCGTCGACACTCACCCAATAACGACTGCCATAGATGTTCATGGCAGCCGGGACCAACGGCTTAACGTGCTCTCCGAGGCACGGAGCAGGCGATAATTGTCAATCAATACGCACATAATTTCGAAAAGTCATATAACTTCCGAAAGTCAGAGGTGCGCGACGTGGGTTCGAACCCGAGACCCTCTGCATTGCAGTCTGTTGGTCTCCCCACTGAGCTATCGCTGCTCTTTTCATTCGCATTAAGAACCGGAGACTTTTTGGGACTCTATCACTTTAAGCTGTTTTTATTGGAAGTGCGAGAATGAGACAACGCATTACACAGTATACCTTTGTCCCGTTCTTGCACATGCAACGCTAACGTTTTAATAGCTACCAGTATATACCGCAGTTCTCTATAATGATCAAAACTTTTTAATGGGTTGAGATTAAATATAATGGGATGTCAAAAATCTTAAAAAGCTTTTTGAGTCATTATCCGAGATGAATTATTTGCATAAGTAGTTAATTATGCACTATTATAATTATTAAATGCAGTGATTAGTCGGCAAATTTAATGAACTCTGGTGTTACTTAAGTTGGTTTAATGAGCAAGTTTTATGGATTTAAAAACACTGTTTTAAGACTTTATATTAAATTAAAATTGACGTATTTTTTATTATTCTGTGTTAAATTATCTTCTCAGAGCTGCTGCTTCGGTGGTGTCGTGGCATTATCGCTTAGCGTCCTAGGTTCGAGTCTCCACTGCGGTACATTTTTATTGCTTTTATTTAGACCACCATATTTTTTGTCCCGTGTGAAATTGGAACCCACATCACCTGGTGTAGAGGCAATGGCGTGGCGAACTCTAGACCATTTCAACATGCACGCAGTCATGTATCTTATCTTATCTTATGTGGGGGCCAGTCAGTGCAGACCCAGTGGGACACTTCGACCCAGTGGGATCTTTTGTGTCGACACTCTCCCAATAACGACTGCCATAGATGTTCATGGCAGCCGGGACCGACGGCTTAACGTGCTCACCGAGGCACGGAGCAGGCGATAATTGTCGATCAATACGCACATAATTTCGAAAAGTCATATAACTTCCGAAAGTCAGAGGTGCGCGACGTGGGTTCGAACCCGAGACCCTCTGCATTGCAGTCTGTTGGTCTCCCCACTGAGCTATCGCTGCTCACGCAGTAATGTATAATATACAATAATAATATTACATCAATCACAACTAAAAGCAAACTAGACTGAAATTATCTAATTAGCATTAAAGTAATTAGACACACCTTTTCTTTACAAGGAAAACGCTAGAATTACTAAGGTACATTACCGTGATTACAATTAGGTAAAACGGACCACGTGTTGGAAATCCAATTTGCACGAATGTGACCCGGAGCAGAGGTCCACTAACTAGATAATAAGGCGAGATGAAAGAGCCTGATAATTACTTTCTTAGTCAAACAGCGGGACTGCACGATGTTTGAAGGTGAATTGTGAACGAGCTTCCAACAGTTTCAGGGTTTATTGGTTACAAAGATTACAAAGATTAGTATGCACTAGATTTGTTACTTTTAGTAATGGGCGTCGAAAACCGAGTAACTAGCATATTTTGTACTAAGTGCAGCAATGAAAGAATAAATAATAGTTTAAAAAGACTAAAAAAAACACGCATTATTAAAAAAAAAAACAAACTAAAAAGTAGAAAATAATTTAACAATTTTAATGTAACAAAGCGTGGGGTGGAGGTTATCAAAATATCTTAGAAAGCACCCCACGCTGTTTTACATTAAAATTGTTAAATTATTTTCTAATTTTTAGTTTGTTTTTTTTTAATAAAGCGTGTTTTTTTAGTTTGTATTAAACTATTATTTAATACCTTTTTTAATTATTGTATTGTGATTGGTCCTCGATAAGTCTACAACGTTTAAATTAAATCTGACCGTTTGAAGTGGGTCAAAATCGAGCTCAAAGGAGTCGGTTACATACAGACAAACATACAAGTGAAACTAATAAAAGCGTGTTAAAAATTAAATGTGTGGGCATATATTGTCCTCCTCGATGGCGTAGTGGTTAGTGTAACCGACTGCCACGCCTGAGGTCGCGGGTTCGATTCTCGCACAAGTCAAACATTTGTGTGCATGAACATGGATGTTTGTCTTGGTCTGGGTGTTTCTATGTATAATATGTATGTATTTACAAAAAAAAGTATATATATTTATGTTTATCCATTGTCTAGTACCCATAGTACAAGCTCTGCTTAGTTTGGGCTAGATGATGTTGTGTGTATGTGATATTATTATTATTAATATTATTATTATACAAGGATTGCTTTCAATTTGACTACACTGATGGCGTTGTGGTCACCCCTGGGTATATAAGTATCGCTGATACTTTGACTGCACAGAATGTGGGGTAGTAGTTTAAGTCGCCCTGCCATTGTCGCCGCGCGAAGTATAGTTGGTTCATTCCCCACACGGGACAAAAATTTGTGTGATCCAAATACACATTAGATGTTTCGAGTTCAGACGCGTAACGTTCAAGCAATATACGCAAAGAATACCTGGGCGTTCTTTGCGTATGTTGCTTAAACGTTAGTAAAGTCGGCCGCGACACAAGAAAGCATACTAGGGCAAGAGATACCTTTAAAAAAATAGGCAACGTGCCCAGAAGACTGGCAGCATTGCCACGAGTGCAACTATACATATCACTACCACGAGTATTATAAAAGATTAAGATTTGTAAAATTGTTTGCCAATGTCAAAACCCCGCTTGAAAATTTCACTAGATGGCATTGTTATACGTTTTGTCACGATAAGCGATATCCACCCAAACGAATCCTGAAGAGAAATCTACTTGTATTATAATAATAATAAAATCCTTTAAACAGAATTGCAGTGACGGCGGCCAATCCTATCGGACACTAGTCATCTGCGCAGGAGATGTAGAGCACAAGTGTGTGCGCAAACACAAGTTCAGTGTCCACTCTGTTCCGTAGCTCTCATAATGCGATAGGACGGTAATCTGACACAAATTTTACTCTACGTTAAAGACAAGGAGATTATTGCAGATAAAAGTGCTGCAAAATTTTACTGTGACATCCTGTGACGCTAATTAAAAATGGGCCGAGGGATGTTCTTTTATTGGAATTACGATCTGTGCTGAAGCCCCTTTCCGCATGAACAGTTACGATTCTCGAAATGAAATTACAACTGATCGTGTTGAATTCTTTTTGATATGTTTTGCTGGTATTACAAAGAATTCATGCACAGACATTAAGTTAGTATGTATAGCCAAAAACATATGTAGCTTATGACTTAAAATGTATTATAATATAATACATTTTAACTCATAAGCTACATATGTTTTGTATACCATATTATGGCATCTTTCAACTATTGCTGTTATAAAAAAGTAACGTTTGATATTATTTTGATTACACTCAGCAATATCAAGTCGATACACACTTAAGAAATCGAAATTTCTCAAGTGTGTATCGACTTGATATTGCTGAGTGTACGTAGTAGTTCAGGAGACAATTGAACAAGATTTTTTGTAACACGCGTTAGAGCGTATGTTCTTTAACTTACTCAGTCTGTGCCAGACGATTATGGCAACCACACGTTTGATTGCAAAATATACCTATTCAATGCAGTATCGTAATAGATGTAAAGGCTGTGTGATGTGGTTTCGAGTCCTACAAGGGACAACTATTTGTGTGATCCACTAATTTACTGTTCTAAGTCTTTTTCTTCTCCCTAGCCTTTATTGTTACCAAGTCAATTTGGGGTCGGCTTTCTAGTCTAACCGGATTTGACTGGATATCAGTTTTTACACGGAGCGACTGCCACCTGATCTCCGCAACCCGAAGGCTAACGATACCCTAAGGCTAGACCAGTGTCAGGATATTAGAGGGCACTGACTTCCCAATAACGACTGCCATAGATGTTCATGGCAGCCGGGACCGACGGCTTAACGTGCTCTCCGAGGCATGGAGCAGGCGATAATTGTCAATCAATACGCACATAATTTCGAAAAGTCATATAACTTCCGAAAGTCAGAGATGCGCGAGATGGGTTCGAACCCGAGACCCTCGGCGTTGCTGTCTGTTGGTCTCCCCACTGAGCTATTCTAAGTCTGAGTATATTTTTAATTTGCGTTAATTGTATGTTTGTTACGAGGCAATGTGGGTACCACAGCATTTAAATTGTATTTTAGTTTTGTTTCATTTGTTTACTGGTTGTCTAAAAACAATATTAATATCGAATATTGTAATTTCATACGGTTTCTAGTCCTAATAAATAAATTATGCTAAAGCAACACATGGCGTCACGGCAGTAGTAGATACCTATATAACGGAGGACGGAGGGTTGCTTCGTTATCACGGGTCTTTCGTCGATACACACCACGGGTTGTTCGCACCACGGTGTGAATCGCAGAAGGACCCATTTTGAATTAGTCGTTTCGCACCATGGTGTAAACGGTGAATGCTTTTTTGTACTTCGTCGATTCGAACCACCACCATTTTTATTTTCTAAATGTACTTTCTTGGTACTAAAGGGTAGAAAACGTTTATTGAAATAAGCAGACAAAGCAATGTTTATTGTCGTCTTAGTTTCTTTTAGTCACATGAAGAAATATTGATTATCTTTAATCATATAAAAGAAATATATAGGTATTATTAAAATATATATATATATTTTTTTTATTTTATTATTATTATTTAGTAACCAAAGAATTGTTATTCTTTTTTTCATCTAAGCATGAAACAGTTTCAATCTCCAAAGCGATAGCTTAGCAGTGTATTAATAAATAAAAATAAATTGGTGTACTAACACTTTTATGCGAGACTGTTCAATAGTAGTAAAATAACATTGGTTCGAATTGACGAATTCAAAAATAGCTCTTCGGCGATTCGCACCATGGTGCGAATCGACGAAGTACAAAAAAAGCATTCACCGTTTCACACCATGGTGTGAAACGACTAATTCAAAATGGGTCCTTCTGCGATTCACACCGTGGTGCAAACAACCCGTGGTGCGAATCGACGAACGACCCGTTATCGCTCTCCATAATTAAATATCGTGGGCGTATGTGGGCATATGTCGGATCAAATAATAAAGCCAACTTAAATACAGTTTTATTATACTTGGCAAAAAATTACAATCAGCTATCACTTATTAGGTTACTTCACAATGTTTTATTAAATCACCTCGGAACGCGAGACAGTCTCTACGCACACACAGCACTACTCTCACTTAAACGATGTTATTCGTACGACGCGGCCGGCTCGCAACCACTCTGCTGAGCCGTCTGCCCGCCGACCGTCAAGTCCTCTCATCGGCGGCCGCAACGTAGGTTCTGTCGAACGCCAATAGATTGCGTTGGCGTTCCAATTTATAATCAACTCGATGACGACATACAGATAACATCTTTTTTAGCGAAAATGAGTTTGTTTGTTTGTTACCTATTCACGCCTAAACCACTGAACCGATCATCCTGAAATTTTGCATATACATTGACAGGTATACAGAAACGGACATAGGCTACCTTTCATCCCGAAAAAAAATACTGTTCCCGAGGAAAAGAATAATAACATTCTTATGATAATAGATGGCGCCACGTGTCTTTCGGATCATGATTGAATTATATTATTACAAGCTGAGTACAACCCGAATTGATTGTCAAATTCTAAACTAACGCGAGCGAAGCCGCGGGAAAAAGCTAGTATAGTAATATTCGGGTACGAAACAAAAAAATGCGTTTGTATATCTTGAAAACAGCTCGCAATGTCTCTTAAATTGCCCATGACAAAGCGATTGTTACCTAGTGCGGGAGATGTTTAAAAAGTATATCCTTGCAATATTTAGAAGTGTTACTTTGTGACTCAAACAAAATAAACATATTCAGATTCTGAAAGCCCGTTTCCAATTTCCATTCTGTTCCGTTTGCCTTTGCCTGTAAATCTATTACATCCACAAACAGCATATTTTCCTCTCCGTTTATAGCGATGCTGTTGGTGCTCTCGTGAACACAAAGAGCAGTATAAACCCTCAATTAGTGCTGGCACAGACATTTGGAAACAAGAAATAATCACTCTATCACGTACAAAGGGCCAGCAAAATCAAATGAAATCAAAATGTCTTTATTTATTTTAGCTAACATTTATGAACGTCAAGATTACATTAGTTGAACTATACTATGAATCTATTGAAATAATACAATGTGAGTAAGAACATATAACTGTTAAAAAATGTTCTTTGATTGAAAAATAATAATTAAAATCGGTAATTTTGAATTTAAACAAATTTATACAGATTTTATCGCGTTGTTTATTAAGCTATTGCATAGCTTCTATCGCGGGCCTTGAGCGTGGAGACCGAATCCAGAAATTCCGTAACGAAAATAACCTAACACCCCCCACTCCGACCGGCACAGCGGTGATACTTTTTGAAGTTATACTTCTTTAGGCGCGTTATGAAAAAATGATGAGAGTGAAATTTTAAGATGCGCGCGCATCACTGTGACATAAATGCTACATGTTGAAGTTGGCCACAGAATAGAATAAAAAGTATATATTTTTTAAATGACTATAAGTTAACTCATATACAGGCTAGTCGCAAAGTATCCAACGAAACGTTGTTATTTTCAAATTCGATAGAAATACCATTTAATATGAAATATATTATTCATATTAATAATCAATTCTAAAAAATGGTCAATTAAATATTTTAGTTTTTATTTAACTTGATAATAATTTTCTTTTAATCAATATTTTTTCAAAAATAATAGTAATTTCATGAATTAAAATATTTAAACTAAAATATAAATATTGTAGTACCTATTATATTTAGGTATCTTTTTATTGAGTTCATAATTTTTTAATACAGACTTAATCATTTTGTTTATCGAATATAGTAATTCTAACCATATTTTTTTTTATAATTGCGTAAGTTGATAAAAAATGCTATGCAATAGCTTTACCGCGGCAGTCTCCGAGTGCCACACGTCTTTTTTTTTATAAAGTACTATTATTACATTATTTTGAAACTATTGTTAAACCCTTTAATAGTTACTGTTTACTGCTATTTAAGCTATTTAAATTATAAAACTAATTAGATTTAATTTTACACTTTTCCCGACGTTTTGGTTGCTTTTCAGCAGCCATGTTCACGGGGAGACGAGTCTCCCCTGAACATCGATTCACTTAAATAGAAGTAAACAGTGACTAGTAAAAGTGTTTAACAATAGTAGTTTAAAGTTTCAAAATTAGGCCACTATTCATTGTCTTAAATTATAAAATCACTAACGATCATGTCATTATGACGAATTGAAACAATAAATACGGACAGACACTGAACGATAAAACTTTATATTGAAACTAGCTTTTGCCAGCGGCTTCGCTCGCGTTAATTTAGAATTTGACAATCAATTCGGGTTGTACTTTGCTTGTGATAATATAATTCAATCATGATTCGAAAGACACGTGGCGCCATCTATTATCGTAAGAACGTTATTATTGTTTTCCTCGGGAACAGTATTTTTTTTCGGGATGAAAGGTAGCCTATGTCCGTTTCTGTACACCTGACAACGTATATGCAAAGTTTCAGTATGATCGGTTCAGTGGTTCAGGCATGAAAAGGTAACAAACAAACTCATTTTCGCTTTTATAATATTAGTTTGGATTGTATAAAAGAGTATTGATATTTAATATAAATACATGCTATTAATATATTCATAGACTATTCTCGAAATTAAAGGAACTTTTAAAATTACTACTGCATTTTATACAGACACCATGAAATTAGATGTAGAACATGAACGTCAGTTTTATAGTTAAAGACTTTTGACGAATCACGAGTATTAGTGACCGTAATTCAAACGTAAGCACAAGACATTTATTTACAGTAGACAGTCTCAACTTTTTTCATTGCCCTCTTGAATTAACGGCCTGGGGGTAGCTACCCTTATTTACGATAACATTAACAGCTCATTTGGACACTTGCAAATGGCCGCCACGGGAGGGTGATATAGGTAAACACCAATGATTTAAATTATGAATGTGACCTCACCGTAGCGTAGACACACGAAGACGTGTCCACTTTAAAAAGAGCGAACTCACACATTAGATTTAAATGATAGAGATTTTACAGTTTTCAATATGGGTGAGCCTGATAATACTGTATTTATAATATAAATTTTATGTTGGCATTGTTTGTGAGATGACAACTAAAAACCAGTTATGTATAATGGTCACATATTTCGTTTCTGTGGGATTAAAGCGAGCGTAACCGTGGGCTGAAACTAGTGTATCATATATTTAAAAATATCAAATCCCTTAATCACGTACACACAACACACAAAAGGGAGGTAAATCTACAACCTTAACGTCTAGCCTCGGCGGCGCAGCGATAGTGATTGCGACTGCTACGCATGACGTCTTGGATTCAATTATCAGCTTGGACAAAGTGTTAGTGTAGCAAAGAGTCTGCAACTGTGCCCGGCGCGTCAATAGGCTCGGCCTCTATTTTGTAGGACCTTAAAGCGTACCTGAGGAAAAATGGCTGTTATCCACCTCTGCTTAACCCTTCCGGTATTTTTTTTTATAGTGACACGGCAAAGTGATTGTAACGGACCTGATGGAAAGGCCCATTATAGTCCAGAGACAGTGACGACGAGGAAAAGATAGATGTCTTCTAGCCGTCGTCAGTGTCAAGCTGGTCTGACCAGATGCTTCTTCACACTACGTTTGAAGGACCCATTGTCATAGAAGGGAGAGAATAAATGTGCCGGAAGACCATTACAAAGTTGTATGGAACGGCATAAGAAGGAATTGCTGAACCTTTTGGTGCGAGACGGGATTGTGCTAAACGTATATAGGCGTGAGATAATGTAGGTGTCCAAGGTGTAGCAAACTCTCCCATCTCATAGCAAGGTCGATACCGCAACAGTCGGTGCATTCAAAGCAGACAAGACGACCACTTTCGTGACGCTTAGTCATTAATTTTAATGTCCATTTAGCAGATTTGTCTTTGCCATTTGGTTCTAAGACGGTTTGTGTAAACCTAAGATCTTTCTACAAGATGCTATTTATTGCTCGGTTGATTCGGCTGGTGGCTGACTTGATGGTTCATGGAAAATTGAATATTTTTTTGAAGTGAAAACTGCTTTGAGCACTTCTTGGGTGAACAAAAATTATGGAACTCGCGTCATCGTCACGCTTCCACGCTTTTCATTTTTAGAATATTAACAATATCTCAGAAATAGTGCGTCCTACGCAAAAAATAATGAAATTTTGACCCCCTTAATAACCGCGAAGAGAGTATCAGAAATCCGAGGGGCAACTTTTTTTGTTGTTTTGATTGTAAAGTAGCTATCGGCAGTCTCCAAAGTCTGCCGCAATTTTTTTAAATTTTGTTTTTGATAGTAGACGAGCCAGCAGCTCATCTGCTTGTAAGCGGTAACAGCTGCTTATTATAGTTAACTAACTTTTTTCCGCGGCTTCGCTCACGTAAATGTAGGTTAGTTTATGTTAGTAACAATACCTTTATAGGATGAGAGGTACCTTATGTCATTTCTGTTCCCCTTACAATGCGTATGCAATTTCATGATATTCGGTCAAGTAGTTAAGGCGTAAAAGCGTAACAAACTTACATTCACATTTAAAATATTAGTTAGGATTATCGCTTGCTTTAACGATGAAGGAAATCATCATGAGGAAACCATGCAACACTGAGCGCTCTCTATAATATCCTCTAAGATATGCGAAGTCTGCCAACCCGCACTGGGCTAGCGTGGTGGACTATGGTCTAAATTAGAGGTTCCATTTGTTAGCTGGTTCCGGTGGACCCCCTGCAGCTACATTTCAACCATATTCCTTGGCATTCGTATTTATATTGGTGAAGAATCAGTTCATGCAATTAGGCGGGCCGACTTATTTTATTTTTTTATTAATTCTCTACCGAAAAATCGATAGGTTCGAGACCACTGGTACTGAATATGGAATATGCAAGTTTTTACAAGTAACAGTCGCTGAGCTTCTTAAAATATTATCTGCCTACCTTGATAGTTGAAGTCAAGCCAACATTTTAGTTCTTTACTAACAGAAGCAAATAAATCTTCGTGGGCCCCCGCTTACGAATTGTGAACCCCAATTTTTTTGTCACGCTATCGTAGACCCCCGTTGAGTGTCCCGTGGACCCCTGGGGTCCACCTGGACCACTTTGGGAACTAAGGGTCTAAATCTTCTCACACTGAAAAGAGGCTCATGCCCAGCAGTGAGACAGTTTATACATAGAGCTGATATTATCATGCATCGGAATCTGTGCAGCCAGGATAAGCTTAGTGCTTTTGTGACTGGAGATTTAGAAATTGTGCCTTCTTGTTCCAGTATCGTGTCTCCCAAGCTCCACGACGTCGGACGATGATGACGACGAAGATGAGACGACGCAGCAGAGCCGCGCCGATGCGGACGATGATGGACGTGTATACAAGAACCCAAGGAACTCGCCCTCGGCGCTGTGTCCTCGCGATGAGGAGCAGGCTACGTTGCTGGTGAGAATCCTTGTATACTGCAAATAGCATCACTTAGACAAAATACCGCTCACAAATACTTAGGTTTAGTATCTGTGAGCTTAGTTAATCACTGATTAACTTGAGAGCAGTTGAGGGGTCAAATGCTTTCAAGGCAATCAGTGATTAACCTTTGATTAACGGCTCGCTGTTGTTACTTAATTAATAGTTAAGTAACAACAATGGATATAAAGAACAAAAAAAATCTTAGCAACTAAGCAGTTGGTCCTTCTCTTACACCGGTGAGTCTTACATAACCCCTCCGCCCGTCCCCGTGGAGGGGTATGCATTAAAGCATTCCACCAAGTAATAAAAAAGGTGTAATAGTACTTTAAAAACAAAATATAGTCTATGTTACTCGGTGATAGTAAAACTAATGATGAAATAATTTTAAAATCGCTTAAGCAGTTTTTTTTTTGAGATAGTAGGTAAACGAGCAGACGGATCGCCTGATGGTTTTTTTTTTTTATTTTTTTTTATTTGGTAAGCGATCACTGCCGCCCATGGACACCCGCAACACCAGAGGATGACTCCTCTGGTTTTGCGGGTGTCCATGGGCGGCGGTGACAAATGCGTTGCCAGCCTTTTATAAAGGAGTACGCTCTTTTCTTGAAGGTTTAAGTAGAAGTTACACCCTTACAAACAAACAGAAAATCAAATCTTTCCTGTTTATAATATTGGTAGGTATAGATGTACCATCACACACCACACTCAAGGTATCTCTATTAAGTTGATCAAGTAGTCCAAGATATTAACCTGTGCTGATAGCTACCGTTTGTTCCAGGGTCAGAAATGTCTCCGCAAGTGCTCGTCGGACGAGGACTGTAAGAGTAAGAAGAAGAAATGCCTCTGCGATGGCGCCTGCGGCATGTCCTGTATCAAACCAGGTCAGTGGTACTCACAATTAAATACCAGTGATAATATGGATAGGGCGTATAGCCATAGAGCGAAGTGGTGATAGCGGTTTTTGAAGTGAAAACTTCTTTAGCGGCGTTGTGCACTTTTTGTGATGGGTAAAAAATGTTAAACTCGCGTCAAGACACGTGACCTGATCGAAAAATCGTAAGACAGAGGGAGAATTGTCATGTTTGTGTACGATAGCGCAATAAATGAATATTGTATTTTACCACATAAATGATAGTACTTTTATACTGATAATTAAAGAAATTCGTGCAAGATTATTCCTCAACCATTCCAAAATATCAAAAATGCACAAGGTTAATATTCAAGTTTTCACTTCTGCCAGCACTCCCGGAGTGCAACCCGTTTTTTTTACACAAAATATGTAATCGTAATTTCGGTTACTAAATACCATTGATTATAGATATCTTTATGAGAAGGCGACAGGTCATATACACATGGAACTAAGCGGCATTAGATGTTTTTACGTCACGTCACTGTAAAAATTCTGTGAAGAGCGTATTTAATCGTTTTTTCGGCTGACATCGTGCTTTTAAGTTACGTGTTATTCGGATTGTATTTCGATAACTAAGTACAATTTATTTTTATTAACATTTTATTTAATTTACTAACTATTGATAAAGTGAAAAAATATCATGCTCTTTTTCACATAAAGATTGCCAGTTGCCACATATATAGTTAGTATATTTTTTTGCAAAAAATAATTTAATTTCAAATCTATGAAAATTTTAAATATGAATGATGAAAATAAAATTATTCATAGAAAACAAAACAACAATGTTTTTGTGACTACCATAGAAACATTTTTTTAAACAAGTTTTTGAAATAATGTATTGTCACAGGTTTATGTATGAATACCAAATTTCAGCCTATTCAGGCTACGAGAACTGCTTTAAAATTCAGTTGCATAATTATTATTATTATTATTATTATTATTATTATTATAATAATAATTATGCAACTGAATTTTATCAAAGTTATTATGTTGACCTCAACAAACATACAATCATTGCAAGTTAAATAAAAGCTTGTAGAAATGGTTACCAGCTTACTTTTAAAACAATTCCAATAATAAAAATATATTGTTAATAACTACCGATAGGTATGTACGTAAAGTTTTAACTGGAATTATACTCAGTTCTATGTGTTTTATACCTACAGAATATTTAAAATATTGCACTATTTGTATGTGAAAATTTCATAAAATTAAAATAGACATTTTATAATTGAGCCTTTTTAAACGCATTGGAAACGATTCTCTGAATTTATTCCCGTTTCAGTTAATCCTCTTGTTATTAAATCTCCAACATAAACATTTGTATTTCAAACAAACTAATCTGATATTTCTGAATTATATCAAAAACCATTTCCTGAAATTAAAGACCTACCTACATATTTAAAAAAATACGTATTTATGAATGTTCTATCATTATACTATAATGATTATACGAATAATTAATTTTAATATTACGAAATACTTTTTGATACTACTTTTTTAAGTCTATTGTTCTGTAAGCTTTTAATTACAAAATCTTCTCTTTTCTTACATTTATCTTAATCTTAAACTAGTTGACCCGATAGTCGTTGTCCTGTCAATCTATACAAAAATACATTTCACGTAATTAAATTCAATATCAAAACGTAAAACAATTTATTTTCATATAAAAGTAACATTTAAATTTTCGACATTGGCCGCGGATATTTCACAAATGTTCTTTCATATATATCACATCTTGTTGTCAGGACAAACACAACAACAAAACAAAACAGCCGTATCTGTCGACCCGTTCTTGTTCTTAAGTGATGCTCCGTCATACATGTTACAATTGATTTATATAGAGCTACTATTTTCTGTTTCTTTCGTTGGTCTTAGAGGCTATGGATGTATTTATAACAAAGCCAAACCAAGTCAGTGAATCGGTACCTACAATTGACTTAAGCGCAAGCCATACAGAAATGGCATCTAGAACCGACGCTACGCGGCTGTTTTGCTGTCCCGTTCTTAGTTTGAACAAAATAATAATAATAATGTCCTCCAGACCGAATTTCGGTCACGGCGGCCAATCTTAACGGAGACTGGCCATCTGCGCAGGAGATATTATAGTGCACAAGTATGTGCGCAAACATAAGTGCACTCTCTGTTCCTTAACTCTCATGACCCGATGGGACGGTAATCCGACACGACCGGAGAGAGATCAGGATCAAATCAGATCAGATCAGATCGCAGAACCAACGGCTTTACGTGCCTTCCGAGGCACGAGGGTGTCTAACAAAATATAAATGAGCGACGTGAAATAGCATGCTATGACGTGGATGTTAGTATGGCGTATCCACATACTATAGGTACTTTACGCCATAGCTAGACGCCATTTTGGTGTAGCTTGCATTGTTCATTTACACAAATTTTATTAGAACCTTTTTTCGACCCGCACTTGGAGTCATTCGTCGGTCGAGGGAGACTTTACAAGCATACAAACATACAAACAACAGACATAAAGAATCCAGACTTGAAACAACTGCTATTAGAGGAACACACAAATGATTGTCCCGTGTGGAGATAGAACCCACAACGTTCAGCGCAATGGCAGTGGCGAGGCGGCCATATAAACCACTGTGCCATCCATGCAGTTCAGTTATTCTTCCGCGCTTATAACCTGCATCATACATGAATTATAAGAGTATACACACGTTGAGTGCTATAAAAACAACTTAGATACATCTCCTACAAAAACTTTTTAGAGTAGTAGAGCCTTGCTGATTTCAGCATGAATGGGCCGCCTCGACCGGGGAAGGACTACCCTCTCACAGAATATCGACGTGAAATACCAATATTCCTACTGTTGTGTTTCGTTCGGTGAGTGTGAGTGCCGGAGGTCCAATCACCCTCTTTCCCCCTTCCCGCTCCTTCTCTTTCCCACTTCCTTTTCTAAAGGGTCGGCAACGCGCAAGTGACGCCTCTGGTGTTGCAGGCGTCCATAGGCTACGGTGACCACTTACCATCAGGTGGGCCGTATGCTTGTTTGCCACCTAAGTAGTATAAAAAAAACTATACACAATTTATTCAGTACCCATAACCGAATACTTGAATTATATTACATAAAACGCTTCAAAAGCGGTGTTTTTGCGTCATAACATTGAAAACGGGCGGTTAGACTCGCCATTTATGAGTCGTAGTACTTCATAAATTGTCATAATAGACTATAACATTGAATATTATGCTGAATACCCACTTGTGTCGATACATAATACTTCGGTCGAAGTTTTATATCTAGAGATACAGGCAGTAGAATGGTTTGAAGCATTTTCTTTAAAAAGAAAACAGCTCACGAGCTAGAAATCATTAATGTGTTCGCGAGAGACATTAAAAAAACTTTTTTATACTGTTACAAGCTTGCGTTTGACCGCGATCTCACCTGATCTTAAGTGAAGATGCAGTCGACGATGGCGCACGGTTACCTAGAAGATACCTATTCACTCGCGACTTGAAGTCACCCAGATTGTACTCATCGGGAAAAACAGAACATTCAAAGAACGGACACAAAGAACATCTAGGCTCGGAACAACCATTTGTGGCTCACACAAAGTTTTATCCCGTGTGGGGAACGAACCCACAACACTCGGCGCAGTGGCAGCAAGCGAGGCGACCAGTTAAACCACTACGTCATCCGTGCAGTCAAAGTGTTATTAAGATAGGAATAGGGAGTCCGATATTCAATAGGGAACTGTTGACTTTCCTATTACTATAATAATAAGCGTTTTAAAATAATAATTAGCATTTATTTCATTTACACAAATTCCAGATTTCTGTAGTTATGACTTATGACGTACTAGTTTTCTATACATGTAAAGCCTCCTCTACATAATGGCCCATGATGGGCAATTAAAAAAGTGGCCATCATGGCCGCGATCATGGGTTGCTCTCTACACAATCGTAACTGTTAATATAGCAAAACCCTTAGGTTTACTCACTGTCGTCTGTTGAAGATGGACGTCGAAGTGATAGAGACTGCTGCTCTCTCTTTCCTCATTACATATAATCATTATCGGAATGTGCATCAAAAAAGGAAATATATAAATTAATATAATTCCCGAAGGATAAGCCTCCTCTACACAATGGCCCATGATGGGCAATTAAAAAAGTGGCCATCATCGCCGCGAGCATGGGTTACTCTCTACACAGTCGTGACTGTTACATTTACTCACTGTCGTCTGTTGAAGATGGACGTCGAAGTGATAGAGACTGCTCCTATCTATTTGCTCAGTACATAATATAATCATTATTGGAATGTGCATAAAAACAGGAAATACATAAATCAAAAAAATAGATGGAGGAAGAGAAGGTGGTGTGTAGGTGGTCACTAGAGTCAGTGCGGGTTGGCAGACTTTACACATCTTGGAGAACATTATGTAGAACTCTCAGACATGCAGGTTTCCTGACAATGTTGTCCTTCACCGTTAATTATTTAATCCTGACCTAATATTATATATGCGAATGTGAGTTTGTTTGTTACGCTTTCAAGCCTTAACTACTCGACTGAGAATCATTAAATTTCGCGTACACGTCAGGGATACAGGAAAGGAAATAGGTCACATTTCATCCAAATAAAATGACTGTTACTAACGTAACTTATGTACATTCACGTGAGCGAAGCCGCGGCCAAAACTAGTACGCATATAACTTCGAAAAGTCAGAGATGCATGCCTTGAGATCGAACTCGAGACCTCTGCGTGGCATTCCAACGGTGTCACTACGATATCGCTACTTACTTAGAACCTACTATGGTCATGATTTCTTATTTTTGTTAATAATTCTGTTCGGGAGTTTTTATTTACTCAACTGGCAACACAGCCAACCATCATTTTTAAATAGTGGGATTATCGTGGAAGGGAAAAATAACTCGTTCTCTCGGCGAAAGATCGCTCAGCAGTTAGGAACTAGCATTCAACTGAGTAAGACGTTCTCAATAGTCCGTGTAATTGCTGTGAGTTTGGTAATATAGTCACATAATATATTAAACGATTGAGTTTCTTTATACTATGTATGTATTATAATTATGTAATTCGTTGAGAAACTCAACAAGTTGCTTTTAATCTGTATAAGACACTAGCCTGTTTTTAAGTTTGTTTGCTTTCCTTTGCGGCCTGAAATGTGAACATGACTGAAGGATAAACTTCATTTACTTAACTTTATAACGTAAACATCTTGTTAGCAGAGGGTAAAAAGTATTTGCCTTTTCGACGAAATATAGAAGGAAAATCGGACTTTTATTGCATACTAGGTAGGAGGAGGTTAGTTTATATAAGTAACATTACTTCTTTTAAATAAAATATAGCCTATGTAATTCGGTGATAATATAGCTTTCGAATAGTGAAATATTTTTTAAAATCGCTTGAGTCGTTTTTGAGTTATATCTTAGAAACAAACAAAATAACAAATCTTGCCTAATATTGTCTTCTGTTTACGCGAATGTTATTCATTGAAATTAAACTTTATTTGACACTTTATTACAAAATTTTGAAAACTGTTACACTACTATTACTATTGTCGGCCTCGTTGGCGTAGTGGTTAGTGTAACCGACTGCCACGCCCGAGGTCGCGGGTTCGATTCCCGCACAAGTCAAACATTTGTGTGCATGAACATGGATGTTTGTCTTGGTCTGGGTGTTTCTATGTATAATATGTATGTATTTACAAAAAAAAAAAAGTATATATGTATGTTTATCCATTGTCTAGTACCCATGGTACAAGCTCTGCTTAGTTTGGGCTAGATGGTGTTGTGTGTATGTGATAGAATATTATTATTATTATTATTATTATTATTAAAATTTAGTAATCTTGCCTCTTTATAATATTTAGTATAGATAGTAATTCGCTTCTATAGTCCCGTGGCATAAGTGTCCTCTTAAAGTGGTGGATAGAGTTTGATACTCGGATCAAGCAACGGCTTATTGGAATTTTCTGTTAAGATATTTTCAGTAGAAGCACGGAGTTTGGTAAACTGCTACAGAGTCTCGATTTCTTTTACGTGAGATTAAAAACCAAGCAAGGTCTTATTGTATAGGAGGTACAAATAGCAAAACCATTAGGTTTGCCGACAACAAACTCGCTCTATATCATAATAACAATTTATTTGCAAAGTGACTATCCTAATCCTTCCTAACTAATATTATAAAAGCGAAAATGAGAGTGCACTTGTGTGTACGCACACACTTGTGAACTATAATATCTCCTGCGCAGTTGGCCAGTCTCCGTTAAGATTGGGCGCCGTGACCGAAATTCGGTCTGGAGGACATCATCTCGTAAAAGGTTGTATTGAATTTGCTTTGAAGTTATACATAGTTGCTGATGGTCTTCAATACATAATCCTAATCCTAATTCTAACTTATACTAATCCTAACTTATCCTAATCCTAACTTCCTAACTAATATTATAAAAGCGAAAATAAGTTTGTTTGTTTGTTACCTTTTCACGCCTAAACCACTGAACTGATCATCCTGAAATTTTGCATATACATTGACATGTGTACAAAAACAGACATAGGCTACCTTTCATCCCGAAAAAATTGCTGTTCCCGAGGAAAACAATAATAACGTTCTTATGATAATAGATGGCGCCACGTGTCTTTCGGATCATGATTGAATTATATTATTACAAGCAGAGTACAACCCGAATTGATTGTCAAATTCTAAATTAATGGGAGCGAAGCCGCGGACAAAAGCTAATTACAAAACAATTGAGACCAAATGTATGTTACATTAGGTTTCAAATATTTTATTATAGTTCCTTAAAACTAACGATAGCCTAGTGGTATTAAATAGTAAATTATTTCTTGCTTTAACTGTGAAGGAAAACATCGTGAGGAAACCTGCATATCGGAGAGTTCTCAATAATGTTCTTGAAGATATGTGAAGTCTGCCAATCCGCACTAGGCCAGCGTGGTGGACTATGACCTACCCTTCCCACACTGAGAAGAGGCTCGTGCCCAGCAGTGGGACAGTTTAATACAGGGCTGATATTATCATAAATCTTAACGGTTTTACGGCCATAGCAAATTAGAGAGCACTGCAAATATAGGTGACCTTAATACGAGACAGGTGGAATTTACTTCTGCCTAAAGCCTTAAGACAAATAAAACATGTTTCTCAAAATGTAGCTCGATTTTCCGTTTCTATCTTGTATTATTTAATCTGATGTCTGGATCTTTGAAACGCTTACAATGTCGATCGGTTCTACACCTTATATAAAACGATCCGATATCCTCTGTAGCGGAATTGGGCCGAGATATTCTTGAACCTACATTTGTAACGAGAGATGTATTGTTTTTCAATCAAATTGATGTGAAAATGGCTAATATTGAGTAGTTTTGTTGATTAGGTTACTATTTTGTTAAAATCGATATTTAATTCTGTAGGGTAGCTGATTGAAATTATTTATTTATTTAACATAAGGCTAACCCACTTTAATACATACTGATCATTTACATGAAAATATTCAAACAAAATTACTACTACTGGCGGCCTCGATGGCGTAGTGGTTAGTGTAACCGACTGCCACGCCTGAGGTCGCGGGTTCGATTCCCGCACAGGTCAAACATTTGTGTGCATAAACATGGATGTTTGTCTTGGTCTGGGTGTTTCTATGTATAATATGTATGTATTTACAAAAAAAAGTATTTTGCCATATTTTCTTTCATGGCTATCTATTTATGTATTATTTATTTCTTTATTTTGAGTGCACTATTGGCGGACCAAACGTCAATAATTTGTGGTGTTCGCTGAAAATGAGCGCTGTGTAGTGCTTGCAGCAATGCAAGTGCCACAGCATTATGCTGAGCGCATCACCGTTGCTTTTGTGCCGTCGGATGGGACGTGCATCTGCACATATTTACATTTGAATTGTTTAATGTTTTTAAAAAAAACTTTTTACTTACATATTTTTATTTACTTTTTGTTATACCCGCATTCTATAATAATAATTGATGATGCATGTCATGATGGTACAAAAATAAAAATCTTTTCATTTCATTATTTCATTTTATATGTATTATTCATTATCTGGTACCCATAGTACAAGCTCTGCCTAATTTGGGCAAGATGGTGTTCTGTGTAAAAAAAAAACATACAAACTTTTGTCCCGTGTCATCATCAACTCTTGGCGCAGGGACAGTGCCGAAGCATTCACTTATAAACTGCTGCGCCATCCCTGCATAGCGTAGATAGGTTAAATTTATGATTCTACATATAACATCCTTTACGAACTGCAAGACAAGCCATTTCCTCCGTCACCGCATTTCTCGGCTCTACTATGTCAGCTGAAAGGCAATTTGATTCTGAAGTTACGACTTGCAGAATGGCAACCGACGGACCATTAGAGTAGATAGTTTTAGCCACAGAACTTCTACCTAACGAAGTGAATACATTCTAAGAATACGATACTCGAATGCTTTTAGAGCAATATTTGGTTACTTTGATAAGCTAGTACCTACTGTTAAAAGATGCTATATATATGAAATACTATAACTGAATATAAGATGTATCTATCCTAATCCTAATCCTAACTAATATTATAAAAGCGAAAATGAGTTTGTTTGTTTGTTACCTTTTCACGCCTAAACCACTGAACCGATCATCCTGAAATGTTGCATATACGTTGTCAGGTTTACAGAAACGGACATAGGTTACTTTTCATCCCGAAAAAAATTACTGTTTCCGAGGAAAACAATAATAATTTTATAATAGATGGCGCTACGTGTCTTTCAAATCATGATTGAATTATATTATTATTACAAGCAGAGTACAACCCGAACTGATTGTCAAATTCTAAATTAACGCGAGCGAAGCCGCGAGCAAAAGCTAGATTTATATAAATCTTTACTTAGACCCTAACTACTAAGGATCGCGCCATCCTAACTGAATATTATAAATGCAAATGTGAGTTTGTATGTTTGTTTGTTACGCTGTCACGCCTTAACTGCTCAACCGATCATCACGAAACGCCTACACATTGTCAGGGGTATAGAAAAGAGCCTACCTTTCATACAGAAGTATTGTTACTAACCTAATCTAAGTTTATGCGAGCAAAGGCGCGAGCAAAATATCTGGTATGAATATATTTACGATCGAATGTCGAATGAATCGCACTAAACATGTTCTTGGTTTGTTCTTCTAATTGTAAATAATTACTCTTGTAAATGAAAACGAGCAAAATATTATCCTTACTAATATTATTAATTCGAAAGTAACTCTGTCTGTCTATCTGTCTGTCTGTCTGTCTGTTACCTTTTCACGGCTAAACCACTCAACCGATTTAGATGACAATTGGTACAGATATAGTTTAAAACCTGGGGAAGGACATAGGCTACTATTTATTGATGTAGGTACCACGCGGGCGGAGTCGCGCGCAAAAGCTAGTAAAAAATAAAGTTAACTACTACACTGCTGCATAAAGTATCGGTGCAGTGTGCTGCGTGACATAGAATCACTTGCGATATCATTTATGCGATTCAGGCGCTTCTACGTAACAGACCCAATGAAACGAAACTTAAAATTTGAAGTTTTAAAGAACTCTAAGCAAAACAAAATACTGTCATAACCGTATCATTATCCGTTTAGGGGCTTTTATGATACACAGATAAATAAACAGATCGATATAAATTCTAAAATAACATTGTGTTGTGTTCCAACCTCTCTAAAATATAGATCCCTGTTATATTTATAAAAATATCCCTAATATAAAGACACAGCCTTGCTACGCTTTAAAAATAAATAGTATAGATAGATAATAACAGCATCTCTTTACGTCATTAAAAGAAAATTATAATCGGGTGCCTAAATTCGTTAATTAATGTCGTGCCCTAATTATTTTATCGCGTGCACTTAAGGACACGCGCGTCTTTGGCACATCTGTCTTTGACAAAATCGTTCCAATCTTTATAGCAGAAGAAGATATTTCTATTTTTCTTGCATTCGAACGTGTTCAGCGAATACAAACACACATGACTGAAATATGAGTGTATGATATATCACTGCCGAACCCATCTGGGATATACAAGCGTGATCCATGAATAGATGAATAAATCATAATACCAACGAGAAAACTCGATAAATCCAACATTTATTCAGACATGTCGACGTTCTCAACACTTGCCCCAATCTACCAGAAAAATTCTGAAAAATATCTTTTAACTTTTTAATAAACCTCGACATTCAAACGGTTCATGTAAACCAGCCAGCAGAATTATGTCGCGGGTAGTTGGGAAAAATATATACAAAAAAGAAAACTCAGCGGCAAAAGCGCTCGAGTTCCCGACCTTTTGAAGTTAAAATGCCTGTTTATGAAGTAGAAGAGGCTGGATTAACTGGCATTACTTTTAACGGGGTTAATTTTGAGCTGGTTGTATAGTTTATTATGTTTGAGGGGTAAGTAAGTGGTGTTGTGGAGGACATTTGGATGAAGACGGATTATGAAGTAGTTTCGTTGTATGAATCTTTGCTTCGTGTTGATTTTGATACTATTGATATGGACGGAGTAGTGGTTAAAGTGCCACTGCGCCGAGAAGGTTTGATCTCCACACGAAACAAAAAAAATTGTGATTCACAAATCGTTGTTCAAAGCCTGGGTGTCATTTCTGTCCGAAGTTTGAATATTTGTAAAGACTTCCACGACTCAAGATGTATTCCTACTGCAAGAACTAAGGCTTAGTAGTCGTTTCGTACGAATTTGTTCTCACATATCGTGCGAATAGACACTGTTTTTAAATACATTTTTTTTGTTGTCGCTTTGCACACATGGACTATATTTTCGTGCGAATCGATCCTGTCTGAAAACTCAGGTGTCCATTCGCACGTTTTGTATTTTTAATAACGCTACGCCATCCGTGCATTCGATTGTATCGGGCCTGTATTTGGATGTATCGAGGCCTAACGCCTGATATTCATCGATTACCGTATATATGAATGCTTACAAACTCAAAGTCTCAGCTTATAGTCACTGATTACAGAACTGGTTACGCAATTAACACCTCTATTGAGACGAGTCAAGGGCATTGCAAAAGTAATAACTGTTAAAACTTGGCATTCTCTGTCGAGGTACGTGTTTTCTTCTTCCTTTGATCCTGGGTCCTTCAACCGGGGTGTATAAAACCCCTCTTTGGGCCATCAAGGTAGATACCTCGGCTTCACGTGAGGCCGGCACGGTAGACGACCATTTAGGCTAGCCAGCTATTATGTTGCACCTAAAACCAAACCTTGCGGCATGTAGGTCTATTACACCTCTGCCTTTCAGGTCTATATGCGGCTTAGTGGTCGTTTGGAAAGAATTGTGCGAAATGACTCAAATGACACTTTCTAGAAATATTTCTTTTAGATGTCAATACGCACACCTTTTCTTTTTCAGAGGAGATCTTTTCGTTTTCAAATTAATTCGGTGTGGGCGAATCACACATAAAAAGTGTTTAATATAATAAATATAATATAATATAATATTCTATCACATGCACACAACACCATCTAGCCCAAACTAAGCAGAGCTTGTACTATGGGTACTAGACAATGGATAAACATATATACTCTTTTTTTTGTAAATACATACATATTATACATAGAAACACCCAGACCAAGACAAACATCCATGTTCATGCACACGAATGTTTGACTTGTGCGGGAATCGAACCCGCGACCTCAGGCGTGGCGTAACTTTTCAATCACACATACTAAAGTGTCGTTTGGCACATTTCTTGCGTACAGATTCGTGCGAAACGGCCTCTAAGCATATACTATAAAATAAATATAGCAAGCACATCGGGCACAGCAATTAATATACATAAGTACTTTGTTCATAAATAGGTATTCACATAAGACCTAGTTCAGAAATAATTGCTACATATAATTAAATAAATTGTGGTGAGAGCCTGGCGGTGTTAAATCTAAAATTTATAGTTGTTGCTTGTAATCTATACTAATATTATAAAGCTGAAGAGTTTGTTTGTTTGTTTGAACGCGCTAATCTCAGGAACTACTGGTTCGTTTTGAAAAATTCTTTAAGTTTTGGATAGCTTATTTATCGAGGAAGGCTATAGGCTATATAACATCACGCTACAACCCACGGGGGCGGCGCAGTGACGATCAACGCGGGTGAAACCGCGGGCACATCTAGTAATTAATAAGAATACTATTCAAAGAATTTGTATAAAGGTAAAATACTGGGTGTAAGGGACGGTGTACCGAAAACTGAAATAGTAGATTCAGACCATTATTCTGAGTTAAAGTCGTTGGAATTTTTTTCAACAATCACAATACCTTTTCTGCAATTTTTCATTTTTCTGACTGTCACATTTTTCTACAATACATTAATGTAATTAAATGGTCGTATGCGCGCGGAACGCAGAGTTTATTCGTCGAGCGCGATGTATTGGTAGCAATCCATTGCGTACCGCGTAATAATGTTAATCTACATTACATTTAAATCTTGCGGTTTTTTATTAATTGAAGTTTGGGTCGTGATAAGTACTTATAGAAAGACGGCTTGCTAAAGTTTTCGGTGCGCCGTCCCTTACACCCAGTATATTGTACTGAGGTCAATTTTAGTAGTGTTTGTTGGGTTGGTATGTAGATAAAGTAGTCTTAATTGGGACTATAGGACTATAATGAATACTACAGGTAGACCGAAAAGTCCGGTCTACTAGAGTAGACCGGACTTTTCGGTAGGCAGTGCGGTTTCATTCCTAGGTAGGGCAAAGTATTATTGAGTATACACATGACACAGGTAGGTACCTACTTACTGTATTCTGGAGTCTAGTAGACTGCATGAAGGTGGACTGTCAATTATCTATACAAATAAATAAAATTGAAGTGTCTTTGAAATTAAACTATTATATACGGATTTTATCGTGTTGTTTATTTGACACTTTATTACATAATTTTGAAAACTGTTACACTACTATTACTATTAAACTTTACTAATGTTTAAGCTAATTAAATTATTGAAATTATTGAAACTATTTATACTATTACTATACTATTTATATTTGTGTTTACACTTTCCCCGACGTTTCTGTTGCTTTTCAGCAGCCATGGTCACGTTGAAGTGTCTGTTTGTAATGTCAAAATAATTTCTTTTTATCTAATGCATATGAAAGTATATAAGGTACCTATACGAAAACATCAAATTTTTTATCTGTCTTTGTTTTTGTATGTTTGTCTGTCTGTCTGTTTGTTCCGGCTAATCTCCGATACAGCTGAACCGATTTTGACGGGACTTTCACTGGCAGATAACTGATGTTATAAGGAGTAACTTAAGCTACTTTGATTTTAGAAAAAAATAGGGTTCCGCGGAGGCAAACACTTTTTAGTTAAAATCTACGCGGACGAAGTCGCAGGTAACAGCTAGTATAAATTAAGACTATAAAAAACATTGTGTGATAAGTTCTATGTTAACAATTTTCTTTAATATTATGTTTGTTTAATTTGATTTTTGTTGTTATAGAATGTCTACTTAAGAGTGATTTTATTTATTTATTTCTAGCTGTTTGTGAAAACTTGTCATTGGCCTTATGTATGTTGTTAATTATTATTTTTTAATTTATCGTATACCTGTAAATTTACCATTTTTTATTTATTTATAATATTCTACTACATACACACAACACCATCTAGCCCAAACTAAGCAGAGCTTGTAATATGGGTACTAGACTATGGATAAACACACATATATACCTTTTTTTTCTGTAAATACATACATATTATACATAGAAACACCCAGACCAAGACAAACATCCATGTTCATGCACACAAATGTTTGGCTTGTGCGGGAATCGAACCCGTGACTTCAGGCGTGGCAGTCGGTTACACTAACCACTACGCCATCGAGGCCGTCAAAATTTCATTGAATAATAAAATAAAATAATAAAATTAAATTAAAATAAATAACGAAATGTGAGTGTTATATACTGGGACTGAGCCGATGCCTCAGAGGTAAATGGTCGCCTTGCTACTACCACTGAGCGCAGTGTTGTAGGTTCGATTCCCGCACTATACCTACAAAAAATTGTGTGATTCACAAATCGTTTTCCGAGTCTGGATGTTCGTTGTTTCAATGTTTATATTGTCCGCCATGACACAGTAATTATTCCAAACGTGGTAGATGTAAAAAAAATTGGGACAGTCTTTGGGGACTGCCGATAGAAGTGAAAACTTTAATCCTTGATCATAAACACTTCTTTATAAACTAAAAATAATTCAAAAATGAAAGCGTTCGGCGACGATGACGCGAGTTCTATGATTTTTGTTCACCCGAGAAGTGTTCATCGCGCCTAAAGAAGTTTTCACTTCAATAATGTAATTATACCATCGATAAAATAAATCCGCCGTACCGAAATCGTATAAAAACTCAAATTATTGTGTTGCCAGGTTGTCTGCCTGTCCGTCTGTCTGTAAGAAGCTACTTAACTACATAGCTACTGAAGCTGTTGATAAATTCGGAAGAGCTATAAATAAAGCTTATCCAACTTTATTTAAAACTACATTTCTGAAGAAATTGAAATTGCTTTTCTCGCCGATGTAGACGGTATCGTTATTTTCCGTAAAGTCAAGGATCAATCGCGATAAGATCCCTCTGACACTTTTCGACGAGATTGCTTTTGTCAAAGTGTTATATTTAATCTTGACCTTTCAACGAAGCTTCAATATAAAAAGCTGACATGCCTGCTCGGCTGGCGTAGTGGTTTCAGGGGTCGCGTGCCATTACCATTACCCCGAGCGTTATGGGTTTGAATACCACATGGGACAAACTAATGTGTGATCCACAAATAATTGTTCCTTGTAGTCTTATAGGTGATATTAAGAAAAATTATCTAAGTGATCTGGGAGTCATTAATAAAATCTCGAGAAACCAAAACAAGTATTTACCTACCTAATAATTTCTTTTTATCTGTCTGTATATTGGTACGGAGGATTCCGGCGACTGGGACCGCAATTAACTCTTACCGCGGTCCCAGTTGCCGGATCCATTTAATTTTAATATTTTTCTTCTGACAACTGGGACCACCCATAAATAAATACAAAAATCTATTGTTCAAGCCAAAAACAGTACAGTCAAACAAAAAAATGTTTAAAGTAATAATTAAAGAAAAACTCCTTGATTCAAAAATATCATTTATTAATAGAATATATATATGTAATATAAAAACACTGTATGCGCATCACATATAACTACTGCAAGAAATTGAATATGGTTTCTTCTTCTTTATACTGTCGGTAGAGTATACGTCGCCTTTGTCGATTTTCGGCCAATACCTTGACCTCCTTATAATACATGACCTTCGCCTTTTGTTTTATTTGATCTGTGAATGCCCTTCTGGGTCTGCCCTTCCACTTTTCCTTCTATGATGTTTTTTTATAAAGTCGTCATGTCTTCTTTTTTTTTTCTCATAGCCAGTTGCACTTACTGATCGATAAACGATTAGCGAGATTAAGCAACGTTGGGAGCGGTCAGTTTATACATGGGTGCGCTTAGTGGTATTTAATTTGAGCGTCTCCGTGCTTCGGAGGGCACGTAAAAAGTCGGTCCCGGATTTTGTCAAATTGACAGCAGTCGCTAAGCCATCTCAGAGGCCTGGCTTGAACAACTCTTGACAACAGGCTGGCCACTAACCACACGAAAAGAAGGAAAAAAGAATCATGTCTTATATGGTGGCTAAACATCTTTCCTCTTCTGTTCTCAACTGAATATGGTTTACGCAGTTTTAATACTTCAGGTCTAACTTTAAATCTAGTGTATATATCATTTTGATACGCTACCTAGTTGTTACAATAAGAAATATTTTACCTTGTTTTTCTTAAAACCTAAGTATGTCGGCCTCGATGGCGTAGTGGTTAGTATAACCGACTGCCACGGCTGAGGTCGCGGGATCGATTCCCGCACAAGTCAAACATTTGTGTGCATGAACATTGATATTTGTCTTGGTCTGGGTGTTTCTATATATAATATGTATGTATTTACAAAAAGAAATTATATATGTATGTTTATCCATTGTCTAGTACCCATAATACAAGCTCTGCTTAGTTTGGGCTAGATGGTGTTGTGTGTATGTGATAGAATATTATTATTATTATTATGTACACATATAAAAATGGGGTTATGGAGTAAATTAGTTCCGCCGCTAATTAAAAAATATATTTATTTATTTTATATTTATTTAAACCGCTCAAACCCCGGTGACGCTATATCTCTAACAAAGAAAATACACAACATTGCAAAGAAATTAACATTAGTTTTGGATAGTGTACTCCTTCAGTTATATCACGATATCACGTTCGAGCTGAAATGTTTCCTACCCAATAATTTCCCACCTAATATCTTATATCCTTATATATATCACTTTTAAATACATTTACAGTACCTACTTCCAAATTTCACGCTTACAAAGTAACGGGCTAAAGCTAGCAGCTTTAAAAAATCTACATAGCTAGATATATTCGCACTAGTAACACCGAAACGAAACACGTACTAATTGCCACAGATAAATGTAAAATAACAAACGCAGCTATAAAAAACATCTACGGACAATAAAAACATTGGCGGTCCAGGAAAATGCTCGATTCTTTTGTAACTGACAAAATAAATATTCTATTTCGAAAATAATTTCAACAACTCGCTACAAATTGGACGACATAACGAATTGTAGGTTTTATTATTCTATTTTATACGAATAACATATATCTATATACAATTATACATAGGTTTGTCTGTGTATTCGGGGTAAACTAAAGTTTTCCTTAGCCTTTTGTTTTATCCCACTGCTGAGCAAAAACCTCTCCCTTGGACTTCGAAACCACTCTGTTCGAAGACATTCCCTGATAGTCCCTTTCGAAGACGTCCAAGTTATCTCGCCATCTCCGTTTAGGTCTGCCCCGTCGCCGTCTACTGTCTTGTGGCACCCAATTGGTCACAATTTGTGCCCACCTTTATGAGTGCATGCGGCCAACGTGACTGAGGTGCATTACATTAAAATTGTACCAGCAATGCTTTAGATCCTATGTAATAAGTAGTGAACTTATAGTCTTTTATCGGATAGATTTCTATACTGCCAGGTGCTTCTGAGAACTACTTCCAGTAGAAGCAGGCAATAAAAAAATCTTTCTGGTAGAAGGCAATAGATTTGTTAACAGAAAAAGTCAATAATACTGTGCTTGGAATTACCGTCTATCTGGTACTTTCAGACTTCGTGATGCTCCTGAGATTCTTTAGGCAGAAAGATCCAACAACACTTTGCCCGACTCGGAAAACGAACCCATGACCTCATACACAACAATCGCATTTACTTACTATCTACTGTCTGCGCCACTAATGAGAGCAACAGATTATTATTTTATACGAGTTCGATTAAATCTAGGCTAGTGTGAATGGAACAGTCGCAAGAGGAAAACCTAGGCGAACGTTTCTCGATCAAATCGGAGGCGTTCTGGACAAAGGCCAGGTTAAGAGCTCCTTGAACCGACGGGCATGTATGAGGAATGTTATGAAAGTTAATGAAGTCAGAGAAGTGTGTCAGGATTGTAGCAAATGGAAATCCGTAGTCTCTGCCTACCCCTCTGGGAAACAGGCGTGAATCTATGTATGTATGTTTTAAATCTGGATGGTCTTAGTTGCCGTTGTTTGTTTGTAGAGTCTACCGATCACAAAATCCTGTTCTCATTGTCTATCTGTCTTAAAAATAGATTTCCACACGGGTAGAACCTTAAATAGTCTATTTTTCCGAAAAAAATAACATTCAAACCCAATAATAATTCCAACGTTTCCATACAAAATGGACGGCACCACTCGTATTCTCTTTTACACGTATACCATTCGCGCATTAATTGAAAACATACATCAGGCGGTTAATAAAAGTCACTACACAACATTAATCTCGACGAAATTCGTTCAATTAAATATAAAAGTATACAAGTTTGGTACGGCGACTAAAATATGGGGCAGAAATGTCGTCCATTCGCAGCTGGGGTGAATTTACTAGAGTACTATGTTGTTCCATTGGCGTAAAAGCAACTCCGACTGTGATTCTTTTTTGTTATGCTTCGGGTGAAACAGGCGGATGGTCTGCCTTTTGATAAAAGGCTACTATCATCTATAGACGTCTGGAATAATAGAGGCGAAACCACATTGCAATTCCTTAAAAAGAAGTATCTTGCGGTATTAGGAGCGACAGCCTAGTTGGAGACAATTCGACTGCCACGCGGAGTTCTCGCACTCGTTTCCAAAGCACCTCCAACTTGTCATATTTATGTGAATGTGTGTAGGCACAGACAGACACAAGACGTTTTCGGAAACGTGGTGAGGAAACCTGCATGTATGAGTTCTTCAAATTCGAACATGTTTGAAGTCTGCTAACCCGCACTGATACGGTTTGGTGGACAATGCCCTAACCCTTCGCCCACAGAGAAGAGGCCTATACAGGGCCGATATTATACACTCGGCGTCAAAAAAATCGCACCTTTGCAAAAATTTAATTCAATTCGGTTTATGTCGCGTTTAATCCTTTGTATGGTTGTTTTAAGCTATTTATTTGAAAGGTTGGTAGGTATAGTAACAGTAAAATACAGAAATATGCATTCAATTACAATCGTTTAAAAAAAAACAAGGTGCATGTGTCAAGTGAAAAAATTATCTTAATTAGGAAAAAATATTCAAACAAAAACAGGCATTAAAATTACAAAACAACAAAAGAAATTAATAAAAAATGCTACTTAAAACCTAGTGCAACCCCCTCTTGCTCTAATAACAGCTTCCATTCGTTCTTGCATGGACCCAATCAGCCGTACCACACTATCTTGAGGAATCCTATTCCATTCTTCAATTACAGCATCATGGAGGTCTTGTAGAGTTGCTGGGGCAGGATCACGTAACCGTACTCGTCGTTTTAGTTCATCCCAAAGATGCTCTATTGGATTCAGGTCTGGGCTTCTCGCTGGCCACTGCAAAACTGGAATCCCAACCTCGTGTAGATAATCCTGCACGATTACTGCGGTATGGGAACGAGCATTGTCGTGCATTAAAGTGAACCCATCCCCAACATATCCTGCATATGGGACTACATGCATGTCCAGCACCTCGGTTATGTACCGATGAGCGGTTAGTGATCCCTGACCACGAGCACCTCCAGTCCGGGATACGCAAACGAGTTCCGTCTTGCCGTCGACTGAAATTCCGCCCCAGAACATGCAAGATCCCCCTCCATATTCCACTGTCTCCTCCAAGCAAGCTTCAGAAAACCGTTCGTTTCGCCTTCTGTACACTCTCCTTCGCCTATCGTTAACGAAGAGACATACTCTCGTCTCATCTGAGAAGAGTACGGTCCTCCATTGTTCAAGATCCCAGTTGAGATGTTCTCGAGCGAACTGTAATCGCTCTCTACGATGCTGTGGCGTTAATTTCGGGCCCTTGGCTGGTCTTCTGGCCGCAATACTCCTTTCTCGCAGCCTTCTTCTAATCGTAGATGTGCTTACTGCGGTTCTACGAGCCCCACGGAGCTGCTGTTGCAGCTCAACAGCATTGGAGAAACGGTTCCGCAATGACGTCGTCACAATGAAACGGTCATCTCTCTCAGATGTACAGCGCCGTCTTCCTGATCCTTGTCTCCGGGTGTAGCCCCCAGTCTCTTGAAACCGTTGAAGCACTCGACGAATGGCAAAACGGCTCAAGTTCAGTTGTCGAGCAACATCACACTGTCGCATCCCTTTTTGCAGTAGTGCTATCACTTGAGCGGCTTGATCTGCAGTGGTATCCATTTTGTAGGGCTGTTTTCTTGTGTTCTCTATTTTCATGTATTCTCTACAACGTCTGGATGTCGAATGACCTAATTTTGATGCTTACTGCCCTTTTTATAGCCCATGAAAGTGCGGCAACTTGTGGTCTATGTAACGAGTATTTGGATATCATTTTCTTCAACATGCAGTACATGCGGTTGTTTAAGGAATTTATTCATTAGGTTGTTGTTTAATAAAAGCTAATTAAATGTACTTTCAATTAATATTAACATTGTTTGGGGTAAACGTACTGGTTTGCAAATTATTAGGCTTTATAACTTATTTTCAGAGAAGTGCGATTTTTTTGACGCCGAGTGTATATTATAGGGTCAGGATAAGGAATAAAGATGTTGTACCAGTAGCTCGGCCTCGATGGCGTAGTGGTTAGTGTAACCGACTGCCGCGCCTGAGATCGCGGGTTCGATTCCCGCACAAGTCAAACATTTGTGTGTATGAACATGGATGTTTGTCTTGGTCTGGGTGTTTCTATATATAATATGTATGTATTTACAAAAAAAAGTATATATGTATGTTTATCCATTGTCTAGTACTCATAGTAACAAGCTCTGCTTAGTTTGGGCTAGATGGTGTTGTGTGTATGTAATAGAATATTAATATAATCTTTCCTTTTATATACCAGAATGGGTGGCGTTTACTTTAAAAAAAAAAATATTATATTATTTTATTTTACATGACGCATTCTTAGTGCCTTATGATGCGTTACCAGTGTCAAGTACAATTAGTAATTTTAATAAATATTTTGTCTCCGACTGCCCGTTCGACTTAATTGAGTATTCAAGGCAGACCCGTTTTTCAGCTATAGATTGTATAATGCGATCGGAACGTTATTATGTTTTATACCAGTCTATTATATATCCGTCTATCCTCATAATCCGTATTTATTGATCCCATAATAATGTTGTAATAGTTCTATAGTGCGTAGACAGTTGTAGAGAGGTGCCACTTTAGATTAAAACTCTAAGGTCTTACGTCGTACCCATGTCTCCGAGTAAGCCTCCCAAGGGGGCGGGTAGTTGCCATCATTATTATTGAAAATTAAATGTAATAAATAAAGTTAAATAGACGCGGGCTCCATCGATTTCGGATCAGTTCAACCCAATATAGTCATTTACACTTAATGCCAAATCGTTTTTCATCCGAGTCAATATTTTAATGCGTATATTTTTGAGTACAAAAATGTTCGGTGTTTTTGAGTATCATATTGAGTAAGGCGTTCTGTATCACCGTATTCTGTGTCCTGCACCATCGCATTCGAAGCACGATAGACTACTAGCGCTACTGCTGCGAGTAGCTCCGGTGCAATTACTGCACTTTAATTGGCAATTACTTTTTTTAGCAGCCTGAAGTATGGTTTACTCGTTTCACGGATTCCGAACGCTCGTATACTATCTAAAGAACCTTTGGCAAGTGGCTATGGAATTGCTTTTTCATGGCATTAAAACATTGGGTTGGATTTTATTCAACAACTAGCTTTTGCCCGCGGCTTCGCTCGCGTTAACTTAGAATTTGCCAATCAATTCGGGTTGTACTCTGCTTGTATAATAATATAATTCAATCATGATTCGAAAGACACGTGGCGCCATCTATTATCATAAGAACGTTATTGTTGTTTTCCTCGGGAACAGTAATTTTTTTCGGGATGAAAGGTAGCCTATGTCCGTTTCTACACCTGACAATGTATATGCAAAATTTCAGAATGATCGATTCAGTGGTTTAGGCGTGAAAAGGTAATAAACAAACAAACTCATTTTCGCTTTTATAATATTAGTTAGGAAGTTAGGATTGGGATAATAAAGCTTCAAGAACATTTTAGAAGATTACCAAAAACGTGTTTTATGTTAAGATTGTGAGTGTACTCTCTATTCCCTCATTCACATAGTCTGATGGGGCGGTAAGCTGACACGACCGGAGATAAAACAGGTTTTTTGAGTAGTAGAGCCTCGCTGATTTCAGCGTGAATGGGCCGGCTCGACCAGGGAAGGACTACCCTCTCACAGAATATCGACGTGAAATAGCAGTATTCCTACTATTGTGTTTCGTTCGTTGAGTGAGAGTACCGGAAGCCCAATCACCCTCTTTCTCCCTTCCCGCTCCTTCTCCCTTCCACTTCCTCCTTTCCCAAAGGGTTGGCAAAGCGCAAGTGATGCCTCTGGTGTTGCAGGGGTCCATAGCCTACGGTGACCACTTACCATCAGGTGGGCCGTATGCTTGTTTGCCAATGTAGTTGTATAAAAAAAAAAGCTGCAATACCAATGGTTTTACGTGATTCGTAACTTCAGGCTACTATTAAAAATTTTACCTCGTGTATCGAACCCGAGAATCTCACGCACAGCACTCACATTTCCTACCGCTGACTCAATACCTTTTCAAGAATATTTTTGGCCAAATTCTTTCATGAACAATAAGTTGATTTACATTTTAATTTGATTGGAGTAAGCTATAATTTAATTTTACTGAAATAACATTATTTATACGGATTTTATCGCGTTATTTATTTGAATATCAGTTTTATTAAATAATTTTGAAACTAGTAAACTACTACTGTTAAACTTTACTATTTTATTTAATCTATTTAATTTTTTTTATTTTGTAATATTCTATTACATACACACAACACCATCTAGCCCAAAGTAAGCAGAGCTTGTACTATGGGTACTAGACAATGGATAAACATACTTATATACTTTTTTTTTGTAAATACATACATATTATACATAGAAACATCCAGACCAAGTCAAACGTCCATGTTCATGCACACAAATGTTTGACTTGTGCGGGAATCGAACCCGCGACCTCAGGCGTGGCAGTCGGTTACACTAACCACTACGCCATCGAGGCCGACTAAACGATTGTTAAAACTATTTATATTTAAGCTAACACTTTCTCCGAAGTTTCGGTTATTTTTCAGCAGCCATGTTCAAGGGGAGACTATCTATACTAATATTATAAAGCTAAAGAATTTGTTTGTTTGTTTGAACGTGCTAATCTCAGGAGCTACTAGTTCGATTTGAAAAATTATTTTAGTGTTGAATAGCCTATTTATCGAGGAAGGCTATATAACATCACGCTACGACCCATGGGGGCGGCGCAGTAACGATAAACGCGGGTGAAACCGCGTGAACATCTACTCTGATAATAAAATCACTGTATTTATGTATATCTATCTGATATAAAATTCACTGAACGTTTGCTTGTTTGTAACTTAGGTCGCCTAAAACTAAACAAGGTCACTAAAGACCAAAAAATCTATACAAAAAATATTAGGGCAGTCTTTGGGGACTGCCGATAGAACTGAAAACTTTAATCCTTGATCATAAACACTTCTTTATAAACAAAAAAAATAAGAAATTATTCTCCGATTCTCTCTTACGGATTATTAAAGGGGTTAAAATTTCGTTATCTTTTGCGTAGGACGCACTATTTCTGAAATATTGTTAATATTCTAAAATAATACAAAAATGGAAAGCGTGGAAGCGTGACGATGACGTGACTTCCATGATTTTTGTTCACCCAAGAAGTGCTCAACGCGCCTAAAGAAGTTTTCACTTCAATACTACGCAAAATATATTGCTACATAATTATTTCATTAAAAAGTGTCTACTACAGTGCCCCTACACGGCTATAGCTCGGGTAGCGGTGCAGCGCCTGACTGATTTATCTGAGCAATAAGCGAGCCCATTAGTTCTAGCCGCAAGAACACACCCACTTATGTTTATATTACATATTTTAAATTACAGGCATTGTTTTATACATTGTTCTTGAGATATGTAAAGAACCTGAAAGTGAGACAATTTATATACAGGATTGATATTAGTACCTATTGTCTGTATATTAATTGCTGCGCGTCTAGCAAAAATTAGCAAATGGCTTGACCGATTTTAATTTCTTATTCATTTTGTTCTCCTAAATAGGGTTTAATAATAAATAATCTCCTCTGTCTAGGAATAGTCAAAATGTAGAAAATCTATTTGAATAATTTTGTATGAGGTTTTAGGAAAAACCAAAACGTCGAAAATCTAATTTAATAATTTTGTATGAGGTGAGGTAATGATTTCACATACATTTGTATGTATAATATTCTTGATAGATCAGAGCAGCGATAGCTCAGTGGGGAGACCAACAGACTGGAATGCAGAGGGTCTCGGGTTCGAACCCACGTCGGTCACCTCTGACTTTCGGAAGTTATATGACATTTCGAAATTATGTGCGTATTGATTAACAATTATCACCTGCTCGGTGCCTTGGAGAGCACGTTAAGCCGCCGGTCCCGGCTGCCATGAACATCTATGGCAGTCGTTATTGGGAAGTCAGTGCCCTCTAATATCCTGACAGATACTGGTCTAGCCTTAGGGTATTGTTAGCCTTCGGGTTGCGGAGGTCAGATGGCAGTCGCTTTGTATAAAAACTGATATCCGGTCAAATCCGGTTAGACTAGAAAGCCGACCCCAAGTGACTTGGAAATAATAAAGGGAAGGGAGAAGAAGAAGATTCTTGATTGATTATTTTATTTTATAGACACTTTCGGCACGACAAATAGTTACTATGTCACGGGTGTTTTTGCAAACACTCAAACAACGGACATAAAGAACATTCAAAGTCGGAACAACCAATTGTAGACCAAGAATTTTTTGTCCCCGTATGGAATTCGAACCCCACTCAGCGTAATGTCGAGGCGAATACTTAGGCGCGGTTCTCATATCAAGAAACGACTCGTTTTAGCTACGGAAAATTCAATTTTGATAATTTTTTATAGAAATGTGTCAAAAATAATGTCAGTATATAAAACGACTCTTTTCTTGATAAATGAACGGGGTGCCTATTGCGAGGCCGGCTTATCCGGGGAAGGACTACCCTCTTACAGAATATCGACGTTAAATAGCAGTATTCCTACTGTTGTGTTTCGTTCGGTGAGTGAGAGTACCGGAGGCCCAATCACCCTCTTTCCCCTTCCCGCTCCTTCTCCTTCCTACTTCTTCCTTTTCTAAAGGGTCGGCAACGTGCAAGTGATGCCTCTGGTGTCGCAGGCGTCCATAGGCTACGGTGACCACTTACCATCAGGTGGGCCGTATGCTTGTTTGCCACCTTAGTTGCATAAACAAAAGGAAAAATAAACGCGATCGAAACGTTTGCTCTCTGATTGGTTAAGAGTGTGGCGGTGTTTAGTTTACAGTGGGTTTATAAATGATAAGTTGGATCAACGTGCAGAAATAGAATTTATTTCACTTCACTTAAAATAAGACAATGTTAACTACTAAACTATAGAATGTTAATGTTATAAGAAATGTTTGATGAGTACAAAAATGTTGCAATCGAAACCCGGTTGACGCGAATGTAAATGATGTACTGACTTGTGCCTAATTTATAGGTCAATATATAATATTGTTTGTTGCGTGTAAGCACACACAAGCATGTAGGTATGTGTGAGTGTATGAGGTGTTCGGTTACATTACCCGAACAAAGAGCTTAGAGCGGGCCAATTGGTGCGCTGAACGTCATAAAGGTATCGCGTTAACATAAAACAAACTTGATTAGTGTCGATCGCGTTAACGTAAAAGAAACTCGCACTAGGCACTCCGGGCCTTGAACGATTACACTATCCCTGCTATTCAGTATTAGTATGGAATCTACCCTACACTTTACGACCGTTACATACGTCTACATTAAAGCTCCGTACTACATAAATGAATCAAGGCACTAAACGCCGAAAGTCGTGGTCTCGGCTAGGCTACGTATAAATATTCAGTCGGTATAATCGCGTCGTGCCGCGTCGCGCCGTTACGTAGATAAGCTCGCATGAATAATGTAAAATATATAATTTATATACAGAATTACCTGGTATATCGGACATGTTCTTTTGTACAGTTATGAAATTCAGTGTTAAGCTTTTTGCCTAGTGGAAATGAAATTTGAGATTTTAAAACGTGAATAGATTTTATTGAAGTGAAAACTTTTTTAGGCGCGATGAGCACTTCTTGTGTGAACAAAAATCATGGAACTCGCGTCATCGTCACGCTTCCACGCTATATTATTTTGTTTCAGAATATTAACAATATTTCAGAAATGATGCGTCCTACGCAAAAAATAGGAATCAGGAATCCGACCCGCTCCTTTTTTTATTTTTTGTTGTTTATAAAGAAGTTTTTATGAACAAGGATTAAAGTTTTCACTTCTATCGGCAGTCCTCAAAGACTGCCCCAATTTTTTATTAGTTAGATATTAAAGTCTACTTTCTGATGGTGAGAATGTTGTGAAGATACAGCTATGTATAACACATTTCTTTTTTTTTTGTTTATTAAGAAGTGTTTATGATCAAGAATTAAAGTTTCACTTCTATCGGCAGTCCCCAAAGATTGCACCAATTTTTTATTAGTTAGATATTAAAGTCTACTTTCTGATCGTGAGAATATTGTGAAGATACTGTTATGTATAACACATTTCGTTTTTTTGTTTATAAGGAAGTGTTTATGATCAAGGATTAAAGTTTTCACTTCTATCGGCAGTCCCCAAAGAACCAGAGAGATACCAAAAAAATAAAATTGGGGCAGAATTTAATTTTTTTTGGTATCTCTGGTTCTGAGCTGCTTGGCTGTCAGTGATAGGCCTGCAACATATTATGTGGGATTTAAAACTATTGTTGGTTTATGTGCGTATAATACATCACTGCCCACCCCTTAGAGAATATATTTCGTTCTTTAAATAAAAACTCGTACTCGGAATTAATTATGCCTGTGTGATTTTACAATCATTCAAACAACGGACATAAAAAACACCCAGACTCTGAACTAATATATTATCTGGACTCAGACTCTGAACTAATATATTATCTGGACCCAGACTCTGAACTAATATATTATCTGGACCCAGACTCTGAACTAATATATTATCTGGACCCAGACTCTGAACTAATATATTATCTGGACCCAGACTCTGAACTAATATATTATCTGGACCCAGACTCTGAACTAATATATTATCTGGACCCAGACTCTGAACTAATATATTATCTGGACCCAGACTCTGAACTAATATATTATCTGGACCCAGACTCTGAACTAATATATTATCTGGACCCAGACTCTGAACTAATATATTATCTGGACCCAGACTCTGAACTACTATATTATCTGGACCCAGACTCTGAACTACTATATTATCTGGATCGCACAATTTCTTTACCTGTGTCATTTTTATCCCGTGTGGGGACAACTATAGAGAGCTAATGCAATAAATAAAACTCAATCTTAGAGTGACAATTACCGAGCAGGGCAAAATGTTTTGACTTTTTCTGTCACACAAAGATTGATCTGCATTAATTATTCACAAAGATAATGGAGTGATGATGTTTGAAGTTGGAGGTAAATTTGATTTAAAGAGTTTATTTCTATTTATTACTCAATTGAACTCCTAATTAGTAGAAACAGCCTGTTTTGATGTCAATATCCCAAATGTAGTTAAACCACAAAGATTTCAGTGTTATGAAAATTTTCGCCCGCGTAGAAGTAGTTTAGGTTTGGCTAGATTAGTAATAGTACTAATTTCTGGATAAAAGGTACCCTATGCCCTTTTCTGTACCCCTGACAACGTGAATGCGAAATTTCATGATAATCGGTCGAGTAGTTACGGCGTGAAAGCGTAACAAACAAACTAACATTTAACACACATTCGCATTTATAATATCAGTTAAGGTTAAACGTCATTTAAAGTAATTTATGCGGAGGTGATTGATATGGGCTCAGTCATGCGAGAAGTTTTGTTGATTCGATTGCTACACCGGTCAGTATGATATCCAAGTATAGGTTGTTTCGTTTACAGGTTAGTTGTTTCTTGTACTATACTGCAATATGCTCTGCAATAATAAAATATCCTTAAACTGAATATAAAATGAAATGAAAATTTATTTGATTAACAAAGGTTTAATTTTTTTAAATGGTTTTTAATTGTATAATAATAATATTCTATCACATACACACTACACTATCTAGTCCAAACTAAGCAGAGCTTGTACTATGGGTACTAGACAATGGATAAACATACTTAAATACTTTTTTTCTAAATACGTACATATTATACATAGAAACAGTCAGACCAAGACAAACATCCATGTTCATGCACACAAATGTTTGACTTGTGCGGGAATCGAACCCGTGACCTCAGGCGTGGCAGTCGGTTACACTAACCACTACGCCATCGAGGCCGACAATAGTAGTTTTACTATGTTTTGCCGTGGGCATACAAATATTGCATATTATTGGACATATAGAATATTTTACAGTACACAGTCATTTAATAGTTTATGCTATAGATAGACAGTTCAGACGAACACATCTCAATGTAGGATGTTTTTATGTCTGTATGGCTTAGATGTTTAATACTTGTCACACGAATTATTACACTATAACATGACGTTTCTAAGATCTGCAAATGTTACGTGATATCTAAAGCACAGCTGCCGAAATGTTAGTATAAAATATTTCTGCTTACACCTGAGTGAATACAGCCGTGAAAGAATTCATTAAACATGACCGCACTACTCTCATACGTGTATGACAGTCACCTTACAGCCGCACATATCAAAACAGCGATCTAGAAATGCATTTTTAATGTGCCGCTCAAAAGTAGGTTACCCCTGTTGGCCGTCACGTTGGTAACGAGACGAGTGAACCCGTCAAAAGATGTTTTTAGTTAAAAGGGCTTACTGACACGATGCGTGGCGGACGAATAAAGAATGCACGAGGTCAGGGATAGGGTTGAGTCTTTTTAGAATGCTCATTAACGAATGATTTAATCAACTTTCTGGTTTGTTAACGAACTTTTTGGTTTGTTAACCAGATTTCTCATTTAAAGTGGAAGTGTTGACAGTTATTTAGTGACGGTAAGCATGAGATTTGCCTGGAGAAATACCTCATTCATGCAGATAACCGGTCGGTGGTTCCCTATCCATTTGCAATAAATTTTAAGGCATAATATAATATACTTTTGTTTATCTTATTTATATTTATATATAACAAGCTAGCGCATTTTTTTAACCTTATTTAACTTAAGGTTAATTATGCAAACATAAACTGTATGCCAAAAACATTTATAAAAAAGTATTATTATACAAAAGAAAATTATGCCAAAGTATATTAGGAAAAATAAATCATTATACGAAAAGAAGGACACAGATGCAGCCTTCGTGATGCTGTGATGACTAATAAGTAACCATAGTAATATTTTTACTGCGTTTCACCTGGTGTATAAGAGGCCTGGCGGTCCAGATACCTTTCCTATCATTCCAGTATATAAGAATTCTGTCCTATTATTTATTTATTTATTTATTTATGTATTAGGAAGACCAACAGCTTTGAAATACATAGTAATGAAAATAAATATGCAACAGAGAGCCAATGATAGGTCTCCACGACTAACTCTTAGATAACAATGCGTGGACAGCAACTATTTTATCACTTAAACATCTAACATATAACAAATAAAGTAAAATTAATCAGCATTAAACCTTGTAAAAAAATCAAGACTGAGCATGCGCTTCACTGCATCTGGTTGAGTATTTCCTTAGTTATTAACTTTTCTTAAGGTCGGTACTGGGCTAGTGATAGCCTTAGTATAGCAAGCGATCATGGCCTATGATAACCGTTTACTATGAAGTAGGCTTTATTCTAGTTAAGCACTTTGGAACAAAAAAGCTACAGTTTTAAGAATAACATAGTGGATTGATGGTTTGCCTTACAACCTTAGATGTTGTCTGCGCGGATGGTGTAGTGGTTTACGTGGTCGCCTCGCCACAGGCACTTTGTTTTCGCACACACTTGTACACTATAATATGTCCTGCACGAATGGCTACTCCTCGCTGGAACTGTGGCCACCGTAACCGAAATTCAAACTGGAGGACATTATTATTCACTTTCGTATCAAAAGACAATAAATATTTATTTATAAGAAATTAAAATATGTACATATAATCACAATTCTTTAAAAATGACTTATACCTAAAATATTATAAGACAAAGAAAAAGAAAACTGAAACCCTCTAATAGGCGTCATAAAATTCCTCCGCATCACAGTCGACCGGTAGTGTGCCCAGAAGACTGGCAGCATTGCCACGTTGAATGGCAATGCTTATTCTTTCTGCAAAATAAAGCCCAGCCCTCTGGTCACGGGAAGCGTCGACTAACCTTTTTGCTATGTCTCTATAGAGCGCACCACTGGGACCCCATGACCCTAGCGTTTCGACCCCAAACGGCTCAAAAACATAATCCCCTACCAGGTTTTTGTATCTATCTTCTATCTTTTTATTTTTAAATACAATTCTCACACTAGGAATAATTCGCGGAGGGCTTTACAAACATTTAAACAACGCACACAAGGACAGGGCGCTATGGCGCTCTTTGGGGGGGGGGGGGCTTTGTCCAGCAGTGGACTATTGTAGCCTGATGATGATGATGATGAGGGTGACACAAAGAACACCCAGACCATTTGTGGATCACACGAATGTTTGTCCCGTGTGGGATTCGAACCCACAAGGCGTAGTGATATAATAATAATAATAATAATAATATATTTAATTCAGACCATTGATCCATATAGTGTTAGTAAAATCTTAACCTATTGTTAGTACATAAAAAGCTTAAATTAATTGGCGACATGTACGCCAGTACGCACATGCCTAGCTGCCCAGTGCCTAATGAAAGGCCCATCAATTTTGTCCGCCAGTGTAGCCAGTATGTTGTTGGGGCTACCCCTGAATCGCAACCAGTTGAACCACAAAGCCATAATATGTGTAGACAAGTTATTCAGACATACATTCATCCAAAAAACTAAATTCCACCTACATGATAAAAAGACATTTCTTGACAGAAACGTTTTGATACAATACAATAAAAATAGGTAATGACATTAATTTGAGCACTGTATTCTTACAAAGAAGATTTCGATATCTGACCTTTAAGCATAATATTTTTATTTTATTTATTTATTGATCACCAACAATTTTTACATTGTGTTTGATTTGTACATTGGCATTACATGTTATAATAATAATAATAATATAAGTAATACAATAATAAAATAATAGAATTAAAACAATAACAAAGAAAAATAATACACACCAATTGCAATATTACTATTAAAATTCAATAAATTAATTAAATTCAATATGTCAAGATTAAATACTAATTTAATAAATTACTAACTACATGTCAATTCAAATAAAAATATGTCATATAAATTTAAACTTAAACACAAAGATTAATTAAAGTTTTAGATTATAATTACCAACCACAAGTCAATTCAATAAAAAGTCATTTACGGAATAGAAACACCTCTCTATCAGAAAATGCTTTAATTTAGTTTGGAATTCACTTTTATATAGGAGCAGTTTAAGATCGACTGGCAATTTATTAAAGAGTTTAACCGACATGTGGGAGGTTCCATGTTTAAAGATATTTACATGGGGAATGGTATTTGTGTGGAAGTCTTTTCTTCTCGTATTCTCCCTAGCAAGTCGCTCCTCCTCTGTTTCGTATTTATGTACATATCTCTTAAAGTTAGTCAATAAAACTAGCACGTAAAGACTTGGGACTGTTAGAATACGGAGATCCTTAAAATATTGCCTGCATGACTCTTGTTGTTTAATACGAACAACCGTGCGAATTGCCCTTTTTTGTAAAATGAATGCTTTTTGTAGGTTATACTCATAACTTCCTCCCCAAAACAAAATGCTATACCTTATCTTGGATTCAACAAGTGCATAATAAACTGTTGTTAATTGTTTAACACTAACATCGTTTCTTAGACTCCTAAGAACGTAGCACGCTGAACTTATGCCGTTTTCTATATTGGCTAGTTCATTTTTCCAGTTGAGATTATTATCTACATATACTCCGAGAAACTTAACTACTTCTACTGAGTCAATTGTAACGTCATTAAGAACACAGGTGAGACGGTCAGTATTTTTGGCTGTGGATCTAAACAGCATGACATTAGTTTTTGATGCATTTATCTGTAACCCATTGACTGTAAACCAGTTGTGAAACATATTTAAAATTTCATTTACTCGCACATTGAGAGAGCGCAGATCGCTTGCTGAAACTATAGCGTTCGTGTCATCAGCAAATAATACTAATTGTGTATGCTCTGATAACTTGTTTTCAATATGGTTTATAAGATCATTTACGAAGATGACAAAGAATAATGGACCCAATATAGAGCCCTGAAATAAATGAATTGTTAATTATATCAAAGTTCTTGTCAAAGATTTCATTACCAAGGGGATGAAAAGTTGACTCTGAGCTTTCTTTCTTGTTGAAATTAAACTACTATATACGGATTTTTATTACAAAATTTTGAAAAACTGTTACACTACTATAATACTATTAAACTTTACTAACTTTTAAGCTAATTAAATTATTGAAACTATTAAAACTATTTATACTATTACTATACTATTATACTGTTTATATTTATGTTTACACTTTCCTCGACGTTTCGGTTGCTTTTCAGCAGCCATGGTCACGGGGAGACTAAGATGGTAGTTGTCTCAATGTTCCAGTGTAGTTATTTCAAAGTACCCAAACATAATTTAATCATGGGTGTTTCTATTTACGCAGAATGAGCTCAAAGTATCATGAAGTCTAGCTGTGGTTTGCTTCTAATAATAAACAACGCGATAAAATCCGTATATAGTAGTTTAATTTCAATGAATAACTTTCTTTCTTGTTTGAAATGCGGGCAAAGTGATAATATAGAGCCTTGTTTTAACGAACATCATCCTGTGTTAACAGGCCTTTATTAAGAAATACAGATAAGAATATATTATCTATATATTAATACGTGAAGCAAAAACTTTGTACCCCTTTTTACGATAATTGCGCGAACGGAGGAGTATGAAATTTGGAATAGTTAAAGTTTATATGGAGAAGGCGGGGCGAATGCTTATATTTATATAAAATATGCATTAGAAATACATTAAATTAATGAAAAAATACTACACGCACACAACCATGCATTTGACACACGCAGTCGAAGCGCGTAACTATGATTACATATATCAATATATAATGACATAATATATATCAGCAATATTTTACAGGCAAACTTTGGTCTAATTTCTAGCACTAGGCGACCGCTAGTATATATTAATACGTGAAGCAAAAACTTTGTACCCCTTTTTACGAAAATTGCGCGGTCGGAGGAGTATGAAATGTGGCACAGTTAAAGTTTATATGGAGAAGGAGGGGCGAATCATAATATTTATATAAAATATGACTTATATTATTATTAATTATTAATATTAAATACGAAAGTAAGTTTGTTTGTTTGTTACGCTTTCACGCCTTAACTACTCGACCGATCATCATGCAATTCCGCCTACACGTTGTCAGGGGTACAGAAAAGGACATAGGGTACCTTTCATCCAGAAAAAAGTAACCTAACGTAACGTACATTTATGCGTGCGAAGCCGCGGGCAAAATCTAGTAACTGTAAAAGTCCCATCTAAATAATTATAGCCATAATAAATTTTAAAATATTTTATGTTGGGATTCATTTTTCCAACACCGCAGCAGCTTGGCTTGCCTTCTAGTTTACTGATCCATTTGGCGCAGATGCCAAGTTATTTTAAGTTTAAATGATAAGTTTTTATGGTAAACTATACTAACGACTTTGAGAACTCACGCCAGCTAATGGCCGAAAGGCTAGACAGAGGCGTATGGCACCTACAATTCACTAGATGAATTTCTGGATTCTTGTTATAGAGAATGATTTGACGGCCTCGATGGCGTAGTGGTTAGTGTAACCGACTGCTGCGCCTGAGGTCGCGGGTTCGATTCCCGCACAAGTCAAACATTTGTGTGCATGAACATGGATGTTTGTCTTGGTCTGGGTGTTTCTATGTATAATATGTATGTATTTACAAAAAAAAGTATATATGTATGTTTATCCATTGTCTAGTACCCATAGTACAAGCTCTGCTTAGTTTGGGCTAGATGGCGTTGTTAAAAAAAAATGAAATTATTGCTGTCTATTGAACTCTTCATGAATTTTTGTAGGTTTTGTGTTGGTATTGAGCATTTCATGAAAGACAACGAAAAAACTTAATGTTGTCTTACGTTCAGGCATATGTTATATATTGTAATTAAACTACTATTTTATACGGACTTTGCTTAATAATTCTTCTGCATTTTGATCTCTAGCTTCTGTAAGCAAGAGTGTATTACACCTGCTATAGTTTTAAGTCACTCTCATAAGACTATAAGAGTAATAAGAGAGGGAGAGAGAGAGCGGAGATAAAACAAAAGAGAGAGAGACAGAGACTTAGGTACGATTCGTAAGGAGTTTGCAGTCCTTACACAAAAAAATAAACAGTGAAACACTTAATATACCGTATCATAGTTACAAATGTGCGGTGTGTTACAAATTATGGCTGCAAGAAATATTCTGCAGCTGTCATAATCTTATATTTCCCGAGCACGACCAAATGAGACATTTATTTTCACAATAAAAGTACAAAAATTTGCCAAGAACGTTTTGTCTGAGGATGCCATATTAAAATTCAGCGAATGTTCTAGAATTTCTAGATACAAGCTCTATAGAAGCGCTGTTTTATTACATTCCATGATGTTATACAAAGGTTGAGTTACTAAAATTAGAACATTTATGGACCCTGTCGGGCATAGCTAATTAGCAATTGAAATAGATTGAAAAGTATAGAGCAATACATCTATCTTCTTTTTATTTGTTGTTGAAAAAGAAAATGCCCGCACTAGGTGTATATACACACACATACACACACACACACACACATACAACGCAACACACATTCACACACCCACAGATATACTTACATATACACACTTATTTACTCAACAAATTTAATTATATACCTAAGTATATAATATATTATATTTATTAACCATTTGTTTAAAATATTGTGCAACTTGTGCAATTATATTATTATTGTAATGTGAAGAGCGGGGTCTCCTAACACAGGTAATGTTTACTTAAATGGAGTACCCCAACTACTGATTATAAAATAGCTTATAAGAAAACTATAATAAACAATTTTTAATTTTTTAATTTAATTTAATTTATATGCTATGTCGCGATGGATTTACAAACATCCAAACAACGGATACAGAGCACACCCAGACTATGTATGGATTACAAGATTTTTGAACCCACAACAATCGTCTCAGCGGCAGCGGCGAGGCGACCACTTAAACCACTACGCCATCCGTGTAATTTATTTAATTACTAGTTTTCACCCGCGGCTTCGCTCGCGTAAATGTAGGTTAGGTTTGCAACAGTTCTTTTTTCTGGATGAAAGGTACCCTATGTCCTATTCTGTACCCCTGACAACGTGTATGCAAAATTTCATGTTGATCGGTTGAGTAGTTAAGGCGTGAAAGCGTAACAAACAAACAAACTCATTTTCGCATTTATAATATTAGTAAGGATAATATTGTCTTTAATCACGTAAAAAATCAATAAATCAATAGAGCAGCGATAGCTCTGTGGGGAGACCAACAGACTGCAATGCAGAGGGTCTCGGGTTCGAACCCACGTCGCGCACCACTGACTTTCGGAAGACTTTTCGAAATTATATGCGTATTGATTGACAATTATCGCCTGCTCCGTGCCTCGGAGAGCACGTTAAGCCGTCGGTCCCGGCTGCCATGAACATCTATGGCAGTCGTTTTTGGGAATTCAGTACCATCTAATATCCTGACACTAGTCTAGCTTTATCGTTAGCCTTCGGGTTGCGGAGGTCAGGTGGCAGTCGCTCCGAGTAAAAACTGATCTTCAGTCAAATCCGGTTAGACTAGAAAGCCGACCGCAAGTGACTTGGGAATAATAAAGGCTGGGGAGAAGAAGAATTGTCTTTAATCACAATTTGTATCTAAATCCTACTTAATATTATAAATGCAAATATGAGTTTCTTTGCTACGCTTTAACGCCACAACTAATTAACCGATCATCATGAAATTTCGCATACGTTGTCAGGAGTTTCGTCCATATCAAAAGTATTGTATCTGAGATTTGACAAACCACAGATGCTCGCTAAAGAACACCGATTCCTACCAAAGATGCTTCGCGAGGCTATTGAAATCGAAAAATATCCTAATTTCAATAGAGAAGATGGTTGGAATGTACCACCAGCTTGGGAACCAGTAATTCAAATAGTCAAACCCAAGAAGAAGCAAACCACAGCTAGACTTCATGATACTTTGAGCTCATTCTGCGTAAATAGAAACACCCATGATTAAATTATGTTCGGGTACTTTGAAATAACTACACTGGAACATTGAGACAACTGCCATCTTAGTCTCCCCGTGACCATGGCTGCTAAAAAGCAACCGAAACGTCGGAGAAAGTGTAAACACAAATATAAATGGTATAATAGTATAGTTATAGTTTTAATAGTTTCAATAATTTAATTAGCTTAAAAATTTGTAAAGTTTAGTAGTAACAGTTTTTAAATTTTGTAATAAAGTGTAAAATAAACAACGCGATAAAATCCGCATATAGTAGTTTAATTTCAATGACAAAATCTACATTATCACGAACGAAGAAGCGGACAAAAACTAGTGCTAAAATATGATATACTGAATAGCTTTAAGCTTCGTTGTAAAGGTTTAGTAATCGGGTGTAAAGATCGAGACAGGATGTATTGACGGGTAGACAAAGGGTTAACCGATCAGCTATGACGTGTTATCGAACTATGCCGTAAGTTGACGGGTTTTGTGCAAACGCGGCACTTTGTAGTTAACTAAAGCCTCGTATTCATGGTAAACATTTGTTTATAAGCATGGTTGCATAAATATGTTGCTGAGTTGCTGTCAACATATTGCGGGCAACACTTGTGTTGCGGAGTTGATCACGCCATGTTGCAGAGTTGACGCCCGGCGAGCGAAAACATCAGTTTATCAACGAATGTTGACGTGTGTGGACGTGTTTGCAACTGTTTATAAATATGGCGGTAGTGTGGAGCAACGATACAATTATGCAATTAATAGAATTATTTCAATCAAAAGCGTTACTATGGGACTTTTCTATCAAAGAATACAAGGATAGAAACAAAAAGAACGATGCATTTCAAGAAATTTCCCAAGCCAATTTCTCATTTTTATTAGTAATCCTATACATCAGATACAGAGAACACAACAACACTACTTCCTCGGGCAACAGTTTAACGCAGACTGGCGTGTGTGGACAACCCATATTGATTTAAACAAAGTTTCCAGCAGCATTCTCGCCATTGATCAACAACGTTGATCAACTGTTGCTAAACAAATGTTTACCTTGAAGCTTTAGTGTAATAAATCATCTATCACATACTGTGCCGGTGGCGCAGAAATGTGACTGCTGTGCATGAGTCTAGTGCGATTCCTGAGCCGTGACACGATTAAGCGTTCTTGCTTTGCCAGAGTGCCAAAAAATTTAAAAGTGCAAACATATTTTATTGCATGCCCATAATATTAATGGTATTGCCACTATCATGTTGACCACCTCCTGTTTTGGCAATGTGTCTATACATTGCCAAAGCAGGAGATGGTAGAAAATTAATAGATAAAGAAAACGTCAGGACTTCATAATTTGTGATGTGAGTCGTGTTTGTTTGAAAGCTTTCAGCGCAATATCGAAGCGAATAATATACATATCTACGTTATGGAAGAGCGGAGCCTCCTAACACAGGCATTAAATGCTTAAAAGGAGACTCCACAAACTAACTTAAGCATATGTATGGTTAAAACGAAATAAATATTTGAATTTGAATTTGAACATCTATTTTATGTGAATAGAAGAATCCGTACGTAGGCACACACACTTCTTTCATTTATTTTATTTAAGGGTGAGTTCACACCGAGACGCAACGCGACGCGACGACACTCGAAGAGGCCAATGATTTCGCGCTGCGCCCCGCAGCGCAGTATCTACTCGCCGCGTGCGACCTAAAGCAGTCTACCATTTGCAAGCACGCCACAGCGGCCTCAGGCTCCCTCTCGCTGCGTTGCGCTGCGTCGCGCGGCATCGCGAGACGCAGCACCGCTCTTGCACGCCGCGCGTACCGGCGATGCACCGCTGCGTCAAGATATGTCGCGCTACGCCGCGAGGCATCTCGAGGCGCAGTGCTGCGTGGTGCAACGTATTCTGAATTCTCACAATAAAATGTGTATCTTTTCGTGTAGTAAATAAAGTATATTTTGAGTCGCTCTATTAAAACGTGCGCGCAGCGTCGTGCCGCGTCACGTCTCGGTGTGAACTGACCCTTAGACTATCATTAATTCCTTTTTGACTACCACGAGTGATACTTCTGGTATAGCAAGCTATCAGACTAACATTACCATGCTACACTCTACTTTGTTATAAGGCATGGAATTCTCTGCCAAGGCACGTGTTTCCTTCTTTCTTCAATCCTGGGTCCTTTAAGCGGGGCGTGAAAAAGCACCTTACCAGACCTTCAAAGTAGAGACCTCAAGACGGCTGCTATGAGGGCGGTGTGGAGGCCACTGCTCTTAGACCACACGACTGCTTACCATCAAATGGAGTGCGGTCAGTTTGACGAGCGAAATAAAAAAAAAAGATTATTACGAAACAGCACGAATGGCGCACTCGATTAAGACGTCGCATTGCCTCTGGAACTGCCACACCGTCTGATCTATTAATATTTGGAGAGGATATATATAGAGGGAGAGCCACGCTTCGGCACGACCGGAGTGATACCACAGCCTCACAGAAAACTGACGTGAAATAGCGGTTGCGTTACTTGTGTTTTGTTGAGTGAGTGAGGGTACCGGAGGCCCAACTGTCCCCCCTTCAGGTGGGGGCAAATTTAAAAGGCCAGCAATGCATTTGTGGCCCCTATGGTGTTGCTGGTGTCTATGGGCGGCGGTAATCGCTTACTATCAGGCGATTCGTCTGCTCGTTTGCCACCGATAACATAAAAAAAATAAAACTAAGAATTGATTCGAGTCTGGCTTCTTTGTTGTTCCACATGTATTTACAAACGACACATGTATATTCTCTGCAAGTACGGATTTGTCTTTTATAAAATAAAAATATCTACTTTGACGGTCATAAGTGTTACTTTGTGACTTAAACGAAATCGATTACTAGGTATAAATTTTTGCCGTCTTTCTTATATATTATAAAAATATCAGCCATGTATTAAACTGTTCCACTACTGAGCACGGGCCTCTTCTCAGTGTGAGAAGGATTAGGCCATAATACACCAAGGGCCCGGTGTGGTTTGGCAGACTAACATATCTTCGAGAATATTATGGAGAGGAGAGGAGAGGTTTACTCCTGATGTTTACCTTCACCGTTAAAGCAAGCGATAATTAATTGTTTAACCTCATTCTTATACAAAAAGAAATCCGAATACAAAATTAAGTGACTCTCTGTTACTAACTTGTTACCATATTACACTTCTCTTCCGTTAGTAACATAAACTTAAAGAGTGGTGGCACTAGTAAGCCGGTCACGTCTCCAGAGGCTGCCTCAAAATGGTGCGAAGTCACCATTTAGCTATGTAATTGCGTGAAACTGGTGCTCCGTAACACTGCTCTCTTTAAAACGTTTTAAGTAACAACTTGTTTTAAATAACTGGGACGTTTTGAACGTGGATTTGTTTGGGTAATATGGGTCCATAAGTAGCAAGTTTACGGATAGATCGTAGGATTCTAGATTGATTTTAATGCGACCTCTGACTTTTTGAAGTTATGTGCGTATTAAATAGTTAATTATCGCTCGCTTTAACGGTGAAGGAAAACATCGTGAAGAAACCTGCATGTCTGAGAGTTCTCCATAATGTTCTCGAAGATATGTGAAGTCTGCCAACCCGTACTAGGCTTGCGTGGTAGACTATGGCCTAACTCCTTCTCACATTGGGAAGAGGCTTGTGCTAAGAGCTGATATTATTATTATTATAAGTTTACGAGTAGATCGTTGGACTAGAGATTGATTCTAATGCGACCTCTCACTTTTCGAAGATATCTGCGTACTAAATGGATAATTAGGTAGTAGATCCTCGCTGGTTTCAGCATGAATGGGCCGGATCGACCGGGGTAGTACTACCCTCTCACAGAAAACCGGCGTGAAGTAACGGTACCCGTATTGTTGCGTTTCGTATCGGTGAGTGAGAGAGCCGGAGGCCCAGTTACCCCGATCCTTTTCCTATCCTTTCCTTTGTCCTTTCCCTCCTTCATTCCTTTTTAAAGGGCTGGCAACGCACTTGTAACTCGTTTGGGGTTGCGGGTGTCCATGGGCGGCGGTAATCCCTTACCATCAGGGGATCCGCCTGCTCGTTTGCCGCCTAGGCAATAAAAAATATAAAAAATCGACGCTTTAACAGTAGAAAGAGGTCATGACTCTTGCCAGTTTCTTCTCATGACAGCTCTACTCCTCAAACTGGCTTAGTTTTTAAATTGTTGTTTCTTTATACTTTATTATAATAATATTTTAATTGACGTGTTAAAGAAATGTTAATTCGGCTCAATGGCAATAAAGAGACTGATTTTGAAGGAAAATATCGATAGCCGTTTTACTTTCAAGAATATGCCCGTGTACGGCAGTGAGTAATTTTGTAGGCAGACTTGATATTATTTTACAGTATAAGTATGGATAGACCACGATGGAAGACGAACCAAGTGTAGGTACATATTTGTATAATAATATAATATAATATTCTACACATACACACAACACCATCTAGCCCAAACTAAGCAGAGCTTGTACTATGGGTACTAGACAATAGATAAGCATACATATGTACTGTTTTTTTTTGTAAATACATACATATTATACATAAAACACCCATACCAAGACAAACATCCATGTTCATGCACACAAATGTTTGACTTGTGCGGGCATTGAAACCGCGGCCTCAGGCGTGGCAGTCGGTTACACTAACCACTACGCCATCGAGGCAGATTACTAACAAACTAATACCTAATGTTTGTTAGCGATCTGCCTCGTAACTACCTCCGTGGCGCAGCGGTAGTGAATGCGACGCGACTACTGTGCATGAGGTCTCGGGTTCGAATCCCGGGTCGGGCCAATAAACAGTTATTGGGTTTTTCTGTTAAGAAATCTCAATAGCAGCCCAGAGTTAGGAAGTTGGCGGTGTTAGACACCCCGTGCCTCGGAAACCAGCCGTTGGTCCTGCGCCTGATCTCCCTCCGGTCGTGTCAGATTACCGTCCCATCGGATCATGAGAGTAAGGGAACAGAGAGTGCACTTGTATTTGCGTACACGCTTGTGCACTATAATATCTCTTGCGTAGATGGCCAGTCTCCGTTAAGTTTAGCCGCCGTGACCGAAATTAGGTCAGGAGGACATTAAATTATTTGCGTGGAATGGTGATGGTCTTGAGTTTAATTGCTGGTTAAAATTTCAGTGTAATACATCTCTGCCTGGCCATTGAATATTTACAGGCGTGTTTATGTATACCTATGTATAGTTTTACAGTTCACAAATATAATAATTTTAGTGTTAACAAAAGCAAGCAGCGATAGCCTAGTGAGAAACCGTTGGACTGCCGCGCAGAGGTCTCGAGTTCGAACCCAAGGCGCGCATCTCTGACTTTTCGAAGTTAAATGCGTATTAAACAGTTGATCATCGCTTGCTTTAACGGTGAAGAAAAACATCGTGAGGAAACCTGCATGTCTGAGAGTTCTCCATAATGTTCTCGAAGATATGTGAAGTTTGCCAACCCGCACTAGGTCAGCGTGGTGGACTATGGCCTAACCCTTCTCACAGTGAGAAGAGGCCCGTGCCCAGCAGTGGGACAGTTTAATACAGGGCTGATATTATTGTTATTATTAGTGTTAACAGGTATTTTATACTCTTGTCTGCATATAAACCAATATACAATGCGATTTTGTCTGCGTGTGCATGTGTGCTATCTAAAACTTTTAAAACATCTGTTTAATAGGTATTTACTTGGTACTTTTACTTAATTTTAAGTAATATAAACGTATACAATTTCATATCCCATGCTCTCAGCAACAGCAGCTCTTAGTGAGATTTGCTTAACAGAAAACCTCAATGACATTTTTTTTTTATACAACTAAGGTGGCAAACAAGCATACGGCCCACCTGATGGTAAGTGGTCACCGTAGTCTATGGACGCCTGTAACACCAGAGGCATCACTTGCGCGTTGCCGACCCTTTAGGAAAGGACGAGGGAAGGAAAGGGAGCGGGATGCGGGAAGGGGGGTGATTGGGCCTTCGGTACTCTCACTCACCGAACGAAATACAACAGTAGGACTACTGCTATTCCACGTCGATATTCTGTGAGAGTGTAGTCCTTCCCCGGTCGAGCCGGCCCTTCATGCTGAAATCAGCGAGGCTCTAATACTCAAATTAATTTGAACTCTAGACCACGAACCAAGAACACCAGTCGAATTCACAACCACTTGCCTCTTATTTAATCGTCCTGAAAAGGTTATAAAACCGTAAGTAGTTCAACATACATGAATGTTACGTGAATAAACTTAAATCATAAAAACTAACCTCAATATTATGCGTTATTATGTAAATTTTGCCCTGAATACGGACCGGGCCGGCCCTAGTACAGGCCCGTAGTGACCTGTACGCCTGTGTTTTACATACACGAGCTTGTACGGGTCAAGTAAATTTATATGCACTGGTATTCAAGCGAAATCTATACTAATATTATAAAGCTGAAGAGTTTGTTTGAACGCGCTAATCTCAGGAACTAATGGTTCGATTTGTAAAATTCTTTTAGCGTTGGATAGCCTATTTATCGAGGGAGGCTATAGGCTATATAACATCACGCTATGATCTACGGGGGCGGCGCAGTAATGACAAACGCTGGTGAAATCGCGGGAACATAGCCTTGCTCGATAAAACCTAATAACATAGTCCGTCATTCAAACCCAGGCCAACATGATCGCTCATATGTGTGAAGGAGGCGATGAGGCATAAAGTGCCTCATCGCATTTAACTAATAATATAAACTAGATGTTCCCGCGGTTTCACCCGCGTTTATCGTTACTGCGCAGCTCCCGTGGGTCGTAGCGTGATGTTTTATAGCCTATAGCCTTCCTCGATAAACATTAACACTAAAATATGTTACATTAAAATAAAATATTTCTTTCTTTCTTTTCTTTCTAAAATAATTTTTCAAATCGAACCAGTAGTTCCTAAGATTAGCGCGTTCACACAAACAAACAAACTCTTCAGCTTTATAATATTAGTTTAGATTGGGTCCTATAACCATAGCTGGCAAAATGTGGTTATAATACATGTCTACTTACCCTTTAATCGATTTAGGCGTGAAACTATGTGTTTTAATCATATGGCTAAATTAAATGACGTTTAAAGTGCAAGCGTTCGTGTCTGACCGCCATAAGTGCCCACGATACTAAAAAGTACCAGCTTATTATTATAATAAACTAGTTTTATTTAATGTTACCATAAACTGCACTGACCTGGAAACCTAAATGTGAAGCGTAACCTCATTAATTGCCTGCGTGGTACTTTTTATATTAGGTTTTAATCAATGATGCACGCTTGTCACTTAATAAGGCTGAAAAAGATGAGTTGACATTCGAATTTGGAATCGTATAATTTGAATATCGAATTGAATTGATCGAATGATTTGAAAATTATATGATTCGCATTTGGAGCGAATTACGTGAGAGGCGGAACAGGGAACTAAAAAAAAAATTGGGGCAATGTTTGGGGACTGCCGATGGAAGTGAAAACTTTAATCCTTGATCATAAACACTTCTTTATAAACCAAAAAGGGGGCGAGTCGGATTTCTGATACTCTCTTTGGTGTTATTAAGGGGGTCAACATTTCTAATTTTTGCGCAGGACGCACCATTTCTGAGATATTGTTAATATTCAAAAATAATTTAAAAATGGAAAGCATGGAAGCGTGACGATGACGAAGCGTGACGATGACGCGAGTTTGATTTTTGTTCACCCAAGAAGTGCTCAACGCGCCTAAAGAAGTTTTCACTTCAAAAACACGATTTAACCGCAAGAGCGTTTATTTGCTACTGTCTTACATGTGGGTTTATTTTCTTAAACGTAACTTAATACTAACGATTATCATGATTACTTATGGCTAACAAAGGGACCAGGGACTTAGCCTACATAACCAGCGTAAATTTTTTTATTCTCGTTGAATGTGATTTCAATTATGAATATACGAATAACAATTTGGTGATATTTTGATATGAAAGCGATACTTTTTTAGTTTTTTTAATGGCTGGTCATGTGAATACTTTGATTTGAATCCTTTAGAATCCTATACTTATATCGTATACTTTACTGCTTCTGAACGTCACAGCAGTATGAAATATGACAATCGTTTGGCTTTTTATATTTATCCTTGAGCTTTATGTATTATTCGATTCGATATTCGACTGTCTTTTAGTTTATGTGTTGTTAATACATAATCGAACAATAATCAACACATTCGAATAACAATCAATATTGGTTTTTTCATCTACCTCCGCACTAGGAATAATCCTATATCACGGGGAACTTTACAAACATTCAAACAAAAGAAACGACAAACGTTGACCCATATGGATTTCAAACTCACAACATTAATTTGGTGTAAAACAAAGCGACCCCTTAAACCGGAAAGCATAGTGCTTACCGTTCTGTCATGTAAATTCAAATCATTCGCACAATCGAATAACAAATTAACAGTTTATTCGATAATTGCACATCCCTACTTATCCCATCCAGTAGGTACACAAAACAAACATCGCAGCAACTCGTAATTTACAGTTACGTCACATCCGGCGTTGCCTTCCTATGGCTTTTCTGTTTAAATTTATAGTCTTTGTTTCATTCTACCAAACATTTCAGTTTAAGTTCTTTTCTTTACAAAGCGGGTAGGTTCCGAGCTCTTTGATTTTTATTTTGTAAAAGTTAAAGGAAGAAGTAAATTGTTGAGTAAAAATAAAGAATTTGCTGTTATTTAGGACTAGCTTTATCATGCGATACTGATCGCCTTTATTAAAAAGATTAGTTTACATGTAGTCAGCGTATAGTCTATAAGTACAAAGGAAAAGAATACGTTAGTAAATACTTAATAATTTATGAGTAGTAGAGCCTCGCTGATTTCAGCATAAATAAGCCGGCTCGACCGGGGAAGGACTACCCTCTCACAGAATATCGACGTCATCATTTCAGCCTATTGCAGGCCACTGCTGGACATAAGCCACCCCCAGGGTGCGCCACAAGGCCCGATCTCCCGTTTTCGCCATCCAGTCACCTCCAGCCACCTTTTTCAGGTCATCGGTCCATCTGGCCGGAGGGCGTCCTACACTACGCTTGCCGAGTCGTGGTCTCCACTCGAGAACCCGTCTGCTCCAACGATCATCGGTTCTGCGACAGATGTGACCGGCCCACTGCCACTTCAGCCTGCTACACTTCTGAACTACGTCAGTGGCTTTGGTTTTTTGTCGGATAGTCTCGTTCCGGACTTTGTCCCTTAACGAGATTCCGAGCATACACCTTTCCATAGCTCGCTGAGTGACATGCAATCGGTGGGCTAGTTTCACTGTCAGGTTCCACGTCTCGGCTCCGTATGTCATGACCGGCAGGACGCATTGATTGAATACCTTGGTCTTCAGGCATTGTGGCAAGGGTGACTCGAAGATGTGACGCAACTTTCCAAACGCTGCCCAGCCAAGCTGCACTCTTCTGGTGATTTCACCCTCAAAGTTTTCTCTACCCAGCTGTAACTTTTGTCCTAGGTAGACGTACTCCTGGACAACTTCAAGGGCTACACCTTCGACGGGAACGGGCTCAGGGACGATGTGCTCGTTGAACATGACCTTCGTCTTGTCCAAATTTCTGCCATTATAACTATGTCGTCAGCAAAGCGGAGGTGTGTGAGATATTCACCATTGACATTGATGCCCAGTCCATTCCACCGCAGGGTCTTGAAGACATCCTCCAGAGCATTGGTAAAGAGTTTCGGGGAAATAACGTCACCCTGTCTTACACCTCTGAGCAACTGGGTGGGTCTTGTTTGGTGGTTCTGCACTTGGACGGACATCGTCGCCATTTGGTAGAGACTTCTCAGCACCTCTACGTACCGCCAGTCGACTTGCCATCGCTGCAAAGACTCCAGAACAGCCCAGGTTTCGATGGAGTCGAAGGCCTTCTCGTAGTCCACAAACGCCAGACACAGCGGTTGGTTATACTCTTCGGACTTCTGTATAACCTGCTGAACAGTATGGATGTGGTCTACGGTGCTATAGCCTTTACGAAACCCAGCCTGTTCCGGTGGCTGAAAGGCGTCAAATCTTGATGCCAGACGATTCGTGACGACTCTCGAGAACAGCTTATAGACGTGGCTCAGAAGCGTGATCGGTCTATAGTTTTTAAGGAGCGTTTTGTCTCCTTTCTTAAAAGTATTATATCGACGTGAAGGAGCAGTATTCCTACTGTTGTGTTTCGTTCGGTGAGTGAGAGTGCCGGAGGCCCATTTCACCCTCTTTCCCACTTCCCGATATTTCTCTTTCCCACTTCCTTTCCTAAAGGGTCGGCAATGCGCAAGTGATGCCTCTGGTGTCGCAGGCGTCCATAGGCTACGGTGACCACTATTACCATCAGGTGGGCCGTATACTTGTTTGCGAACTTAGTAGTATAAGAAAAAAAAACCTGCGAAATTATTTAAATCGGTTTAGTTAGAGAAGGGAATAAATGATTTCAGAGGTAAAATCAGTCCGAATTGTTGCTGTCTCTTTTACATGTTAAATATTACGAGAACCGGATCTCTGAGGTTAGGATGAATAGTCGAGATTTGGGGACAAGACCTGTCTATAACTGGTCCCGGAAAGTGCTCTCGGGCACTGAGAGGTTCAGCGGCTCCCCTAATATAACCTTGAAGGTTGGTGTAGGGGAACGCTATATCATAAACTGGTCGTAAAGAAAAGGGGAATGCCCCAGCTTCACTCCCGTAAATGTAGGTTAGGTTAGATACAGTACCTTTTTTCTGGATGAAAGGTACCCTTTATCCTTTTTTGTAACCCTGACAATGAGTTTGTGAAATTTCATGACGTTCAGTCGAGTAGTTAAGGCGTGAAAGCGTAACAAACATTCTCACATTCGCATTTATAACATTAGTTAGGATTTTGGATCCTAGTTCGTTGTTGAGGCAATACGATCTTTAGTAGTAAAGTGAGAGGAATTATATTTTGACGTTCATAAGTGTTACATTGTGACCTAAATGAATAAATGAATTTTGACTTTGCCTTATCTTTGACTTTGGAAGTACTAAGTTATTTAAATTAATTAAATCTATTTATATTTAAGTTTACACTGGTCGCCAACGTTTCGTTTGCTTTACAGCAGCCATGTCCACGTGGTGGAAAACAAGCATACGGCCCACCTGATGGTAAGTGGTCACCGTAGCCTATAGACGCCTGCAACATCAGAGGCATCACTTGAGCGTAACCAACCCTTTAGGAAAGGAAGTGGGAAGGAGAAGGAAGGGGAACGGGGAAAGAGGGTGATTGGGCCTCCGGTACTCTCACTCACCGGACGAAACACAACAGTAGGAATACTGCTATTTCACGTCGATATTCTGTGAGAGGGTAGTCCTTCCCCGGTCGAGCCGGCCCATATATGCTGAAATCAGCGAAGCTCTACTACTCTAAAACGTCCACGTCCGTATAAGTAGTTTAATTTCAATTAATGCACGTAAATTATTGTGGAAATACTAAGTTAATCAGGAAGGACTAGATATAGGATAGTTGTTAATAAACGCGAACGATGTCACGGGTAAGGCGCTCGGTTGATTTAGGCATCACAGGTTGCGTTTAACACAAAAAAGTGTTTGAGTTAAATTCTTACAAAGAAATAAACAAAATATAAAATCTTTTGCCTTTATAATATTAGTATAGATAAAGCAAAGGCTACGATTTATTTTTTCTTTGAACTCAGCGCCAGTCGCCGACGAGACGCGTGTCATCTTGAGCTAATTCTACGCAGCGTTTGACGCATAAATGAACCAAGCTCTTTTCAGCTAGTCTTATTTTAAAACCCGCAAAACTATTGTCGACAGGAATACAAGTCAAAATATAATGTTTACCAGAAACCAACTATTTCAAACAGACAAAAGGGTACATCACAAAACAGTGGCGCGTCCCCAATAGCACAGTTGATAGCAGATTATCGCACGGCGCTTGGGGTCAAGTCATTTGTTCTGTGGGCACAGGCGACCCCTGTAAGCTATGATTAACACAAGGGTGGGGTGCTACAAACCCTGGGGTTTGTATGAGTTTTGCTGTAGGACTCATTTCAGTTCTTAATATGTTTTTATTATGCTATTTGTTGAGAAACTGAAACTAGGTTTCAACTATACTTTGAAGTGCTGAGTTTAAAATTCTAGTCAAGTATGAGTTGAATACTAAACTACTGGTGCTGGTATAAGTTATACTAGCATTGTGTCACGCGTATGTTCGAAGGGATCAGCAGAGGTGTTTAAAACACGAATTTCAGCTAAGATTCTTATGTAATAGAAACCGAACCTATAAAAACCACAGTTCTGGACTCCGGGCCACTACTGACAAATCATTGAAAATCCCAATAACACTGTACCCAATCCGGGAATCAAAGCCGAGACCTCATGTTCAGCAGTCGCATTTATTACCGCTGCGTCTCCGAGGCAGTCTAGTTAGTTAGTTTAACTTAACACCATATTTCTACTTAGCTGCGTTGGTTTTTTACGGCTTGATAATAATTTAGCGGATATTATAATAAGATGTTTATCGTTACTGCGCCGCCTCTGTGGGTCGTAGCGTTATGTAGCCTATAGCCTTCCTCGATAAATAGGCTATCCAACACCAAAAGAATTTTTCAAATCGAACCAGTAGTTCCTGAGATTAGCGCGTTCAAACAAACAAACTCATCAGCTTTATAATATTAGTATAGATTATCTTTTACTTACTAAGTCTATCTTATCAGCGAATTATCTTGCCTCTCGGGTATTGAACCATAAACCTCATGAACGTAGACAAACTTATAACATACTAGCGATCCGCCCCGGTTTCGCACAGGTAGTACAAAACCTTAACAAATTACACACTAAAACCTTCCTCATGAATCACTCTGTCTATTGATGAAACCGCATGAGAATCCGTTCAGTAGTTTTTGAGTTTATTGCGAACAGATATACGGACGCGGCGGGGGACTTTGTGTTATAATATACTAGCTTTTGCCCGCGGCATCGCTCGCGTTAAATTAGAATTTGACAATCAATTCGGGTTGTACTCTGCTTGTAAAAATATAATTCAATCATGATTCGAAAGACACGTGGCGCCATCTATTATCATAAGAACGTTATTATTGTTTTCCTCGGGAACAGTAATTTTTTTCGGGATGAAAGGTAACCCATGTCCATTGCTGTCAACGTATATGCAAAATTTCAGGATGATCGGTTCAGTGGTTTAGGCATGAATAGGTAACAAACAAGCAAACTCATTTTCGATTTTATAATATTAGTTAGGATTAGGATTAGGATTATGTAGTAAGAACCAACAGCAACTACAACTTCAAAGCAAATTCAATACAACCTTTTACGAGATAATGTCCTCTAGACCAAATTTCGGCCACGGCGGCCAATCTTAACGGAGACTGGCCAACTACGCAAGAGATATTATAGTACACAAGTGTGTGCGCAAACACAAGTGCACTGTCTGTTCCCTAACTCTCATGATCCGATGGGACGGTAATCCGACACGACAGAAGAGAGATCAGGCGCAGGACCAACGGCTTTACGTGCTTTCCGAGGCACGGGGTGTCTAACACCGCCAACTTCCTAACCCCGAGCTCGTATTGAGATTTCTTAACAGAAAATCCAATAACTGTTTTTTGGCCCGACCAGGGATTCGAACCCGAGATCTCATGCACAGCAGTCGCATTCACTACCGCTGCGCCGCGGAGGCAGTTAGGCAGTTAGTTTACGAGATAAAAAGTGGTTTATAGAAAAGTCGACCTAAATACGTCTCTGAGAACACTAAACCTAATTCTTTGAAGCAACTTCACGATTAAAGTTAGCAACTTAAAAAGCTTTTAGTGTTTCAGAACGACCTACAAACAGTTCAGTACTGTTGTTTTGATAACTTTACAATCCTCGTTTTAGTTACAGTCTTCAGACAATTCTAATAATATAAGTTTTGTTTTCTCAGGTGAGTTGTTTCACCATGCTTTTTGTAAGTGTGTAGATAGTCCTAGCAGCGATAGCCTAGTGGGAAACCGTTGGACTGCCACGCAGAGGTCTCGAGTTCGAACCCAAGGCGCGCATCTCTGACTTTTCGAAGTTATATGCGCATTAAATAGTTGATTATCGCTTGCTTTAACGGTGAAGGAAAACATCGTGAGGAAACCTGCATGTCTGAGAGTTCTCCATAATGTTCTCGAAGATATGTGAAGTCTGCCAACCCGCACTAGGCCAGCATGGTGGACTATGGCCTAACCCTTCTCATAGTGAGAAGAGGCCCGTGCCCAGCAGTGGGACAGTTTAATACAGGGCTGATATTATTATTATTATTATAGTCCTAGATTGGACGGAATACGAATAATTTAAGTCGCTGAGTGATAAAATTTATGCGGATATGGGAACTCTAGAAGACTTCACAATTAACAAAAATTTATGATATTTACATATTTGGCCGAGACAATGGCGTAGTGGTTAGTGTAACCGGCTGCCACGCCTGAGGTCGCGGGTTCGATACCCGCACAAGTCAAACGTTTGTGTGCATGAACATAGATGTTTGTCTTGGTCTGGGTGTTTCTATGTATAATAGCTATGTACGTATTTACAAAAAAAAAAGTTTATATTATCTTAGTATGTTTATCCATTGTCTAGTACCCATAGTACAAGCTCTGCTTAGTTTGGGCTAGATGGTATTGTGTGTATGTGATAGAATATTATATTATATTATTTTTGTTTTAGATATTAGATGTTCTTTGATTTTTGTGTACGGTCTTCTAGGGTTCCCATACCCGACTATAAGTTGTTTACAGAACATCATGCCAATATTATATTTTGGCAACAAATAATGCATGGACGGATGGCGTAGTGGTTTACGTGGTCGCCTCGCCACTGCCACTGCGCCGAGTGCTGGGTTCGAATCCCACACGGGACAAAACTTTGTGTGATCCAATAATCGTTGTTGCGAGTCTGGATATTCTTTGTGTCCGTTGTTTGAATGTTTGTAAAGTCCCCCGGGACACAGGAATAATTCCTAGTGCGTGTTATCGTTTGAAGGGCTAAAAAAGAGCTAACGCTGCTCTCTTCTGGATATTAGGTGATATTTATGCAATCAAGCCTCCTAGGGTCCTTATATCCGATTATAGGTATTGCTTACAGAACTTCACGCATATATAATAACTTTCATTTACGCAAGCGAAACCGCGCGAAAAAGCTAGTTAAATGTAAAAAAAATAAAAATGATTTGATTAGTAATGAGATCTCGCAAATATCGTAATGACATTTTAAACATCTATCATTAAACAATTCAAGATGTCAGACCGAAAATATTTTTCTCGTACCTCTTTTAAGTACAAGAAAAATATTTTATTTAACTTTGAGAAGCTAGTGACCGAGATAATAACGTTTGTCAGTGACGTATTTATAATGACGGCACCGCAAATGATTCGTTCGGCACCAGCTGTATACTCTATCACAATAAACATTATTGTATTTCTTATATGATAACATTGATAACTTATTTGTATCTTAGGAACGCAATAAAAAATATTGTTGAAGAAATTAGTGTCTATTTGTAATGTCAAAATAACAGCATTTTACTAAATGCACATAAAAGTATGTACGGTACCAATATCAAAAATCAATTATTATTTTTTCTGTCTGTCTGTTTGTTTCAGCTAATCTCTGAAACGACTGACCCGATTTTGAGGGGGACTTTCACAGGCAGTATTTTAGAAAAAAATTAAGAGTCCACCAAAACGGATTAAAACGTTTTTGCTATATTAAACGCGGACGAAATCGCGGGGAACTGCTAGTATACCTAAATAAGAAGTGTTTTACATCCACCTCTCGACAGCTATGTTTTTAAGTTATTTTTATACAACTAAAGTGGCAACCAAGCATACGGCCCACCTGATGGCAAGTGGTCACCGTAGCCTATAGACGCCTGCAACACCAGAGGTATGACCTGCCCGTGGCCGACCATGTATAAAACCTTTATACGCCCTTTTTGAAGAACCCTATATTGTAGTCTTGTGGGTAAACCTTGGCTGGGAGTTCTACATAATAGGCAGCAAGCCTATATCTTTCGGCTAGATACAAGTCGCACATTGGTAATTTTCTTTCAGTAAAACCCTACCTTTGCCTCAGCTGGGAACGTAACCTTACACCTCATGCTCAAACGAAAAGTCGCAGGCTTGATTTATTCATAACGCGGAGTCACAATACTTCTGACTGAACAACTTTACAAAGAAAGTTCATTTGAATTTCATTAGAGCTCTGTCGCTAAAGACTAAAGTGTCTGCAAATTACGCGGTTAAGTAACGCTACACTGAATTATTTATGGATGGGTGACGGTTCTGACAATTAAATATATTATCTTCATTACTGCAATTTTTTCTTTAGTCTGTCAAGTCTTAGACATGATTAAAAATCTATTGTGTCTAACCGCCGGTGTTCTTAAGATTCTAGCCCCCTGAGCTGATAGCTAGCAGCTCATTCTAAAAGCATAAGCAATGCTGATCGATACCCATGGTGTTACAAGCATCATTTCTTACCATCAATCGTGTAAAATCTCGTATAAGATCGTATAAAAGTTTTTTTTTATACAACTAAGTTGGCAAACAAACACACGCTCCTGATGGTAAGTGGTCACCGTAGCCTATAGACGCATGCAACACCATAGGCATCACTTGCGCGTTGCCAACCCTTTAAGAAAGGAAGTGGGAAGGAGAAGAAGTGGAAAGGGGGCAAGAGGGTGATTGGGCCTCCGGCACTCTCACTCGCCGAACGAAACACAACAGTAGGAATACCTACTGCTATTTCACGTCGATATTCTGTGAGAGGGTAGTCCATCCCTGGTCGAGCCGGCCCATTCAAGCTGAAATCAGCGAGGCTCTACTACCTATATAAACTTTATTTTTAATTCAGTTTAAATGCTTAAAATTGTAGAATCAGAGTGTGTTATAAAAAATAAACAACGCGATAAAATCCGTAGGTATAAAGTTGTTTAATTTCAAAACACAAACGTCAAAATATAGGTTAGTGAATTTACTAAGTTACTGAAGTTACAAGTAGGTTAGTTGATATTATTCAGGCAAGTACCACGCCATTTTAAATTCCGTGCGTGCAATCAAACCCACAACACGTTGTCCGTTGGTAGATAATTGGCGATGCAATGCACCAAAAATGCAGGCTTCACAAACAATTGGCTCTGCAAGCGCAGCTAACCGCACATGCGGCAAATTAAAATGTGGTTTGCAAATGATTCGGTTATAACCGCAATACAAGGGAAGATTTCATTCACATTATTATCGGTTCGGTTTCGGTATTGGTAATGGTTTTTTGGTAGTAGTTATTTGGATTATTCCTTGTTTATACAGACCTTACTCGCTGTGCTGTATCTAAGAGAGATGGAGTACAAATAAATATAGTTCGAGCAGCTCACTCGCGGACCATTCTACCGAGGGTGTACTCTACTATTGAAAGAAAATATTTTTGAAGTGAAAACTTCTTTAGTCGCGTTAAGCACTTCTTGGGTGAACAAAATCATGGAACTCGCGTCATCGTCACCGAACGCTTTCCATTTTTGAATTATTTTTGGTTTATAAAGAAGTTTATGATCAAGGATTAAAGTTTTCACTCCTATCGGCAGTCCCCAAAGACTGCCCCAATTTTTTTTCTGTTTATTTAGCTTTTGACTTGACATACTAAACACAAGCCAACAAGTGACATACCTTATTCACTACTTAGACCCTTCACATAGCAAAAACCCAATAAAAGTGCTGGTCGGATTCGTACCCGAAAGGTTCCGGACCACCACACAAGATTCCGTCACACATCCGACCGGTTTTTTTAAATTAGGCACAAATTATAGACATACACACTCAAAATTTCAACTCTCTATCTATTACCGTTCTTGAGATACAGCCCGCTAACAGACAGACGAACAGCTGAGGCTTAGTTATAGGGTCCTTTGGCAGCCTTCGGGTGTGGAACCCAAACTCTAAAACCAGATTCAAAAACAAAAACAAAATTACCTGCTATCTAAAGGGGAAACTTTTAAAAAGTTAGCCAAGAATGCGGCGGTGTACTGGCAACTTGCCGCCGGCGAAGTTTGGGACTTGGCAGAGTGGCCAAGTGTTGCCAGGCTGGGCTTAAACGGAACGGCTATTAAAGTTGTTGTTGTTCAAAAAAGACTTTTGAAAAGATAAATGTAGTTGAACATTTTGTACTTTTGTTTGGATTTATATAACACGCTGTCGTGGTCAGTATGTTAGTTGATACAAATATGGATGCTTGTTAGTTAAGTTTAGATAAGTTACACAATTGTTCGAGAAAAATAGGATGATTAGAAAATTTATCGATACTGCGTTCGGAAGCTGATGCCTCAACGCAGCTCATCTGAATAACAATCCTTCCTAACTAATATTATAAAAGCGAAAATGAGTTTGTTTGTTTGTTACCTTTTCACGCCTAAACCACAGAACCGATCATCCTGAAATTTTGTATATACGTTGACAGGTGTACAGAAACGGACATAAGCTACCTTTCATCCCGAAAAAAATTACCGTTCCCGAGGAAAACAATAATAACGTTCTTATGATAATAGATGGCGCCACGTATCTATCGAATCACGATTGAATTATATTATTACAAGCAGAGTACAACCCGAATTGACTGATTGAATGAACCGCGGGCAAAAGCTAGTAATATAATATTCTACCACATACACACTACAACATCTAGCCCAAACTAAGCTGAGCTTGTACTATGGGTACTAGACAATGGATAAACGTCCTACCTAATCGTAGGTGATAGTCTTCGTATACATAACACCAGCATTATATAATAGCAAAAAATTAGACCGATGTACTCTACACTAATATTATAAAGAGAAGAGATTTGATTTTTTGTTTATTTGTTTGCAAGGATTTAACTCAAAAACTACTGAACCAATTTAAAAATTATTTCCTCACTAGTTGTGCCCGCGGTCTCACCCGCGTCAGTGGTGTTTATGGTTACTGCGCCGCTCCCGTGAGCCGTAGCGTGACGTTATATAGCCAATGTCCTTCCCAGGGTCTCAGGCTATCTCCATTCCAAATTTCATCTAAATCGGTTCAGCGGATTGAACGTGAAAAGGTAACAGACAGACAGACAGAGTTACTTTCGCATTTATAATATTAGTAAGGATTAGAAATCTAAATCGCCGAGTAACTTAGGCTATATTTTATTACTAACTAGCTGATCCGCGCAACTTTGTCTACTTCACATAAGAAAATTTTCCCCGTTTTTGCAACATTGTTCATTGCCATTCCGCTCCTTTTGGTCGTAGCGTGATGTTATATAGCCTATAGCCTTCCTCGGTAAATGGGCTATCCAACACTAAAATAATTATACAATTCGAACCAGTAGTTCCTGAGATTAGCGCGTTCAAGCAAGCAAACAAACAAACAAACTCTTCAGCTTTATAATATTAGTATAGATATAACGTAATCTACTTACGTGAGCAAAGTCGCGGGCTACATAATATAGTAATACATAAAATAATACCTAAATCATGTTAATTAACAAAAATAATCCACTCATTAAGAGGGTAGACTGTCTAGGCACCAAATTAGTTTAAGTAGAATGTTTGTAATAAAATATTTTTAGTAATTGTAATAAATAAACTTTGATATTAAATAACTTTTCACTAATTACGAAGCTTACATTGTTTTAACAACTTTTTATAAGTAATATAGACTTGACTTTTAATATACTTTTCGTCAAAATTAATCTTGTAAAATATGTTCAACTAGCTGTTACCTACGACTTCGTCCGCGTAGATTTTAATTAAAAAATGTTTGTCTCCGCGGAACACTATTTTTTTCTAAAATCAAAGTAGCCTTAGTTACTCCTTATAACATCAGCTATCTGCCAGTGAAAGTCCCGTCAAAATCGGTTCAGCCGTTTCGAAGATTAGCCGGAACAAACAGACAGACAGACAGACAAAAATTTTAAAAATAGATGTTTTCGTATAGGTGCCTTATATACTTTCATATGCATTAGATAAAAAGCTGTTATTTTGACATTACAAACAGACACTTCAATTTTATTTATTTGTATAGATTTATACTAGTTTTCTTACCCCAGCTCGCTTGGCACCTTACTAAAATATAGTTGTTACTAAAATGCCAAACAAAAAGTTTACCCACATGTAAAACAGACATTGGGCTTAGAACCTTTAATATTTAGTTGGTGTGGGGAGACCAATAGACTACAATGCAGAGGGTCTCGGGTTCAAACCCACGTCACGCACCTCTGACGTTCGGAAGTTATATGACTTTTAGAAATTATGTGCGTGTTGATTGACAATTATCGCCTGCTCCGTGCCTCGGAAAGCACGTTAAGCCGTTGGTCCCGGCTGCCATGAACATCTATGGCAGTCGTTATTGGGAGAGTGTCGACACAAAAGATCCCACTGGGTCGAAGTGTCGCCGGTCTGCACTGTCTGGACCCCACATAAGATAAGATAAGATAGTAGGTGGTACTGACGGGACAATAATTGCCCGCTGCACCATTCATACTTATATGCGCCATCCATAATACTAATACGTAGTCTTACGTCTATTTTCCCGATGGGATAAGCAGAGACATTACACCCACCAGCAGAGGCATTTGAGAGTGTCGGAGGCCCAATCACCCTCTTTCGCCCTTCCCGCTCCTTCTTTTTTCTACTTCCTTTCCTAAAGGGTCGGCAACGCGTAAGTGATGCCTCTGGTGTCGCAGGCGTCCATAGGCTACGGTTTCCACTTACCGTAAGGTGGGCCGTATGCTTGTTTGCCACTCTAGTTCCATAAAAAAAAATTGTATATTTGCATCGTCAGAATTTTTTGCAAGACTCAAAAATAGCACATGTTTGGATCTTTTTTTGCAGACTGGAGGTATTCCAACGGTTTGAATAATTCTGATACGAGCGTCTAAATTCGAACATCTTTAGATACAGTAGAAAGGCGTAACGAAACGAATCAATTCCACACATTTAAATAGATAGGCAGCCGAATTCTATTCCCTCTTGTTTTATCTCTACAAATAGAAAACATAGGTAGTTCGATATTGTTACTAAACGCCATAAAACAATGGACGATTATCGATTAAAATTCGAATTATTTGAACCTCCAAATAACTTGAAATCCTAACTAATCAAACGATCATCATGAAATTAAAAGGGTCTTCACGATACAGGCTTGCTTAGTGTGAACACTATAGAAGTATTTTTGTTTAATTCTGCCAGCGCTTGGCAAATTATTATATTTTACTAGCTTTTGCGCGCGGCTCCGCCCGCGAGGTACCTACATCAATAAAAGTAGCCTATGTCCTTCCCCAGGTTTTAAACTATATCTGTACCAAATTTCATTTAAATCGTTTGAGTGGTTTAGCCCTGAAAAGGTAACAGACAGACAGATAGACAGACAGAGTTACTTTCGAATTTATAATATTAGTAAGGATTTTATAAGGTGTTTTATTTTTGTACTTTGTTAAACGCTAAACAATTTTTCATTTTCATTTTCAACGATCATCATGAAATTTTGCATTATCAGGGATCCAGAAAAGGACATATCAACTTTTATCCGGCAAAAAGTACTGTCTCCAAGGGATAGAAATTTATTGACAAAATCTACATAAAAGCGAATGAAGCCACGAGCAAAATCTAGTATAATTATAACTTCAGTAACAGTTATCAAACATACATCTTTCTCGCCATATCCTGAAACCCTTCACAAGAAAGAAAGAAACAGTAAATAGCGATTAAAACTCCACAAAACCGAAACAGAAAGTTTTATTCACATACATACATACAATACAGCCAGTTTCAAAACGTATTGTTGTTCAAGACCAAAATAAACATCCCAAAAGATCAATATCGCACAATATACAACCCCAAACTCTAATTAACGCAGAAAGGGCTACTTACTTCAAACATCCCTTGTGTTAATTCGAAAAACTCTGTTTAATTCCCCCTTTTAATTTGTTTCCTTCAAAAGCTAATAATTAATTAGAAAATATACTTAAAAAGGTACAAAGTTAAAATGAAAGATTATTTAGGATAGGTGTCAATATACAAAAACGAAACGTTCTAGCTACGGACAGTTAAATTTTAACATATTTTTAATAAAATATGTGTCTAAGATTAACTGATTGTAAGTAAATTTGAGCAGCGATAGCTCAGTGGGGAGACCAACAGACTGCAATGCAGAGGATCTCGGGTTCGAACCCACGTCGCGCATCTCTGACTTTCGGAAGTATATGACTTTTCGAAATTATGTGTATATTGATTGACAATTATCGCCTGCTCCGTGCCTCAGAGAGCACTTTAAGCCGTCGGTCCCAGCTACCATGAACATCTATGGCAGTCGTTATCGGGAGTGTCGATACAAAAGATCCCACTGGGTCGAAGTGTCGCCGGTCTGCACTGAATGGCCCCCACATAAGATAAGATAATATAACTGATTGTAAGTAAAATTATTCGTTTTTCGATATTGAAATTGGCCATTAGTCATTTAGATCACAAAGTAACACTTATGTTCGTCAAAGTTTTGTTTGCACGTATTAATATATAAATAATAAAAATCAAATGTGAATGGACAGCCGGAAGGGGAAGACTTTGGCGAATGTTCACATCGGAAATATTATTAAAAAGGGAAAAGAGTACCCTAAATCGACAAGCTTGCAAGAAGAATGTAATGAATGTGAATTAAGCAGGAGAAGTATGCCAGGATCGTAGCAAGTGGATATTAGTACTCTCTGCTCACCCGTCCGGAAAACAGGCGGGAGTCGATGTATAATATCAGCCCTGTATATAAAATGTTATGAGAGTGAATATAGCCAGAGAAGTATGTCAGGATCGTAGCAAATGGAAATCCGTAGTCTCTGCCTACCCCTCTGAGAAACAGGCGTGAATCTATGTATGTATGTATGTATATAAAATGTCCCACAACTGGGCACGGGCGTCTTCTTAGTGTGAGAAGGGTTCAGGCCATAGTCTACCACGCTGACCTAGTACAGATTGATAGTCTTCACATATCTTTGAAAACATTTTGGAGAACTCTTAGGCATGCAGGTTTGCCTTCACTACTCTAGCAATGAAGGTAAACCTGTAGGTCTACCATGAAAATGCCTTACCGAAACTTCGGGCGAAACGAAATATTAAGATTATTCTATTCTATTCTATCACATACACACAACACCATCTAGCCTAAACTAAGCAGAGCTTGTACTATGGCTACTAGACAATGGATAAACATACATATTTTTATGTAAATACATACGCAAAGTTTCTTTGAATTTCTTTCTTCAAAAATGCACGTAGAGTTTAGTATGATCAAAGCTTTACTTCATGTGTATCATGGTACTAATAGTATCGACAATAGGCCCGAAACTTCAGCTTTTACGTTTCATGGTAGGTCTACTGGCTTTAGCCAGTGATACGTATATGCATGCCTTTGACTTGAACTGGAGACCTTTTTATCACTCAGATTCTAAGTATGTATCTATGAAATAGCTCACCTTCTATCAAGTAGAACTAACTAACTCTAAAATGGCTTATATTTAACTTATCAACAGATATAGTAAAATATAACAGTCAAAAATAGTAAATGATCACCAAAATTAAAACCACATTTTAATACCAAAAATATTAATTGCACAGCAAAGAGATCAAAATAAGTCGACGGAGCCCCGCTTAGCTGGGCTCCTATTTTTGGGTGGGTTTAAGAAGGAACCTAACATAACCTAACCCTTCCGAGACGGAATGCAGTGATTTGAGGCGTATAGGTGCTCGTTATGATATATTTTAGTAAGCATATTTTGGTGTGTCATTATATTTAATCCCCTCTAAAATCTCGACACTTATGCTTACCCATAACGAAACAAAAGCACTAACAACACTATATCACAGGCTCAACATCAACATAAAACATTTATATAGAAGAGCAACGCACAGACATTTACACCGTATGTTTACTGAATACGCATAATGTTATGTAGATACAAGTTTTAGCATTCGGGGAATCAACCCGGCGAAGGCTTAGACATACTTTATGTACAGCTAGGATAGATAAAGGTTTATTGTTATAATACACTACATGTTCCCGCAGTTTCACCCGCGTTTATCGTTACTGCGTCGACCCCGTGGGTCGTAGCGTGATGTTATATAGCCTATAGCCTTCCTTAATAAATAGGCTATCCAACACTAAGAGAATTTTTTAATTCGAACCAGTAGTTCCTGAGATTAGCGCGTTCAAACAAACAAACAAATTCTTCAGCTTTATAATATTAGTATAGATACGTAATATTATCCCGATAAATAATGAAGGGTTGGGCAAAGGTGCAGGGTGCCTATTATATATTTCGTGAGATATGTTTAGGTTCGTTTAACAATCGTACGTAAATTTCTTCTCCCTAGCCTTCATTATTCCCAAGTCACTTGGGGGTCGACTTTCTAGTCTAACCGGATTTGACTGCATATCAGTTTTTACACGGAGCGACTGCCATCTGACCTCCGCAACCCGAAGGCTAGCGATACCCTAAGACTAGACTAGTGTCAGGATATTAGCGGGCACTGACTTCCAAATAACGACTGCCATAGATGTTCATGGCAGCCGGGATCGACGGCATAACGATTGATGGTAAGTGGTCACCGTAGCCTATGGACGCATGCAACACCAGAGGCATCACTTGCGCGTTGCCGACCCTTTAGGAAAGGAAGTGGGAAGGAGGAGGAGCGGGATGGGGGAAAGGGGGTGATTGGGCCTCTGGCACTCTCACTCACCGAACGAAACACAACAGTAGGAATACTGCTATTTCACGTCGATATTCTGTGAGAGGGTAGTCCTTCCCCGGTCGAGCCGGTCCATTCATGCTGAATTCACTTTAATGAATGGTTTTATTCGCACCATTTGTTTATTTGAAGATACAATAGTACATTGCTATGCCAGGATCCACACACTATTCAAGACAGCGTGTTGGTACACCGTAATAGGATTGGTCGACAGAATCCAGAACTCGCAATCTTTTTTTTTCTTCTTTTTTATATTGACAGGACAAAGTGATTGTAACGGACTTGATGTAAAGCCCAATTACAGTCCAGAGACAGTGAGGACGAGGAGAAGATAGATGTCTTCTAGCCGTCGTCAGTGTCAAGCTGGTCTGACCAGATTCTTCTTCACACTACGTTTGAAGGACCCAATGCCGTAGAAGGGAGAAGTCCGTTATATCCTCAGCGTTCCTCATTTTCTGCGAAGAGGGATACGTAAATGGCATTCTCGTAGTTTAAAAGAAAAGGATTTCATACAATTGCGTTTTAACTATATTATACAAAAATAACAATTTAAAAAAAGCTACAGATATTATAAAGAACAGCTGGCTCTATCAGAAAATTGTAAAATCCTACAAGCAGTATAGACGCTCAATGTCCATACGCGTCGCGGATATTATCGCTTAGGGAGGCGAGCCATGTTTTACTCGGCGCGTCCCTCCGGGGCGACTGACAAACGGCCCTCCCGCCTCGCCGGGACACTCTCACGTCACATGTATCTGGCTAGTGTCCGAGCTTGTAGCAGAATGGCTGTATCACGGACTTAAAACGTGCGACTACTTTATTTACCTGCGGATTAGATTTTTAGTAAGAGAACATTTTTATAGTTTTAATAATTTAAATACTTATAAGTAAAGTTGACAATGGTGCCAATTCTGTTGTCACAAAATTCTCTAAGCTTTACTAAAAATCACTAAAATTTTGTTTAGTCCTCTCAAATGACATTTCGTATTCCGAAATCGTTAAAAGTGACAGGACTAAAAAAGTTTTTGTGATTTTTAGTTAAGATTAGAGAATTTTGTGACAACAGAATTGGCACCAATAACAGTATAATAGATTTAAAATTATGTAATAAGAGTGATTTCATATAAAAAAAACGATAGAATCCGTGTAAAGTTGTTAAAACAATATTTAGTACGAGTTTTATTTCTTTTTTATTCTGCATTAAATATTGCCCACGGTTTCGCTCGCGTTAATGAAGATTTCTATCCCTCAGGAACAGGACTTTCTTCTGGATGGAAGTTACCGTATATCCTTTTCTGTATTACTAAAAATGTGTGTGCGAAATTTCATGATGATCAGTTGAGTAATTAAGGTGTGAAAACGTGACAAATAAACGAACTCACATTCGCATTTAATATATAATATTAGTTAGGATGCGAATGTGAGTTTGTTTGTTACTTTTACGGCTTAACTACTCGACCGATCGTTTTGAAATGTCGCATACACATTGTCAAGGGTACAGAAAAGGACATAGGTTACCTTTTATCTTGAAAGAGTACTGTTAAACCTAACCTACATTTACGCGAGTGAAGCCGTGGGCAAAATCTAGTAATATTATAAATGCGAATATGAGTTTGTTTGTTTGTTACGCATTCAGATCTTGAATACTCGACCGATTATTATATAATTTCGCATACTTATCAGCCCTACAGAAAAGGACATAGGATACCTTTCATTCAGAAAAAAGTATTGTACCCGAGAGATAGCAATTTATTGAGAAATCTAGAATAACGTAGGCAAAGCCACGGGAAAATCTAGTAGTAAATAATCATGGATTTTCTTTGAAAAATCATCTAATAGTTTAAAATCTATACTGACATTTTAAAAAGGAAAGATTTGATTTTTTGTTTGTTTGCTTGTATAGGTTTAACTCAAAAACTACTCAACCCATTTTAAAAATTATTTCATCATAGGTAACAATAATGATCACCGAGTAACATAGGCAATATTTTATTTTAAAAAGGCACTGTTCATCACCTAATATACTTTTACGCGAGAGAAGCCGCGGGCAAAATTCTGTATGTAATAAATTCATGCTATATTTTTACTTGTGGCAGTGAACCAACAAAAATCGAGATGGAATCAGCCTTCGGATGACCTTTAAGCTTATCAACGTTAACAATTCGTGACGGTCCACTGATATCGGGTGACGCTTGATTAAACCAATTTATTGTTTAAACACAGCTTTGATTTGAACCTCTATTAGCGCCTAAAGAGCCTTAAACGAAGTATTGTTATTTCAAATCAAAATCGTTTATGCCTTTATGCCCATTTCTTGGACTCTGGCATAGGTTTCAAAGCGATTGAGAGTAACTTTGTGAGTGTAAAGTTTGGTGTCTGGGTTGGGCAAAGAGTTAATTATTATTTGAAATCAGGTATAAAATTGCTTATGCCTTTATGCCCATTTCTTGGTCACGTACGGCACGACATAAGGTTCCAAGTGATAGTGGATTCTCAAGTTTGGTATCCGATTTAGGCAAAGTGTTGATAATTGGGTTATTCTTATTCTTCTCCCTAGCCTTTATTATTCCCAAGTCACTTGGGGTCGGCTTTCTAGTCTAACCGGATTTGACTGGATATCAGTTTTTACAGAAAAAAGAAAACTAAAACACTCTAATAGGCGTCATAAAATATCGGTTAAGTGGTTTAGCCGTGAAAAGGTAACAGACAGGCAGACAGAGGGGTCTTTCGTCGATTCAGACCACGGGTTATTCGCACCACGGTGTGAATCGCAGAAGGACCCATTTTGAATTAGTCGTTTTGCACCATGGTGTGAAACGGTTAATGCTTTTTTGTACTTCGTCGATTCGCACCATGGTGCGAATCACCGAAGAACTATTTTGGATTCTAACTATTGAAGTATTTAAACATTCAGCCATCACAATTGATTCGATTTATTGGATCCATATTTGAGTACACGGATGACGCATCAAGACAATATGTTTCCATCACTACATATTATAAAACAAAGTCCCCGACGCGTCTCTGTCTGCCTGTTCGCGATACTCTTAAAAACTACTGAACGGATTTTAATGCGGTTTTCACCAATAGTCAGAATGATTCATGAAGAACGTTTAGGTTTAGGCTTGGCGATTAAAAAAGAGTGGCCATGAGTTTCTTGCCCGTTCTTCTCATGGGCCCTACACCTTTGCTTTGCTGAACGTGGCAGTAAATGTAAATTCACAGAAAAATTTAGTGTAACTTTGACATTCATAAGTGTTACCTTGTAACCTAACTTGAATAAATTTATTTTAGATTTTTATTTTTTGTTTTTTTAAGGTTTTGTACTAACCGTGCGAAACTGGGGCGGTAGACGATAGTTACAGTTAAAGTGAACGACATTTTGTTCGTTGCCAAACTATAATATAATATAGTATTCTACCACATACACACAACACCATGTAGCCCAAACTACGCAGAGCTTGTACTATGGGTACTAGACAATGGATAAACATACTTATATACATTTTTTTGTAAATACATACATATTATACATATAAACACCCAGACCAAGACAAACATCCATGTTCATGCATACAAATGTTTGACTTGTGCGGGAATCAAACCCGCGACATCAGGCGTGGCAGTCGATTACACTAACCACTACGCCATCGAGATGCTTGAAAATGCCTTGCGCTGAGGCAAAACACATCTCAAAGCATATTTTGTGTTCGAAGCGGAATACTGCAAGTTGCAAGTTGGAATACGCTCGGATCCCACGACGCGCCTGTCCTTTATCAGAAGACTTCCGTATTGTCAACCTTTTTCTATTGCATTAGTTGAAATGGGCAAACAAAGGGTGCGCGGCGACCCTCTTCCCAATTGTTTTATTAATAATTAACTATTTAATACACCTAACTTCGAAAGGTCAGATGTTTCAACTTCGACTTCGCGAAGTTGAAATAGATGACTTGACAGCTGAAAGTTCTGCTTACTCGACTTGACTATCCCTTAGTTTTTCTTTTTTTTTATACTACTAAGGTGGCAAACAAGCATACGGCCCACCTGATGGTAAGTGGTCACCGTAGCCTATGAACGCCTGCGACACCAAAGGCATCACTTGTGCGTTGCCGACCCTTTAGGAAAGGAAGTGGGAAGGAGAAGGAGCGGGAAAGGGGAAAGAGGGTGATTGGGCCTCCGGCACTCTCACTCACCGAATGAAACACAACAGTAGGAATACTGCTATTTCACGTTGATATTCTGTGAGAGGGTAGTCCTTCCTCGGTCGAGCCGACCCATTCATGCTGAAATCAGCGAGGCTCTACTACAGAAAAGTTTTAGCCCTACTGAAAAGATCCTTACTCTATGTTTTTCTTTACTTTAGCAACTCATTATTATTCGTTTCACTCTCACGGATTTTTCCGTAGTACCTTAGGAAAATACCCGACCTTTTGAAAAGCTTACACGGGGACATGGGTCCAACGTGCAGAAGCCTTAGTTTCCCTTTTCCCTAGCAATACTATATTGTTATAACTGCGAGTCGAGCAAAGTGTCATAGGCGATTAATGACGAAATGTGCAAGAATCTTCCCGTTTGATATAATTTATTATAGAAAGGAGCAGAGGTCTCGACTTTCCACTTGTTAGGAACCTCTTATATCTCTACTACTTCGATTACTTACACAATATTTAAGGCCTACCCTATAGAAGAAAGAAAGAAATAAATTTGTTTATTTAGTACAGAGCACACACAATTAATTAAAACAAAATAAACAAAAATATTAAACATATTAAAAAACAAAATGTGTATGCCTCGCCGAAAAGGGTCACCACCTCAGCATTAGCTGGGCACCCAAATTGAGTGCACCAGCGCTGGTTTTCAGTTTTTTTTTAAAGCTTAAAATCAATCCTTAAAGCGTAGGATTGCATTTGATTTTGTATAGACTTTAGCCTAACCGTTCTTATAATAAAATGAGGTCCGTATCCGATAGTCGAAACTCTTAGAACACAAGATTCATATTATTATGTTTCTCATTTCATAAGTATTTTATAGGCTTTTATTCTCTTACCTTCTATTTTATTATAAGGTTACATTCACTGAAATCTTTCGCTTCTAATTGTACCTTTCGCATTTGCTTACTGAAAAATATTCCAATAAGTGTCCTTAAAAATAAAACTGGCCAGTGCTGCACAGTAACTTATTTATTGTTAGCAGTTGAGATTACAATAACTAATTGTTACCGTAATAGAACTCATATCTTCTTCTCCCTAGTCTCTAATATTCCCAAGTCACTTGGGGTCGGCTTCCTGGTCTAATCGGATTTGACTAGATATGAGTTTTTACACGGAGCGACTGATATCTGACCGCCGCAACCCGAAGGCTACCGATACCCTAAGGCTAGACCAATGTCAGGATATTAGAGGGCACTAACTTCCCAATAACGACTGCCATAGATGTTCATGGCAGCCGGGACCGACGGCTTAACGTGCTCTCCGAGGCACGGAGCAGGCGATAATTGTCAATCAATACGCACATAATTTCGAAAAGTCATATAACTTCCGAAAGACAGCGGTGCGTGACGTGGGTTCGAACCCGAGACCCTCTGCATTACAGTCTATCGGTTTCCCCACTGAGCTATCGCTGCTTAGCATACTTACCGTAATATAACTCATATATCAACTAAAATTAAAAATTAAAAATTTTATAGGTTACCAAACCATAGTGAGATTCAGAATACCGGTATACTCTATCGAACACCATGCATGTGGGAAAAACAAATTTCGAATATGACGAAAATATTTTTGTGGCTGATTAGACATCTACATTTCTACCTACCTACCTACTTTCTACGCAGACTAGATGCTGTTATCCTAATCCTAACTTAATATTAGATATAATTAATGTGAATGTAAGTTTGTTTGTTACGCTTTCACGCCTTTACTACTTCACCGATCATCATGAAATTTTGTATACACTTTATTAGAGGTACAAAAAAGGATCGAGAGGTAACTTTCATTCAGGAAAAAGTACTGTTTTTATTTTAATTTATTTTTATTTTATTTATAAGGTTCACCAACAATTGATTACACTGTTACAAGATGTGATACATTCATAAAACTCATTACTAGCGTAACAATCTCTTACAGGTAAACACAGCATGCATAATTTTTATATCTTAAGTTTGCAATTACCAGTTCAAAGACAAATCAATCAATACAAGAAAAAATATGTAGACAGAATTAAAAATATATAAATACACAAACAAAAAAAAAATCAACCAACCAACCCTAATACAGAGAGAGCATTAGGCGTTTTGATACTAACATAATCTAAATTAAGCGAGTAAAGCCGCGAGCAAAATCTAGTATTAAGAATTAAATACAAGTATTGTTACCAAGGTTTCCTTTTAGCCGACAATCGATCAGTGTATGGTCCGTATAAATACTGAACAGGTACCTGGGACCTTTCGGACCCTTGTCCGCGTCAATGAGCTACGTGATCTGCAACGATAACGTGTTTAATAGATGGCTGGTGAGATGTGTCCGACTTAAAGGTAGAATAAAATACAGTATTTTAGGGTTAGGTACCAAAATGGTACAAATAGCACCCCTATTGACGCCTTACTCTATATTTTTGTCTGTTTTTTTTTTTACTGTCTATACCTCGGGAACAGTACTTTTTTCTGTCTGTTCTGTAGGACTGACAACGTGTATGGTCTGATAACTTGTATTTTTCCTGGATGAAAGCAACCTTATATCATTTTCTGTAGGATTGAGAACGTGTATGGTCTGATAATGTGTATTTTTCTTGGATGAAAGGAACCTTATGTCATTTTCTGTAGGACTGACAACGTGTATGGTCTGATAACGTGTATTTTTTTGGAATGAAAGGAACCTTATATATAATATGTCATTTTCTGTAGGACTGACAACGTGTATGGTCTGATAACGTGTATGTTTTCTGGATGAAAGGTACCTTATACCATTTTTCTATACTTCTGACAAAGTTTATGCGAAATTTCATAATGATCGGTCGAGTAGTTCAGGCGTGAAAGCGTAGCAAATAAACTCACATTCGCATTTATAATATCAGTTAGAATTTGTTGCTGAAAACAGCTTAGCTAGTGAGAATAGCACAGGTAAGCGTATCGTGATAAAAAGGACATGACAGGTGTCACATGTCAAATTTCATCCACATCCGGTCAACAATTGACACGCGATTAAGTAACAAACTTTCAACCTTCATAAACTTATAAATTTTCAGAGTTAAATGGACTACTAGGATACAACTTAGATGGCAAATAATCAAATAGACGGCTTATACAGGATTCAGTTACTATATACTAATACTAATAACCTTTGGCTTATTTACTATTGTTCTAGAACTATTTGCCAAAAGAACACATTTTCAAAAAACATATTTTAACAAGCTTGTAATTATATGTAAATCAAATAATGAATTATGAAAACTGGTATAATATAAGTTCATAAGTGAGGTTAAGTTATTATTATTACACGGGTGAAATGTTATACGTCTCTTCTCCCTAACCTTTATTATTTCCAAGTCACTTGGGGTCGGCTTTCTAGTCTAACCGGATTTGACTGGATATCAGTTTTTACACGGAACGACTGCCATCAGACCTCCGCAACCCGAAGGCTAACGATATCCTAAGGCTAGACCAGTGTCAGGATATTAGAGGGCACTGACTTCCCAATAACGACTGCCATAGATGTTCATGGCCGCCGGGACCGACGGCTTAACGTGCTCTCCGAGGCACAGAGCAGGCGATAATTGTCAATCAATACGTACATAATTTCGAAAAGTCATATAACTTCCGAAAGACAGCGGTGCGTGACGTGGGTTCGAACCCGAGACCCTCTGCATTGCAGTCTATTGGTCTCCCCACTGAGCTATCGCTGTATATATTATACGTATTTTTCAATAAATGATGTAACCTACAGCTACTACTTTCTGTTACACGCTGTAAACAACTTTAATTTAAGCGATTTCTTTTTATACATCAGAAGTATCAAACAGACCGTTTGATGCCAAGTAGCCATCGGCGCCGGTAACTCTCGGAAAACGCGATTGAACATAAAATAAAAGGAAAAGTACGAGTAGCTATACGACCCACCGGAGCATTTATGTACTTATTGAGAAAAACGCAATTATGTTACTATTATTACACATAAAAATTTGGGGCAGTCTTTGGAGACTGCCGATAGGAGTGGAAACTTTAATCCTTGATCATAAACACTTCTTTATAAACCAAAAAAAAGGGGTGGGTCGGATGCTAGTTCCTGATACGCTCTTAGAGTTTATTAATAATATTCTAAAAAGAATAATGAAGCGTGACGATCGATGACGCTAGTTCCATGATTTTTGTTCACCCAAGAAGTGCTCAACGCGCCTAAAGAAGTTTTTACTTTTCTTGATACTCTCTTAGGTGTTATTAAAGGGGTCAAAATTTCGTTATTTTTTGCGTAGGACGCACTATTTCTGAGATATTGTTAATATTCTAAAAAAATAATAATAAAGCGTGGAAGCGTGACGATTGATGACGCGAGTTCCATGATTTTTGTTCACCCAGGAAGTGCTCAAAGCGCCTAAAAAGTTTTCACTTCAAAAATTTGGGGCGGTCTTTGGGGACTGCCAATAGAAGTGAAAACTTTAATCCTTGATCATAAACACTTCTTTATAAACCAAAAAAAAAGGGGCGGGTCGGATGCTAGTTCCTGATATGCTCTTAGAGTTTCTTAAGGGGGTCAAAATTTCGTTATTTTTTGCGTAGAACGCACCATTTCTGAGATATTGTTAATATTCTAAAAAAAAAATAATAAAGCGTGGAAGCATGACGATGACGCGAGTTCCATGATTTTTGTTCACCCAAGAAGTGCTCAACGCGCCTAAAGAAGTTTTCACTTCAATAAAATCAGCCGAGTATTAAAGTATCCCACTGTTGGGCATAGGCCTCTTCTCAGTGTGGGAAAGGTTAGGCCATAGACCACCACTAGCCCAGTGCGGGTTGGCACTTCACATATCTTCGAGAACATAACTCTTAGACATGCAGGCTTTCTCGCGATGTTTTCCTTCACCGTTAAAGCGAGCGATGATTAACTATTTAACACGCACATAACGTCGAAAAGTCAAAGGAGCCTTCGGACCGATCTTGACATGATGACTCAGTGCTGTGAATTTTTGTTAGGTCTCAAAAATCTCTTTCATAACATAGCCCTGACATTATAGATGCTGGCATGGTACATATTGACGCAAGCATCGTCGCATACAACATGCGCCGGTGACCTAGTGCAAGGTATGCGCTTTTATATTGCATAGAAGAGGGATTCCAGGACTTAGTTGAGTTGGGGCTACAGGATGTGCGATTTTAGGAGCGCTGGTGGATCAATGGTATGTTTTTGGACTTGCTATCGAAGGTCCCGGGTTAAATCCTGCTTCTTGTTCTATAACTATGCAGTAGATACCGAATAGCGTATCGAAATATTTATCTATTTTATGTGAGAGCTCATTCTTTTTAGCGTATCTGCACGGATGGCGTAACTGTTTAAGTGATCGTCTCGCGAATGCATCTTCGCCAAGTGTGTCCAATTCCCACACTGGATGAAAATTTGTGTAATTTACAAAATATAGTTGTTTCGAATCTATGTGGCCTTTGTATTCGTTTTCTGAATGTTTGTAAAGGTTCCCGCGGCATAAGAATTATTCTTGGTGCGGCAGATAGCTGCTAAAATAATAAATTAATTGATTTTGATTTTTGAGTCCTACTTTTCATGGCATCCCCTTTCCTTTTTCTCGTTTACAATTTTACAATTTATTATTTACTAGCTTTTGCCCGCGGCTTCGCTCGCGTTAATTTAGAATTTAACAATCAATTCGGGTTGTACTCTGCTTATAATAATATAACTCCATCATGATTCTAAATACACGTGGCGCCATCTATTATCATAAGAACGTTATTGTTGTTTTCCTCGGGAACAGTGATTTTTTTCGGGATGAAAAGTAGCCTTTGTCCGTTTCTGTACACCTGAAAACGTATATGCAAAATTTCAGAATGATCGGTTCAGTGGTTTAGACTTGAAAAGCTAACAAACAAACAAAAAAACAAACTCATTTTCGCTTTTATAATATTAGTTAGGATTTATATAATTATTTTTAAAATTTTTAGGTCCCATTTAGGTCCATATATTATATATATATAAATGGGACCTACACAGAGTGGTTTAGCATCGATAAAGGTGTTAGACAAGGATGTGTAGCGTCACCTTGGCTGTTTAACCTATACATGGACAATTGTTTGAAAGATTTAAAAGATTGTGAATGGGGATTAAGAATGAATGAGTTACTTGTCAAATGTCTTCTTTATGCCGATGACCAAGTAATATTTGCGTCATCGGCGGAAGAGTTGCAGGCGATGGTAACTATTATGCATGGTGCTTTTGAGAGTAAAGGAATGAAAATAAATGTAAGCAAGACGAAAGTAATGGTATTTGAAAAGGAAGAGTGCGTGACGATGTGTAATATTATGATTGATGGAGAAAAAGTGGAGCAAGTGAAAGAGTTTGTATATTTGGGTACTTTGTTTACAAGGGATGGTAAACATGACGGAGATATTGAAAGGAGAACGATTGCTGGCAACAAAGTGAATGGAGCCCTACGCGCTTTTATGAACAGTCGAAATGTATCCGAAAAGGCACGTTTGGCTGTTCATAGAGGACTATTAGTGCCCACACTTATGTATGGAAGTGAAAGTTGGGTATGGCAAAAGAAGCATGAGAGCAGAATAAATGCTGTAGAAATGAGAGCGTTGAGAAGCATATGTGGTGTGACTCTGAAAGATAGAATAAGAAATAGTGTGATTAGAGAGAGATGCGGCATGAAAGTGGATATAGTTACAAGAATAGAAAAGGGTATGTTAAGCTGGTTTGGACATGTAGAAAGAATGGACGAGGAAAGACTGACTAAGAAAGTTTATAAGGCTAGTGTGAATGGAACAGTCGCAAGAGGAAAACCTAGGCGAACGTTTCTCGACCAGATCGGAGGCGTCCTGGACAAAGGCCAGGTTAAGAGCTCCTTGAACCGACGGGCGTGTATGAGGAATGTGATGAAAGTGAATGAAGCCAGAGAAGTGTGTCAGGATCGTAGCAAATGGAAATCCGTAGTCTCTGCCTACCCCTCTGGGAAACAGGCGTGAATCTATGTATGTATGTATGTTTTACAATTTTCCAACTAATAACCAGCACTTAACTTTGATTGCACGGATGACGTAGTAGTTTAAATGGTTGCCTCGCCACTACTACTGTTGTGTGTTCGATTCCCACACGGGACAAAAATTTATTTAACCCGTAAATAGTTGTTTCGGGTCTGGGTGTTCTTTGTGTCCGGTGTTTGAATGTTTATAAAGTCCTCCCTGACACAGGAGTAATTCCAAAAGAGGGAATTAACTTTTTCGAATAATAATAAGAAATAAACTTCCATAAACCGCTTCCAAACAAGTGGTGATGGCCACACAAGACGGGCGCGCGTCTCACAACGCGACACGAATACATTTCGATATTTTATCTCATTCACATATTTTTCCACCGTCTAAAGTTTCATTCAAAACTTTGGACACAAACGTTTTATCATTACATTTGTCATCTCCTATGAAAGTAGAACAACTTTGACACAATCGAATAGTTTTCTTACATTTATAAAGTAAAAGCTTTTGCTCGTGGTTCCATTTGACTTTTTTGGAGGTGCCAATGTCTTTTTCTGTACCACTGATAGCGCGTATGCGAAATTTCATGATGGTCAGTCAAGGCATGAATGCTTTCAAGCCTTAACTACTTTGTTTTGGTTTGTTTGTTCGTTTCTCTTAACGTACAAACAAACTAACTCACATTCGCATTTATAATATTAGTTAGGGTGGTTGCTTAACTACCGACATAAGAGTTATTTTCCGCAAGTAAAGTTTTGGAGTCACTCAGCTAATATAGAGGATGGCATTGGATTTTGATACAGCTCAATTGATTCAGAAAATAGCAGACCTTTAAGTTCGTATTGTAAGCCTGTAACAGTTTCACAAGCTACGTGAAAAGTCTATCTAGAGTAGCTGTTGAGAATAATCAAGTCAAGCAATCTCTATTGCTACAAAACTGGTTACTGATTCGAAACTTACACAGGACAAAAATTTGTGTGATTCACAAACGGTTCCGAGTTTCAAGTCTGGGTGTAATTATTTGTGTCCGTTGTGTAAATGCTTATAAAGTCCTCTGAGATACAGGAATTCTTCCTAAGGCGAGAGATATCTCTAAAAATTAAGAATCAGCTATTTCATGTTGCTTCATGGCTGTCGGCCAAGTAGCCAGCGGCCATGAAGCAATATCAACTTATTTTCAAAGCAGAATTTTAAAAGCTAATATCGTTACAGAAGCTAGCGAAAACATATTTTATTGTACCTATGTGTAAAATTCTGAAAATTACTAACCAATTATTACTTGGTAATTTTCAGAATTTTATTAATTATCTACTTATCAACCTGAACTTAATCAGTAAATTCCGTTTGAACATGAATATCTTGCTTGCTTAATATAGAAATACTGAACAAACTTCTCCCTGAATATCCAATGCAGTTATGTTTGCGAAAACTGGACCAAGTAGACGACATAAATATTTAAATCATAACTTTCGTCAGGTATGTTTGCTAAAGAAATTACTGTGATCCATTCACGTGGAAATTTGGGTTCGCCCGTGTAGTTTCTAGACCATAATGTTGTTATTCTGTTTCTTACTCTATTGGTCGGTAAATTTATAGTTAGAATGTTTCTGTTACAATGGATTTTAAGTTTTTTTGGTTAAAGGCATTGGTTTGCTGATACGGTTATTATAAAAAGTAATATTGTCAAGCGGCAGTTCAAAGATCCATAAAATTGTTTATCGCTTTCCAGTTGTGATTACTTTTGTTAATTCGTCGTAGATTTTGCTCGCAGATACTAAAGATTAAATTTCTTCAAATCAAATTAATTAAGTCATACAATTGTTTTATTAAAATTCTAGCTTTTGTACCTACATCAATAAAAAGTAGCCTATGTCCTTCCCCAACTTTTAAACTATATCTGTACCAAATTTCATCTAAATCGGTTGAGTGGTTTAGTCGTGAAAAGGTAACAGACAGACAGACAGAGTTACTTTCGAATTTATAATATTAGTAAGGATAATGGTTATAAATAACTAAATAAAATATTATGAATAAATCTGGTAATAGTATAGATCAAAGACTACAATTTTAGGTAAAATCAGCGAAAAGCTGTCGTCTTTGGATTAATTATGGATGTACACATCTGCCAACTACTTTAGTGTGTAAGTCTATGTATGAATATAATAAAAGAAACAAAAAAACACTGAGAAATTAATCCATAAATATTCAATAAACTTTCTACCTTTCCTTTACAAACGATACAAGTTAACTCCAATTTTATTGCCACGAGTAATGAATACGATCCTACTTACAAAGCTGCCTATCTCGAGAAAAACCGAGCATGAAAATACACCCGCTGGTTCGCTCTGAAAGAGTGCAAGTACCATTATGTAGCTCAGAGAAGAGGGCTCTTAAACGAGCCAAGGTCGAGTGAGCGAAGGGGAATGCAAGCCTAAGTTCAAGTAGTCGATTCTTGTGAACCTTCTACGTAGGCACAGATTTATTACAGCGACTACTTTTAAAAATATGCTCGACTTTATTTAAAGTAATACTCAGCTACCTCTCAAGTAGTAAGTCAATGATTAACTTTCGACCAAAGACCTCTATTATTTAACTACTAGATTTAGCCCACGGCTTCGTTCGCGTAAATGTAGGTTATGTCAATTTTTTATTTTGGTAACAGTACTTTTTTCTGGATGAAGGGTACCTTATGTCCTTTTCTGTTCTCTTGACAATGTGTATGCAAAATTTTAGTAACGATCACTAATTTATATGAATGGCTATTTAAAATAGTGGCCGTGAGTTTCTTGTAGGTATATTCTCATCATAGTACTTACTTTTACTGAACTTAGCAACTAAACTTAATTTAAATTCAGTAACTTCACTAAACTCACTAACTCATAAACTTTGATGTTCATAAGTGTGACTTTGTGATGTAAATGAATAAATGATTTTTGTCTTTGACTACACTTAGTCACCTCTTAAGTTAATAACTCGCAACTTTCGAAGTCTCGCCGCTTTGACTTGACTATTATTTAACTAGCATTTAATGCTGCGTAAAAAGTAAGTTTAGAAGTGAAAGTGATTAGTTGCTAATTAATATTTTTTTACGTAGGTACATGTCTAAGTATGTAAATAATATTCAGGCGTGAGTCATCGTGAACGAGGCCTGTATACTGCAAGGGGTAGACATAGGTCCATTCAATACTACATTTTACTAAATATGTTTCAGGTCCCATGTAATAAGAGGCAAACGTATTCACTTCACATAATTCTGAGATTTTTTATAAGACAAAACCCGAATTGGGCGTCGAACCCGAGACCGATCGAGCCAAAAGCAATCGTTTGATATATTTTAACTATATTTCCTCATTCGATTATTATCTCGATTGTTATGCTAAACGCAGTTAAATACATGCTTGATTGCTACTATACTAGACGAAGGTACTTCACAATAGAACAATGGGTGAATTTCGGTCCAAGAATGTTTGGAGGTACTTTCTAAAAACGTTCCAACCCACAAAGCTAACATTTTGATATAATCGTGATTGAAGTTCAATCCCGTATTGCCTCTTCATACATGTGGGTTGAGCCCAAATACTAAGTACTAAGTCATGATTTCATATTTAGAGTGATAATAGAGTTACCAAATTTTTCCAGCTAGTAAATAGTAACCCCGTGACTAATTTGCTAATAATAACTCGATTTTGACCCGAGTGTGGGTTGTAACGTTTTTCAGAAAGTACGTCCGTTTATGTCTGAAAATGATAATGCTTATACAGGCTATGAATAGCTTTCTTTAAATAAATTACATCCGCTTTACAAAGTTAGGAAAGAACACACAAACTCATTTATAATATTAATTATCACGTCACGACTCAAAAGTTATATATTTATCAATCATTTTCCTCGGCAAATGTCAAAGAGTACCACAAGGAAGGATCGTGGGCCCCATTCTCAGTAAAATCACAACGAAAGTACTTCATCATAAATATTAATGAAGGAATTACTGAGCAAGCTTTTTTAAGAAGGCAAAATAATTAATATCTGACAGAATATTACTGAGGTATCTCAGAAATCGCCGCTTTATCACCAGAGTTCATGTAATTTATTTCGAGATCCTTGGTAAACTTGGCCATTTTTTAAAGATAAGGATGATATTTTCGGATGGATGGCAGTCATAAGGCTTTGCTCATTAATTTGAAGGGGCGATAGGCTAATGGCTAATGCATCAAACTCGCGATGACATCGTACTGGGGTGATATTGAATACCAAAATATTTTTTTTTTATCACGTAGCCACATTCACCTGTGGATTTTTAACTAGAGGGCAAATTTAGCAAAGTATACTGTTTTGTGTCGTCTCTCATGGCGCTTAATATCGTTTAATCCTAATCAGTTATATAATAAATACGAATGTGAGTTTGTTTATTATGCTTGCACGCCTTAACTACTCGACTAATGATACACGTTGTCAGGGGCACAGAAAAACATCCAGAAAAAAGTACTGGTCTCGAAGCACAGTTATTGACGTAATATACATTTTCGCGGGTGCAAACGCGGGCAAAATCTTGTCTTGAATAAATGCGTAAATAATACAACATTGCATTTTCAAAATAAATTACTGTATACATTTTTCATCGTGGTTGCTTTTTAAAACATTACATTTCAACTATTTACATTTTTATTTCTCCCTGATGATTCGACATACAAACATAGGTTTATTAGGACAAATATTAACCTTATGAAATAAATAATGCTAGGGCTCTACTTATGCAAACATGAACTCACACTTATTGTCAAGAATAGTAAACAGATGATAATACAATTCTGGCATACCATCCTTAAGTTGACACTTTATTCATTTTCATAGCTTTAATTAGGTCCGCTCGATTAATCTTTTCTCAATTCCAACTCAAAGGCTTATTAAAAGAAAACGATATAAGCTTCAGTTACGATCGTAAATTAATACAAATATGACGAATCAAGAGAAAATTTACTCATATTAATAAAATATTCATCTGAGTTCCTTTTCATTAACTCGCTTAAATTACAGAGATTTAATATTTAATTAGGTACCCTTGTTATTAAACAGGTACTTATTAACAAAGGTACATAACACAAAGAGAGACTCAAGTTGATGACGTCACGAATATAATTCGTATCACCCATTTGCCCATTCATCAGATTTAATTAAAATCCAACGTTTCTCCAAAAGTTTTGTGAGTTATATCTTATTAACGGAAATGTTAAGATAATGGACGAAGCGCTGGAAATGATTAATTAAATAATTGTTTTTGATCATTGTGTTGTCTGTTGATTTAGTTGAAAGGCAATTCTGTGGTTTTCGTTGAAATATTACTTAGAATAATAAAAGGCTTTTGATTGAGTGTCATGGTCGATTTCTGTTTGGTTTGTAAACGTATTCGCGTTTAGGTTATGGCAATGTTTGTATGAATGACTTATGAAATGTATGCCAAATGTACATAGTTTTAAAACTAATACGTGAAGTGGTGGACAAATGTTGATTTATATCCTAACATAGCCCAGGTCTAGTCCAGTCTTAGATCCGACTGCATGATTTCAAGGTCCATCTGATTCTTAATTAAAATACCTTTTTTAGAAATGACTACCCTTTTCCATCGCCTTCACTCGCGCAGGAACAATACTTTTTTTCTGCATATGCAAGGTTCGTAATGTCCTTTTCTGTACACCCGAAATTTCGCACGTTATTTATTTATTTATTTAGGTTTGGGCTCACCAACTAAAATACATACAGAACATTAACTTAAAATAACACAAAATACATCAGATCATCGTATGCTTTTAAATTAAAGGTAAGCACAACATTGTTATTGAAAGTGAGTTTTACAATGTTCTTATACTAACTTCTAACACAGTTTCAACAAGTAGATAAGACAAAATAAATTAATGTTAGACTAATTAAAAAACAAATTAAAAAAACAGTAAAAAAGAAATAAATGTAGCAATTTAACAATTATTTGACTAAATAATACCTTATAACGATCTAATTGTTGTAATAGTATAAACTTTATTTTTAAATGGTCTCATAATACAAGGCTTTCTTTAACGAGCTAATTTTTGCTGCAAATATGTCGATATCGAGTTCAAAGAAAATTGAGTTACACTTGCGGAGGATGTAAGAGAGAGTACACCTCTCTCTTTACTACCATAATTATTCGACTTTTCTTGATTAAAAACGGTTTATAACTAACCTTGCGGACGTCCTGGGCACATTTATATTAATTTGCGATAACAATTGTGGGCAATCAACCTTTTGGTTCATTATTTTGTAAAGAAACAAGAGACCAAGATAATCTCTACGCCAGTATAGAGGTCTCATTTTAAAATGTTGAAGTCGGTTGCTGTAATCCTTAACTGAGTGTCGTATACCAGACATTATTGAGAGCCTCCTTACAAACCTCTTTTGTATGTTTCCAAACGCTGGATGTTATTTTGGTACATAGGGTACCACACAAGAGAACAGTATTCGATGTTACTGCATACCAAAGCGAAATATAACGTTTTCAGAGCTCTAATACATTTAAAATTACGTGTGTTACGGTTTATGAAACCTAACATATTTTTGTTTTTATTGACTACATGGTCAATGTGTGTTAAAAACCGCATTTCAGTGTCAACATATATTCCCAAATCTTTAACCTCGCTTACTTTCTTTAAGGTTTCACCCTGCATAGTGTAAGAAGTCTTAATTTTCAGCCGTTTCCTCGAGAATGTAATGTGATGACATTTATTCATATTTACCTCCATAGCGTTAAGATTACACCAGTTGCGGAGCCTATCAATGTCTGCCTGCAAAAGGCACTGATCAGATTTTGTTTTAGTAGTTTTATATATTTTTAAGTCGTCAGCGTACATATCGTATTGTGAGTCATGAAAGCAGTGTTTAATGTCATCTATAAAGATGGTAAAAAGTATCGGCGATGCGAAATTTGCGAAATTTCATGATGGTCGGTCGTGTAGATAACGCGTGAAATTGTAACAAACAAACAAACTCACATTTGCATTAATAATACTAGATATTGCCCGGCTTCGCTCGCGTTAATGTAGATTTATGTTAAGATAGATTTTTTGTGGCTTACATGTTATTCTGTTGTATAAACAATAATACTGTAAAGTTTCATCAAAATCCGTTCAGTAGTTTTGCGTGAAAGAGTACGAGTAACAAAAATCCTTCTATCCATTCATCTATCCTCACAAACTTTCACATTTTTAATATAATTAGGCTTAGTTATGATCTACGCGAGCAAAACCGTGAACTAGTTGCTAGGCTTAAACAAAATATTCGACAAAACTCATTCAGGACTTGTGACGCCTTTGTCGTTAAAAGAGAATCCCCTAATCGCCTAGACGTCGTCCATTTTTGAGAGTACAAAAGCCAAATATACGACATCTCGTTTTCAAGGCTTTACGGATTACTGACGTATATACGGATGCTGCGTTGATGGCTCTTAAAGGTTAACAAACCTATTACTACATTTCCATTAAATTTTAATCCTCCTAATATTTTAAACTAGATTTTGCCCGTGACTTCTTACGTGTGGAATTTGGAAGAAGTACCTATCTATATTTTTCTTTCTTTGCATGTAAGATGCTAAGCCATCTCTGCCTCTACGACGAGAGTTGTAGGTCTGAACATCCCCTCTCTCTTCGACTAGTCCAGTTTATGATATAGCGTTCCTCTACACCAACCGTCAAGGTTATATTAGGTGGAGCCGCTGTACCTTCCAGTGTCCGAGAGCACCTTCCGGGACCAGTTATAGACAGGTCTTATCCCCAAATCTCGACTCTATCCTAACCTTAGAGATCCGGTTCTCGTAAGCGAGCTACCTCGTGCCCAAATGACACTACCTATTCTCTAGATAGGTACCGGAGCAATAAAGCCGCTCACCACTCGCAACTCTGGGAGTTGCTAACAAAAATGTAGGTTTGAACCGAAAAAATGTGTGATCTACAAATATTTGTTTCGAGTCTAGATGTTCTTTGTGTCCTTTGTTTGAATGTTTGTGAAGTCGCTCGTGACGCAGAAAATTTTCCTTGTGTCCCACACACATTGTGATATCGTAAAAAAAAATCGGGGCAGTCTTTGGAGACTGCCGATAGAAGTGACAACTTTAATCCTTGATCATAAACACTTCTTTATAAACCAAATTATAAACTAATTCAAAAATGGTAAGCGTTCGGTGACGATGACGCGAGTTCCATGATTGTTGTTCATCCAAGAAGTGCTCAACGCGCCTAAAGAAGTTTTCACTTCAAAAATGATGTTAAAGTTTGTGAAGATGTTTACACGTTACATAATCACGTGTACACCGTAAAACATATTTGGATACTCCTCGTCTGGTTCTAGATTTGCACATACGATACATTTTCGTTATGACTTATGAGATACAAATAATTTACTTATTTTTACACATAAACAGACTCACGCCTATATTGCCGAAGGCGAAAGCAGAAATCCTTACTAATATTATAAATGCGAAAATGAGTTTGTTTGTTTGTTACGCTTTCACGCCTTAACTACTCAATCAATCAACATGAAATTTTGCATACACGTTGTCAGGGGTACAGAATAGGACATAGGGTACCTTTCATCCAGAAAAAAATACTATTGCAAACCTAACCTACATTTACGCGAGCGAAGCCGCGAGTGAAAACTAGTAAATAATAAAAATGTTTATTTCATTAACTTGTTAGGTTTACAAAGTTTCATTGAGGAATCTTCATATAAGCAAAAGTTTGCTTGTGATTGAGGATCCCGCTCTTCAATAGACATTTTCTTTTAATCATTACGTGAGAGTAATAAACATTTTGACATTAGACTTAATTAATAATGATATTGCATGCTACAAAATGATAAAAATAAAAATTATTTAATAAAAAGTAGGTATATAAAACAAAACAACTGTCATGTGAGCACGTGCGTGATTGTGTGCGTGTGTGTGTGAATATGTGTGTTTGTGTGTGTGTGTGTGTGTGTGTTTGTGTGTGTGTGTGTGTGTGTGTGTTTGAGTGAGGTGTGTAGTATAAATATCTGTAGGTGTGTGTGTGTGTGTGTGTATATTACACCTACATTTCGCTTACTATAATATACATATACATATATGGCCTATTAAAATACACAATAATATTATGAATTTTAATAGGAGCCTATACGCCATTTAACTTTGCGGCTCTACTGAAAATTTATTGCCAAATAACCCAATAACAGCCTCCAGAAAATCGAACCTGGGACCTCACGCACAGCTGTCGCTTCCACGACTGCTGCCGTACCGAGGCAGATATTTTATTTGTATTGTACAAAGCCGTACTACGCAGCCTTTGTCGCTATACCTAGGTCTGCGACGTAAAGTTTTCTCTTGAGAAATAAAATCAATTATTGAATAGATAGAAGCTGGTGGCTCGGCCACTTCATCTTATTAGTTGGAAGTCTTGGGAGTTAGCTGCCATTTAGAAAGCCCCTCGATCAAAACACGTACAATGTTTCTCTATGTTGATAATTTCATTAGCCGCAGCGTCTGTGGAATACGCCGCCGGTACGTCCTCGAGGCGAAACGTGGTCACTTTATGTTTTAGTGGGTTTGCTAACCAGTTTTAGCTAGTTGATAATGTTACCAGCGTTGAGAAATATTTAAAGAGGAATAGTTATTGATTGAACGAGTGGCGTAGTTGTTGAATTGTCGTCTCGCTATTGCGCCGAGTGCTGTGAGTCCGATCAATCCCGTATTCATCGGACCTGTTGTGGACCTACAATACGGAATTAATTGAATGCGTACAAATATACAAACAGATAGAAAACATAATCGTTTTGGGTTCTATAGCTTCTTTTTTTATACGACTAAGGTGGCAAACAAGCATACCTGATGGTAAGTGGTCACCGTAGCCTATGGACGCCTGCAACACCAGAGGCATCACTTGCGCGTCGCCAACCCCTTAGGAAAGGAAGTGGGAAGGAGAAGGAGCGGGAAGGGGGAAAGAGGGTGATTCGGCCTCCATTCTCACTCAACGAACGAAACGCAACAGTAGGAATAATGGTATTTCACGTCGATATTCTGTGAGAGGGTAGTCCTTCCCCGGTCGAGCCGGCCCATTCATGCTGAAATCAGCGAGGCTCTACTCTTGCAAGAAAGACTCGCGGTACTAAGACTTTTTCCAGTAAACGCAATAACAGTAACACGACCTGGGACCCAAACCCAAGACCTCACGGACAATAGTAACCAGATTTAGCTAGTTGATAACATTATCAACTACTAACATTAGTAGCGCTGAGAAATATTTAAAGAGGAATAGATATTGATTAGTTACTTATCGTGTCGATGGCAACACATTTTATATAATTTTGGACCAGTTTTCGGCAACGCGGATTGCATTTGGTTTAGCCTGGTACAGGTCATCCAGTGTGCACGATTCTGGGCTCACGGGGCACGACAACAGATGACCCATTGTCTGCGGTGATACGCCGCAGTCACATGCATTCGCACTTGTGTCTATATAACCCCACCTTGACAGATTGTCTTTACATCTTTGATATTGATTGAACGGGTGGTGCATGGCGTAGCGGTTGAATTGTCGCCTCGCTATAGCGCCGAGTGTTGTAAGTCTGATCAATGGGTGAAAAATGTGTGATCTACAAGTTGATGTTACGAGTTTGATTGTTTTTGTGGCGGTTGTTTCGATGTTTGTTAAGTTCTACGCGACAAAGGTATTACAAATAGTGTGGGCTTTGTCTTTTTAAGAGAAGTCGGTTTGTAAGAAAATAAATTAAAAGCCTCGATGGCGTAGTGGTTAGTGTAACCGACTGCCATGCCTGAGGTCGCGGGTTCGATTCCCGCACAAGTCAAACATTTGTGTGCATGAACACGGATGTTTGTCTTGTTTTGGGTGTTTCTATGTATAATATGTAGGTATTTACAAAAAATAATTATATGTATATGTATGTTTATTCATTGTCTAGTACCCATAGTACAAGCTCTGCTTAGTTTGGGCTAGATGGTGTTGTGTGTATGTGATAGAATATTATTATAGTTATTCAAGATTCATTTTCCTTCTTTTATGAAACATTTCTGAAATTATAGAGACACTGACTGACTCTGTAATAGCATAAGTTAGATTAATGTGTTTTTTTTTAAGATTACTAGCAATTTGTGTTTCAAATTACTAGTTTTTTTTTTAGTTTTTTTATTGACTAAAGTTTACAATAATAATACTATGGCTTAGACCACTCGCTTAAACCACTAGGGTTTTTATACGAGTGGGAGTTCATATGTTATATAAATTAAAATTACAATACTTAAAATTATAAATTAAAATAGTATTCTTGTTAACCTCCAGCTAAGCTAGTATGCTTGTGTTAGGAGTGGGTTCACGAGTCGCTGATGTACGTTCAGTTCCAGCGGCCCACCCACGAATCAAGACAGCGAGTTGGTATTTAAAAAAAAAGGAAATATGACTGGGTTCACGTCGGTAGTGCAAACGGTGGAATTCGAACCCGCGACTTTTCGATCACAAGTCCAATGGCCAAACCATTGGGCTACTGCCGCCTATTATTCTTAAAGTCCTCAAATGATGTACGCGCTGTATATTGATTTATACACTAAGATAAGATCAGAGAACAATTTAACATCATCAAAAACATATTTTTTGTTAAGCCGGACTAGAATCTCCTTATAAATCATTCCCAAAAGACGAGGTACATAGCTTTGTCTGTCTGTAACCTATCCGTCAGTCTGTCTAGACCACAAAGTACTGAATACTACATGCAGCGGTTTTACTACCGACAAAAGTCGTTATAATATTTGTGCAGTATGACGGACGGCATCAAGTGCAGTCAGAATCGCGGAGTTTCTATGCAGCTAGCTTGTTCCGTCCTCTGTAATGTAGAGAGACAGGCAGGCTGGCGCTGGCAGGATTGTATACACATACAGCTGATTTCTAGGATTACGTTACCAAATATTGAAAATGAAATCCTTATAATGTTTAAAAGGAAATTTCACAAAATCGTAGTGGAAAAGTGGAACTACACAGTAAGATAACTTTCAAAAGAAAATAAAATTAAAAAATGAAAAGTTTATTTTTGTACCATCATGCCATGCATCATCAATTATTATAGAATAAAAATTATATTAAAAAATAAAATTAAAAAAAATAGTGGAGGTAATATTATAATGTAAGAAAGAAGATATTTTCTTAACAATAAAATTCGCTACCTGGAAGACCCTGAACCAAGTATTGAACCCTGGCCATAAATGAAAGAGGTCTGCCTCTTTTGTTTGTAGTGGTAGGAATAAAACAATTTTATTATCGTTACTAATATTATAAATGCGAAAATGTATAACAAAAAGTAAATAAAAATATGGAAGTATAAAGAAATTTTAAAAACAATAAAAACAATTATAATGTTTATGTGCAGATGCACGTCCCATCCGACGGCACAAAAACAACGGTGATGCGCTCAGCATAATGCTGTGGCACTTGCATTGCTGCAAGCACTACACAGCGCTCATTTTCAGCGAACACCACAATTATTGACGTTTGGTCCGCCAATAGTGCACTCAAAATAAAGAAATAAATAATACATGTATAGATAGTCACGAAAGAAAATATGGCATAATATATACTATTTTATTAAAAGAATACATTGAAAAAGTAGGTAATAGGTAAGTAAGTATAAAGTAAATAAATATTAGTTATGAATATGTACCTAAGTAATTGTGTAAAAAAAATAAAAACGACGCTCATGACGTAATGAGCGTCATAAGATGGCCTCATGTCTGAAAAGATGTTTCTGGCACTATATATTTATTTGTCTAAAATGCAGATACATCATACCCGTATATTATATTGTAGTCTTTGCATCATACATAATTATATGATAAAGATATCTGTGAAGTGTGTATTGTGAACGTTGTATGAGATCACTTGATTCGTGCATGATGATTAAAGTGGTAATAGCTCCTAAAGTAAAAAAATGTTTATTGGACATACATACATACATAGATACACGCCTGTTTCCCAGAGGGGGAGAAGGTCGTAATATACCCAGTGTACTTACTTACTACATTAGAGCACGAAGTAGCATTCGACAGCTCTTCAAAAATAATATCGTTCGTATTTGAGAGATGTGCGCTTCTAAAGTCTTAAAAGTGTGTTCCTCGCTCAACTTTGCCACTACGAGGCGAGAAAATCTGAAAATGTCAGGTAGAAGAACTTAATAATACTTTAAACGCGAAATTGGAATAACGTAGCTTATGCAAACCAAGTTTGCGTTCAAAGTATCTTATAAGATTTTGAGATAGATTGGGTTGCAACCTAAGTATTATTAGTTTTAATAATAAACATGATATTGAAATTTGGCTACTTTATACTGATTTTATTGCGTCTAATTATTTTGCTACACTTTTTTTTCCTATTATTTTTTTGGTAATACAATTAGGGTGGCAAACAAGCATACGCCCATCTGATGGTAAGTGGTCACCGTAGCCTATGGACGCCTGCGACACCAGAGGCATCACTTGCGCGTTGCCGACCCTTTAGGAAAGGACGTGGGAAGGAGAAGGAGCGGGATGGGGGAAAGGGGTTGATTGGGCCTCCGACACTCTCACTCACCGAACGAAACACATTAGTAGGAATACTGCTATTTTATGTCGATATTCTGTGAGAGGGTAGTTCTTCCCCGGTCGAGCCGGCCCATTCATGCTGAAATCAACGAGGCTCTACTACTCAAAAAATTAAATAGTAGTAAAGTTTAATAGTAGTAGTTTAATAGTTTCAAAATGTTGTAATAATAATGTTTTAAAATAAACAACGCGATAAAATCCGTATAAAGTAGTTTAATTTCAATGTAGAACATTCGCGTAAAAGTAAGACAATGCTTACTTCCCGACTAATATTAGTCAGGCAGTAAGGATTTCATAAATAAAATATGTTAGTATAAGTTTGATTGTTTGTTAGGCTTGATTTCCTCCTACGCTGAAGTCGGTCGCCGACATCGGTCGAGCGTACGAATATACACTAGTTCTATGAAGTACCGCACTGCAACGCTGTCATCAGCAGCAGGATATTTACTACGCGCCGCGTACGACGCGCATCAGTCTCGCTCGTCAGCGGCGCGTACGTCGGTCGACTGACGCGCTACGGAACAATAGGACCGCGCTCAGTGCGCCGCCGACTGCTCAGCCGTACAGATGAATGCGCGTTCAGGCAAAACAACTGTTCCGTACAGCGATCGATTTTGCAGTGCGTGGTTTTTCTGTGTTCATTCGCGACCGACGGTACGCGCCACCGACATCGGTGACCGACGTCAGCGTAGGAGGAAATCAAGCCTTACGCTTTCACGCCATAAGACTGCGCCGAGCGAAATGTGCCAAAACAGGCGCTCACAGTTAAGTGAATAAAATCAACACATTTTGTTTAATACAAATATAAAATATACATTTACCATAACAATGAATGTGTTTACAATTACTCCGTGTAAAAACTTAAAATAATTAATATTTTCGCCTATGGTTACCTATACCTTATTTATATGTAATAGAGAAAACAGAAAACAAAGTACGTAGCAAGCGTAGGAATTTTGGTCGAATTTTGACCACTAAGCGACCGCTGGTTATTTTAATTGTCCAAGGACTATAACTAACAGCCTTAACCCTTGGAATATCCCATGACTCATAAAAAAAACGCTACCGTTGCGCGTCCGTGACCCCTACGGGGGAATCAAGAAAACTCGTGATTGGTCGCGAAAAAAATACCAAATATTTTTGACTCCCTCGTAGAGGTCAAGGACGCGCAACGACGTTTCAGAAGTTAAACCACCCATCCACAAATAATTCATCTCATAAATTGTCCCGTCATCGAACTCAACGCATTATCAATGGCAAGGCGATCACTAATACCTCAGCGTCATCCGTTCGTAAATTCTCTTCAACGCTTTGGCTATTATTCGGCAGAGCCCCGGTTGTTCTCGAGTACTTCGAGCCGGTATTTAAATGGTATGCTGCAAACGCTTTCTGTATAACGGACTTAAAACCAAACAATAGAAAATTGCTTCGACTTTGACGTCAAAACATTTTGTTAGCAAACGGGGTGAATACAGTTCACCCTGGTAAATACATTCACCCCTACCTACGTCAGTTTATTTACTCTTATTTTATAGGTTGTATATTTTACCCGTGGCTTCGCTCACGTTAATCAATATATTTTGTCGACAAATTGCTATCACTCGGGACCGTATTTTTCTTTAGTAGTAGAGCATCGTTGATTTCAGCATGAATGGGTCGGCTCGACCGGGGAAGGACTACCCTCTCACAGAATATCGATGTGAAATAGCTGTATTCCTACTGTTGTATTTCGTTCGGTGACTGAGAGTGCCGGAGGCCCAATCACCACCTTTCCCCCATCACGCTCCTTCTCCTTCCCACTTCCTTTCCTAAAGGGTCGGCAACGCACAAGTGATGCCTCTGGTTTACGAGTATAATTTAAAAAAAAATTATTCAATAAATAAAAGTCTTTACAAAACACATTATAGGCTACTTATTGTATTAAATTGGGTACTTAGTTCACATTAAAACTATATTTAATCTAAAGGAAAACATTTACAATTTAAATATTGGACACAAAAAATCTTGTTTATAAAGTCTGTTTTTACATTTTTTTACCTGAACTAGATCAGGAGACAAGAAAGTAAGGGTCTACAAAAAACATTTATACATGTACTGCAAACATATATAGTTAAATATACCTACAGTTATTGTTCACTCACTTATATTGGCAAATAAAGTTAATGCGTAGTTACTTATTCGCAAGAGATTCTATAGAGCAGCAATAGCTCAGTGGGGAGACCAACAGACTGCAATGCAGATGGTCTCGGGTTCGAACCCACGTCGCGCACCTCTGACTTTCGGAAGTTATATGACTTTTCGAAATTATGTGCGTGTTTATTGACAATTATCGCCTGCTCCGTGCCTCGGAGAGCACGTTAAGCCGTCGGTCCCGGCTGCTATGAACATCTATGACAGTCGTTATTGGGAGAGTGTCGACACAAAAAATCCCACTGGGTCGAAGTGTCGCCGGTCTGCACTGAGTGGCCCCCACATAAGATAAGATACTTATTCGCTCACGTAGCTCGTAGCCTGATGTCCTATAGCTTATAACCTTCCATAGACAATATTTTTAATTCCCACTTTTATTCCCAGATATTATCACGTTCAAATAAAACAAACAAAATAGACTGTATAATATTATAGTAAAGATAAGATTAATATATATGAGAGTTAAAACTATAAAATGCAGTGCAGTTTCCACGATATTTTCATTAAGTTTTTATTTGTTCGTCGCGAGTACTTCGCTTCTCCTGGAGCTTTATTTCACTTATTGCACCTTCCTCCGCTTTAACGACAATATGAGGTTCTCGCAATTTTTCAACTTCTATATTTTTCTGTTTTATTACTGAAGAAGCAATTTATCTGATTGTTATGAATTCAGTCTTTGTTTTGGTACAGAATGAACAGCAGTGTGTATATGAAGCTTCGTAATAGATATTTTATCATCATAAGTAATATTATACATATAGTATATATAGTTATATAGGTACATAATAGTGCGATAGCTCATTGGGGAGCCGATTGACAAATCAAAAGTCTTCTTCTTCTCCCTAGCCTTTATTATTCCCAAGTCACTTGGAGTCGGCTTTCTAGTCTAACCGGATTTGACTGGATATCAGTTTTTACACGGAGCGGCTGCTACCCGACCGCCACAACCCGAAGGCTAACGATACCCTAAGGCTAGACTAGTGTCAGGATATTAGAGGGCACTGACTTCTCAATAACGACTGCCATAGATGTTCATAGCAGCCGGGACTGACGGCTTAACGTGCTCTCCGAGGCACGGAGCAGGCGATAATTTGTCAATCAATACGCACATAATTTCGAAAAGTCATATAACTTCCGAAAGTCAGAGGTGCGCGACGTGAGTTCGAACCCGAGACCCACTGCATTGCAGTCTGTTGGTCTCCCCACTGAGCTATCACTGCTTAATCAAAAGTAATCATAATTAATAAAAATAACAATTAATAGACAGCAATAATTTTGCTGAAAGCTAGATGAGAGTCTTATATTTTTACCCTCACGGAGTATTTATAGTTGGGCGTTTGACTTTTGCACTGACTTTCGTGATATATTCTAACTAATATTATAAATATGAATATGAGTTTGTTTGTTACGTTTTAACGCGTTAATATGTCAAGTCTTAGAATGCAAGTCATAATTATAAATCTATTGTCTAGCCACCGGTGTGCCGCTAAAACTTTTCCAGAAAAATGCACTGTTCTCGAACGAGTGAAGCTACGCTGTTTATGTATTTATATACATATCTACGCCACGCAGCTTTTCGAGGTATAGGCAGAGATAACGTGTTCCAGTATTTTTTAATTACATATTTTATGCTCGCCGGTTTAGTGTATCTTTTTAACCGACTTCAAAAAAAGGAGGAGGTATTCATTACGAAGGTATTTTTTTTTATGTTTGTTACCTCATTACTTTCGACTGGGTGAATCGATTTTGATGATACTTTTTTTATTTTTAAGTTTTAGTAGTTATGGTATCCTTAAATATGGCCACATCTTCTTGCCACATACACACACACAATCAAAATCCCAATAATAAATGCGAAAGCGAGTTTTAACTTGATCTATCATCATGATTCGCATACGTCGTCAGGGGTTCAAAAAAGGACATAGGGTGCTTTCATCCAAAAAAACGTAACAATCCGTTTTTTGGAGGAACAGAAATTTATTTACTAAATCTTTATTACTGTAAGCGAAGCCGTGGGGAAAAATATAGTTAATGTGTATATTTATTTATTTATTTGGAAAACCAACAAGAACATACACCTTAAAAGCTAAGTTTCAAAGTTAGTGGCTTACAAGTATTGATGCTGCCTTAATTACAGGTTGCCACGGAAAGCAAAATACAAACGATAGTTGGGAGCATAAAGTTTCCCAGAACTTAAAAAAAAACTTATATAAACAATTTCTTACATAATTAGCAGATACTTAACGGCCTCGGTAGCGTAGTGGTTAGTGTAACCGACTGCCACGCCTGAGGTCGCGGGTTCGATTCCCGCACAAGTCAAACATTTGTATGCATGAACATGGATGTTTGTCTTGGTCTGGGTGTTTCTATGTATAATGTGTATGTATTTACAAAAAAAAAAGTATATATGTATGTTTATCCATTGTCTAGTAGCCATAGTACAAGCTCTGCTTAGTTTGGGCTAGATGGTGTTGTGTGTATGTTATAGAATATTATTATACTAAAAGAACAAAATCTTATGCTACTGTATGTCAGGTTAGTGTTATTAATATTTTCTTTTTAAAAGTTGGTAAACTTAGACTCAATATATCAATTTCCTTATTTTTACTAACAGAGTTATATTTCGATTGGAGCCTATTTTTACTAACAGAGTTATATTCCGATTGGAGCCTATTTTTACTAACAGAGTTATATTCCGATTGGAGCCTATTTTTACTAACAGAGTTATATTCCGATTGGAGCCTATTTTTACTAACAGAGTTATATTCCGATTGGAGCCTATTTTTACTAACAGAGTTATATTCCGATTGGAGCCTATTTTTACTAACAGAGTTATATTCCGATTGGAGCCTATTTTTACTAACAGAGTTATATTCCGATTGGAGCCTATTTTTACTAACAGAGTTATATTCCGATTGGAGCCTATTTTTACTAACAGAGTTATATTCCGATTGGAGCCTATTTATAGGAGAGAAAAAGCCTAGGTTAGTTTTGGATATTGCTGGGACAAGTACTCTATCTATACTAATATTATAAAGCTGAAAAGTTTGTTTGTTTATTTGTTTGAACGCGCTAATCTCAGGAATTGGTTCGAATTGAAAAATTATTTTTGTGTTGGATCTTATCTTATCTTATGTGGGGCCAGTCATTGCAGATCGGCGACACTTCGACCCAGTGGGATCTTTTGTGTTGACACTCTCCCAATAACGACTGCCATAGATGTTCATGGCAGCCGGAACCAACGGCTTAACCTGCTTTCCGAGGCACGGAGCAGGCGATAACTGTCAATCAATACGCACATAATTTCGAAAAGTCATATAACTTCCGAAAGTCAGAAGTGCGCGACGTGAGTTCGAACCCGAAACCCTCTGCATTGCAGTCTGTTGGTCTCCCCACTGAGCTATCGCTGCTCTTTTGTGTTGGATAGCCTACTTATCGAGGAAGGCTATAGGCTATATAACATAACGCTACGACCCACGGGGGCGGCGCAGTGACGATAAACGCGGGTGAAACCGCGGGAACATCTAGTTGTGTAATATTATGATATAAGACTTGCGTGCGATAGAATAATATTGCGTAAATTACTACTTCAAAAATATCATTATACTATCTCTTTTTAATAGCGTTAATAAAGCTATTACCCCAATAGTATTAACCTAATGAGTCGCAGCAGCACACCGGCAGCCAGATACAATAGGTTTTTAAATATGTCTGGTATTCCAATAATTGACAGGTTAATCATAATATCAATCTTGTTTATAGATTTTCCTACTGCTGGCATTCTGGCTTCTGGCCCAGTATCCCACATGTGTATCGATCTAGCGGGGCCACTCGAGCTAGACCGAAAAAACGAATGGCAATGCTTTGTTTGTTCAATGTACACTTTCTCCTGTTCTGTTAAAAATTCCTGGGAGTTAATACATGAATCGAGAGGTACATTGGCACACGTTACGATCAGTATTATTTTTATGTATTCCGAGTGTAATACAACCGAGGGCCCTGCTGTATAGATGAGGCGATTTATTGTAATTTCTACCATAATAATCGAGGTACATTGGATTTTGTTAATAAATTCCTGAGGTACATTGAACAAACAAAGCATTGCCAATAGTTTTTTCGGTCCAGCTCGAGTGGCCCCGCTAGATCGATACACATGTATCCCACATATATACATATATTTGAGAACATAAAGAAAATCTCCCAGACATGCAGATTTCCTCACAATGTTTTCCTTCACCGTTAAACCGAGTTTTAATCAACTATTAAAAAACGTTTACGCCTTGTGGCCTGTTCTGAATGGCAACGTTGCAAAGCCCAAATAAATTAATTATATTTAAAAGGCCCACAATATGACAGTTACTTGGCGTTGCCGCTCTGATCAGGCCACGAGGCGTAAATGCTATTAAAACGCAAATAACTTTGTAAAGTCAGAAGTATCTCTTATAGGTAGAACTTGAGCCCTCTGCGTAGGTCTCTGAAATCGATATGTAGCCCTCTGCGGGGGTCCAACGGTCTCCCAATAGGGTATTACTGCTTGAACTACTTTACTTGTTTCTAATACAAAAATATGACAAACCAGTTTAAAGTCTGTTTGCTATTTTGCCTCATCCTATCCTAACTAATAATATTATAAAATAATTATAGGAGTTAACAACCCCTATTAAGCGGTACTTATAACTATAGATGGCGAGATGTGGGTCTAATAGACCTCTGTCCTTTCAGGGTAAAGGCCAGTGACTATCCTAATCCTAATATTATAAAAGCGAAAATGTGTTTGTTTGTTTGTTACCTTTTCACGCCTAAGCCACTGAACCGATCATTCTGAAATTTTGCATATACATTGTCAGGTGTACAGAAACGGACATAGACTACCTTTCATCCCGAAAAAACTTACTGTTCCCGAAGAAAACAACAATAAAGTTCTTATGATAATAGATGGCGCCACGTGTCTTTCGAATCATGATTGAATTATATTATTACAAGCTGAGTACAACCCGAATTGATTGTCAAATTCTAAATTAACGCGAGCGAAGCCGTGGGCAAAAGCTAGTATTTTTATAAGTAAGTTGATAAGCCGATTTTGTCTATCAATTTCTATACCTCAGGATCTATATCTTTTCTAGTTGAAAGATAACCTATGTCCTTTTCTGTATCTCTGACAAGGTATATGCAAAATTTCATAATGATACGCCGAGTAGTTAATTAAACTAATCAGTGCTACTCTTACGCGTCTTCCCTCTAAGAGAGATTTAGTTCCCTGGGAGATAATTCTCACGTAGTAGACATTTTTGTCAGACAGATATATATATCTACACTAATATTATAAAAAGAAAAGATTTGACTTTTTATTTGTTTGTAAGAATTTAGCTTAAAAAACTACTCAAACGATTTTAAAATTATTTCAGCATTGGAAAGCTATATATTATCACTGAGCAAGAGCAGCGATAGCTCAGTGGGAAGACCAACAGACTGCAATGCTTAGGGTCTCGGGTTCGAACCCACGTCACGCACCTCTGACATTCGGAAGTTATATGACTTTTCGAAATTATGTGCGTATTGATTGACAATTATCGCCTGCTCCGTGCTTCGAAGAGCACGTTAAGCCGTCGGAGCCGGCTGCCATGAACATCTATGGCAGTCGTTATTGGGAGAATGTCGATACAAAAGATCCCACTGGGTCGAAGTGTCGCCGGTCTGCACTGACTGGCCCCCACATAAGATAAGATAAGATCACCGAGCAACATAAACAACATTTTATAAAAAAATTGTACTGTTACTAATATAACATAACCTAACCACTCTCATAGCCAGTTGCACTCACTGATCGGTAAACGATTAGCGATACATAGATGGGTGACCGCTTAGTGGTATTTCATCTGAGCGTCTCCGTGCTTCGGAGGGCAAGTAAAAAGTCGGTCTCGGTTGTTGTCAAATTGACAGCAGTCGTTAAGCCATGTCAGAGGCTTACGGGCGGCTTGAACAACCCTTGACGACAGGTTGGCCACTAACCACACGTAAAAGAAGAAGAACCTAACCTACTTACGCGAGCGAAGCCGCGGGCAAAAGAAATATAAAAAGGCAAAACGAATTGAAACAACATCCATCTTTCTCTTTTAGCTATATAAGTTATTAGATCGAAATATTTCGAATTTGATTATTTCAGGAGTTTGAACTTAAAACAATAGGTTTTATTTTTTTACTAGCTGTGCTCGCGGGCTCACCCGCGTCATTGGTATTTGTAGTTACTGCGCCGCTCCCGTGAGCTGTAGTGATGTTATATAGCCCATGTCCATCCCAGGGTCTCAGGCTATCTTCATTCCAAATTTCATCTAAAGCGGTTCATCGGATTGAGCGTGAAAAGGTAACAGATAGACAGACAGATAGACCGACAGACAGAGTTACTTTCGCATTTATAATATTAATATAATATATAGTAAGGATTTTCTAGTCTCTTTGAGCCAGGTGGATCTCGCAAAAACCTCTGAACAGAATTTAATGCTGTTTTTATAGTTTAGTAGCTTGAAGTTCAACTAAAAAACTGAAATACGTTTTATTTAATTACGTTTAGTTTATTCATGTAATAACATCAAACAAAATTGCAGGCAAAGATAAATCTGTACCGAGTCTGTATTCAAACGTATTCTGAATATACCTACGTTACCCAATGTTCGTAAGCTTCACCACAAGGTTCCACAGTTTATTTTCAAAAGCAAATACCATTATTGTAGCCGAAACATGGTTTGAATAAGCCCCGAATGTTTCACAATTATGTAAAATTCTGTTAGTATTATTTATCAAAATAATTGGGTAATAGCTAGATAGAATACTAGCTTTTGCCCGCGGCTCCACTCGCGTTCATTTAGAATTAGACAATCAATTCGGATTGTACTTTGCTTGTAATAATATAATTCAATCATGATTCGAAAGAAACGTGGCGCCATCTATTATCATAAGAACGTTATTGTTGTTTTCCTCGGGAACAGTAATTTTTTTCGGGATGCAAGGTACCCTATGTCCTATTCTGTACCTCTGAGAACGTGTATACAAAATTTCATGTTGATCGGTTGAGTAGTTAAGGCGTGAAAGCGTAACAAACAAACAAACAAACTTTCGCATTTATAATATTAGTTAGGATTACGATTAGGATAGTTAGGATTAGGATTAGGATAGGATTATGATTCATGGAGCTGTTTGTTTTCAACGACTTCTCATATAGCTTGTGAAGGATCGAGTTCATTAACCTCTGAGTCTTCCTCGAAGAGGTTAATGAAAACACTTTGTGACGGTCTGTCTGTTAGTGACAGATTGATGTTAGTGACAGGCATAACTCCGGAACCACTGGAACGATTGACTTGTAGCTTGGTGTGCAGACACCTTGGGGCCATACCTCGGTCGAGTTTGAATATGGGCCCTGGGGTCAATAAGTAGTAGAAAGAAGAACAAAATAATAACAGATACTAATATTCTAAAGCTGAAGCTCTAAGTTTGAACGCGCTAATCTTAGGAACTACTGGTTCGATTTAAAAAGTTATTTTAGTGTTGGATAGCCTATTTATCGAGGAAGGCTATAGCTTATATAACATCACGCTAGGACCCACGGGGCGGCGCAGTAATGATAAACGCGGGTGAAACCGCGGGTACTACATATTATTATAAAACAAAGTCCCCTGCCGAGTCTGTCTGTTCGTGATAAACTCAAAAACTACTCAACGGATTTTCATGCGGTTTTCACCCAAATACAGAGTGATTCATGAGGAAGGTTTAGGTGTATCATTTGTTAAGGTTTTGTATTATCCGTGCGAAGCCAGGACAGGTCGCTAGTACATTATACAGAAAAATTTACGATATCCTGAAAAATTCTAACAACTCGTCTATTCTATATATTTCTATCCTAAGAACATTAGTTCCCAAAGTGGTCCAGGAGGACTCCCAGGGGTCCACGGGAGACTCGACGGGGGTCTACGTTGGCGTGACAAAAAAATCGGGGTGCACAATTCGTTAGGCGTCCATAAAAATTTATTTGCTTTCGATAGTGAAGAACTAAAACGTTAGCTTGACTTCACCTATCAATGTAGGCAGATAATATTTTAAGAAGCTCAGCGACTGTTACTTGTAAAAAATTGCATATTCCTTATTCAGTACCAGTGGTCTCGAGCCTACAATATAAATACGAATGCCGAGGAATATGGTAGAAATGTAGCTGAGAATTTCTATTCATATTATTGATATTGATAATTTGATAAAAAATTTTACTTGGATGAACTTGTTCCACTGCAGGGGGTCCACCGGATCCAGCTAAAGTTTTAAAGTGGTCTATGAGAAAAAAAAGTCTGAGCACCTCTGTTCTAGAACTTTGTAGAGGTCACATAGCGGTCGTATAAAAACCGACACTTGGCCTAACTAGACTTGAAACTGATCTCAATTCGCTTGGGAATAATAGAGCTAGACCGTTAGTTTCGAAGATCGGAATAAGATACTATTGACTAAGAAACGAATCGATACGCCTATAGAACTAGAAGTAAAAGAAATTCAGCGGATATATTGCTAACTTATCACTACACACACTTCAATTGAACTATGCTTGGTAGACGGTATTAGGCTAACGCTCTATTACATGGAATTAGTAAGTAGGCGCTCATAGCCAGTTGCAAGTCGGTAAACGATTAGCGAGGTTAAGTAACGTTGGGTGCGGTCAGTCTATAGATGGGTGACCGCTTAATGGTATTTCATCTGAGCGTCTCCGTGCTTCGGAGGACACTTAAAAAGTCGGTCCCAGTTGTAGTCAAATTGACAGCAGTCGTTAAGCCATGTCAGAGGCCTACAGGCGGCTTGAACTCTTGACAAAAGGTTGGCCACTAACCACACGAAAAGAAGAAGCAGAAGAAGACGTGGAATTGAAAACATAGCAGGTAAAATGTGTGTGTAATAGATACCTTTATAATATTCCTTAAGGCAGCGATAGCCTAGTAGGAAACCATTGGACTGCCACGCAGAGGTCTCGAGTTCGATCCCAAGCCACGCATCTCTGACTTTTAGAAGTTATGTGCGTATTAAATAGTTAAAATCGCTTGCTCTAACGATGAAGGAAAACATCGTGAGGAAACCAGCATGTCTGAGAGTTCTCCATAATGTTCTCGAAGATAATTATGTGAAGTCTGCCAACCCGCACTAGGCCTGCGTAGTGCGTATTAAATAGTTTAACTGCCTCCGTGGCGCAGCGGTAGTAAATGCAACTGCTGTGCATGAGGTCTCGGGTTCGAATCCCGGGTCAGGCCAACAGAAAGTTATTAGGTTTTTCTGTTAATAAAACCTGGAGTTAGGAAGTTGGCGGTGTAAGACACCCCCGTGCTTCGGAAAGCACGTAAAGCCGTCGGTCCTGCGCATGATCTCTCTCCGGTCGTGTCGGATTATCGTCCTATCGGATTATGAGAGTGAGGGAACAGAGAGTGCACTTGTGTTTGCGCACACATTGTGCACTATAATATCTCTTGCGGAGATAGCTAGTCACCGTTAAGACCGGCCACCGTGACCGAAATTCGGTCTGGAGGACATTATTATTAAATAGTTAAGATCGCTTGCTCTAACGGTGAAGGAAAACATCGTGAGGAAACCTGCATGTCTAAGAGTTCTCAATTATGTTCTCAAAGATATGTGAAGTATGCCAACCCGCATTCGGCTAACATGGTGGATTATGGCCTAACCCTTCTCACAGTGAAAAGAGACCCGTGCCCAGCAGTGGGACAGTTTAATACAGGGCTGATATTATTAATACTCCTTCAAGAAAATATAGGCGTCTTTGTTTGTTTATAAGAATTCCCGAAATATAAAATAAAGCGAAGATTCAATACATCTTGGTCCCTTTTTATCCTTTAATATATTTGCGTTTCGTGGAGGAGCTTACCAAATCTGTCTGAAGGCATTTTAATACTAAACTATTATACTCGTATATTCTATTCTACCACATACACACAACACCATCTAGCCCAAACTAAGCAGAGCTTGTACTATGGGTACTAGACAATGGATAAACATACATATATAATATTTTTTTTGTAAATACGTACATATTATACATAGAAACACCCAGACCAAGACAAACATCAATGTTCATGCACACAAATGTTTGACTTCTGCGGGAATCGAACCCGCGATCTCAGACGTGGCAGTCGGTTATACTAACCACTTCACCATCGAGGCCGAAACGTGTGTTAGAAAAACAAACTAGGCTTTTAAACTTGTTTGAAGGTATTGCTGCAGTTCTTTTATTTTATAATTATTTCACCAGAATCCGTACAAAGCGCATTTTTATAGACATCTAGCGGACTCGTAGAATTCACAATTGTGAATCATCCAAATAACATACTTAAACACGTACAAATAGGACAACAAAATCGGTTCAGCCGTCAAGGAGGAGTTCTGTGCCGTACACACTTTTTTCAATTTAGAGCCAAGCTCTTGTCGGTGGAGTCTCTTCCATAATGTCTTATCTTCAGCCAGCGCTTTGACTTCTTGATACGATGTAACTTTTACCTTTTCATTCACTTGATCTATGAACGTCCTCGTTGGCCTTCCTCTTCCCCTTCTGCCTTCTATTTTTCCTTCCAAGAAGTTTCTTATAAAAGTGTCATGTCGTATCAAGTGGCCCAACATTTTCCCTCTTCTGTTCTCTATTGTTTTTAGAATGTGTCTCTTTTCCTTTACCATATTTAGAAACTTTCTCATTTGTTTTTCGTTCACTCCAACTTATTCTTTCCATCCTACGCCAACACCACATTTCAAATGCTTCTAATCTCTTTCTATCTCTTTGTGTCAATGTCCATGTCTCTGAGCCATACAGTGCACACTTACAGAATAATAATAGGTATATAAAGATATTTATCAATAAAGTATTTGTTCATACGTGTTACGTTTTGCTTGTTACAGATCGCGAGTGTCCTGAACTCACTGACCCTGAAAACGGAAAAGTCTCCGTGAGCGGAAAGAACTTTGGCGACAAGTAAGTATATGAATAAACTTAAAAATATAATAATCCAAATATTAGAACTAAATCGACAAAAACTGCACAACGATTTAAACATACATAAATTAACATCATTCATTATTTCATATCATAGAGGTTCGATGACAGTCAATCGTTGCTCTAGAATTAAATCTAACGTTTTTGCATAGAACCTCATACGCGTATGTAGTGAAATCTACAATTGCATGTCCAGGATTATTGTTTATTTGATCATGAAGAGAGTATTTATCATACAATATTAAGCATGTGTGAGCATACACATATACACACATAAAAACAGAAATATGTATGACTAAGCAAAAACGTTAAATAATAATTCTGTTCACTAATCAATTAGTGTAGGTTGTAGATACGGCTAAAATATTGAAGTGTCATACATAGTTGCAATGTAAGAAGCCAAAGTATGCAAGAAGGAACTGATATTTTAGTGACTATAACTAATTGTGTTTTAACTTTAAAAAATCACTTTGCTTTATAACATTTCTGTGATTGACTTCAATCCTCCGGCGTTAACTACCACTTGAAGACTCATCATCAAAATACTTTTCAAAGAAAGACCAGAGGTTGGTACTCACGGACACATGTTGTTAGTTGCTTGGGTACACATAGTTCAGTTGCCGAGATATTTTCTATTGACATGAACAGTTAAAAGACTTCATGACGTATAGTGCCAAGGTAGATGGTAAAGACATCCTCATCACTACTCTTCATAAACTACCGAGACCTATCTCCTCGGAGACAGACAGAGAGGTAATAGCAAATAAAACATTTCTTGTTTGTTCCTTCTAGGGCAGTGTACTCCTGTCCTCACGGCTACCACGTGGTTGGTCTTCAGAGCAGAAGCTGCCAGGCTGACGGCAAGTGGGCGGGGCAGCCGCCGTCGTGCAAGGAAAACAGTAAGTCTACTACAGGTTACTATCAAGTATACTCTTGACTGTCGAGTGAACAGAAAGTTAGAGGTATATTACACCCAAATTTCTAAAGACACGGCCACGACTCAAATACCGGGCAGGCGGGTATTCAGATAGTACTGGAAATTTATATAGTGCTGCTCTAGACAACGGTATGGCACAGTCGAGTGGTGTCACTGCATGAAGGCAATCGTAATGTTGTATTCTATACGTACTTTGCCAAAAGAAAATGAACTTTCGTCAAAAGAATTAATCTCGGCTATTCTTGAAAGACCATACATTATGGCATAAACACATTCATCATTGAAGACTACGTCGCTACGCTACTGTGATTCCGAGCCATATGACCGTTGCCGTCGTGAATAAACCATTTCTCGTCGCCACGCTCTCCGCCTCGCCATAGCTTCCACCCCGCCCACCGCTTTGACCACGGCTGCAGCTTAAGAGCTGTAGTATTATAAATACGGGTTGTTATTCTGACTACACTTTCTGGGATATCCAGAGGTCTGTCTATAAATAATGCTGCTGTTTTCCACAGTATACTGCCTCCATCCCCCCACGATCGAGCACGCGCGTCACTCCGCGCTGCCAGAACAAGGAACCTTCGACCTGGACGCGACGGTGCAGTACAACTGCCACACTGGCTACGTGACGAACGGCTTCCCACGAGCCAAGTGCTTGGCTATCGATGGCCAGGCTTCTTGGTACGGACCTGATATTAGTTGCGAACGTGAGTATTGATTTTATTTCTTCATACTATTGAAATAGCAAATATGCATACATCTTATAGTACTTTTGGTTGGTCGCAAATTCAGGGAAATTACTAGTGCTTACAATCTTTTGAAAACTTTCTTATATACTTCTTGAAAAGGATTATTTGCTTTAAAGACTCAGATATATCCTTTCACAAACTAAACGGCTGTGAAACGAAAAGCTCTGAAACAACTCGCTTCTGAAATATCACTTTAGTTCGAGGTTGTACGAGTTTACAGGACAGTGTAAAATCGATATAGCCTTTATCTTAACTGGATAATTGAATCATCGTTTATAAGAGACTACGTCTTGGTTGCACCATTGACAATAAATAAATGTAAGTGACGAAAACAAATTTGTCTTTGAAACTCAAGAAATAAGATGAAGTAATTTTTTGAATTAGGTATGTAACCGGTAAATTTCGCGATATTTGCTTTTGTTTTATAAATTATATATTCACAATAAAATAAATAAAACATCATCCATCTTTTTTATTTTGGAAGGTTTGAATCCTTTATTATAGTAATTATTGTCTATTGGAGCAATTCGTCCAAACGTTTTTTATGTTGCATAGCAACTTACACACTACTTTTTGGCGGTTTCCACAGCTCGATCTTGCGGCGAGCCGGGCGACGTTCCCCATGGTTGGGTGACAGCCGACTGTCACACCTTCGGCTGTCGAGCGGTAGTCCAATGCGGTCAGGGCTTCGAGCTGGTGGGCAAGGCAGAACGTTACTGTCAGGCGGATGGCGCCTGGGCACCCAAGGAACTACCAACTTGTGTCCGTGAGTACCAACCTCTAGTCTTTCTTTGAAAGGTATTTTGATGATGAGTCTACGTGATGGTTTTATTAACGTTGATGAATGAGTCAATCACAGAAATGTTATAAAGTAAAGTTGATCTTTGAAAGTTAAACCACGATGAATTTCAGTACCAAAAATATCAGTTCCTTCTTGCATACTTTGACTAAATATCGTAGCCGCTTTATCTGAAAAAAATTGAGACGTTCTGTAATGTCTGTATAATGATTAAAAATACTGTTCGACTCTTGCAGATTTAAAATATTACGAGTTTGAATAAGAAGCATTCTAATTTGTCGACAAAACGAAAAGAAATCTTATTTGGATTAAGAGGATTATTAAATAAAATCTGAGTTAACTAACTCTTCAAAGCCTATTCTGTTTCTATTATATTTCTTTGAGAGAATTACCTTTGTAAGATATTAGTGTAGATTAAATATTGTTTTATGCCATCCATACTTTTGTATCAGATCATTAAGTAGCACTATGCATATGACAGGATTTGATTAGCCAAATGGACTCATCATCAAAATTCGTTTATAATCTTTAAATATTTTTCTCGTGTGGTCTTGCTTCGTGACAATGTAGTTGCCGATTTCAGTGTTGTCCCTCATTTGGAATGTTGCATGGTCCGGTCTCTGCGGTCTTATACATTATCGGAATAGTTCGCATGACGCTTCAAATAATGATTATCATGGCTATCATCGGAGCAATATCATTGTCATGACGCAATATATGGAAATCCCACTTTTTAAAATGCATTTTATTTTTGTATTTTGGACTGATTAAGCTTAATTTTCTTATTTTGGGGTGCATATTCTATGTCAAATTTAGAATAAGATGATTATTTTTTGTTCCGGAACGGGTGGGAATGTTTGCCAAAAGTGGGACTTCCTCTGAAATTTGCCAAAAATGGATTTTTCTGATTGTTTTTTCTCCTTTTAATGCTGCTTAGAAGGAGATGCCGGGACAGTTTGAGATCCATTACATTACGTAGTATATTAAAGTAATGTTATATAGAAACGTTGTCGTCTTCAAATTCTATGAAGCTATCGTTTTCTGCAACTTCAAAAGTTGTTTCTTTCTGTGGCCATGATAAAAATTGTCGTTACTGCCTATCTTACTATTAGAAGATATAGCAATGTTAGTAGTATCGATGTTTATTGTAAATTTCTATCTTTAAACGCTGTAGTGAAATAAATTTACAAAAAGAATTCAATTTGTTTTATTTTTGCATGTGTCTGCACGTTTCGTAGTTAATAAATACAATTTTAATAACAACGCCATCTATGTTCTGTTTGGGATATCGTTAAAGCGACGCGTGTCGCCATCTAGTGGTAACGCAGGTGCAGTGCCCGCCGCCAGAGGCCCCACGCCACGGCAAGGCTGTGTACACGTCGTGCGCCTACAATTCCGTCGTGTCTTATGAGTGCAAGTACGGATACCGCCTTGTGGGCGATGCGACGAGGCGATGTGGAGCCGACAAGAAGTGGTCTGGCACCCAACCCATGTGCAAAGGTAATGTAACCCGCGTTTTATCTACCTTTTTTTATATATCTAAGGTGGCAAACAAGCATACGGCCCACCTGATGGTAAGTGACCACCGAAGCCTATAGACGCTTGCAACACCGGAGGCATCACTTGCGCGTTGGCAAGCCCTTAGGAATGGAAGTGAGAAGTAGAAGGAGCGGGAAAGGGGAAAGAGGGTGATTGAGCCTCCGGCACTCTCACTCGCTGAACGAAACACAACAGTAGGAGTACTGCTATTTCATTATTACCTAATACTAAATATAAGGTGTTTAGGTGAAGCAAGCGCACTATTAGAATATACCCCTAAATTGGCAAATAAGAAGGAAACCCTGTCTCAAATTGTCCACCCCAACGTATGCAATAGGTAAACGTTGGCAATATTATTTTTTTATGTTGGTGGATACCAAAGTCATTGAAACCGAGAATTGTCTTAACTAGTGCCACATATTTATATTTTCTAAATTAAATAGAATAGACAAGAATAGAAAAGGGTATGTTAAGCTAGTTTGGATATGTAGAAATAATGGACGAGGAAAGATTGACTAAGAAAGTCTATAAGGCTAGTGTGAATGGAACAGTCGCAAAAGGAAAACCTAGACAAACGTTTCTCGATTTGATCGGAGGCGTTCTGGACAAAGGCCAGGTTAAAAGCACCTTGAACAGACGGGCGTGTATGAGGAATGTGATGAAAATGAATGAAGCCAGAGAAGTGTGTCAGGATCGTAGCAAATGGAAATCCGTAGTATCTACAAATCCCTCTGGGAAACAGGCGTGAATCTATGTATGTATGTAAATTAAATTTAAAGTCAAGTTACCAAATTATGAAAGTACTTGCAAGTTTACTATAAGTAGTTTTTGTGTGATTTTATAGTAAATAGACAGACAAGTTGGCAACAACTCTAAACACTATTAAAGTACTAACTCTAATATTATTTAGAGGTAGGTACTAACCTATATCAAGATATATAAGAAGAGAAGATTATTTTTAAGCATTTTCAATGCTAAGGCAGAATGTAAGTGTCAACAATTATGGGAAAATGATAGTCAAAAGGTGAATTAAGAAAAAATTATTGGATCGAAGGGTCGTGGGTTCAATTTATATTCTACTACATCTACTATACTACCGACAAACGCAATCGTAACACAATCACTAAGATTAGCTCGAGATGTTAGCAAGCATACTACTGATTTGTGACGCGAATTGCGCAAATCTATACTAATATTATAAAGCTGACGAGTTTGTTTGTCTGTTTGTTTGAACGCGCTAATCTCAGGAACTACTGGTTTGAACTGGAAAATTATTTTATTATTGGATAGCCCATTTATCGTGGAAGGCTATAGGCTATATAACATCACCCTACAACCAATAGGAGTGGCGCAGCAATGAAAAATGTTGAAAAAACGGGGGAGACTCTCTTAATTGTGAATCAAACGAAGTTGCGCGGGTCAGCTAGTCTTTAAATACGATCGTAGGAATGGCCAACCTAGGCCAACGATGTCAGATCTCAACGGAGAATGTAATGCACGAACAATGTTAGAAAAGTAAAAAAGGGTCCTTTAAGCGGGGCGTGAAAAAGCATCTTCTCAGGCCGTCAAAGTAGAGACCTCAACATCGCCTCGGCTACTGTGGGGGCGGTGTGGAGGCCACTGCTCTTAGACCACACGACTGCTTACCATCAGGTGGAGTGTGGTCATTTGGACAAGAAAAATAAAAAAAATAAAAAATAAAAAATTGGTGGCAGACGAGCAAGTGGCCCACCTGATGGAAAGTGGTAACCACTGCTCATGGACTTCAACAATGTCAGGACACAACAAAGCCGCTGCCTACCGTGAAAGAAGACCTCTCTTTAAACCTTGTTTGAAGAAGGACATATCATAACGCCCGGGAAACACCGAAGCAGGCAGTTCATTCCAGAACGTTAGAAAAGTAAAGAAAGTGAAAGATATAAGACAGAATCGTATATCCATCCATATGACATATCGTGGCAGGTGGAAATCCTTAATCTGTGCCTGCCCCTCCATACAATAGACTTAATCCTATGTCTGTAAGTACTAATATATTTTACCGTACAACCGTTTTAGAAATTAACTGCGGTCATCCCGGTCAGCTATGGAACGGGTGGCTGGAAAACATCTCCTCTGGAACTGGCCTAGGTGCTTCCATCATCTTCAGGTGCCAGGATGGGATGAAAATGGAAGGCAATGGGTCAGCCATTTGCCAGAGCGATGGCACTTGGAGTCATCCCCTACCTATGTGCTTAGGTAAGATCGCCACCACAATACTATCTTCTCGGTCTTGTGGTATATATTTGGAGCTTCGCTTACAACCGGTGAGTCCCGGGTTCGATTCTTAGTTTCGAGATCTGTTTGGTATTTAGATAGGCAAGAAGGTCTCAGAAACGACCCGAATTTTTACTTACTGTACAGCTGTTTTAATAATCACCATTACATCAGATAGACGATACTATAGTGAAGAACATCCAGAGGACCAAGGAAGTTAATGGGTCGCCGGCGCACTCACTCATCGAACAAAATAGACCAGCAGATATTCTGGGTACGAATCTTAGCTTGAACCTAGTCAGCAAAAACTAGTCGGATTTTCTGTTAAGTAATTCTCAGTACCCTGGAATTAGAAAGTTGGTGATTTTTTTTCATTCCTATCCCTTTTTACGTAAAACCGTTAGTTCTGCGCCTGATCTTCCTCCAGTTTACATCCAAATGACCAAACCAATATTTTTCTTTGTACGTTTTCCAGCTCCGTGCGTAGTACCCCACGTGTCTCAAGGTCGAGTGGTGCTGGTGGAAAACAAGACCGGTGACAATAGCTCTAACGAGGGGAGCACTCAAATAGTTGGCAGCTCCACTATGGTACAACATGGTATGTGATCGTACTCATATATTTATATCTACTAAATTAAACTGATTACAGTACCACTTACACTGATATAATAACACACAGCTGTTTTTGCTTCGTCCACTCGTGTTACAGTTTGTTCCAAATTTAGTTTGTGTTAATCACACTGTGTATCAAGTCTCTAGTAATAAACCTTACGATATGCACAGAAAAACAAAAGCTCAGTTGGGAGACCAACAGACTGCAATGCAGAGGGTCTTGGGTTCGAACCCACGTCGCGCATCTCTGACTTTCGGAAGTTATATGACTTTTCGAAATTATGTGCGTATTGATTGACAATTATCTCCTGCTCCATGCCTCGGAGAGCACGTTACGCCGTCGGTCCCAGCTGCCATGAACATCTATGGCAATCGTTATTGGGAAGTCAGTGCCCTCTAATATTCTAACACTATTCTAGCCTTAGGGTATCGTTAGCCTTCGGGTTGCGGAGGTCAAATGGCATTCGCTCTATGTAAAAACTGATACCCAGTCAAATCCAGTTAGATTAGAAAGCAGACCCCAATGACTTAGGAATAATAAAGGCTAGGGAGAAGAAGATATAAGCAGTGTTGTGTTATTGTAAGCATTGTAAGTCTTATTATGATTACAGGAGAGCGAATAATTGTAGACTGCGAAAAGAACTACGAATTCCCGTCAAACAATGCCGCAGTGACGTGTAACAACGGCACTTGGACACAGATACCGAGATGTCAGCCTGCTAGGTATGATGCATCTTACTAAGGATAGGCTCAATTGCTTCGAATTACACACAAATATAAAATTTCCACCACAAAACCACTCATGTTTTATACATGACTAGATGTGCCCGCGGTTTCACCCGCGTTTATGATTACTGCGCCGCCCCCGTGGGTCGTAGCGTGATGTTATATAGCTTACAGTCATGTTCGATAAGTGAGCTATCCAACACAAAATAATTTTTCAATTCGGACCAGTAGTTCCTGAGATTAGAGCGTTCAAACAAACAAACTCTTCAGCTTTAGTATAGATAAAAATGTCGTTTATGCCCAATTACTCCTTTATCACTTCCATTGAGAGCTGTTTCTAAGACATATTTGTTTCTGTAGACCTTTTGCAAAATCATAAGGCGCTATTGAGTATGCTATTACTCATAGGTTCTCTTTCGCGTTTCGCTTTCGAACTTCAAATTTATTGGGAAGTATAAGCAATACGAGCTAAATTCGAATAACGCTCAAATTTTTTGACTACCCTACACAAGCTCATTCCATTTACTAGAACGAATTACTGGGGAAAACCAGATTCGTGAGAGCCTTTATATGCTGTGAAAGAACTATAGAGACAGAAATATACTGAGTTATTTCGGAAACTTTAGAGAAACTGCAAAAGAAAGTTTAGAAAATAAACAAAGCATTTTTTTGTAGATGTAAAAAAATGCCGAAGTTTCCTCGCAACGGTATGGTTATAGCTCCTAAGACGGAGCATGGTATGAAGGCGCGATTTCGCTGCAAGGATGGTTTCCAGCTCAAGGGAAACCCTATTGTAGTGTGCTCTTTTGGAGTCTGGAGCGGAGAAACACCGAAATGTGAGGAAGGTAGGCTAACATTAACTCTGAGGCACATTTGCTTAGTGTCATCTTGTAAATTCTACTTCTTGTTTTACCCGAATCAAGCAATTGTAAAGAATGTTCCTCAATATTAAGTTTTGCGACCTGACTAATGTAGATTTTTGATATCTAATCTAGTAAATGATTATGTAATACTAAAATAATTTAAAAATAAAGGACTGTTATTTTCAGTATTCTGCCCATTTCCTGGTTACATAGAGAATGGAAAAGTATTGCTTGTTGGAAACATGGGCTTGTACGACTATCGACCGTATGTGAAAAAGGTGATACTAACTTACTCTATCTCACTTACATCGAGTCACTATTTTTAAAGAAATAGCCGATTATACGTCCAACGTATCATATGTACAAAATAATTTTCAGGTGGTAAACAACAAACAAATAATGTACGAGTGTGAAAAGGGTTATGTTTTATCCGAGGGCCCGCCAGGAGCCACTTGCGTTGGAGGGCACTGGAGCCCTAGAGAACTACCAAAGTAAGTAACAATATACTAAATGTGTCTAATATAAGTAGGGTATCACTTGTTTAAATAGACGTAAAGCATACTAATAATAATAACATGCTAGATAGTTAAATACTATGTTTTCAATATTTTATTTTATTATATGTGAATGTCTGTGATTACCCTGTAAATATGCCTAAATAAATAAATTTAATATATAATTGCATAATTTATTTATTACAGAATACCTTCTTATTATGAAAAGTCCTATATAGTATTTTTACATTAATTAGGATTATAGACAAAGGCAAAACTTAAATTCCAAAATATTTCTGATATTGATACGGTCTACTTTATTTGCATTGGTTGATAACACGATTTTCATTATTATTTTAAAACATTTTTCAGGTGCACGTTGTACCAACATCCACGAATTCGATGGTCACGAAGACGACGATCGATCTCCGACCCTGAGATTCGTCAACGCAGATCTACCTACCTGCGTCAATACTATAACAATATCAGACGTCGAACTGATCCCTCCCAACAATACTTAGACCAACTCTACGAAAAGTATAACCACGGTACTTCCAAACCTACGCTCCGACACGCTAACTTCAAGATAATGAAGAAGTTCGACTTCGAGGAAGAAACTGCTCCAGAAACGAATGCCGAAAATAATGACGAAAATTTCCCAACGGCTGTGTACACTATTTATAATGTTCACGGTGAACCTATAGGTCATAGACTGTATTCGTACCAGCCTGTATATGAACCAGAAGAAGACGATATAATACAGCATGAGGATACTTCCGAATATGAAGATTCGGCAGAAGGAAGTGACGAGCTAGCTCACGTTACTGTTCTCAAAGGCGGCATGTTTGGCGACCACAGTATTAGTACAGACAGTAACGCAGACAATATCAACAAACTTAAACACGAATATTTCGAAAAATATGTAGACAAAAGACGTAAGCGATATCTAAATAAGAGTTTAGATGACGGAAAAAAGGAATTCGATTTGGAGTTAGAGGGAGAGGAAAGTAAAGTTGATTTGGTAACTACAACACCTACTGAAGTGACTACTAAAAAAAGAATTAAGCGAGGGGTTCATAATGAAGAATTTGATACAAATAATTGGACTATAAAACCAATGGTACAAGAAACAGAATTGAATAACGAGATAAATGTAGACTTACTAAAGGTAGTTCCATTAAAAATTGAATCAAGCGATGAAGATAAAGATAATATGACCGTAATCCCTTTAAACGAAAGTTGTAAAGATTATACGAAAGAAATATCGGTTGTACCTTTACAGTACAATAACACGAATTCCACTGAAGTTAGTAATATTTTAGACAAACGTGAAAAGAGGACCAGTAGGAAAACAGATAGACTAAACCAGACAACTGCTACTATTCCTAAAACGTAAGTTATCACCAAAATCTTTTTTGCTTACCTAGTAATCATCGACTCAACACTGTTTCCCAAAAATGTATACAGAGACTGTGCATTTCTTCTACCTTCAATCGTTTCATGGTTATGATTTTATTTTAGCCAACTTTTTGCAATGTTTCCGATTTGGTAAGAGAACATTGCCGTATTCATCTGCAAGTTCGATCATTTATTTGAACATAGTACATTCAGATATTGTAATTTTAGATACAAATACATCTTTAACTTTGTAAATATAAATTCAATAAAACTTTATGATTAGTAAACTTTATTATCATCATCTCAATCTCATCGTGTACACGTTTAGTAAAAGTTCTGTCCTTGTTACTCGCATTGTCTCAGTAATCAATGGGGGCGTATCGTTATTATGCTCACAAGTCGGCTCCACTAACGAGTTAGTTCCTCTCAATCCTGTCTCAGCTGTTGGTGAAAGCCGTATTCGGCGGTCATAATTGTCGCTTTGTATATTTACTGTAGAAGTGTCTATAGACAATGACGTCTAGAGACCTTACAATCCACTAGCGCCTATTGCGGTGACTTCAAGCGCCACAGCACACATTGTTTCATCGTATGTCTATATTGTAGTTAACAAGGTCCTTGACAATCATATAATTAAATCATCTGAAGATAAAACACTCATATATATTTGATATTATCGCCTTCACAGAGGTAGAGAAGGCAAAGGCGGTAGAACACGTCATCAGCCCCCTGACGGTGAAGATCCTACAGACACAAAAGACGTAGCCGATGGTGGCACTCCGCAGAACACTACTGAGAAAGGTGGCAAGAAAGGACGCCCTAAAAGTCCCTGCGAGCCGATCGAAAGTGAACCTTACGTCAATATTGAAATTGTCAAGTATGGAAGGGATCCAAATAATACTTTTAGTTCAGGTAAATTAAACCATTTGTATCTCAATGAGGATCAGATAAAAAGATATGTGATATGAACAGAGTTCTTGTTTTTGATATTGATGTGGATCTATCTTAGACAATATTCAAACTATGAATATGCAGTATGGTTTCTTCACATCATGGATCTCTGCCGCGCAGCTGAAAGAAACGAGGGATATTTAACTTCGTGTTCAGTGTTCTCCAAAGTACTGGTTAATTTTACAATTGCATCATTTGCAAGAGATAAGATCCCTATTTAAAACAAATATTCTAGCGGTTTCCTAATTCTAGTTATGAAAATTGTCTGCTTTGTCCGCGAATCAATTATAATATTTCAGGTACTATTGTCCGTGTGGCCTGTGGCAAAGGCTATGGACTAAACTTAGATACGAACGCTACAGCGAAGTGTGTACGAGGGAGATGGAAACCGGAGAAACCTAAATGCGAAATATGTGAGTACTGGTCTCACAATGTAGTCAATCGTCATTTTATTTTTCTTGTGTATATGCAAGTGGATGCTCTTACTTTATTATCATTCTTATTGCTTTAGATGCTAATAATATTTGTATCTTAATTTTATTTGCTTGGGCGTATTCAGTAGTAAATGGTGTAATAGTTGCAGTTTCTTATAGATATAATATATAAAATAATCAATATTGTGGAATTAACGACTAAAAATGTTTGGCCAGGTTTATATAAATAATAGTGAAAATAAAGCTGAAAATAGTTAGTCATGAATAGGGTCGCGAGATATAATTCGACTTATGAATTCGTCACAAACAAACCCGACTAATATAATTAAATTTAACAACTTTATAGATTACAACAGTTCCTCGTTATTAACCTTTGAGTCTTCTTCGAATAGATTAATGAAAACACTTTGTGACGGTCTGCGTGTTAGTGACAGATCGATGTTAGTAACAGGGATAACTGCGGAACCACTGTGTGACGATAAAATAAATTAATTTTTTTTCGATATCAGCTCATGGAGAAGAATCTCTTACTAATTGCGTTTTGTTCTTCATCCTTAATAATAGTTGCTTGAGTATTTTTGACTGCTTTTCTTATTTTTCTTTCTTCATCATCAGTCCGTTTTCCACCTTGTCGTCAATCCCAATTATTTATTTTATTATAAATACAATTTAAACTTGTACCGTCTAGTGCCCTGCCACGTCCCTTCGACGGAGTACGGCATCTACACGATGTCGGCCGACACTGGTCATCCGATGACGGCCAGTCAAGTGCTGGGCTCCAGCACTCAAGATGAAAGAGAGTTGAATGAGACTGATCCGGTACCTAACGGACAAGTCGTGCATTTTTCTTGTGAATACGGGTAAGTGCTCGATACTTTCTAGCATTAAGAATTGCTAAGTCATAAAATAATTTATTTACTTATGTCACAAAGTAACACTTATGAACGTCAAAGGAGTTAGTGAGTTTATTACATTGACTGATTTAAAAAAAATTTAATACTTAGTGGTATAATTTAATAATTGAGTAGAAATGGATTATGGCATACCGGAACCGCAGCTTGAAGACACTTCTCGCCGTAAGAACTACAATTAAAGTTACTTAACTGCGATCTTCTATAGTGTGAAAGTTCTAGCCATGTGGAGATCGAACTCACAGTACTCGGCAAAGCGCGAGGCGATAACTTAAATTACTACGCCATCCGTGCAGGCAACTTCATTTACTTTTCTAGAAATGTGTTGTGTTAAAACATACAACATACTTCTAAAGGATATGTTAATTGTTATTTCAATCCATTTGCTCCTATTCTTTAGGTATAACGTACAAGGACCAACAAACCTGCGCTGCTGGCTTGGCGAGTGGGCAGTGACCAGTATGCCTGAATGTGTTGCAGGTAATTTTTATTTTTATTATTGTAAACTAATAAGAGATTCTTTCAATTAAACACGAATTTAAAACACTGTCAGTTTTAGATTTGGAGATTCATTGATCTTTCACTAGCATTTGACTGTTTTTTACAAATTACCATCTCTACAAAATTTTAAAAATTCCAGCACCTTGCGAGTTACCCCTGCTTCATGGAGCGACTTACGAGGCCGGCTATCGAGCTGGCTTGACTGTTGCTCACGCCTCGTCCGTCAACATAGCCTGTGAGCCCGGCAGGTCTCCACCAGCCACACTCAACTGTCATCTAGGAAGGCTGCAGCCTACCGTTCATGATTTCTGCAGACCACTGGGTAATTATCAGTTTTGTCTAATGCCCAAAAACAGCATCAAGACTAAGCAACTCTTAGCAGATAGGAGCGACACGGGTTTTAGGTATTTTGCTAGCAATATTTTTGTTCGCTGCCTGATCCTGTCAAAATTAGGAGTTAGTTTGTCACACAAAAACATAATAATTATATGCACACTCTGTAAATTAATATATTGATTGATTGAAAAATTGGACACGAGAATTAACAATAATATAACAAGAAAGTTATAAAATTATTATACACTAGCTTTTGCTCGCGACTTCGCTCGCTTAAAGTAGGATAGGTTATGTTAGGAATCGTTATTTTTTTAAATTAAAAGAAATCCTATGTTATTCGCTGATAATACAGCTTTCTAATTGTGAAAGAATTATTAAAATCGGTTGATTAGTTTTTTAATTAAATCCTTATAAACAAACAAACAATAATCTAATATTACCTCGTTATAATATTAGTATAGATTTCTTTTTGCTCAAACCTTTGTCTGACTATAATATTGTTTGACTCCAGCAAATCTAACTCGTCCTCGTCCCACATCGGAGTTCCAAAGCGGCTCTGACATCGTGAGAGAAGACATATCGGAGTTGGAACCTGATATGGACGGCACAACCAGTACTGAGTGTGGACCACCGGCGAGGTAACGTAGTGTTAATGTTACATCTTCAGACGAGAGCTGACCATATGTAATCAATCTAATAATAGACGATAAAAATCTTAAGAAGAAGAAAGCATACTTCTTGAAACATAAATGGTAATATAGAATTTTGCACTATAGGTCAACTTACTGATGATAATAAAAATTGTCTTGATACGAAAATTGGTTCAATTGATGTTGAGATTCGTGGTAAAGACAATAAATTGTATTTTATTGAAGAAGCGATTGCTATTAATATCAAAAACAATTACGTTGTTACGTATATAAATTATGATAACATACGGTTAGCTTAGACGGCGAGAAAAACACATAATATGTTATTAAAGCAGACAGTTTTAGTTTATGAAATACGCGTTCGTTTTATTTGACCAAACGCTTTCATTGTAGCTTCTATGTGGTTTTTGTTTATGTCTTGTTGCGTCATATTTGTTAATGACATGATATGTAATAATATTAAAATTAAATAAACGAATGTTATTAAATTTACTAAAGAAAAGAAATTTAATGTTTGCTAGAATTTGAATTCTCTTAGTGTTTCCAATAAAGGAAGAGCGTAGCTCTAACAAGAATAAGAAGACGATGAAGGATTTGATTTTATAGTAAACTTGTTTCTTTCCAGGGTTCATGTTAAAGACAGGTAATGTTATACTGTATATCATAGAATTTAAAATTTAAATCATGGCGCTATTAGATATCATTCAAATGTCTTAGCAGAATCATTAACAAAGTAAAAGAATCTTACTCAAATAATAGAAAAATCCAGAATAGTAAACCCCAAATATGGCGAACAGACATGTCATTAAAAAAGTTGTTTTGTCACTCATCCAAATTACGCTACAGGATCTGACATTGTTCTCAAATGCATCTCAAAATCTATTTCTTTAAGGTATATATTGTTAAGTCATTACAAAATGTTAGATCCTCGCGTTTTGGAATCAGACGATTTTGTTTTGAGTTTCTTTTCGTTCTTTTTTGTTTTGCTATTGTATGATGTGGTAAGCAAGTTAATAAGGCAAGTCATCTTCAATCACTTGAAAAATATAATAAAAGACAATATGATTGACTACCTAGTTAGTTTTCATGTTTAGAATAATTTTAATATTAATTTTGAAGACGGCTTGCTTCTTTATCACACTCATCCAGAGGATGAACCCAAGCCGCGATAAAAAAAGTAATGTGTTGCAAAGATATGCGTTTCTTATTTGCTGGCTGAAGACTGAAGGGAACCCAGGCGTTCAGGGATGCGAAGCCCTGGTGAGAGCCTTATAGGTTCGGACTTTTGCTTCTTTAACTCCTCACTCATCATCATCGAGCCATCACCGATGATCACTCTCATCAACTTGAATTTCATGTCTTGACTTTTTGATGATGTCTGGTTAACCAGAGTGGATTGACTAAGAGAGGGTAACCTGAATAGTGAGCTGGATTGACAATTAAAAGCAAGTACCGAGTGCTGCAATTTTTTTTACTGTACCTTTTGATTATGATAATGTTTTGTAACATTGGCTACAAGAACATCTCTTAGATCTGAATACTTTAGATTGCGAATAATTAATCACTATACCTTAAACTAGGTTCTATAAAATCTTAGCAATTTTTTAGCTAAAAACTCTTTATCTCAGAAAATACGTCTGATTATCAGTCATATATCCTGTCAAATATCAAGCAGAAGTTAATGACAAATAATTTGACATTGATCTGAAGCTGTGAGGTGCCAAGAATTCTTACTATATTAGTAAGAATATCTATCGAAATTGGAGATGACACCTACATTTTAAAGAAGAAAATATTTAAGCCTAGTACAGTATTGCCCTTGATCTTAGTCAATCCCATAGCATCACAACTTTCTCATTTTTCAAGGGTTTAAAGTCACTATCATGGTACAAATCCTCGGACGGCAGGGCTTAGTTAACGTTGAAAAATATACTTTATATCTATGTTAATAAGAACGCTAATTGTATGGCCGTAATCTGGCTTCTTATGTCTTGGCCGAGCTTCAGTTTTGTTGCGAATTATTTAACGTTTCGACTTATAGTGCATGTTTTAATGTTTATTTTAAGGATAATTATATTTTTCTGGATATTTTTAATCTTTAAGGTTTCTTTTAGATTTTAAGCCTTTGAGGAATTTCATCTTTTAAGATGATTAAGTGTCTTCAATTTTTAACTAAAATAAACTAAGCTGGTAAAACAGATTGTTTTTTGACAGATCGGCAACATGTGAGTGGTACCTCTGATGTTACAAGTGCCCATAAAAGTTCAAACCCGCTTTTACTACCATGCGGGCTGTAAGCCTGTTTGCGATAAAGATAATTGAAATCATAGATCCGCTCTACTCTGCATATATTACAGTCACATTTCTGAACATAGTTGTCTTACGACACACAATGCAAACGTGGAATCTGAATTATAAATTTTGTATTGTCAATTGCTCAATAATAATGATTACTCTATCTAATGAGTGTGCTCATTTTTCGTTGCGTGGACACTTTTTACCATCTAAGGACGGCGAGATTTATGATTTAAGTCTTTGGTTTGCGATCTTGGATGCATAAAAAAGACAACAAACAAAATAAACTTCTAGAATATTAAACTCGCCTAAAATGAAATTGTCATAACATTATTATTCCAGAAATTAAAAGCATTTTTCGAAATAGAATTAGGCGATTTCATTTCCAAAATATTAAAGACATCTAAAATATTACTCATTTCTTAACTGACTTGGTTATTGAAGGGTCCAGGGTACGCTTATCTACCGGGACGGAGCTGAAATGAACGGCACTCTAGGAGTGGAAGGCTATCCTCATGGCACGGAGATCACGTTCAGATGTATAGCTTCCATCATGGGTGAGAAAACCACTTGGAAGCTTATCTGTGAACAGGGCAATTGGGTTGGGAAGAGTTTTAATTGTGGTAAGTTTATCGGTAATTATAATATTTGTCGCACCACATTCATCCACTTAACATCCCAAAAAAAAAATACTACGCGACTTAAAAATTAACATACCTTCGGTACTAAGGGTAATCCCAGTAGAACACTTTAGCAACAGATACATAGAACACCTATTTACAGGTCATACAATGTTTTGTCCTTGTCGAACACGTATAGTTTATGTCGATACTCATACAATTTATGAACTTAAGCCATATATTTCAATAGGGCTTAAGTATCGATACTGTATTACAATAAAAATAACCGAAATGGAGCCTAATAACTTTTGTTCAAACTGATTTCGCCTGCAAGTTATATCAGCATAAAAATGCTACATATTATATTTTCACAGGCGTTTTTTAATTTGCTTTCTACTATACAAAATATGATAGAGGAAATACTGATGGGAGTCTGCGTTCGTTTGACGTCGTATAATTCTTTGTAACTATGGTTACCTATAGGTAACCATAGTAACAAGTTTTCTTTATTACAATAAATAGTACCCACCTTATTTATATTTATAATAAAGAAAAAAGAAAACAAACTAGCAAGCTTAGGAATTTTGATCGAGTTTTGACCACTAGGCGACCGCTAGTCCTAATCGTATCCTAACTAATATTATAAAAGCGAAAATGAGTTTGTTTGTTTGTTACCTTTTCACGCCTAAACTACTGAACCGATCATCCTGTAATTTTGCGTATACGTTGACAGGTGTACAGAAACGGATATAGGCTACCTTTCATCCCGAAAAAAAATATTGCTCCTGAGGAAAACAATAATAACGTTCTTATGATAATAGATGGCGCCACGTGTCTTTCGAATCATGATTGAATTATATTATTACAAGCACAGTACAACCCGAATTGATTGTCAAATTCTAAATTAACGCGTGCGAAGCCGTGGGCAAAAGCTAGTATAGAATAATCCATAAAGCACCTGACTGCCAAGGAATTAAATATTACGATTTTTTGTATAACAATGGAATCTCCCTAGCTGTGTTGCATTATAAACCACTAAGTTATATAGCAGTGAGTTTCTCTTCACAATAACACATGTACAAACTTAACAAATTGCAGAGGAATTGGAAGCCCAAAACGAGGAGCTAATGAACAATAACAGCTGCACTTTTCAAAACGAAGAGCCGAACGTGGTCGCCTTCTACAACGACCTGCAGATCACAGAGACTGTTGACTTTCCGGCTGGAGCAGTTATTATTTCCAGGTGGGTTTACTTCTGGAATGTAAACTTAGTTAAAAGCAGTTTCATTAGCTTTCAAATCCACGTTCTTTTAAAATAACAAGTTACATGTATGAGCTCCAATGTATTGTAAAAGCAATACAGAATTTGCAGAAATACAAATAGCGTTTTACTCGGGCGTTGGCTCTTTGCAGCGACTCTTCTTTTTTTTTAATTTCGACAGCGCGGAAACAATATCTTATCAAACGATTATGGCGCATTTCGTTAATTCAAAGTTTTTTGTATACCTACTTTGGATTCCAAGGTGTCCCACTACTCAATAATAAGGGGACTAGATTAAAATCAAATTCGATATCTTGAATAATTTGTTTATTTAATGTTGTGTATAAATTGCTCGATATTCAGTTATCATATTATGTATATTAGGCGATTTCATTTAACCCGTCATATTCTGTTTCCAGATGCAGTGATATAGGCAAATATGCGATGACTGGTTCACAAACCCGAAGATGTATTGGCGGCTCCTGGGATGGTGTCAAACCTACCTGCTTTGGACTGAACCAGCAAAACGATTACGCAAGTAGGTAGCTTAATCTATGAAATTGTTATAAATTGAATTTCAATTAGGGTTATGTATGTATTTTAAATGTATTTAATTATTATGATACCTAATAGTTGTCGGTGAATAACAACGCGGTTGAATGGTGGATGCGTTACACGCATCCACCATTTTGTTTTGCGGCCATCTTGTTGCATTATTACCTGTTCTACTATTGTAATTTTTGTTTATGTAAGTTTGTGGGTATCGCACATATCTGAACCATAACTGCTATAGTATTTAAGCAATAAGTTGTTGCATGTATCCAGGGACCGAGATTTCAATTTCTTATTTTGACGAATCTAAGATAAGCATTTGATAGTCAATGCTTATCTAATTTGCTTTATTGGTTTCTAGATAAGTCTTTTCTGAGTGATCAGTCTTCTCTAGACGGCCTCGATAGCGTAGTGGTTAGTGTAACCGACTGCCACGCCTGAGGTCGCGGGTCCGATTCCCGCACAAGTCAAACATTTTTGTGCATGGACATGGATGTTTGTCTTGGTCTGGGTGTTTCTATGTATAATATGTATTTAATTACAAACAAAATTATATAATATATGTATGTTTATCCATTGTCTAGTACCCATAGTACAAGCTCTGCTTAGTTTGGGTTAGATGGTGTTGTGTGTATGTGATAGAATATATTATAGATTTATCCAGAAACCGATTTTACCAACTGGTATTATAAATCCCAAAAGTGTCTATCTCAGCATTTATAAAAGGAACTAATTGGCTATATATTACCTTTATATATAGCTACACCATTTAATTCTAAGCTTTTAACAACTATCTACATGTTCCTAAATTTAATACATTGTATATTTTAATCTACAGTGGAGAAGCCTCCAACGATCCTGTTCCGCCATTCCCAGGGTCCCATTGCACAGACTAATGACGGCAAACTGCTGGTATACCCAGGCACTAACTTACACATGGAGTGTCTCTGGATGCGGCGGTTTGGCAACCCTAAGTGGAATGTCACACATCATAATCCAGAGTAAGTGGTGACCTATTGATAGAATATTTTACTTTTATTGAAGGTTCCCCACTAAGAGACCAGAAACTTTTTTTGTATGCAGTTTGCACGTATGCTGTTGATTATAATAGTTGAGATTATTGGCTTGATCAGCTCTGCAAGAGAAGCGTGCGAAGACTCGCTTTACAGACCATGCTGTGCTTCTGAAAGCCTAAACTTAAAAACATATATTTGCTACGAGTAACTACAAATCTACCCGATATATCAATAAACTCTGGTCCTTCTGATCAAAAGAACATCACTGAATCAATATCCTGGCGGCTGACATGCTTCTATTTATTTTTACCATTACAAAACAATTCTTTAACACATTAAATGTCATGTAGCAAACACCATAGATAATGGTTCACGGTTATTTGTGCCTAGTACAGCGTTGAATGTCTTTAGGATAAAATATTTGATATTAACTTAATGTCAGATTTATAAGGAATAGTAATTGTTCATCCAATGTCTTCCTCGTTCTTAGAGCTGACCGAAAATACCAAGAAGGCTGGACGACGGATCCTGGTCGGGACAGCGCGCTGGAATTCAGGCTGAGCATTATCAACGCCGAAAAGGAAGACTCTGGGATCTACCGCTGTGAGACACCTGCACGACAGAGTCATCAAGTAGAAATCATTGTAGAAGGTTAGAAAATCAGCAAATGGAAATGTTTGTGCTACTCACTGTTTATGAGGACAAATGCCAACGAAACTTATCTCCAACACAAAAGATATATCTACCTACCAAAGTACCATTAAGGCAATCCAGTTAAAGGTTTTCCGGAGTTAAGCCCAAGCCACTTGTCTAACAGTACCTGCCGATCCAAAACTATGGATCTACTCTCTGACTGCCAAGTGCCTCCTTAGGAAGCTGTTTATGTCACACTATAATAAAGCTGCGATCTTCGGTAATACACGGATATGTCCAGAATCCGAGAAAAAGAAAGAAAAAGGGGTACTCTTTTTCTTTTTAACATGGGGGAATGCATTTACGCTTCCCTGCCCGCGGGAGGGAAAAGGGCTGCCCGCGGGAGGGCAAAGGGGGAGCCGGGAGTATGTCGGACTCACATGGACTAAACCTACCACGGTGTACCTACGCATACCTGAATGATGGGTAGTAGTAGAACTAAAACTACTTCAGCGACTTAGAATCAGGGTACCTATTCCAAGTTTGAAAGCAAATTCTATAATTATACATCTCTCTTAAGCGACTTCGATTTACCAAAGGTCACGTATACTAAGTTCAGGGACTTTCGATAAAATATTATAAAACAGAAAAAAAAAGAAACCTGAAACCCTCTAATAGGCCTCATAAAATTCCTCCGCATCACAGTCGACCGGTAGTGTGCCCAGAAGACTGGCAGCATTGCCACGTTGAATGTCAATGCTTATTCTTTCTGCAAAATAAAGGCCAGCCCTCTGGTCACGGGAAGCGTCGATTAACCAATTTAACTTTAAATTCAAAATGGCTCGTCTTTCTTCCACAGACGTGCACTGTCCTCCACTGCCCATCCGTCGAGGCTTGGTCGCCAGCGGTCTTGGCACGCGCCTCGGCAGTGAGATAAGGTTCCACTGCGCTAATGGTAATGCGCTCCTTGGAGCTCACACCCTCATGTGTCGAGCGTCTGGGAATTGGAGCGCACCGTTACCCGTTTGTGAAAGTACGTTTGTATTTTTAATATAATTATGAACTTGCTTGTTTCTGATCCAGCAATATGAATAATTAGCGCAAAAGATTAAGATCTACAGTATCCAACACATGGTTCACCATGCGATTACATAGCTCTAGAAGTCATACTTATCGTTGAAGTGCCACCCAAGGTAATTTGGCTACGATCTTTTGTAACGAAATGGTAGAACTCCCCTTGCTTTTCAAAGTCCATTTGAAACGCAGATTTCATGTGCTATGCCCATACTTATAAAGTTTGTTATGTTATGTTGTTGAAAAATGTAGTGCAAATTACTACGTCTGTTTCTTTTCTTGGTACTTTAATGCACCAGCATTGCATGATTTCGGTAAATTTTCAAAAAGTAAAAATTCAAATATAATGCTACAACTTATACTCGATTTTGGAATTGAAGTTTGACCGTGATGTAAGCATTATATATGTGTGCGTAGGTGTAGAGTGTGGCGAGGTGGTGCACGACACGCCACTGGGCGAAGGCGAGCGTAGGCCGCGCGTGGCCGTAGTGTCGCGCGGCGTGGGCGGGCGCGCCGCCTTCTCGTGCGCCGCAGGCTGGGCGCTGCGCGGCGCGCCCGAGACGGTGTGCCTGCCCGCCGCCGACTGGGCCAAGCCCTTCCCCGTCTGCAGAGGTCAGTACCACTGTCAGCTTAACTATAGCAAATTCCAGAGTCACCTCACCACTTCGAAAGAGCAGACTATTATCCCACACGAGACAAATAATAGTTTAATCTAATGATAGTTATGACGAGTTTGGATATTTTTTATGTTTGTGCTGTAAGTATGATAAAAGACTATCCTGACACAGGTTGATTCTACGAAGGTGATAAATAACCGCACCACCTGCCTTGATAAACTGTTATGCGCGCATGCAACACCATAAGTATCTTTAGTGGGCAAATATCTCAGTGTCTCCTGGGAGCCTGTAGCTCATTGTCACTGCAGGAATACAGTAGGAGGTTGTTTGGCAGCTATCTTATATTATACAGGATACGGATACTCAACAATTGGGGCTGTGCCATTTTGAGGAAAATCCTACGGATGTTTTAGGTGCGACGCCGCCGTGCTGCCCAACTATTCTAAACATATAAGCTGGCAATGTTCGCAAATGCAGCGCTTGTAAAAGGTCCCGTGTCGCGAGGGCCTACCAAACATTCAAACAACGGACACAAAGAACACCCAGACACGAAACAACTATATGTGAGTTACAAGAGTTGACGTCACGAGTGTGATTTCGAACCCATAACACTTAGCGTGAAGGCTGCGCGAGACGACCACTTATACCACTACGCCCTCCATTATTAACTCTATTTACTTATTTCTCTCCAGAGGTATCCTGTCCAGCACTTCCCCCGCCAGCTTCAGGCTATGTCCTAGGCAGGGCGCCGTACCGCGCAGGAGATGTGCTGCAATTCCACTGTAACCCAGAACACACGCTACACGGCAGGCCGATCCTAGTGTGCCAGGACAGCGGGCGGTGGAGTGATAAACCTCCTACGTGTAAGTATTAGGTGCCAAGCATGTTAACGATCTACCAGATAAGCCAGATGAAGAAGTTTTGACGACGGACGATAGATGGGGCTGTACTTAATAGGCAGTTCGCCATACAAACCTGAATCCCGCAAGTAAAGTTTAAGTATATATATACAAGTTCCCGACATCAACAGTCGGGCCGCGGCGCGCCAGGCAACCCAACCTGATCGGTAGATCTCTGTGTTGGAGGGACATCACACCACGTTTATCCACAAACACTTCCAATAACAATCTCGAATTGGTAGTCCTTCAAAAAAAAGGTGCGTTGCCAATGCAAGATATAACGATTCACTACGGCTCAGTTCCTGTATCAAGAAAGAGGCATTTTACTTTCGGATAGTTAATTTTTAAACTAAGACAATATATCAAAATTTAACCGTTTTTTAGTAATACCGTAAAATGGGTCCTACTTTGCTCCAAAATTTGCACAAATTCAGGAAATTATGAATATTTTTTAAACTATTAATTATAAAAAAATACTGAGAAGTATTTATATAAAGAAGAACATTTTATCTAGCACATTTTTTTGGTCAATCAACATTATGAAGTATTTTATTATATATATAAAACAATGAATCAGGAGCAAAGTTACCCATTAACATGGGTATCTTTGCTCCTAGATTGTCAACCAATCTCAACTGTGAAAGTATTTGGAGCAAATTTACGCTTTCCTAACTCCATATTTCCTAATAACATATTAGGCGATAAAACATATTGGAGCATAATTACCCATAGGGGCGCAAAGTAGGATTATTTTACTGTACATCGTAAGATTATATACTTCGAATGTTATTAAAAATATAAGATTACTTATACCTTGACATATCTCCTTGCCTTAGAATGAATGATTGACTATTTCTTTAGGAAGCTCTGTAGCTTTAGTCCTGATAATTTCAAAAAATGATTTGTTATAACTGAATAATTAGAGAGAATTTAAGATAAATTTATCAACCCGTGGGTCAGTGGTATTTTTATTAATTTTTTTTTAGGTGGACTGTGATACAGTAACTATCTATATTTTGCCTTCAAAAAATTATTTGTTGCTAATATTTAAAATAAAAATCTTGTTCATCAGGTGCCCAAGCCTGCACATACCCTGGCACTACGATATCGGGCCGCATGTCCTCAGTGAAATTCTACTACAAGATCGGTGAGACCATCACCTTCACCTGCGAGCCTGGCTACCGGCTGAAAGGAGCGCCTATGCTGAGGTGTCTCAAGTAAGTTTACTGTTCCACAGTCTTTAAACTTAAAATATATTTGTGTTTGTTTAAAACACAACTCCAACACTAAGAATAATTCATGTATCGCGGGAGCATTGGAACAATAAATACAGAGCACCCAGAGATGCAAGTATCTTATCTTGTGTGTGGGGGCCAGTCAGTACAGACAGCGACACTTCGACTCAGTGGGATCTTTTGTGTCGGCCCCAAGATTTCCTTAGCTATCTCCCTATGAATGTACTGTTTACTTGTTTCTACAGAATATACCACGGGGAGTGCTCTGAAGAGTTATTCCACCTTATCCCGCCCTCCCCTTTCCTATCCAGAACAACGCGTGCTGGGCTCAGATGCCATCCTTTCACGGTAGAGTCGATTAGAGCGCGTACCAAAAAGTTTGGGTCCTCATATCTCTGCCGAACGACCAAGGCATGGAATTCTCTGCCAAGGCACGTGTTTCCTTCTTCCTACAATCCTGGGTTCTTTAAGCGGGGTGTGAAAAAGCATCTTCTCAGGCCGTCAAAGTAGAGACCTCAACATCGCCTCGGCTACTGTGTGGGCGATGTGGAGGCCACTGCTCTTAGACAACACGACTGCTTACCATCAGGTGGAGTGTGGTCATTTTGACGAGCAAAATAAAAAAAAATTAAAAAATAAAAACTGCATCAGCCGCAGTGTACACTTCAGAGGGAGAAGCCTGAAGTTTTCAGAGTTTGGATATGCCACCCCCAGCAGAACCATCCTCAGTCCAGCCAACGATGTAAGTCAGACCTTGATATGTAAGTCAAAACTATGATTTATACATACATACATAGATTCACGCCTGTTTCCCAGAGGGGTAGGCAGAGACGGATTTCTATTTGCTACGATCCTGACACACTTCTCACTTCTTTCTTCTTCACAAATTTTTCTCACTTCTTTCTCTTCTTCTTCTTCTCACTTTTCTTCACTATGATTTATGGAGCACACAAATATGATTACCATGTGTGGATCAAACTCACAGTAATGAGCTGAGTGGCAGTGGCGGGGCGAACATTTAAAAGACTATGCCATTACTGCAGTCTGTAAAAAAATTTACATTTCGAACTACACAGTGGATAACACAAAAGTATAGCTATAAATACCTATATATTATACTTATTTTATACATGTATATCATACTAAAGAGATGCAGTAATATAATTGCTGGAATGCCAGATATAATTGTTAAACAATAGTGTCTGGCCGCCGTACCGCTACCGCTAAAGATTTTAAGTAGCTTAATTTGAATATATAATATTCCATAATACTAAAGACAATACTATATAGCAGCGATAGTTCATTGAGGAGACCAACAGACTGCAATGCAGAGGGTCTTGGGTTCAAACACATGTCGCGCACCTCTGACTTTCGGAAGTTATATGACTTTTAGAAATTATGTGCGTATTGATTGACAATTATCGCCTGCTCCGTGCCTCGGAGAGCACGTTAAGCCGTTGGTCCCGGTTGCCATGAACATCTATGGCAGTCGTTATTGGGAAGTCAGTGCCCTCTAATATCCTGACACGGGTCTAGCCTTAGGGTATCGTTAGCCTTCGGGTTGCGGAGTTCAGATGGCAGTCGCTCCGTGTAAAATTTATATCCAGTTAAATCCGGTTAGACTAGAAAGCCGATCCCAAGTGACTTGGGAATAATAAAGGCTAGGGAGGAGAGACTTAAGATAATACTATTAACGGAATGTGTTTGGTATAATAATGTATTGAAATTCAAGCTAAGATTTACAACAATATTAAATACTAAACTTTACCCGCGGCTTCAACAGTACTTCTTTCCTAGATTAAATGTCATTTAGGTGGAGTGTGGTCATTTTGACGAGCAAATAAAAAAAAAATTTAAAAAAATGTCCTTTTATTTACTCATGACAACGTGTATGCGAAATTTTATGAAGATCGGTCGAGTAGTTAAGGCGTGACAGCATAACAAACAAACTCACATTCGCATTTATAATATTCTTTAGGATGTACAAGTAACTACGCATTTCGGGTTAAATATTTAAAGGACCAAGGTCAGAACCTTGTGGTACACCACAAATTTGATTCTTAATATTTCTGTAATAATATCACAGTGAGTAGTATTCCTAACTAATATTATAAATGGGAATGTAAGTTTGGTTATTTGTTACGTTTTCACGCCTTAACTACTCGACCGATCATCATGAAAGTTCGCAAAACTACATGTCGTCCGAGAAACAGAAAAGGACATAGAGTACCTTTCATCCAGAAAAATCTTTTTTTTACTTGGGGTAATGCATTGATGTATACCCCTCCGCGGGGTCGGGTGGAGGGGTTATGTCGGACTCACTGGGTTCAAAGAGAGATGTTAATGATGATAATGGACCTCCCGGTAATACCGACTAAACCTAACACGGTGTTCCTCGACAAAACCGCAATGGGCGTGGCCGCGCAAATCACTTTCAAATGTGGTCGCGACCCCGCCGAGGTTTCGGCACGCCGTATGAAACGGCAGGCCACTACACAACAAGACTACCCTTTGGTCACCACTACATATTTTAAGCCTTACTGACCTCCCTTGAACGGGGGACTTGGGGGACGGACACACGATACAGAGGCGCGTGCGTGGGAATACGCATGCCGCCTCTCGGATCTGGTGCTGATCGGGTGGTGGGCGTGCCCAAACTCAGGGTGGCTGGAGGTCATCTCGCGCCCTCCGGCGCCCGGTTCTGCGGCTGTTTAATTAAGCGCTCTCCTGCTCCGCCGCCTCCTTGATGGACATGACTTCCTCAAAGAAGGAGGCGACGGCGTTCCACGACCTCTCGCTCCGGATCATAGATTGAACCACGGCCGGGAGCGAGAGGGCAACCATATTGACTGCCGCGATCATCACGCGGCGCTGCGATGCCCAGGCGGGGTAAACCGCCTAAGTGTGCAGCGTCGTGTCCTCAACAACGTCGCGGCAGTCACCGCAGTGGTGACAACCGGGTGTCTCTTGCCGGCCTATGCGACACAGGAACTGGCCAAAGCAACCGTGGCCAGTTACCTGTGTCAGCCGGATGGTGAGGGCGCCATGCCGCCACTCCAGCCACTCCTTAAAAATGGGATTTACCGCCACGATCGTGGCGTGCCCGACTATTACTAACGTAACTTAACATACATTTACACGAGCGAAGCCGCGGGTGAAATCTAGTTATAAAGGATATCTGAAACAACCACTGTTGTAGATTAGATTATCTCTTAAGTTGACCGTAAGAAAATATACAGTACAGCGATGTAAATAGTGCTCTTCAGCAAATATAGCACTCGTTCAAAGTAAATATTTTGTATCAAATGCTCTGCAGAAATTACATTTGAGAATTACATATTTATTTGTAGAAGTGTGTTTTTCGTAGACTATTTAATGTATATTTGCTTTATATGTACCGTATATCACATTAGCAAACAGATGAAACATTTTAAATTGTTTACCTGATTCGTCCAGAGCCGTATAAGGGAGTTCGAGTGCGACTGTAAATTTTTATTAATTAGAGTCGTGTAAAATATTGTGAGATTTTTTGTCAGTCTCCGTGATACCAGGATGTCTGAGTTTTTTTGTTTTATAGTTGTTTATGAAGCCTACTCTAAACAACGAAATAGATTACATAAATCCAAACATAATTTTAATGTCTTTGCATTAGTGTGACCAAAACTCTTTATATTTTAAACGAGACCTCCCGCAGTAATTAAAATTCCTGTATCGCGGGGGATTTTACAAACATTCTTACAGTGGACACAAAATACACCCAGACTCAACAACTATTTTTGGATCACACATTTTTTGTCCCCTGTGGGAATCACTGCCGACAACATTCGACGCAGTATCAGTGACGAGGCGAACACTTAAACCAATAGGTACTACATCCGTGCATCATCTCTTTGAATCCAACTATCTCATTATTATTTCAGTAAAGTATTCTAATATAAAACAAGAAACTAATTCAAACAACATGTGTATTATTTCATTACAGAAACAGAAAATGGTCCAACGCAATACCTCTCTGCACGCCAACATCGAACTACACCTCATCCGACACGGTAGCCATGTTCAATGGCGACATCGACGCCATGTTGTCTGACGCGCCGGCGGACATCTTGCGCACGCGCGAGACACCCGCCATCTTGTCACCGGAGAGCTACAAAGCGGCCGTCACCAGAGCCGCTGTCTCCCGCCTTTTACGAAGAGGAGTCGAAAGCTACAAGAATAGAGTGTACAGAGTTAATAGGCTACTAAGAAGAGACACTGAGAGATAATTTTTGGGTACACTAAGTTTATTTGTGTGCGGTAATGTTAGGAATGTGTGTTGAATATTTTACAGTATGTTATTTACGACGTAGGTATTTATGCAAAGGATAATAACGAATGGAATGACAGTTCATAGAAGTTTGTTAGGCATTGCATTTCTTAATAGAAGCCAGATAAATATGTATATAGTCAATATGTTCTATAAAATATGACGCTTCATTCATCGCAGGTTCGGCAAAGATCGACAATCCTCGAGTGGATGTATAATTTAATGTCAAAGATAATGTGTTTCACGGATTTGGCATTTTCATTGATAAATAAATAAGTACGATATTGTATGCTCCTTGACATTACTCTTAGCAAAGTAAATTACTGTTCTATTATTTTTGCTGGTAAAGGAGCCAGCAGCTCATCTGAAAATTAACAGTAACCGCTGTTTATAAACATGAGTGTATTTAATTGGCACACTTTAAAGTGGTGACAGCTCGATGCTTAAGGCAAGAGACTTTCAATTAAGAAGTCGTGTCTTTGTACACACATTCTACTACCGACGTCTTACTCCTAACGCAGTTTAATAAGTGATTTGTAACTCAAATAACTGGTAAACTCGAAAAAGGCCATGCAACTAAGCAACTGACGTAAAGGAAAGTGGAACAGGAAAAAAATGTAAATCATGCTTGTATTTTTTTTAGCTGCTTATCCCTGCAACTAATGACGTTCCACTCGTTATTATTCTTCGTGTGACTTCAGGAATTTTACTCAAGATTCGATTTGGTCGAAATACAATAATTATGACAATGCAATTGTATGATGATAATGACAAGTTTTGTCGAGTTGCAACATTAGGTTGGTCGGATATCATTTCCTACGTTAGGTCAATATGATCTAAAATCGTAATCTGTATTCACTTAATTTGTATCTAAGAACACAGCACGATATAGGACAGAATTTATACTATCAATGTGCAATTGCTACGAAAAAATAAATTATAGAATTGTACGATTCCGCATTCGAATTGTTGTCATTGATATCGAATACTCGACGTTGATCTGCATATCAATATAATCATATCAATATGATCATTAAGTCGTTATCGACCATTACGACGATATTATCGAACGCGGTAGACGACATTGACAGTGAAAACTGTATTTTAGGTCTTCGTCCCAATATTACGTGCTCATGGCTAGTACTTAGTCAAAAAAAAGTCAACGATTTATACATTCGAATAAGTATTTACTATTTCAAATATTTCGATTCACTTGAAGATTCGAATAATTCGATTGTTTTATCGATAAACGTACATCGTTGCAGTACTTAAAATTCATAGATTTATGTGTTGAAACTTTATTCTACGGTTCTGTACTTATAAATATATTCGTATTAAAAGTAATCGAGATGAAGAATGCCCATTTAGGAACCGATTACGCATATTTAGTTTATTTCTGGCAGAAAATACTAGGTATTTGGACACAAACTCATTTTTTTAAAACAAGTTTACAAATCATTGATAAAACCTTCAGGTATACAAAAATTAACAATTCATTGTTGACGATTTTTATTAATCAATTCAATTATTGATTGATCAATCAATTTAATTTAAAGTAATTCCATTTATGCCCATAATCGTTGAGATTGTAAGATTATATTAATTTGTGTTACCTATTATTACCGGCCAGTAATAATTGTAAATGGTACATTGTTATTTATGGTTACGTGTACAAACGTTTTCCATAAGTCATAACACAATTTTACTCGATAATTTATTTTATGTTTACGTAACGATAATATTATCGCATGCAAAAATTACATGAAATTGTGTTACTGTACGGTATTTACACATTTTGTTGGATTTGATACTTAAGTTGTGTTGTTTTTATTCATTATAATGCTCATAATCTAAAGTAATTGAAAGATTTTTGCAAATCGATGTAGATCGAAGAAACAAATGAAGAAAATTGATAAAATTAATGGATTTGAAAAAAAAACTAATGAGACTTTAAAAAATTAGAGTAAATTAGATGTCGTAGTAAATTATTTTTATTTATTTTTTCCTTTGAAGACTGTTTAATTATAGTGAACGCATTCCAATTGTTGCCAAATTTTTTATTACTTTATTTTCAGATTTTATTTTTTTAAGAATTTTTACAATTTGTAAATAAAACGCTTCGCCAAAGAAATTTAGAATACTCTTATAAATATTTGTTACAATTATGTAGATAAAACTATTACTGTAATAGCATAATTTATAGTTTCTAAGTGTATTACGGAAATGTACTGACTAACGGACTAGTCGGCTAAATCGTGTAATTTTCAAATCGTTCATTAAATTAGTCTGATTATTCGACTATTTATAAAATAGTCATAACTTAAATTATAGTAATTGGTCGGTACATTGGATATTTTGAAAAGTCGTAATATAGGTAATTTAAGGAATTTTGAATATTGCGCTAGATACTACCACGCACAAACATTTGGAAACATTTTTGATCATTATCTCTATTTTGTGGATGTAACTTGATCATTGTCGTAAAAGACCCCATTTGATCAGAGACATCAAATTAACTTATTTTTAATTATATCTCTAGAACACTTTAATTTTGTTTTTCATTATTAAGTATTTAATAAATATACCTACTCTTCAAAAATTATACTCTCCAATAACAGATTTTCGTTGTAATAGTTACATAATTAATACAATTTTATCAATAACCTTATATTAATATTGACTAATTTATTAATCTGATTGGTCGACAAATATGAAAATCAATCAAATTTATTAAACATAAATATTATGGGGTATTTATATTTTAAATTGGTATTTATTAAGACTTTTATCAAGTTCGAATCCAAAAAAAAATATTACGCATATCAAAAACAAAATTGCATATCTTAATATTATATAATATTAAAAGTAAAAAATACAAAACGATCAAGTTATAATTATAGTTGTGTACTTTTTCAAACGTAAGACACTTGTAACTCTGTCCCATTAAACAAAATAAATTAATAAATAAATCGTGAACGAACATTTATTTGTTTTATTTTTATTAGCACTGTTGCGGCGTTTGACCTTGGGTCAGCCATGCATTTTTCGCTTACGGTTATCGTCAAGAATCCACTTTTCGTCACATGTCACAATTCGATCCAATATACCTTCATTTCTGTACCGATTCAACAAGGCAACACAAGTTTCAACACGCATTTCATTCTGCAGATCAGTCAAATCATGAGGCACCTATTTTTCATATTTTTTTATGTCATTCATTTGATGCAAATGAGCCAATATTGTAGGTAGGATAACATTAAACCATGCCGCTAACTACTGGGTAGTTTAACTCGGATCGGCTTCCACCATCTCCTTCAATTCAACGTTATTCACCTGGGTGGGCGGTCTTCCACGTGGTTCGTTCTTCAAGTCGAAGTTTCCATTACGAAAGCGTTTAAACCAAAAACGCATGGTACGCTCATTAGCAGTCTCCTCTCCAAACGCAGCATTGATATTGTGAGCCGTTTCTGCCGCGTTAGTTCCACGTTGGAACTCGTATTAAAAAATGACTCGGATTTTCGAAGTATCCATCATTCCCGTCTAAGCTGAATAAAAAAACAATTGAAAGTCGAAAATCGAATGTAACACATTTTTTAAAAGAAGAATCATAATGGTATCATGTTAAAAAAGTTTCACTCGAAAATCTCACACCATGAACTGCCATGAAGGTTTTATATCAATTCAAAGTAACTATTACTATACAACGGCAACTTCATACTTTAACCCCTAACTACCCCTAACCTATAACTAGGAAGGATTTGTATATTTGCTGGTAATAATAAATTCATAAATATCTGGTCAGATTAAAAAATATGCTTTCATAATATTTTGTCTTTAAGTAACATAGGCTGTACAACATCACGCTTCAAGCCACAGGAGCGGCGCAGTTATTATGCACGTGAGTGAAACCGCAGGAGACAGCAGGTATAATAATATAAACAATGATCATAAAATAGTGTTAGCTATCGCGCTCTCAAAACACATGAGAGGCTCTCAAAAGACTTGAAGTAACTCTCAATTAGTTTGAGAGCGTGATAAGCCATCGTGTCGGACAGACTACTCCACTTGTAGAATCATGAATGGGTTTCTACAAGGTCAGTTAGTAAACGCGTAATAAAATTAAAGTAGTACTTTATTATATTTATGCTGTTATCTAAAAAAAAGGCCGCGTCGCCGATTTCTGCGATATTAAATCCTAACTATAATAAAAGCGAATGTGAGTTTGTTTGTTATGCTTTCACACCTTAACTATTCGACCGATCATCATGAAATTTCGCATAGACGTTGTCAGGGGTACAGAAAAGGTCATAGGGTATGTGAAAGGTACCTACCTATCCAGAAAAAGTACTGTTTCCGAGGGATAGAAAATTGAGATAACCTCATAACCATTTTTATATATAAAGGAGTTAGTTTAATTAAAATATCTACATCCAATATGCCAAAATACTGTATACATAATATATATTGTAGCAAAACATGATCTTTACTGTTAAAACTTGTCAATTCCATTGAAATTAAACTACTATATACGCATTTTATTGCGTTGTTTACTTGACACTTTATTACAAAATTTAGAAAATGTTACACTACTACTATTAAACTTTACTTAGTTTTAAGCTAATTAAATTATTAAAACTATTTATATTTAACATCGGTGAAAGTGTAAACTTCAATATAAAAAGTTTTAATAATTTAATAACCTTAAAAATTAGTAACTGATTTCAGCATGAATGGGCCGGCTCGACCGGGGAAAGACTACCCTCTCACAGAATATCGACGTGAAATACCAGTATTCCTACTGTTGTGTTTCGTTCGGTGAGTGAGAGTTTCGGAGGCCCAATCACCCTCTTTCCCCCTTCTCGCTCCTTATCCTTCTCACTTCCTTTCCTAAAGGGTCGGCAACGACCAAGTGATGCCTCTGGTGTTGCATGCGTCTATAGGCTACGGTGACCACTTACCATCAGGTAGGCCGTATGCTTGTTTGCCAACTAAGTAGTATAAAAAAAGGAAATTCGAACCACCGAACTTAGTTTAAATGTCACAATTCGACAATATGTCAAAATAACACCTATTTGTAAACAGTCTCACGTTTTGACAGATTTCAACTACAGTCTCAAAGTACCTATCTATATTGAGAAATCAAAACTAAGATTGTTGTTGATTTTATCATCTACTTGCTTACTCAATCACACTTTCATTAATACCAATACAATGTTACAAAAACGATCTCCATTGGCAAATTACCTAGAAAACTCTTTCAAAACTTAATAAATTAGGTATATAAAAACACAGCATATTTTGCTATTTTTAACTCACAACCCCTGAAAACTTCGCACATTATTATATTTATTTATAAAACAAATTACATTAACTATCTGCTTAAAGAAAACTCATTAATCAATCTGACAAATGACGCAATGTACAACGCCTGTCCGTCATTCAATCGTGATTGTTATTAACTAATGGTAAATAACATTACTATTAACACATAATACATTGCCAGTTTTGTATCAACCGCTATATCACATACTCATTCAAACCAACAATTGAATTCGGAACCCAGCGATAGTTTCTAAAGAAAGCGAGAATAACTTATGAGCGTGGTGGGTATTCGAAATTCGAACATTTTCAATTCAGTTGAGCGCGCGCCGCGCCAAGTGAATGACGTGAGTGAGTTGCGCGTTTTCGCGCCAAAACGCGTGTTACCTCGACTGTCAAAAATCGTCGAAAACAGTTTTAATAGTTTTTTTGCCATCAAATATGGCTGTGGTTTTAAAATAAAAAGTTTATAAAAGTGTATGTGTGTGACAGTGGTTTTGGTTAATGGTGATGTTATGGCGCAGTTAGGCGATAAACAGCGATAACTTATAGGTAATAGTTGAAGCTATTGACTAATAATGTTAATATTCTTCGTAATTAAGATAAGTAAGGTGCGCAGTGACCTGCATAAGCTGAATACCGGCATACCTTTGCCCACCTAACGTTGCTATAGTGAATGTTTTATCTTTGGTGCTTATGTTCGGAAAACGAGTCGTTCGATTTACGAATAATTTAATGGAAATATCAATTCCATTTTTATTTAATATTTTTGAACAATGTTTATAGATTATACAATATGCATATTATTATTTAAACTGTCATCTATTGACTAAAGACGGACTAATTGTTTGTGTAGCGTAAGTGTTCGTTTATCTTTGTCGATAATCATACGGTCTGAGATTCGATTCCCAGATCGGGCGGAGAAATTTTTTAATTATGAATTTCTCAGGAGCAAGACACGGTAAATATCATAGAAAATAATATCATGAAGGGTTATCTATGATATCGTGAAGTGTGATAGCTTTGGTCTAACAATATTTTATTGGTTTAGTATGTTTAGTATTTAGGTTACGAAATAATATGAGTCCTGTTAATTCACCGTTAGGCACGCAGGACAGTGAGCTGCAAAAATGCATATCCATTTCAAAACTAAAATGATATAAGCCGGTAATTGACGCCATCTAACGGAAATCGATACAAGAACTGAAGTACTTAATTTATATATATCGTAATTAATAGATAATGGTGCACTAGGTACTATAAAATAAAAAGAAGTTTAAAAAGTACACATTTCAGGGTAAACCAAGAAACAAAGAACTACTTACAAATGAATTTATAAATTTATAGTGGGTAGTTTATTTTATAGATACTTTCGGTGACTCGCTATTTTGTTCATAGGCAAACATTATTCTGTCCCTCTGTTCGAGTGCAAATAGGTGAAATCTATAAGAGACTAGCTTTTGCCCGCGGCTTCGCTCGCGTTAATTTAGAATTTGTCAATCAATTCGGGTTGTACTCTTCTTATAATAATATAATTCAATCATGATTCAAAAGACACGTGGCGCCATCTATTATCATAAGAATGTTATTATTGTTTTCCTCGGGAACAGTAATTTTTTTCGGGATGAAAGGTAGCCTATGTGCGTTTCTGTACACCTGTCAGCGTATATGCAAAATTTCAGGTTGATCGGTTCAGTGGTTTAGGCGTGAAAAGGTAACAAACAAACTCATTTTCGCTTTTATAATATTAGTTAGGATTAGGATTATAATTTCTTATACATTTCACCTATACGCTAAAATGAGTACGCGTTGCAATATTTCTAAAACAACGCCTTCTAGTTCATTCATATTTATTCTAATTCGAGTGTTCACCGGATTTTGGACCTTAAGATATCCATGCACTATTACAGGTGCCTGTACCTCTTCTCAGTACGAAAAGGGTAAGAGGTGACCTAGGGCCGGATTACTAGTACTTCCCTAAGAGGCACATTAATACTGTGTCCATTCTGTATCTGTGTATTCTATAACAGTGTCTCGTGCCTACCAGCAGTAGACCAAAGAGGTCAATATATGGAAGTAAATGAACATGTACCAATAAAGACCCGATCCAATCACGCCATTGCGTGATCAATAACACGCCAACCGAATTCTGATCTAAAATCAATCAGCTATTACAAAATATTGTAATTTTCACGGTTCGTTTCCTAGTCGAGTGTGCTGGTTCTGTTTCTGAATAGAAATCAAGTAAGTTTGAAGTTTTATTGTCTTGTTTTCATCCTCTGTTCGTGTTTAAAGATATTGATGAATGGTGTGATAAGAAAGCATTGTAAAGCTAAAGAAAGTGTGCATACTGTTTGGTAATGTTAACACATTACCAAACAGTATGCACACTTTAGTAGTAACTACTTCTGAGAGGAAAATCTCATCTTTACTGGTAGTTGATGAATGAACCGGCTCCACACCTTACTTTGTAGGACTGCCAGTGGCGTAGCGTAGTAGGGGCGGCAGAGGCGGCATTTTTAGAGGGCGGCAATTTTAGAGGGCGGCAAATTTTCACAATAAATAATAATAATATCTTGTAAATATTTAAACCATATCATGACGAACGAGAGGAATGGGCAGATGTACAATAGACAATAATGATGACTGTTCTTGCCGAAAAGTTTATAAGAATTACTGTATATTATTGTCTTTTAATTGAAATATCTAAATAAGAGGGCGGTAAAATTTTCTTCTTCAATTTTAAAGGAGGACACAAGTGCTGATGTAGCACTTTTGCCGCTAGATATTATTGCATGGGACAGGAAGATTTAGTCTATATAGGAAGGGTTTTTGTACAGGACGGCACGGATGGCGCACTGCACTGCAACGAGAGTTGCGGGTTCGAAACCCACACTCGCCAAAAAAAATTGTTCCTAATCTGGGTATCATTTATGTCCGTTATTTGAATGTTGTGAAGATCCCCGCTACACAGAATATAAACAGTGCGGTAATAGTCGTCTTAAAAAAATTACGATACGTCAACAAAGGTTTATTTGAATTGTAACAGTACAAATATTCGTGTGAACTTACGATGTTCATGTAATAGTGTTTACTTGTGTCCGTTGTTTGTATGTTTGTGAAGATCCTCGCGACACAGGATGAATCTAACGTGGAAAATGTATTTATAAAATACGTTCTGTTAACGTGCAGCCAAAAGTAATGTATTTAACAAAAAGTAATGTATTTAACAGTACAAATATTCGCAATAACTCACGATGCTCATGTAATAGTGTTGTGGACAAAGCTTTATAGTGCGAACATCAGGTCGTGTGTCGAACAAGTTCATCGGCAGATGTACTACAAACGATACTACCCAAGTACTGTTAATCAATTGACCCCGAACGGCTCCCAGCATTGTTGGAATACCAGCCAGGTGGTTTACGAGCTCGTCTTGTATACATAGTACTAGAACATGGATGTTTGTCTTGGTCTGGGTGTTTCTACGTATATTATGTATGTATTTACAAAAAAAAAGTATATATGTATGTATGTTTATCCATTGTCTAGTACCCATAGTACAAGCTCTGCTTAGTTTGGGCTAGATGGTGTTGTGTGTATGTGGTAGAATATTATTATTATAAAAAAAAAGAACATTCTTGACGGAGTAGGCAGCGATGTAGGTAGTACACACATCTCCCAAAGGGGTGAATGCACAGGTGTACTTACACATTGCACCATCGGTAAGACATTACTACACTTTTTGCAATTTTTGGAAAGCCATTTTAATGTATTTTTATATTCTGTAATGTTTTAATAATAATAATAATAATATATATACCGGAGATGTACCGTTGACATCTGTCGGGCATGTCATCTACCTGGTGAGTCCCTCAGGCATATAGTTTCCGGTTGTTCTCGTCTTGCTAACGGCGAGTACTTGCACAGACATAACCAAGTAGCCAGGGTAATTCACCAGCAACTTGCTCTGAAATACAAACTTGTAGATGTTGAAGTGCCGTACTACAGGTATGTAGCTGAATCAGTTCTCCAAAATGGTCATGTCACGTTGTACTGGGATCGAACTATCACCACAGACAGGACTGTTGTGGCCAACAAACCTGACATTGTGGTGATAGATCGATCAGAGCGCCGTGCAATGATTATCGATGTCACCATTCCACATGACGGCAATCTCGCGAAAGCTGAAAAAGATAAACAAATTAAATATCTAGATTTAGCTCGCGAGGTTGTCGACATGTGGGATGTGGATTCGGCAATCATTGTGCTGATAGTCATATCTGTCAATGGTCTAATAGCCAAGAGCCTCGATCACCATCTAAAGAGGCTCGCGTTAAGTGCTTGGATCAAGGGTTTGATGCAGAAGGCAGTGCTATTAGATACGGCACGCATTGTGAGGAGGTTCCTATCTCTGGAAAACTAACCACCGGCAGCTTGGACCCTGTTCCCGATGCCGGTGGGGTACCATATATTTTATATTTTTAAATGTATTTTTTATATTACGTATATTTAAAAATAATAAATGTATTGAAAAGTTTTAAATAAAGAGTATAATAATATTCTATCACATACACACAACACCATCTAGCCCAAACTAAGCAGAGCTTGTACTATGGGTACTAGACAATGGATAAACATACATATACTTATACTTATTTTTTGTAAATACATTCATATTATACATGGAAACACCCAGACCAAGACAAACATCCATGTTCATGCACACAAATGTTTGACTTGTGCGGGAATCGAACCCGCGACCTCAGGCGTGGCAGTCGGTTACACTAACCACTACGCCATCGAGGCCGATATTATTATTCTGCTTATACTGTTCATAGCATGAAATATAAACTTTTTTGATTCGGTGTTCTTTACAGGACTTCAATATTTTTTACTAGATTTTGCCCGCGTCTTCGCTTGCGTAAATGTAGGTTAGCTTAGTAACGATATTCTTCTGGATGAAAGGTACTCTATGTCCTTTTCTGTACTGACAACGTTTATACAAAATGTTATTACTGGTAAAGTAATTAAGGCGTGAAATCGTAACAAACAAACATACTCACATTCGCATTTATAATATTAATAGCCCTGTATTAAATTGTCCCACAGCTGGGCACGGGTCTTCTTAGTGTGAGAAAGGTTAGGCCCTAGACCACCACGCTGGCCGGTTGGTCCGGGTTGGAAGTCTTCACATATCTTCGATAACATTATGGAGAACTCTCGGACATGTAGGCTTCCTCACGATGTTTTCCTTCACCGTTAAAGCAAGCGATACTTAACTATTTAATACGCATATAACTTCGAAAAGTCAGAGATGCTCGCCTTGGGTTCGAACTCGAGACCTCTGTGTGGCATGCCAACGGTTTCCCACTAGGCTATCGCTGCTTCTTTTGCAAAAAGCTAGGTGGTTGATAAGTAAGTGATTGGCTGACTAATTTAGCAGCAGCTAGAAAGAAGAAAGAAAGAAATAAATCTTTATTGCTATACAGCTGGGCACAATGTGTATAAAGATATAACAAAAATACTAATAAAAAACAACGCGTTGCACTCCGGGAGCGCTAGCAGAAGTGAAAACTTGAATATTAACGTTGTGCAGTTTTGTTAGTTTGGAATGGTTAGGGAATAATTTTGCACGAATTGCTTTAATTATCAGTATAAAAGTACTATCATTTATGTGGTAAAATACAATATTCATTTATTGCGCTATCGTACACAAACATGACAATTCTCCCTACGTCTTACGAATTTTCGATCAGGTCACGTGTCCTGACGCGAGTTTAACATTTTTTACCCATTACAAAAAAACTGCACAACGCCGCTAAAGAAGTTTTCACTTCAAAAAGGAAGAAATAAAAACACAGTAATATAAAATATTCAATGAGCATCCTGACGTGCGTCCCACAGCTGCAGCAATCAGGACTCCAGTTCAGCATTTGCCTGGTCTCAAGAACCAGGCACGTGACTTTGATTTTGACACATTGTTGATTAGCCTTTCAGTGTGTAGATCAGTCATTTGCGTCGTATCAAAGTATCGTAGGTACTTAACAATAAGTTAATTGCGATTTAATATGTTTATTAATTACTTCGTCTAAATTTGTTTATTTTATGACATCATACATAATTGAGTACAGGTTAACTCTTAGGGGTTGCATCTACTTGTCGTTAATATAAATGATTGTTAAATGACACTTCATCATTGTTTTTAAATAATGTTATTGGATACTAGCTTTTGCTTGCGGCTTCGCTTGCGTAAAAGTAGGTAAGGTTAGGTGTAACAGTACCTTTTTTAAATATACTTACTTCTATTACTCGGTGGTAATATAGCTTGCTAAAGGGAAAATAATTTTTAAAATCGGTTCAGTAGTTTTTGAGTTACATCATTACAACATACAAATAAACAAACAAAAAATTCCTCTTTATAATATTAGTAGATAGGTTCCTATGTATTAGCAACAATAGCTTAGTAGGGCAACTGTTGGACTAATCCATCACGGTCTCAAGTTCGATTTATTTATTTACTAGCTTTTGCGCGTGGCTTCGCCCGCGTGGTACCTACATCAATAAAAAGTAGCCTATGTCCTTCCCCAGGTTTTAAACTATATCTGTACCAAATTAATAAGAAATAGTGTGTAATAAATAGTCTGTAATAAGAAATAGTGTGATTAGAGAGAGATGCGGCATGAAAGTGGATATAGTTACAAGAATAGAAAAGGGTATGTTAAGCTGGTTTGGACATGTAGAAATAATGGATGAGGAAAGACTGACTAAGAAAGTTTATAAGGCTAGTGTGAATGGAACTGTCGCAAGAGGAAAACCTAGGCGAACGTTTCTCGACCAGATCGGAGGCGTTCTGGACAAAGGCCAGGTTAAGAGCTCCTTGAACCGACGGGCGTGTATGAGGAATGTGATGAAAGTGAATGAAGCCAGAGAAGTGTGTCACGATCGTAGCAAATGGAAATCCGTAGTCTCTGCCTACCCCTCTGGGAAACAGGCGTGAATCTATGTATGTATGTATGTACTGTACCAAATTTCATCTAAACCGGTTGAGTGGTTTAGCCGTGAAAAGGTAACAGACAGACAGACAGATAGACAGACAGAGTTACTTTCAAATTTATAATATTAGTAAGGAGTAAGGATTTACATCAAATAGAACGACTTGCGCCAATTACACTATTTAATAATATAATATATAAATAAAAAATTTAGTATTCATGCATTCTGCTCACAGTACCTCATACATGCCACAGCATAGCTATATCTCCGAAAGGACAGGTTAGAAAGAAAGAAAGAAAGAAACATTTATTTGCACAAAATACAGGTGGTACCATTTTGAACAATGGTGAATCGTTCAGGATATATTCCGTATTAAGCATGCAATTATTATAAATTAAATAAATAATTAAAATATAACTAACAAAATGGCAAGCTATATTATTATTTAGCATATTTATAATTATTATAGAGGCTTTAGCCCAGCAGTGGGACATAATACAAGGCTAAGAAAAATCATTATTATATTAAAAACAGATGTGTCCGCGGTTTCACTCACGTTTATGGTTACTGCACGGCCCCCGTGGGTTGTAGCGCGATGTTATATAGCCTATATAGCCTTCTTCGATAAATAGGCTATCTAACACTAAAATAATTTTCCAATTCGAACCAGTAGTTCTTGAGATTAGCGCGTTCAAACAAACAAACAGGTTAAAGGCTATATAACATCACGCTACGACCCATGGGAGCGGCGCAGTAATCATTAACGCGGGTGAAATCGCGAGCACATCTAGTTAGTATAGATTTACAAATAATCAGTTTCATTAGTTTTATGTTGCATGAATTCTTCTATTGTATAAAATCACTTATCCGCTAGCCATTTTAGATTAGGGTAGTATCAGGGAAGCTGTTGGATTACCTCGCCGCGGTCTCAAGTTTATGTAGGTAAGGTTTTGTTAGATTAGTAACAGAACTTTCCTGGATGAAGATACTTTTCCGTTCCCTAGTCAAAGTGTATGCGAAATTTCATGACGATAGCTCGAGTTGTTAAGGCGTGAAAATGTAATAAACAAACAAACTTACATTCGCATTTACAATATCAGTTATGATAAACCTTTATAAACATTTTAGTAGAAATTTGTAACTCTGTTGTAATCTACACTAATATTATAAAGCTGAAGAGTTTGTTTGTTTGAACGCGCTAATCTCAGGAACTACCGATTCGATTTGAAAAAAGAATTTGCGTTGGATAGTCTATTTATCGAGGAAAGCTATAGGCTATATAACATCACGCTACGACCGACGGGGTCGGCGCAGTAACGATAAACGCGGGTGAAACCTTGGGCACATCTAGTATTCTATGTAAGCAATACAGCGCCTTTTTCGCCAACAAGCTGTGTGCACAGATCAGCTATTTTATTTTTATTCTACGTTTTATAATATAAAAAAACACATATAATAGGAACTAAATAAGAAAATATGGATTATACGCAGTTCGAATCCCGGTCAAATCCCTTGTAATCTTATCGAGTCTCCCACACCGTGACTATTTACACGACCTGAAAACTATCTCTGTTATCACGTGATTTAAGATAAGAATGTCCCTATATAGTGTACAATATATTGCTTTGTTATTGCCTACGACTTTGTTCTATGGGTTCAATCTTTCCACATTTTTTTATTTTTTTATACAACTAAGGTGGTAAACAAGCATACGGCCCACCTGATGGTAAGTGGTCACCGTAGCCTATGGACGCCTGCAACACCAGAGGCATCACTTGCGCGTTGCCGACTCTTTAGGAAAAGAAGGAAGTGGGAAGGAGAAGGAGCATGCAGGGGGTCTTCTTCTCTTTTTTCTTTTCGTGTGGTTAGTGGTCAACCTGTTATCAAGAGTTGTTCAAGCCCGTAGGCCTCTGACATGGCTTAACGACTGCTATCAATTTGACAACAACCAACTTTTTACGTGCCCTCCGAAGCACGGAGACGCTCACATGAAATACCACTAAGCGGTCACCCATCTATAGACCGACCGCACCCAACGTTACTTACCCTCGCTAATCGTTTACCGATCAGTGACTGCAACTGGCTGTGAGGTAAGAGGGTGATTGGGCATCCGACACTCTCACTCACCAAACGAAACTCAACAGTAGGTATTCCTACTGTTGAGTTTCGTTTGGTGAGTGAGAGTGAGTGCTATTTCACGTTGATATTCTGTGAGAGGGTAGTCCTTCCCCGGTCGAGCCGGCCCATTCATGCTGAAGTCAGCGAGGCTCTACTACTCAAAAAGTTTGTCAGATTTACAGATAAGTAGTTGTTCTATGTCTTGGTGTTCTAAGTGTCCGTTTTTTTTAATGTTTGTTTCCCGTGGGCCGTGATGCACGAATAGGCCGTGATGCACGAATAAGTAACAGAGCGGGAGTTGTCTTATCCTTATTTCCTTATTTTTCTTATATCCTTACTTCCTTACTAATATTATAAATTCGAAAATAACTCTGTCTGTCTATCTGTCTGTCTGTCTGTCTTATTGATCTGATTTAGATGAAATTCGGTACAGATATAGTTTAAAACCTGGGGAAGGACATAGGCTACTTTTTATTGATGTAGGCACCACGCGGGCGGAGCCGCGCGCAAAAGCTAGTAAATATATATACAGTGTGACTGGTTCAACATTGTACATACTTAAGGACATGATAATTTATGGTCAGACGTAACGTATAAAAAAGAAATAAAAATAAAATCTGTATAACCTGCAAAGAAAACCTTTATGAAAATTTGTATGAAATATCCATAACATGTGGACACTGCGCACACAGCTGTCGAGGCTAATGACCTTTGATAAGAAAAGGGCGGGCGGGGGTGCAAATTCGGGAGAGTGCAGGGTGCAGTAGCTGGTGGCGGAGGCGGAGGTTTTGCTTAGCTTTGGCACAGTATAAAGACTTATTAGACTGTGGCTTAGGTATATGCGCAAGAGTGTCCGTACATTAAGTTTTTATTGGATAACTAGGTCAAATTTTAAGTACCTATTTTTTTTTATATTTGGGTCCAGAATCGAGTACTGAATACCCTCCTTCAATACGTCCAGTCTTCTACCAATCAGCCTGTATATTATATTAGGTTTTGCTTTAAGGCATTCACAGAACACGATGTCTGGTAATGCACCCTTTATTACGTATTGTACATACCTGTAGATATTATGAGTGTAAAATCATCCTGCTTGGGGTAAGCAGGATTATTTTCCTGCTTACCCCTTCTACGTTATATTTACGCGGATCGATATATATATATATGTAATACATAATGCCAATTACCGAACGCAACCCAACCTCGGTACGACAATTAACAGATAACAATCAAATAAAATTGTTTAAAAACGACCATTTTAATAAACGAACAATTATATTTCGCATATTCAATCAACATTTTTAATAACCATTAAATAATTCAACAAGGATCGAAACAGGTTTAATTACTTATGATGCCAGTCGCTCTATTCTCTATGCCAGTCGCTTTATACTCTATGCCAAGGTCGACTAGTACACAACACTATTGTCTTAAATAATTGTCTAGAATTTATGTTTCTTAGGATTTTAATTGGTGTCATAAACTTTTTCAGAATATTGTTTATGGTAAGGGCATTGAGTTAGTAAGTAGGGACTACGTTTTAGAGGTAATGATTCAACTAGATTGCTTATGACATGCATTGAAGTCTAAAAGAAATACATTTTTTATAAGTTATTTATATGGGGTACTTTGACTTGTAAATTTCTCGGCCGTCGTATCGTTTTTAAAATGTTTAAATAAAAAGTAATTAGGTTTAACCCAAAACGACATTTTTATTATCAGTCATTAATTATCGACAAAACGTAAGGATAATATTCTTAGTGTAAAATAAATGATAACTGATTTTAGCCGTATTTTCAAATGTATTTTTAAGACAACAATTTTATTAATGTGGGGATGACCAACAGACTGCAATGCAGAGGGTCTCGGATTCCAACCCACGTCGCGCACCTCTGACTTTCGGAAGTTATATGACTTTTCGAAATTATGTGCGTATTGATTGATAATAATCGCCTGCTCCGTGCCTCGGAGAGCACGTTAAGCCGTTGGTCCCGGCTGCCATGAACATCTATGGCAGTTATTGGGAAGTCAGTGCCTTCTAATATCCTGACACTGGTCTAGCCTTAGGGTATCGTTAGCCTTCGGGTTGCGGAGGTCAGATGGCAATCGCTCCGTGTAAAAACTGATATCCAGTCAAATCCGGTTAGATTACAAAACCGACCCCAAGTGACTTGGGAATAATAAAGGCTAGGGAGAAGAATGAATGTGGGGAAGGTACGTGTTTGAATTTTTTTTTAAGAAGCACTTTGTCTTAAATGTTGTCCAATACGTGAAATTATATTAGTCTATAAATATTAAACGTGGAATCTAACAACAAAATATATAAATCATCGTGGAAAATAGTAAAATAGTCTTGTTAGTGAGTACCTATACCTAAACGTACTTTTAAACACAGTAAAGCAGTTTCGTTAATCTTAACTGAGGTCCTAATCGAACGTAACCAATACGGAAACTAGCCACACCATGACCTCCTTAATACCTTATCTATACTAATATTATAAAGCTGAAGAGTTTGTTTGTTTGAACGCGCTAATCTCGGGAACTACTGGTTCGATTTGAAAAATTCTTTTAGTGTTGGATAGCCCATTTATCGAGGAAGGCTATAGGCTATATAACATCACGCTACGACCCACGGGGTAGGCGCAGCAATCATAAACGCGGGTGAAACCGCGGGCACATCTAGTCAGAGATATATGTGTATAAGTTCTTTTAAACTTATATAAGGCGTAATTGACATGACTAGCATAATATAAATTAACATATGAATGCGAGCTCTGTACAAAGACACTTAGCTTACTCGTGTCGGGCGAACATTACATATTTACATATATTATACTAGATATGCCCGCGGTATCACCCGCGCTTATACTTACTGCGCCGCCCCCGTGAGTCGTAGCGAGATGTTATATAACCTATAGTCTTCCTCGATAAATAAGCAATCCAACACTAAATTATTTTTTTAATTCGAACCAGAAGTTCCTGAGATTAGCGCGTTCAAACAAACAAACAAACTCTTCAGCTTTATAATATTAGTATAGATGTACTAGCTAACCCGCCCAACTTCGTCTGCTTCACGTAAGAGAATTTTCCCCGTTTTTACAACATTTTTCATTGATGCTCGGCTCGTACTGGTCTTAGCTTGATGTTATTGCTATTGTATTATAGCCTGTCGCCCTCCTCGATAAATGGGCTATCCAACACCAAATTAATTCGAACGAATAGTTCCTAAGACAAGCTCGTTTAACCAAACAAACTCTTTAGCTTTATAATATACTAGATGTGCCCGCGGTTTCACCCGCATTTATGATTACTATGCCGCCCCCGTGTGTCGTAGCATGATGTTATATAATCTATAGTCAGCCTCGATAAATAAGCTATCCAACAAAAAAAATATTTTTCAATTCAAACCAGAAGTTCCTGAGATTAGCGCGTTCAAACAAACAAACAATCTCTTCAGCTTTATAATATTACTATAGATGTCACTTTATCCAACCGGAGCATCGAAGACAACCATCATAAACTTGACCTATGAAAACAGGTAAAACCACAAAAAAACAAGATGGCGAACATAATTATTATACTCGCATTACTATTCCGAAATACATGTATAGGCAGAACTACAAGTAATTAAATTAATTAGTACATTTCTTATAGTAGTGTGTCATACTCCGTCTCATTAGATCGTGCCTGTCTATTGTTACGATGTAGAACAAAACAGTTTCTCGTATAAACCTAGATAATTTAATATGCGGTTGCATTGGTGTTATGTTTTATGGATCTTAGTTATCTTCTATTGGGTGGGATTAGAGAGAGTTGAGAGTACTGACACAGCCATTTTGTTTAATAGGTTGTATTTTAACGGTTTCATTACATATTATAAAACAAAGCCTGCCGCCGTGCTTGTCCCTCAGTCTATTCTTTTTCTTTTTTTTTTATACGACTGAGGTGGCAATCAAGCATACGGCCCACTTGATGGTAAGTGGCCACCGTAGCCTATGGACGCCTGCAACACCAGGGGCATCACTTGCGCGTTGCCGACCCTTTAGGAAAGGAAGTGGGAAGGAGAAGGAGCGGGAAGAGGGGAAGAGGGTGATTGGACCTCCGGCACTCAACTCAAATTCGCGATCAACTCAAAAACGAATGAACAGTTTTTCATGCGGATTCCACTAATAGAGTGATTCATGGGCAAGGTTTTGGTATATAATTTTTTAAGGTTTCATACTGCATGTGCAAGGTCGGAGCGGGTCTTAGTTATTCATAAAAATATCTTACTAAAGGCTTAATACGACAGGCAGTTAAAATCCTTAGTATTTATATGGACAAATTTAAAGTATTGATGACTCCTTCGTTTTCAACTAAATATATTTAAATAAATCTTTCATTAAAATGCTCATGATCATTATGAGTAGTAGAGCCTCGCAGCTTTCAGCATGAATGGGCCGGCTCGACCGGGAAGGACTACCCTCTCACAGAATATCGACGTGAAATACCAGTATTCCTACTGTTGTGTTTCGTTCGGTGAGTGAGAGTGCCGGAGGCCCAATCACCCTCTTTCCCCCATCCCGCTCCTTCGCCTACCCACTTCCTTTCGTAAGGGTCGGCGACGCGCAAGTGATGCCTCTGGTGTCGCAGGCGTCCATAGGCTATGGTGACCACTTACCATCAGGTGGGCCGTATGCTTGTTTGCCACCGTAGTTGTATAAAAATAAAAAAAATAAGAATGTGGAATTCTATGTAATGTTGCGTATTAAATAACGTGGTAAATCAAACAGGCAAATGTTCTATTAGTACTGGGGGACTATTCCAATCAAAAATAATGCCTTTCTTTCTTCTAAAGACGAGCCAATAACTACTTACATTAAAACAACTCGCTATCTCTCCAACATAACATAAAACAATGAAAATTCTTGTTATATAAAATTAATATTCTCTTGCCAAAACAATGCTTATCTCTTATGTAACAGCGCATTTTTCTTAATAGCAGCCTTCAAGACGGCAGACAATAGGCAGAAACGGGGTGGGCAGATGTACGGCTTAGATGTTATCTAATGTAATGTTTTTAAGACGAAAGTTTTGTGCGTAAATACGTTCCCACGTTTAGTGGAATAGCTTAAACAAAGTAGGTGCTATAAGTATTCATGCTCAGCAAAACGGTTCTGGTCAAAATCCTGGGTAACGCAATACTTACTGCTGTGCTGAGTATTGGATTTTTATGTAAAGAAATTACTTTTTATTTTTTTAAGGACAGCTTCTTCGCCATTTTTAAATCCTGTGTCGCGGGGAACTTTACAAACATTCAAACAACGGACACAAAGAACACGCAGACTCGTTACAACCATTTGTGGATCGCACAATAGCAGGTTCAAGTCTCATGTGATAGCAGGGGAGAATATTGCTTGTTCCCGGACACAGATCTAGACCTCGAGCATCTACTGAGAATTGTATGAAAGAAATTCCCAATCTATACTAGTATAATAAAGCTGAAGAGTTTGTTTGTTTGAACGCGCTAATCTCAGGAACTACGGGTTCGATTTGAAAAAATCTTTTAGTGTTGGATAGCCTATTTATCGAGGAAGGCTATAGGCTAAAATAACGTCACGCTGCGACGTACGGGGGCGGCGCAGTAACGATAAACGCGGGAACATCTAGTAATAGATACATTCCTCGATCTGGAATTAGAATCTGAGAATTTATGCTCTGGACGATCCAAGAATTAAATTCGAGACCTCATGCACGGCAGTAGGGTTTAGCAGACTTCATGCATCTTCGAGAACTTCATGGCGAACTCTTAGATCTATACATAATTATATAAGAGTTAGTCATAATGTTTTTTTAGATTTCCTTACGATTTTTCCTTTACTGTAAAAGTGAGCGATAATGCATTGTAATACTATGTGCATATTGCAATTAATTCAAAAACTTAGAAAAGTCTTAGCCATACCGATGGGCCATTCGTATAGACCTACATATTACAATAAACTCAAAAACTTCGAAATGCCATTAGTGCGTCTGTGGCGGTGTTTAGCTTACAGTGGGTTTATAAATGATAAGTTGGATTAACGTGCAGAAATAGAGTTTATTTCACTTGACTTAAAATAAGACAATGTTAACTACTAAACTATAGAATGTTAATGTTATAAGAAATGTTTGATGAGTACAAAAATGTTGCAATCGGAACCCGCTTGACGCGAATGTAAATGATGTACTGACTTATGCCTAATTTCTAGGTCAATATATAATATTGTTTATTGCGTGTATGCACACATAAACATGTATATATGTAGGAGTGTATGAGGTGTTCGGTTACATTACCCGAACATACTCCGGGGCGACAAATGAAAAGGATGAGATGAAATGATACATTTAGTTTCATGAAATAATGTTAAAAAGGTAAAGTAAAAGTAATAAGTAAAAATTACAAAATAGTAATAAAAATATGTATATACTTAGCAGTAATAAAATAACTTAATTAGATATGTAATGTCCCTAAATTTTTTCGCGGTATTGGCGAGCACGACCTATCTTCACATTTTTTAATTTTGTCGCTGATTGTAATATACTCGGCACTAGGTTGTCTTTCAACCCAATTTAATCGCGCACTAGCACTCATTTCACTGACTCGCGGCGCGAGCGCGGGCCGTAGTTCGATGTCCTCCGTGATGGCCGCGCCCTGCACCCGACGGCGGCGTCTCCAGCGCCACAGCAGTGCAGCTACAGCCGCGGCTGCTATTCCAAGCAGCAGGTAGTTTACCACATAATGGTGTATGTTATGTGGAGAGAATGTTTCTGCTAACTCCACTTGGGCCTTTTTCATCTCGTTTATTCGCTCGTGCAAATTTTGTAAATCGACGTCTCGTACCTCTATCGTGTCGCTAATGTTCTCAAAGTTGTCCCAAGGCATTGTTGTGTTAACTAGGTAATTGAGTTGATCGGGATTAAGCGCTTGAATGTTTGCCGAGATATTGACTTTGTTTACCTTGTGTTCTGGTATATGCAATGTAAAATCCAGACCTTTGAGTAAGCAGCCGTTTTCTAAGTACAAAAGACCAGCATGATTCAACCAATCTATGACGACTTGATCATTGCAAATTATTTTGACAGTATAATTGCCACAGACGTGATATAATACGATTGAGGGATTAGTCAGTGGTACCCACTCATTGCGGCACTTTGATTGTGTAACTTTACACTTCTCAGTGCGACGGTCAATCTCACAGAAATTGTTATCACTACTCAGGTGATGTATAGGTTGCTTCAGGTTGCATATGTATTGGTCTTCCTGATCGACACAGAATGTAGATAGGTCTGCCGCTCTCAGTTCTAAGTAAGTGTCCTTTTTTAAATTGGTTGCAATGTATTCTGACATTGGTGTATACTGTATCGTATAGTTACCAGATTGAAGTGGAATGGAAATGACTTTATACAACTTATACCTATCCCTGTTGACAAGGGGAAAGGTAATTTCGAATAGAAAATAATTTTCTGTTAATCTTGCTTTTATCTTTAAGAGTTGGTAAATTTTTTGAATGTTAGACGATTTAATAGGCAAAGTAACATCAGCAGATAACTGTGACGAGATGAGGCGTATTTCTTGTTGCATTTGTTTCGGGGTCAGCAAGTGTAGATTAAATTCTCCATGATGTACGTCAGTGAGAATTTCCAGTAGAAGATCTTGACTTCTCTTCAAGTTGAGGAATAAGTTATTCGCTGCTAGAGACATTAATGTAAAATGTTGAACTAAGGTAAGGTTGTCAATCTCCCGTTGAACTGTGTTTTCAGATTGTTCAAGTTTTATTAACTGCTGATTAATAATTTTGTGTTGTTTGTTCATAAAGTCTTCCGTCCGTTTTAATAAATTATATTCTGACTCCACAATTGACGTTTGATTTTGCCATAATTTGAATAAATGTTTCTCATTTTGTTTTATGCTTTCAATATCTTGAGTATATTTTTCTGAGAAACGGTCGTCCAGTACTCCGAAGAGGGAATTTGCAACGTAGCCGATTCCATTGACGAGTCCGCGACGACGTCGCTCGTTACCCGACACCTGTTTTGTCATAAGTAGTTTGTTGTAGTATTGTAATTCATTGAACTCGTGCGTTAGCGGGGGAATGATCAGATTACACTGGGTATCGCCTATTGTTATGCATGTTTTATTAAGATAGGTCATGGCTTTTTTTAGAGTTGTTATTCCGTTCCAATATGGAGCCATATTATAAAATACAACCAACGTCCATGTATCTTTGACCATGGTAACATCTTTTACCGGGTCAAAATACAGTGAATGGTTATTTGCCAGTTTTGTAACCTTATGTTTGCAGTGTACACTTCCAGACAGCGCTAAGAAAAATAGTAATGCCATGACTATGTTTGAGAAGCTGAGTTTTTTCGACTGTTGATTTCCCTTGGTTTGTTTCGTCCTGATATCAGGAAGCCTATCGGCGTCCGGGGTTGAAGAGCTATTGTTAGTTGGGTCCTCCACTGCTGACGTTTCTATAGGTAAAATTGAAAGTTTAACTATAGGCCTTTTAAGAGTGCCATTCTTTGTTTTTAGGGTAACTACTCTGACATAGCCATCATTGCCTGGGTGTAGCTCCACGACTCTGCCCATAGCCCACTTTCCTGGCGGAATGTTATCTTCTCTTATAACTACTAAGTCACCTATTTTCATGTTTCTTTGAGGTCTAAGCCACTTCTCTCTTGTTGTTAATTGACTTAGATATTCCAATTTCCACTTTCTCCATATATTTTTAAAAATGTCGTTTGTTAAGTGCCACCTTGTTCTTGCATCTTCCTTGGTTTCTATAACTGTTAAATCAGATCTCCCTGTTAAAAAGTGGGCCGGCGACAGATAATCTAAGTCCTCGATGTTTTCAGTTAAAGAACACAACGGACGTGAATTTAAACACGCTTCCAATTGAGCTAATAGGGTAGTAAATTCCTCAAACGTTAACTTCTGTTCTCCAATGACTCTTTTTAGGTGAAATTTCAGGCTTCTCACGGCTCTCTCCCACAAACCGCCAGCGCTTGGCCAAGACGGAGCATTAAAATGCCATTCAATGTTCATAGCCGTAATTTCCGCCAAAAAACTGTCACAATAAATTTGTTTTAGTTGTTCCATCTCTTCCTGGATCAATCTGTTAGCGCCAATAAAATTCGTTCCCTGATCACTATATAAGTGGTGCGGCGTTCCTCGTCTTGCAGCCATCCTCTTCAGTGCGGCCAAAAATGCAGAACTTGTAAGATCCGAAACCACCTCTAGGTGAATAGCTTTAGTGACCATACAAACAAAGACCGCTATATATCCTTTATTTGTTTTTACACCTCGTCCTTTGTTAATTTTTATGTCTACGAACCCGGTGTAATCGACGCCAGTATGAAAAAAGGGAGCAGCAGGATTGATCCTTGCCCAAGGCAGATCTCCCATGAGCTGATGTTGTGTTCGCACGTCGTGCTTTCGGCAAACAACGCATTTCCTAATTTGTTTTTTCGTAGCTTTGTATCCCCCGGTGATCCAGTACTGTTGCCTTAGTGTGGCCAGAGTCAATCGTGGTCCCCCATGAAAAGTAAGCCGATGTGCTTCTTCAATTAAGAGCTCCGCCAAACGACTTTTGTGAGATATGATTTTCGGATGTTTCGCTTCGTAACTCATGTTCGCGTTACTTAGTCGACCTCCCACACGTAAGATTCCGTTCCGATCCATAAAAGGGTTTAAATTCAATATCTGACTTTTAATGTTAATTTTTTCGTCGTTGCAAATTTTTTCTATCTCCGATGCAAATTGTTTCATTTGTTCATGTTTTACAATAACAGCTGTAGCGTGTCGTAATTCATGCAATGTGAGATACGACGCCAAATGTTTACGCTGCAAAACTGGGGTCACTGCTCTAATAATCCAAGCCAACACGCGCGTTATTTTATTAAATGAGTTATGTTTTTCTAATAAATTATCTATTATGTATGGATTATTTTGCTGCACAACGTTTACTTGTTTACGGATTCTGAGTTCTTCTTTTGTTTTATAAGATGTTGGCTTGTCTTCTTTTGTTTTATTGTAGTTTGGGAGCCATGTTGGCCCATGAAACCACAAGGAATGTTCCATCAATTGCGTTATATTTATGCCACGACTTGCACAATCCGCCGGGTTGTCGCTAGATTTTACATAACGCCAGCTATTTGTCGGTATAATGTTTGTTATGGTTTGCACTCTGTTAGCCACGAATGGTTTCCAGCGATTAGGCTCACCCTGTAACCACCCTAATACGACCATGGAATCGCACCATCCAAAAATTTCTGTATTGCAGTTCATACTTTCCCGTATTTTGTTTATTAGCTTTGTTAACAACAATGCACCGCACAATTCTAGACGGGGTAATGTTACAGCCTTTTTATGTGGTACAAGTTTAGCCTTAGCCGCAAGAAGATTAATATTTTGTCGATGTTTTACACGGGCGTATACTACGCATGCGTAGGCTTCCATAGATGCGTCGCAGAATCCATGCAGCTCGATAATATCTCCTTCCCGGCTTAAAATCCACCTTGGAATTTTAAAATGTTTAATTTCATGCCTATCTTCTTTTAACTTGGACCACTCCAGCCAAATGCTGTCGGGCACCTCTTCATCCCAGAGTATGTTAATTTTCCATAGTTTTTGAAAAAGTAGTTTTAACTTCGTGGATAAAGGGGTTAACCAGCCCAACGGATCAAAGAGTTTTGATATTTCCGATAGCAAATTGCGTTTAGTTAGTCTAGACTGTGTTTCTCCGAATTCACCACAGAACTTAAATACGTCCTCGTCAGCATTCCAATATAGGCCTAATGTTTTTGAAATAGATTCCGTTTTAAAGTTGAATATCCTTTTGCCTTGATTTTGTTCCTTAATGTCTTCCAGTAGCTGTGTATTATTGGATGACCACTTCCGAAGGTTAAATCCACCCGACTGTAATAATAGGGTTAACTCTCCGATTAACTTCTTACCACTTTTTACATCATAAGCTCCATGTACAAGGTCATCCATATAGAATGACCGATCTATGACACTGTATGCGTCGGGGTACTTTTCATGTTCATCTTGGGCTAGTTTTTTCAGAGTCATCATGGCTAGAAAGGGGGCAGCCTTAGTGCCATAGGTGACGGTTGTAAGCTGAAACGACTGTATAGGCATATTGAGCGACTCACGCCATACTATTTTCTGAAAATGTTGGTCACTGTTAGCTATCTTTATTTGGCGATACATTTTTTCAATATCGGCCGTAAAGGCAATAGGATACTGTCTCCAGCGCAATAGCAACGACTGCAAATCCTGTTGTAGGTTAGGGCCCTTATGCATAATATCATTCAGGCTGTAACCAGTCGATGTTTTGGCGGACGCATTAAAAACCACCCGATATTTTGTTGTTGTTGATTCCTCTCTTTGGACGCCATGGTGCGGTAAATAGCAATCCGTTTTCAGTTCACTGTTTGTGGGTTTCATGTGTCCTAATGTTAAATATTCCTGCATAAAAGCTCTATACTGTTGATTTAAATGTTCCTGTTTTATAAGTTTTTGTTCTAAATTTCTAAACTGCGCTAAAGCCATGGGCTTGGAAGCACCCAGCTGATGTTCCATTTCTTTCTTTAATGGTAACCGTACAACGTAGCGTCCGTCTAAGTTTCTTTTTGTAGTTTTTGTGTAAAAATTCATACACTCTTGCTCCTCTAGGGACATGTTTGATTGTTCACTAACTTCTTCAATTTCCCAGAATTTTTTAATCTCCTCTATGTTGTTCAGCACTACGTGGCAATGGTATGTTTTCACATTACCACACAACAACCAACCTAAGTGTGTTTGTTGAGCTATAGGCTGACTATCGTTCTCTCCTCTTATTATTCCTCCCATCATAATCTTTGCGTAAACATCAGCCCCGAGCAACAAATCCACCGAGCGACTTTTATAAAACTCAGGGTCCGCTAAATTTATGTTTTCTATGTGTGGCCACGATGGTTTAGGTAAAGTTTTATTCGGAAGATTTTTGATTAAGTTGTTCATAATATACATTTCTGACGTAAAGGTAAAATTACTGACCATCGAAGCGCATTCAATTTCCATCATGCCTTTACAGTTGTTTTCTTTTTCGCCGACGCCATAAATAATACCCTTACATCTTTGTCTCTTTATTTCTAAAAGTTGAGCCGCTTTCTCTGTTATTAACGAAATTTGGGATCCTTGATCGATTAAGGCTCTAAGTGTGTAATAAATGCCTTCCGAGCTCTTTACTTTTACCATGGCGGTGGCTAGCAAGATCTCCGAACTCTCCTCTTGGGAAGCGTGCGAAGTCCCTGTTAATTGTTCAGATGATTTCTCTGTATGTTTAGAATTTTGATATTCGGAGGAATGTGGTTTCAGTTTGGTAAACGCGTCATGTAGAATAGTATTATGCAACGCGGAACATTTATGGCATGTTTTCTTAGATGTACATTGACTTCCATTGTGACTAAACAAATAATTAGTACACAATTTTAGTTTGTAAGCTGTTTTCAATTTTTGTTCGTCAGGCATTTCTAAATAAGTTTTGCAATTGTAAATGCCGTGTTGCTTGTTACAAAGCGGACACGTATAATTCGATACGTGCATTGTTTTCGCAATAGTCTTGTGGTTATAGTTCTGATTTTGCTGACTGTTATAATTATTGGAGTTCGATGACTTAAAATGGTACTTTTTAGCATTAAAAGATGTTTGATTATAATTATTCTTTTGTGGAATAATTTCCTTACGACGCGATGTCACTGTTTCTAGGCTTGTAAACTTCCCTTCTAGGAAGTCCAAAAATTCCTTTAGGATAGGTAATTCTTTAGAGTTTTTTAATGATTCTATGTAATCTGTGTAAGTGTCCGTATCCAATTTTTGGCTAAGTATATGAACGATCATGGGGTCCCAAGTTGACGTATCAACATCCAAGTTTTTAATGGCATTCAAGCACTCTAATGTGGTATCGTGCATTTTCTTTACTTGTTGACAGGACGGATGTTGCATGCTGGGAAGACCTAATAATATATTCATATGGGATGAGAAAATTAGTTTTTTGTTATTGTACCGATGATGGAGAATCTCCCAAGCCACCAAATAGTTATCGGTACTTATTTGTAAATGTTGGATTAGCTTTTCCGCCTCTCCACGCACTTTTCCTTTCAGGAATTGCATTTTCTGGCCATTTGAGAGCGAGTTGTTGTTATGAATGGCTTCAGTAAATAAATCCCTAAAGGATACCCATTGGTTGTAGTTACCGCTAAAAACTGGTATTTCTAACTTCGGGGTCGATTTCTCTCTGTGTACCACTGACGACCTTTTCGTATTTATGGCCTTTTTTAACATATTGAATTGGTTCTCATACTTGTTAAATAGGTTTTCATAATCTAGATTTGTACCATCTAATTCAGTATCAATTTCCCAGTGCAGGGAATCTATAGTAGCCCATCTTGTTTGCAATGATTTTAATGCGTCTTCGTATTCCCATTTGCTTTCTATCGAATCTACCTCGATGTTAGCTGCTGTTCTTACAAATGCTTTAAAGTTAGCGTACTGCTTTCGCATCAACTCGTCTAGTTTGCTGTTCGTACCTTGATCAGACGTTCCGGGTCTGACAGTATCCTGCTTCTTCAAGCTTGCCTGAGACGTCTCTTCAAACGACTTCGGGGTTTCCTCTTGTTGTTGTTGTACTTTATGAACCTGTCCACTAGTGGATGGGTTTGCCAGCTTGGACATGAGTTGTTGATATTGCTCGTTAATTAAAGCTTTAACTGATTCGTACGCTTGAAATGTTTTGGCATGCTCTAATTCAGTAAAATAAGGATGTGTCTTATCCACATGCTCTTTAATGTTAAGATGATTTAATTGAAAATCCGACCAGTATTGTTCCAGAATAGTCAATCGCCTCTTAAAATAATCTAATGTCTTTCTCTCTGCACTATCCTTTTTAAGATTGACACCAATCTTGACAATGTTCTCGTAAATCATAGATTGATTTTCCATTACACCCTCCATGATGATATAATGTTTAAGTAAAAAGAGAAATGTTACTTTTATATAATAAAAGGAAAAATATTACTTGTATACTCGTTGTTTAGAGTTTTACCAACGATCCGGGCTTGCCGTCTTCGCTGAACTCCTCTGTTGGTTGTTAAATGTTGACACTGCAATCCTCACACTGCACTAATAGTTTACGCACAATGCTAGTTCACCCGTTCGCCCGACGGAACCACGTAACTAAGATCACGAAACTCGCGGCGCGCGAAGGCCTCTCGAAGGACCAAAATGTGGCGGTGTTTAGCTTACAGTGGGTTTATAAATGATAAGTTGGATTAACGTGCAGAAATAGAGTTTATTTCACTTGAC